>PVKB01000050.1:122505-722505 GCA_004027205.1 Ctenodactylus gundi
TCTCTTTGGGCATGAGCGAGGCTCAGGCTCGGCTCCAGCACCAACCCCTCAGCTACCTCGTCTCGAGCACTGACTACTCCCCGATCTACATGCTTTTATTTTCCCCCCAGTTTTTATTAGTATATATATGTGATATACAATGGTTACACCGAACTTGAGTATTTTGTGCACATATGTATCATGTCAACATTACAATCCCCTTCCCTCTTATTGTCCCTCCCACACCCTCTCTCACCCCCCCCCCCACTGCCACTATCACACCCACCTGATTCTACAAAATGACTGTATTTCGGGTTTCTCATATTGCATAGATTCTCTAATATGAGAAACTCAGAATACAGTCATTTTGTAGGTCCAGGTGGGAATCGATGCAATATTTTCCCTTTTGAGATCGAGTCATTTTGCTAAGCATGATGGTCTCAAGATTATTTACATGAAATAAATGTTTTCCATTTGCGTTCTCCCCGCTTACAGAACCTGTTTACATTTATTGACTACATTATTAGCTTAGACACCGTCTTGCTTCTTTGCTGCGCTGAACCAGTAGCTTGCTTTCTTTTAGAAACCCTATATATAGGACTTGCACAATTTTCAAATTGTTAAGTGGAAAAATTCATAGCATAGTAATTTGGTATGACTTTTATTAGTGTAAATTCTCTTGTGGTAGTCCTTAGCACTTGGTCTTAAACAAAGAATGTACTCAGTGAGTGTGTGTTGAATGAATAAATGAATGAAATTGAGAGAGAGAAAGAGAGAGAGCACGAGAGAGAACATTTAATACTATTGTAAAGGCCTTTGTAGACAGAACCAAGTAAGCACTTTTATCTGGTGTATGTGTTTATGTATACACATACTTATATAAATAAAACTTTTATAGATTTTTATTAGAAGAGCATTTTTCAACATTTAAAAAAATTTTAATTATTATAATTGTATCAGAAATAAGGAGATAATGAATGTAAAAATAGTTGTATTTATATTTAAGCAGCTACATATACAAAGGAACTGAAGAGCCATATTTCAACAGAAGTATATTCTGTTGAAATATGTATATTGAGTATATATTAATGAGTATATACTCATTAATTCTTATACATTTCTTATAGCTTCTGAGGTGAAAAGACTGATAGACATTGACTTTCACTATTTCTCATCCACCAAAAAAAAAAAAAAAAAATGACTGTTGTTTCCAAATTTAGCTCCTTATAATTATCTGGCTTTTCCCAAGGCATTAACAAGGCTAATCAGGGGATCTGATGACTAATCTCACAGGAAGAATTACTGGTGACTAAAGTGTTCCTAATGTCACAAATGTATCTTTGACAGATGGAGCAGATTGAACTGGTATGTGTCCTACAAGCCTGTGGCTGTGTGAGAACTTCTGAATTGGTAGGTGAAGCTTACTGTGTCCAGGGCCAGAGCTTCTTGCTCTGGATTCATGGAGGTAAGTGGGAGAAGGCCCCAATTCCACAGTGGCTTCTCAGCCAGAAAAGCATGTGATCAGGTCTGTGGGCTTGCTAGGATGTCACCAGACGGGATCTGAGGAGGTCCCCCAGAGAGGAGACAGGGACAATTCACCCCATTCACAGTGTAGGTGGTGACTTCCTTCATGGAAAATGAATTTTTAAGAAAAGTCAGTGAGAGGCACAAGAGGTTTATTAAGCAGAATTTTGAAAGCGCACACCCAAGAGAACTGCGTGTTCATCAGAGGGGCGGCCCATCATGGCCTGGGGTTGGGGGTTTTGTCTCAGGGTAATTTTTATTCCTAGTCTGTCAGACTGCAAACATGGCAGGCTACACTACTAGACCACAAATCATTTTCATGTTTGAAGTTGAGATATGCTGCCCACTAAGATTGCTGCTTCCTTGAGAATGGAGGTCTGGAGCAAGAAGGATAATTTTTCAATTTTTTCAGGCTTTCTTACTGTGCTCTTAAGACTCTTAAGATTTTTTTTTTTTCAGTGAATTTCCTAGAAGAGAAAAATGTTTGAGAAACTTTTGTGTCCTGAGGCGGCAGTTTTTCTTAAGAGTACTATTTAAAAATTACAATTTCCTTATTTCTTTTCTGTTTGCCTTATTATTAGTATTATTACTTTAATCCTATCTTTTACAATCGCTTGTTAGCACAACAACTGAGATTGGCCCCAGGAAGAGTGGTGATTGCACCACTGAGTTGGGCACTGAGACCTCAAAAATCCCTTCCGTATTTCTTGGCTTTTCATGATTATAAAGAAAATATTCAGTGACGTTGGATAACTTTAACATACAAATGGCTTGTCTCATGTCTTCACTATTCATTCAAAAATGCCATGCCGCTGTGTATCCGTGCGAGTAGACAAAAAGGCATGGACTGTACCCCTGCTACCAGGTTGCCCAGGTATGGACAGAGGGATGCCCCTTTCCAACTCTGTGAAGGGCTGACACCTGAGACAAGTTGGATGTGTCTTGCGTCTCAGACCTCCTTACTCTGACTCATGAAAAGGAGAGAATGTTCCCAGGGGTGCACGAGTGGGTCAGTGTTGTCCCCAGTGCTGGGCTGTGCCCTGGAACTCAGGCTGACATTTCCTCCTGACCTTTTCCAGTTAAGGTCATTCTGTTGCAGGAGGGGGTGCACAAAACAAAATCTTTACCCTCAAAAATCTTATTTTGTGGTTGGGTAACCAGACCACGAATATGTGGAACACACAGTACATCCCAAAGTAAATGCTAGTGATACTGCGTGGGTGGCAGTGTGGACTTGATAACACTGGGAAAGACGAGAGAGAGAGGGAAAAAGCAGCAGAGGGGAAAGGAGAGTGTTGGGGATGGCAGGCAGGGTCATTCTCGTTGAAAGGTGATGAAGAAAAGACAAGTTGAGAGCATGGGACATTTGAAGCAGAGAGCAGGTGAACCCCGTGCTCAAGGAAAAGGGGAGGGCTCGGGCCGCCAACAGGGCAAAAGGGGTCAGGCCCACCGGCAGCACACTGGGCAAATGTGTTTTGTAGCTTTCTGTTTCTCCCGAGAATGACCTTGAAGCAAAGTTCTCTTGGCAGCTACAGGCTTGCTGTGAGCAAATGACATTCCCTAAGGTCCTCTAGGATGCTGAACTCTAGAGATGTCTCTCCCGTGTCAAAGATTAGTATCTGTCCTGCCCACTTCTCAAGGTTACTGTAAGGGTCAAAGGAGAAAATGATTGCAAAGGTGTTTTCAAAGTAATGAAAGCTGTCCTTGTGGAGAAGCATTATTATGTAGATTTGCATTAGAAATAAGAGGCTGCCTAACTGTGGGATAAAGAAGAGAGGGCAGGGACATTGGGCATAGAGTTTGGGTTGCAGTAATTTTTACCAATCTGGTTTCTGACTACATCCAGGTGCGGAGACACCCTCCCTGTCCTACCTACAAATCACTACTGGTAACCCAAGGGCTTTGGCTGTCAGAGGGTGTTTTGTTCACTACCCTTAGGCCAAAAACTACATAATCCATCCATTCCAGTGTAAAGATAGTGATTTTTCTCCTAATAAGTAAATGTGTAAAGGCAGGTTAATTTTGCAGGTTCTTAAATTACTCACATAATAGACAATATCAGTAATTCCCAATAAAAAAGAGAAAACTGGTGAAATATTTTAAAAAACTTATAAAAATGTAAAACCTACTAAATTCTTTTTGATTTTTTTCAGATGAGATCTCCCTCTGTTGTCCACGCTGGTCTAATCCTGAGGCTCAACTCCTGTTGACCTCCTGCGTGCTGGGACTGCACACACCGGCCACAGATTTGAGTATTTTTATACAAGAAATAAAATGAAGTATTTTAAATTTAGTTGTAATTTCTTTCTTTTTAAAAAATTAAAGTTTTCTCCTGCTTTCAGAGACACTCCCTTAAAATTTCCATAGATTAAAAACTCATCAACTTGAAGAACACTGTCAGTGCTCAATTGCTTCCAAAATGAGAAACAGGTCACAATTAGCTTCTGTTTCATGATCTTCAAGTCTAGGCAACTATTTTAAAAAGGAAATTATTTGAAATGATCTGGGAACCAAACTTCTAACGTTTACTTTTTTTCCCACTGGAATACAGCGATTCTGGATAAAAACAAGAATTTCAGAATCACTCATCATGGCACTTATTAATACAATAAATTGAAAACATTTAAACAAAAAGAACAAAGTACACTAAGATATTTCACAGGCCTGTGTACTATGAAGGGAAGGTAGTGTTACAGGGCTGTAGGAGGTGAAGTAGATCTAAGTAATTGATTTGAAGTTGGGCAGATCTCAGCCCATGACATACACATGGATTACTCCTGTCATCCTCACAACCTGCCCGTGCATACTCGGTTTATGAAGTTGATACAATATTTTCCCCATAGTGATCTTTATCTCTGAGCCTCTGAACTGGCATGTGGCTCAGAAGCACAACCACTGTGGTGTCATGGAAGTGGGACTCAGGAAAAGGCTAAGCACCTAGTTGGTCCAGAACATGCCTAGATTGGGCACTGGGGCCCCAGCAAGCCCAGCATGTGCCAGCAGCCTGCAGGACTCCTTTCTGCAGTCGTTACATGACAAGATATTTACATTCAAATACGAATGCTGAGAACACAAATAGGCAGAGTCAGGAAAAAATGTCAGTGGGTAGGATTTTTCAGAAAAATGACTGCTTCTTTTTTTCAAAAGCTGAAGTTGCACACTAAGTCCTAACTTGTAAGTTCTTGTTTGCCAGTCTATTCACCTATTTCTCCATAATTATTATTTTTATTAGTATATGTTTGTGATGCATAACGATCACATTCGTCTTGTAGGACTGGTGCATCATCATCCTAGTCATTTAAAATTCTCCTCCTCCTCCACATTTCATCCTCCGTCCTCAACTCCCCATTCCATCTCTACAAAGTCAACCTGCCGGCTTTCTGTCATCTGTCCTCTATTTTGCTTATTACATTGTCAGTATTTGGGCTTCTCACATATGAGACACCATGTAATATTTAAACTTCTGTGTTTGATTTATTTCACTTAGTATATGGTCCCAAAGTGCATCCATTTTCCTACAGATAACTCAAATTTATCCTTTTTGATGGCCTAGTATTCCACTGTACATATGTATGTATGTATGTATGTATGTATGTATATCCATTTATCTGCTGTTTTGCATGTAGGTTGTTTAAGAAGGGGACATATTCTTACATGTAAAAATTCTCAGAGTGTTTATAAGTACTTATATTGAAGAACTTACAACTTTGCTTTTCCCCATTTTAATGCTACACATCACCAATATAAAGTAATACTCATCAACAATAAATTCATAAATAGCCAGTATTAATAATATGTGATAAGGCTGGGCCCAGTGGTGCAGGCCTGTAACACCAGCCCTATGAGAGGCTAAGACAGGAGGATTGCAAGTTTGAGCTTGGGCTGGGTGACTTAGTGTGACCCTATTTCAAAATAAACTTCACAAAAAATATAGCTTGGTGTGAAGGCCTGGGCTCACTCTCCAGTATCCCCCCAAAAAGTGATAAATATTCTTCTGCATAAACTCCCAACATAATCTTCATCAAACATTGAGTAGCTGTGTGGTGTGATCTTAAGAAATAAATCTTTCTTTGAATACTAATGTGTATATTTTCAATTCAATATATGAAAAGTCTTATATATGGGTCTAAGTTTATAATTTTGTAGAGTGAAGTAGATAGAATAATGCCGCCCAAAGATCTGTTTTAATTTTCAGAACCTGTAACTGTGTTATCTTACATAGAAAAGACACTTTGTAAATGTGATTAAAAGAATCTTCAGGATAATGATCATCCAGAGAGGATCACAGTGGTCACCTTGGGAGTGAGGAAGGTGCAGCAGGTTTAGGGGAGATGGAACAAGGGAACCAGAAGTTTGAGTGATGTGGAATTAGGAGACAATGGACGAAAGAAGGACAGGAAGTCTCTCCTAGAGCTGCCTTGAAGGTATGAAGCTCACCCTTTCCCTTCCTTTAGCTTTATGTGGTCTATTTTGGGCTTTTGGACAATAAATATGCATTGTTTTAAGAAACTTAGTTTGTGGAAATTTGACCTAGGAGTAATAGAAAACTAAAATGCAGAGCTCATGTATTGACTTTTACCCTATTACTTATAAATTCTAGGTTCTCCATAATAACAGGCAGAAGAAAAATTTTATTAAAAAAAAACAAGAAGGAAGCACATGCAAGTTCCCAGATATGTAGATAGAAGCATGCCTTGCAGAAATATCCTCTGGAAATTCCTTCTATTGGCGTGATATTAACCCCTGCTTACTACAGGGCAAACCAGTCTTTTGAGTAAGTTGAGCAGCCAACACAGAGAAAAAGGTGATTGGAAACAAAGTTAAACAAAGCATGAACATCAATGATTTTGTCAATCAGCAAATCCTTACATGTTTGATAAAGATGTCCTGTGTGTCTAGTTACGCCCACACAACACCACACAACCAGCTGATCGGGAAATAAAATTACTTCTCGGGAGGAAAAACTCAGGTGGGTGTTATTTCATCGGGAGGCCTGAGAGCTGCATTCTGAATTAATCCAGGGATTGAATGGTGTCCTTCAGTTGGCCAGGGAAGGTATAGGAAAAAGATTCCTTGGAGAAAAAGGGTAGTATGGAGTATGTTCTATACCTAGGCCCACGGAAAGAAAAATGAGCAGGAAGTAAGGTCTCACTAAGGTCTCACTAAGACAAGGTCTCACTAAGTTGTTCAGCAGCTCAGGCTGGACTTGAACCTGCATTTCACCTCCCTCAGCCTCCCAGAGTGCTGGGATTACAGATATGTGCCACCATGGCTAATTGAAATGGTTTTTAAAATAAAAGTAGAAGCAAAGGTGGTGGAAGGACGGTTTGGGGGAAGCATAGTACCAGAAATTACGAAATGCGGAGAAAACACTAACGTATTTTTAAAATATAGTCTCTGAAATTTCATGAATCAATGCTGTTCAGAAGGAGAAATATATGGGTATGGCATTTCAGTCGAGATTGTATTTTTGGCTCAGAATATCTTCCACAGCGACAGAACGTAATATGTGAAACTCAATGAGAGGCAATTTGGAGGCAGACAAGTAAATTTTTCTCTCATTTCAATGCATGCTGCAGTGGAGCTCAAGGGAAGAGATAACGCCTGGATGAGTGGAAGCGCTCCGAGAGAATCCAAACCCAGGCTGGGCCTCTGGTGTCCCGTCCGTAGGCCAGCACGCAGCACAGGGATGTTAGAAGAAAGTACAGCGGACAGACTTGCAGTCGCTCAGGAAAGCACTAAGGCTATTTAACTCTGCTATATATTCCACTAATATTTTCAAATGACCCTCATCCATCACCTGCCTTTGTCCCTTGGAATTACCAGGTTATCAGTCCCTTGATCGCAGCATCCTCAGGTCACCTTCACTCTGCCATCAACCTTTGACGCCACATGCCTGCTGGCAGGGCCTGCCACTGCGCTGTCACTCTACTCGGCTCACAACAGGCTCAGTCATTATCTCTATTACTAGCTTCTCCCTCCCACAAGCGCAGGACCAAAGTCCAGTGAGACAATTTGGAAATGTTCTCAGAAAATCTTCTAGTAAGTACATGACAAGCATATGAAAAGCTAGTTGGAAGATGACAATTCTTATCATGCTTCTATAAACCCTGAATTCTCCAGCACGCCCCGTGTCATGGCCTGAGGGGTGTGCTGGTGGGTAGAGGCAATGGCCCACCATAGGGAAAGGACACCTTTTATTGATATCTTGAGGGTTGCCTGCATGTGTGTGCGCACACCTGTGTGTGTGTGAGAGAGTAAATCTTTGATTTGATGCCACAGACAACAAAAAGACTGTCATTTTCTCTGGGTTTCCCTCCAGGTCAACTTTGTCTCCCTGGTTTTGATGTATTTCATTCTCCCTTCCACAGGAAAACAAAAATTCAAATCCAGTACTCATTACTGCATACACTGACTTTTTGGAATTTATACTTTAACTCAGAATCTTTGTATATGTGTGTCTGTGTGTTTGTGGTATTAGGATCAAGTTCAGGGCTTTCACACTAAACTTAGAATCGATTAAATCTGCTTATAATGAAAGAAAGAGACTTGCTGGTAACATCTAACAGATGACTAGACTTGTTAGTGGGTTTTTAAATACCCCACTCAACTGCTTATCTTCATAG
This sequence comes from Ctenodactylus gundi, assembly GCA_004027205.1. Lineage (NCBI taxonomy): Eukaryota > Metazoa > Chordata > Mammalia > Rodentia > Ctenodactylidae > Ctenodactylus > Ctenodactylus gundi. The sequence goes on from PVKB01000050.1 coordinate 130,635, forward strand.
AATCAATTTAAAGAGATGAACTTGTTTATTATTCTGAATGTCTGGGTTGGAATCCCACCTGCGATTGTCACCAGCTGTGCAGTTTGTCTTGATCTCTTTGAGTCTCAATCCCCCCCGATATCCAGTTATTCATGACAATATTTTGGCCTTCTAATGAGAACTGTAAGGTAATCTGCTTGGTCAGCTTAAGCTTCTACGCACTGTGACAAGGGGAGTTGACAGGTGTCCTTAACCAACACATGACACAGAGTGAATGTACGTGCCTCTAATTGACTTGTGTTGGTACGCAGAGCTCCAAGGCTCTTGACATGTGGAGAGAGAGAGAAAGTGCAAGGGGATAGCACCCAGCCCGAAGGGCCCAGATGAAGGGGTCAGTCTCTGGCATGATGGCAGAGGAAACAACGGGGACAGACGAGGAAGCACAGAAGCCAGGGCTTAGGTGCAGAAAGCAAGTGTGGATGCCCATTCCCAGGACCACAGGCTGCTCAGGAAGAAGAATTCGGGTGCTGCCACAAAAGGTCATCCTCAGACATGCTCGGGGAGATTGACCAAGGTTCAGACGGCAAAAGTAAGAAGTCAATCCGGGAGTGATGAGCACCAAGCATGGGGGAGCGATCGCTCCCCCACCTGGAGCCCATGACAGCCCCTGGGGACCGAGCTGGAGGATCCAGATGGGGAAGAACTGTCTTTCCTGGAATAAGAAACCTGCACTCAGTCCCTGAACAATTTACCAAGTTTTCACTGAAGATATTCCTCTTTGGGCTACTTTTGGGACGCTAGCTGGTTCTATTTATGAATATTCTTGGAGGAAGTGCACCATAGTACTGATTTTATAGGAAGAAAAAAGTTTTAGCTTATGAATACACAAAGTATTAATCAAATTATAAAATACGATTACACTATAGACCCTCAGCATTTTTATTCATAGATAGGATTATTTTAATTAGCTCTATCACCTATGAAGAATAATTTCTTGTGTCTACTCTACATTTAACCGTTTTGCTTTTGAAATTATGAAATGATAGACATCCCCAGTAACAGAAAGGATTCTCTGTCCTATAACAAACACAAACACAGACATCAGCTGTCCTCGGACAAAGTGTCATGTCTGCCAAAACACATGTCCAGATCCAACTGACGAGTTACTGTGCAACAGAAAACTACAGGTCTAAACCTGTGATCAGCTATGGCTTGTTAAAGAATTAAATTATGAAAATAAATAGTGTTTAAATGTAAACATTTAAAAAGTTAAAACATTTCAACAATAAAATAGCTAAAATATTTTAAAAAATTAATCTAGTTTTTTAACTTACAATTTTTATTAAAGAATTGTGAGCTACCTTCATTATTAAAAATATCAAACACCCAACTCTATATTCCAAATATCTTTAAAGCAATTGCTCATTAGTAAAGGCCAAGGGAATTCATGTATGTGCAACATTTTTATATTTCTATTTAGATATAAATCTAATATGACATGTGCTCAAAATCATGCATAGGTTTTAGTTAAATGTTAATAACAGTACTATATGTTTCAAATGAGCTGATCTTAGCTCTCATCATCACGTAGTGACATAATTAAAATGTGCAATACTTAGAAAAATATACTTTCTAGCAGTTTTCTCCTTGTATGTATGCATACTTGGTGTAGTAAATAAATACAATTTCTAAAAACTATAAATATTTCTTAGAAGGGCTCACTACAGTGCTGTCTACATTAATAAGTGTTCATAAACTTTAAAGAATCAGAGCACTATGTTTTTAATCGACAAAGAATGTGAGTTAATTTTTCCCAACTTGCTGAAATTGACATGGCTTATGAATTGAATTTTTTATTAATCAGTCTCTCTTCACACAAGTTTAAATAAGCATCTGTGAATGTTTCATCACAAATCGGCCGACTCTTATAAGAGATTTAATTCCATATCTTACCGGTTGTTTCATTCGCGTTTAGAGACTTTAAATAAATGAACTTAACACAAAAACACTAAATGTGTCACAGGTTAATGTGCTTTACTCATTAAGGGCTTTTTTTTTTTTTTTTCATCTGTAGGAATTCAGCTAATGGTGTTGGATGCTATGGGCCTCAGTTTCCTTAACTGTAAAACCCAGGATGCAATTAGAGATGGGCTAAACATCCTGCCCAGCTTTAATTCTCATCCCAAAGCTTCAATAAGCGACCCTAATCAATTTTAATTTATTTAATCAACTTTAATACATTCATCTAATGTACTCCTATTACAAAACTGCCTTTTCATTTGCCTGTGGACTTGTGCTGTAGCATCACATTTATTTAATATTTTTAGAATGCGATTTTTGAATAAGGTGCAGGAAATAAATATTAGGTTTAAGATATTCAATGAATATATCCCGTAGCTTTTCCCACATAACTCGTGTAAGTGTTCAACCAGGATTGAGACCTACCTCTTCCATTTCTCAATCCCGTAAGTAGATGCAAGCAGGCAGGCACCATTTCTCTCAGTGCTGATAATAGTAACAGTAGCCGTAGTCATTTGTAACATTTGAATGTTATTAAAGTTTGTATACTTCCTGGTTGTGGAAGCATGTAACCCGCAGTGGCAACAAGCACATTTCAGAGCAATCAGGACAATACTCCAGATGTCTCCCTCTGTTACTTAGGCCACGGAAATACCTGTCCCAGACTCCCGTCTTCAATATGCCGTAGGCAGGTTTTAGAATCTTTTCTGCCTGTCCCCTGCTGAATGCCGTACTGAGCATCTGGCTTCCTTATCGAGCTGCAGAAACTCTTTTGTAGTGATATTCATCTTTCTCTGATATCACTAAGACAATAGTAACAGAGAGATAAAACAATTTGTTCTTGGGGAGTCAGGCCACATCCAAGTGTTGCTGGGTCACAAACGGCTCATCCACCCCTTGCAATTCTCCTCAGGGCCAGTTCTGGGTTGCTTGAGACAATATGCTAATTCTTACAACAACGTGGGTACACATCACGATTTTTATGAAACGTTAACACAACAATATGTCCTTGAGCCCGTTTTCAGCCACCTGCTTTGCGATCTCCCGACACCTGCTATTATTTCTCCATGCTATTTCCTTATAGTTCACTGGGGCCTTTCTTTGGGGCTTGTCAAAGTCTTCCTGTCCCAATGAAATTCCTTTAAGTGTCCTAGTCCCTTAAATTGTGAAGTAAAGGTATTGGCTCTTAAGAGAATCATAGAATAAAGTACAGAATTAAGATTATTCTAAGACTTTTTTTCCTTTTATTAGTGACGATCATGAAACAGTCCCCTGTGCTCACTGTCTGTACTTCCCTTCCACCTGTTATCTCCTTAATCCATTAACAGCTTGGCTCCCGGGAGCCCAGGACTGCTTCACTCTCAGGAAAGGTCACTAGTTTCCTCTTAGTCATCAAATTCAGCGCCTCCTCTCAGGTTCAATGGTTATTTGTGATGAGAAAATTCTGCTGGTCTTTCCTTTCTGACAGTTTCTCTCCCTGTGACTGCTGTGACTTCTGCAGTGCACTATGGTGTTCGCCACTCTTCCCTCCCAGCTCCCGTGCTCTTCCTCTGCAAATGGAATGTTCCTTAAGAAAATTTCCATCAACCTCTGTTCTCAGCACTTTCTCTTTTGGTAATTCCAAGGCTTCAATTATCTCCTGTATGAATGTTCTCTGCACTTACCGTCTCTCCTACTGGTTCTGGTGTTCAATGACCTGCCAGTACTTTCAGCTTAATGTGTCCCAAGTTAAACTCATCATATCTCCTGTCAATCCACAGCTTTTTATTCCCTCCTGGGTTGGAAAGACGTGCCTGCCTCTGCTAACAGCATCGTCATCTGTTGCTTGGAGACAATAAAAATGAGTCATATCAATTTTATTTGCTAAGTGCCTCTTTCATTAGACTTCTAGTCTCTAAGCTCATTGCTAAATAATTCAATTCTTCTTCCCACCAGATTCATTTGAAATTTACTGATCCATTTTAATGATCTGTTCTCCTGAAGCTTAACCCAAATCATATTATTACCCAAATTTAAAGTCTTCTTTGGGTGCCTCATTGCCTAGAGAATCAAGAGAAAGTTTCTAAGCCTAACTTTGAGGGTCTTGATTGGTTTGGAGCCATTCTACCCTGCGACTTTGTTTTCACCACTTTCTCGTAGTCAAGATGATCTGCACACAATGATACTCAGGTCTCTTGGATCTTCACCTGACTGCTTTTGCTCATATCTTCCTGAAGATCCAGCTCCAGCGCCTGTCCTTGACTTTCCTTCTCCTCTCACCTTCCCTAATAGAGTGCTCTGTCTCTAGTAGGGTAATTATAAAACGTGTTCGAGCCTTCCTTCTGTCACATTTGTTTATTTCATTGTGCTTTGGGAGAAAAAAAAAAAAACCCTGCGACCTCTTGTTCTCAGCTGCTGGGTGTGTGTTAGACTTTGTAGTTGTGGAGTCCACACATACGTGCCATTTGTCACCCATCTGGCTCTACAGGCTCTTTGAGAACTGAACTTATGTTTGATTTCCCTATGCACATTCTAGAACACCAAGAATTGAAAGTCTGTGCAATCATGTTTGTTTTAAATGCGTGATCTAAAACCACACTTTCTAACCACGGTCTATTTTTTCCACTTTTGTCCCCCATCTAATATTTTACTCTTCATCTTCTCAATTCAGTTGACAAGATTCTGTGGAAAATTGACCAAAAACTAATGAGGAGTACCCTAACATGTTCCCTACTCAGGATTCTAGATAAGGGTTCTTCTGTTCTGTCAAGACCTCTAAGCGTATTTAGTTTCAAAAGAAAAAACAACCAAGTACGAAGTTACTCCTCTATCCTGTGGAAAGGTCTATCTTGGTTGGCAGGGTCCATACCACTTTCATCAATTAACAAAGCAACAAGAAAGAAAAGATTGGGTTATCCCTTTATGTCCAAGTGTGCCACTTAGGGAAATCCTGGATTTATCGCAAAGGATTTGACAAGGAAATGAAGTCGGTAGCAAATCTTAATGAGGAAAGAAAGAAAAACCACACAGAAATTAAAGTTCAAAGGCGTTCACTTGGATTTGCAGCAGATAGTACGGTGAACAAATGCTTAACAACGGCCTGTGTCTGGCACCGCTCCTCACAGGAGCGAGCAAGAGCATTTCACGTTATCAAGTGATCTCCGTGGGCATGTCTGTGGTCAGTAACGGCGTTCTAACCCTCATTTTACAGATGAAGAAACACGGGCCTGGAGAGGTGGAGCAACCTCCCCAATGTGACTCAGTCGGCGGTGGGACACACACGTGGAGCCAGCCAGGCAGGCAGCAGGACTGGAAGTGAATCATCGCCCCATCACAGTGGGAAGGTGGACTGGGATGGGACTAACGCACCTTGTTCTCAAAGGCTCTGCATTCTTCACAGATACTCTCCTTCTAGGTACAAGGTCACCACCACCGTGCATGAGAACTCTGCTTTTCTCTTCTGGGAATCAGGCCCCTTTCTGCTCTTTCAGCTGCGTTGTGTGATGCCTTATCATTTTTTTTTCTGTCTCCTGCCCTGAGTATTTCTTCCATTCTCTTCCTTGCCTGGAAGTGTATCAGTGGCCTGGCTTGGGCCTGGCTCCGCGCTGGGCCTTGCTCTTGTTCTGTAGCAATCCTACCTGCCCTCTTTCCTGTTCTGACCCTTTCTGGCCCCAGAGGTTCTGGAAAACAGTGGCACAAACCCAGTGCTACACATAGTCAGCTAGCTGAGAATCAGCCATGAGTAGCCCAGGGATTGCTCCTAGATGCCTGAACCAAGGAGGACAACAAGGAAATTTAAATTAAGGCCTTCGTTTTAAAAGGTGGTACATGAAGAGAACATGAGATAAAGCGTATTTAATTGTAGAAATAAAAAGAAGCTCATTTGGATAAAAATAAATTTTTCTTTTTTAGATATGTACACACTAGTAAACTGATAAGAAACCTATAAACTCATGCTAATGTTACCAAGCAATAAACTATACCTGAATACACTTCAAAAAAATTTTTTTTGTTGGCCTAACATGTCCTCAGGGTGAGACCTTCACACTGAGAGAATCCTGGAAACCAGCCTCTAAAAAGAAGGCTATTTAAAAAGTTTTGTTCAGTTTAAATATATATTTCTAAGAATGCTCCCTTAGTCATAAGTAGCTGATGAAAACAAGTAAGAATGACTGCAAACTAAAGTGGAAAACATCATAGTTCCTTACATGTGAGTAAATAAGACCTCTAGATAAATGATAAAGTGAAAAAGAAAATGAGTCCTTGATTTCACCAGGGAAGCAATCTCCCCTGGAACGTGTCCCCAGCAGTGGAGGCTACATTGTAAAAGCCATGGCATAAATACATTCTCAAGAGATGGTAAAACAACTATAGAAATATACACAGAAATGATGCTTCCCACATGAAATATCTCTCCTTTGACCTTGGAATTGTCATGAGGGTCTGTACCAAGATAAACCTCAGCTTGCCAATTATTTTGTAACATACTCTCACTTGTCCCTAAAGCCTTTGTAATATTTCCTTACGGTTAGAAATAAAGCTTGGAAACACTTAATGTGCCATTCATTTGTTTGCTAAGTAGAACCAGCCTTGGATGCCAGTTCAACCTGTCTGGCTTCATTCTACCCAATGTTAATGAGCCTCTATGCCACCATCGCTGGCCAAGACTGATTATCCTAATATGACACAGCTCTTTTGTTCTTTCTGGACAATTTTCACTAGTACAGCTCCAAAGTACTTTGGGTAAGTACCTTGACTCTATGCAAAGCCCATGAGAGAGGATACAGTGGCTATGTCATCAGATGAATCTTGACATTAAATGCTTTTTGACATAGTATAAATGATACCCCCGTAGGCTCGTTGTTCACAATGATGCTGTTCAATAAACATGATTTTAGCACCTACTGTGGGGAAAGCACTGGCCGAATCAATGTGGGAGGCCAAGATAAGTGACACCTGGAACGTAACACCCACAGGCTCCCAATCTATTGGGGCAGAAAGAATCATCCTTAAAAATAACTCTAATATATGCTTATCCTGAGACACGCTGTTACCACTACAGAGCTGTGGGAGTACAGATTAGTCCTTAGAGGAGTCTCTTCTAAGAAAATTACTAGCAGAATATGGCTTTGTTTTTTCTAGGAAATAATGTGTATATATGTATATATATGTATTTATACAATCTTTATGTATACTATGTAAATTTATGGTATGTTTATTCACAAACAGGAAAAGTAATTGTGACCTTTCCCTATAAAAGAATACAAAGACCTTCAGTAGCAGATGGAATCAAATGAACCTTCATGATTTATTCTGTAGAATTTGGGATTTATTATACTTTCTCTGATTCAGAAAACATAGGAGAATAAAATCTTCCTGAATGATCTCTCTCTCTCCCCACTTTCTGTCCCTTGAACTGAATATTGAATCAACTAGAAAACACTGAGCTACATTACATTCTTAGCTCTTTTTAATGTAATTTTAAGGTAGAATCTCCATAAATTTTCTGGACTGGCCTTGAAATTGGGAATCCCCTGTCTCAACCTCCCAAGGAGCTAGGATTCCAGGCAGGTACCAGCATGCTTGGTCATTGCTTCGTCCTTTCTGAGTATGTGTTTCGGAATTGACCATCAGCAGAATTTTTCTTTGCTGCAAACCCAGTGCAGAGAGCAATGCAAGTTCAATGCTACCTGTGGCAGTTGGCCTTGCTCATGGGCTCTGACCCTGGCAACTTCCACTCTTCTTATAGATAGAGACCTGTGCTTGAGAACGACCACACTCAAGGATACCACGCAGGAGCTTCAGACAAGAAGATATTTGCCTGCCATCTTACTAAACGCATCAGTTTATACAAATGAATAGTCAGAACCCAGGAGAGCAGACGCTGGGTATTCTTAGCATGTCTAGGGTAGCTAGCATAAAATATTTCCGTGCTGTTTGAGAAAAGGGAGAGATTAAAAGATACTAACCCTTCAAAGTTGTAGCTGTGGAAAATAATGTTGACTCTATATGTCAAAATGAAAACCACATGTTTATGTTTCAGATAGTTTTATTTTCTGTCTTCAGCCTTAACCTCAAAGTTATGACTAAGCATGTCCAAGGAGGCACTTTATTTTTATAGCTGTGCTTAAGGAAAGCCAAAATGGCACCTGAATGGCTTTTCCCTTCTAACTACTCACAATCTTAATTTGTGGTACTAATATTTTAGTAACTGGGTGTTTTTTTCAGAAGTGAGCACTTCCATTTTCATTTCCAAACACATTGGAAGAAACAGGAAAGTTCCTGTTGGAATGTGCTGGTGATAAATGTTGACACTCTTGTTAGTTCTACAATGGGAAAGGAAAATAGATTTCTTCTCTGGTCAGGTACCAAAATTTTTTGTTCTCTAATTCCCAGGGGGAACCTAAATCTGGCCACACATGCCAGGGCGCTACAGTATGTGACTTCGGCACAATCAAATGCCTTTGTCTGCCCCAGTTTCCACTTCTCTGAGGAGGATTCTTTTTCCTATTGGGTCAGAGAAAATCATTAAAACTATTATATGTGACTGGCAAAGTTTACCAACCAACTCAGGAAACTCACCAAAATACTTCTGTGTGGAAGCATGCACAAATGGTGTAACATTGCTGTTAAGCATGTTGAGGTATTGGAACTCAAAAGGAACAATCTACTCTTTCAAATGCAGGGAAATGACAAGCATGTTCAAGAGAGTAGCAGCTATGCCATGGGAGCTGAGTTAGCTGGGACGCTGTCTAATGACGTCTTGCTTGAGCCCAACATGTAGTAAACATTTACTGCCCATCGTAGATAATGAAACAGGAGGGGGATGCCTTTTATCAGAGGCTGTTTCTTAATCATTCAGAGCTCATTAACAGTCACAACAGAGGCAAACAGAAATTGTGACATGTGCCTCTAAAAATACTGCTTATTGGCAAGTGTTCCCTGGACGAGGTATTTTGTGTTCATTGGAACCATTAGTGTGTGAGTGAAATTTTCCAGCAGTTCACAAAAATACTCTGACCACATCGAGGGCACATCTGTGAACTTTAGAAAAAAGTGAAAGTGAGGAGAAGCACCAGAGTGCAGCATTATCTAGGGGGACTGTCACCAAGTGTTCTTTTGTCTTGGTGTTATCAGGATTAAATTATAGAGAAGTTGCTCTGTGTTAAGCTTCCAGCAGATGTGGTCCACATCCAGCCCACTGGGCTATTGCTTTTGCCCGTGTTCTATGTGCAAGGTTTCGTCCAGTCAGTGTGGATGTGACTCAAAAGATGTGGTGTCACTTTTATGGTCATTCTTTACTCACCACTTAGCTCCCGATAAGTGCCAGGGCACACGATGTAAACCAGCCAAAACAAAAACAAATGAAAGTGGCCTATTATTTTTGTAGCGTTAAATCAAATTATTTTAAATAGATACAGTGGATCATCAAGACGAATAGCCCAAAAAAGAGAACATTTACTGCTATTTACAAAGTCATAAAGTTACACCTTATACAGCAAAATGAAGGCTTCAAATTAATTTGGTTAGTGTAACTGAGAGACCTGACAACTAACTTATCCAGACTCTGCTTCTGTAGGTTTTATCTCTCCACTTTCCCCAGTCTCAATGTGATTTTTTTTTTATAATATGTCTTGGATACATTCAGCTTTTTGAAATAGAATATTCAGATTACTGCACTTCTAGCCTTTTCCTCTGCCATTAGCCACTGTCTTTCTCCGTTAACTTCTGCTCCTCACTAAGCCTCCAGTCAAATTTCCAGTCTGTTGTTTATAAAATACATTTGGTAATTGCTATGTTTTGGATCTAAAGTGTCCCCCAAAAGCCTCATGTATTTGGATGTAGTGAGATAACTGAAAAACTGTGTGTTATTGGGAGGTAGGGCCTGGCTGGAAGGCACAGAGGCTTGGGGTTTGACCAGAAAGGATTGTGTTGACTTGTTGACATTGGGGGTTGCCCAGACCAGAGCTTTCAGATGTGTGTTGGTATGTAGTTGACTTGTAAGCTAGGAAGTAAGGGAGGGACATGCTGGTTGTTGTGAGTGGAATAAGGCAACTGGCAACTTAAACTATGCGAAGGAAAGAAGAAGAAACATTGTTATGGCTTTTTCCTGGGAACGCTCCAGCCTTGCCTTAGACTCCAGACATCTACTTGCTCCTGCCTCCCTTGGCTTTCTCTGCAGTGGGGTGAGCAACCCTGTAGCCTCTTGACCATGCATTCAGTTGTTGGAAGTAGAATATTCAAATTGGTTCACTTCTTCCCTTTTCCATTGCTGGCTGCCCAGGAACGGACTGTGGGAGACCCTCTGAAACAGTGAGCCAAGTAAATATTTCTTCCCTTAAATTGTGGTTGTCAGGTATTTTGTCCCAGGAAGAAGAAAGTAACACTTAATATCTGCAAAATCTTCTGTGGCATTTCAGTATTCTCAGGATAAAGTCCAAGTTATTTAACTTTCCTTCCTTCTTACTCCTTCCACAATTCCCTTTCTACACAACTGCCATACTGCAGGTCTTCAAGCCACGCCCATAGATCATGTTCTCTGATCCTGTGCCCTTTACACTTGCAGTTTCCTTGGCTTGGAAAACATTTTCACATCCTCTTTCAGCCTCTTGCTAGAACATTTCTCTCTCTCTCTCTCTCTCTCTCTCTCTCTCTCTCACTCTCTCTCTCTCTCTTTAAAATTACTCAACAAGTTTTAGATTACACACAATTTCTAAGGAGGTAATGTTGGTAGGCACCAAAGATCAGTGAATTAACATGTTGGACACATATCCCATTCGTATTTATGTGAATGCTAGACAAGAATGCTTTTCACCTCAGTGCTTTGTAAGTAGTTCTAGCAAGCTTTGCCATTACTGAGCCCCACTATTCAACAGGCAATCTGGACATTTATTGAAAAGCTCCTCCAGTGGCTGTGATGCACCCTAACACGGAGCTGTAGAGCATCACTTCAAGTTGATTACAAGAGATAACAAATAGAGAAATAATTTCTAAGTTTGAAAATACATTTTTTTGTAGATGATAATTCATCAGTTACAATCTCTCTTTGGAGATGGTTTTTGCATATATTGATTATACCTTTGAAACATCCACTGGATTGAATGAAATACACATAGTTAATGCTAAGTAGCCAAGAGAAGATAAAAATAAAATTGAGTGCTTACTTTGAACTCAACCCTATGGTGTGAATGTTGTACACTTTAGCAAGATATAGTTGGCCCTGGAACCCAGGTAGGCTGATGTCAAAACCTGCAGATTCTATACTATTTTCTAAACTAGTTAGATTGTCCAACTCATAAAACAGAACTTTAGGATTTCCAAATATTAAAAATAAGTAAATACATAAGAAAATAATTGAAATAAAGCGAACAGAGTAAATCTTGCCATGCAGATTAAGGTATTTTGACAACTGTCTGTGAAAAATGAGTCATACATATATAAATAAGAAGAGTCCAAGATTGCATGTTACTGGATGTATATTATTAATAGAAAAATGAATTATTTATAAAGTAATATTTATTATTTGTTTCCAACCTTGAGACTATTTGTAGGTCTTGTCAACTAGGAAAATAAGGCTGAAAATTAACAAGTAAAATTTAAAGTAAGAAAATAATCCTCTCAAAGATACCATAAGGAATTAGGTTAAGTTTTTCAAATGCCTGAAGGGTCAAAACTGCAAAAAAGAAATTAGCAACAGACAAAATGAAGCAATCAGCAGAGACTAACGATGCTCTGGCATCCTCGAGAGGCCCTCTTGACACGGCCTGCGGGACACACAAACCTTTTTCTAAAAACTCCGAGACTTTCAGATATTTGGCCAAGGCACCAGGGAATTCGATGCGTATCCTACATTTCCCATAGCTGTGATTGGACTTGTGACTTTATTGCTGGCTCCCACTCTTGTATCTTCAAGGCAATCTTCCTCCCGCTCCTCACACTGTAAACCCTTGTGTAGAGCTCACGCTAGTATGAAACCAAGAAGCAGCAATGGCAGCAAGTAGAATGAAGAAGAGCCTACATCACGTTAGTCTGCACCCACGTCTTGGACTCTGAGCGCTTATACACAGGAATACAATGAGGTAATTCTCTAACAATAATGTACATGCAGCCGTTCATTAGTCTCTCTTTAAACATTTCTACACTCAGTGTTATAAGCTTTGTTACCAAAGAGCCTTGTGCAATTTTTTTTTTTTCATAGCAGCACATAAAGATGGGTAGTACACAATGAGATTACTGGAAAATTTTGTTCTTTTCACTTTCTTAGTTTTAAAATTTTACCTAATACAGGTATATGACTTTAATAATCAGTAAGATAAGGAAGCTACTTATTTATTTAGGCACTGGGGATTGAACTCAGGGCCTTGTGCATGCTTGGCAAGTACTCTAGCACTGAACTGCATCTTCAGGATTGTATTGTACTGCATCTTATCTTATCTTATTTATTTCATTTTGAGACAGGATCTCACTAGGTCAGTAATTTGCCCTTGCTGCATTTGAATTTGTGATTTTTTTGCCTCGGCCTCCCAATGTTCCAGGATTATAGAGATGCATCAACATACCTGGCCTACCAGTTGCACTTTGGGCTATCTAGTTTTATCATTATTGCCTGGAATAATCCTCTCTTTTGGCTCTAAAAGTAGTGAATAAATTAATGTGTGGCGATGACCCCAACTGATGTCAAGTCTAAGAGAAAACATTTGCAACCTACCCAAGAACATGGAACTTGCTTGAAAAATTAATAAATGAAAATTGTGGTAGCCCACCCGAGAGAGAGATGGGTCAAATCCAAACTACCCAGGAGATCCATCCACCCTGGCAGTCGAGAGGAAAGTGTACCCTTGGAGTTTCCAAGGCATTCACCTGGTTTAGTGCTCACGTGGCAGCACGGGGAGATGCCATTGGTCCTCCATCCCCCCTCCAGGAATGCATCCTGAACAAGACAGCCGTCAGGTAAAAGGCAGAAGGAGGGGAAGCTAGAATAAGAACTAAAGCCACCATCCGGGCAGCACAGGTCTGGAGACTGCACCATTTTGTAAAATGCCCAAATACTCTGGGGGTAAAAACCCTGGGATGAAGCCAACTTAGAGGCATTCTCTCTGGGTTGCACAGATGCAGAGACTGAGGTATTTGCTCGAAGGAGGGCACCCTTGATAGCTGTGGGATTTGTGAACCACAGAAACCTACCGAGGATTGGAGTTGAGCTGGATTCTTGGGACCATTGACCTACAGAGTCCAGGCTCAGGATTGCACCTCCACAGCACAGGGCACTGAGGTGACTGTGGCTCAGATAGAGGCTCCGGGGACTCAGGCAGAGGCAAAAGTGGTGAGCTCTGAGGGGCATAAGAGACAGTCTGAAGGGTTCTGGCTCTGGCTTCAGGCTCCTCCAGTCCCCAGCACTGTGCACGGTGGGAGCCAGAGGTGGAGGGAAATTAGAAATCTGGAGAAGCAAGGCACCGTTCTTGCAAGAGAATCTTGTCCCATTGACGACCCTCAGCTATTGCTGAGATTGTAGGTCAAAGGCACGTTGTGGAAGTTGCTCCAGATCAGATGAGTACCACCATAGCTAGGAGCAAAGCGTGCTAGTGACTGAACAGAAGGAGGGGTTGCAGTTTGTCACAGAGGCTGTGGCAGCTTGAGACCCTAAAGAGGCTACTCAGAGGGGGAACTCAGAACCTGCTATGGAGGCCATGGCAGGAGCATCTCAGAATCTGTGGGTCACATGAAAGAATTTTGACAGCTACGAGGGCTTACAATAAAGAAGCTGAGGAATCCCAAATAAATAACCAAATAATTCATCTCCGAGTTCTAGAAAAAACTCCAAGCTCAACATTAGAAGAAGAAAAGAAATTATATAGAGAGACCAGAGCAAAAATCAATGAAATTGAGACCAAAAAAACCAGGGACAAATGCAGTAAACAGCTTGTTCTTTGAAAGATAATATTAGTAAACCTCTCGTCGAACTTACCAAAAGAAAGAGAAGACTCACATCAATATATTATGAAAACAACAGAGCAAAATTGCAACAGACCATTGAAACCAAGAGGATTATAAGAAACTATTTTGAAAGCTCATGTTCCAATAAGTTGGGGAATCTGGAAGACCTGGATAAATTCCTAGACACATACCAATTTAAACCATGAAGATATGAAAACCATGACAGTTCAATAACATGCAATGAAGCTGATATAGTAGCAAAAACTCTACCAGTACTCTTCAACGTCTGCAATGTAACTGAAAGGGAAGGAGCGCTTCCAAACTCATTCCATGAAGCCAGCATTGCCCTGATGTCAAAACTGAATAAGAAATCAATAAAGAAGGAAAACTGTAGGACAATATTGACTTCAATAATAAATTCAACAGATCATTAATAATAAAAAACAAAACACACCACAAATAAGTTGACTTCATCCCAGGCATGCAAGGATTCTACAAGATAATTAAATAATTAAATCAGTAAGTATAATATGTAACATAAATAGAAGCAAGGATAAAAATCATATGATCATCTCAATAGATGCAGAAAAAGCCTATGACAAAATCCAGCATCACTTTATAATGAAAATCCCTGATTAAAGTAGGTAGAAAATCAAACTGACAAAAATCTATATATAAGAAACTCACAGTCAAAGTAATAAGAAACAGAGAAATTTTGAAGGATCTATTCCCTCTAGAATCAGAAATAGAGCAAAGGTGTCCACTCTCACCGTTCCTATTCAATATAGTTGTATTAGTTTGGGTTCTTACAGAAGGTAGAAATTATAACAAAAAGGATCTATTTGAAAGGCTGAGGACAGAGATAGTCCAAGATGGCGGCCTGCATGTGTGAGAACTGGAGGGTCCAATGGCTGCTCAGCCATGAGGTAGAACACCTGTTTGAGACTGCAGGACAGCTGTGAGGGTGTGCTGTGGATCTCGGTTGTTTGAAGAACAATGGCGAAGCCAGTGACTGAAGGCAGAGGAACCCTTATACATTGTTGGTGGCAATGCATACTAGCAAAACCATTACAGAAATCAGTATGGAAATGCCTCGAAAAGCTAAAAAATAGAAATTTCATTTGAACCAGGTATGAATATGGGTACATTCCTGAAAGAGTTAAAAAACATCATATAATAGTGATACATGTATAATCATGTTTACAGCAACACAATTCACAATAGCTCAGCTTTATAAACAACACAGATGCCCATCAACATGTGAAAAAAGAAAAAAATAGTATATATACACACACACACACAATGGAATATTATTTAGCCATAAGGAAGGAAGGAAATTGTGCTGTTTGTAAAAAGACAAGATAGAACTGGAAAAAAGTGTAAATGAAGTAACTTAAATACAGGTGATTAAATGTCACCTGGTATCTTTAAATAAGAAACATAAGTAAAGATTAAAGTCAGGAGAGATGCTAGGAAACAGGAAGAAAGATTTCTAGAGGTGGGGGATCGGAATGAAGTTGGAAGAGAGGAGGGAAAAGGATGGGAGAATGAATGGTCAGAACATGATTTATGTGTGTACCAATCTCCCACAAACACACACTCCTAGAAGAAATTCAAGCTACCTCTGTGTTCCGTCTTTCTTTAGATCTATGTTATCAGTTGCCTCTTGGCACATATCAGTTAGAGGTAAAAGGACAACATTCTCAAAAACACCGAGCAGTAAGATCATATTAATGTGACTTGTGAAGGCTCCTGTTTATATCCAAGAGTCCAAGTTTTCTAATTTCTTTAGCTTATTGTTCTCATAAAATGCACCTACTTAAAGCTTCTGAAGTTATTCAAGGAAGAGTATTAGCCCTATATTACTCACAACCAAAAAATATCATTCCTAGTAGTAAGGAATCTTGGGAGATCTCTGAAGCTACTTCAGACACATAAGAAAGGTGAGTCATGATATAAAGGAGCTAATGAATCAGCTAAGTAAAGCGTTTCTGATGACAACATATAGGATCAATGCTTCCTGATGATGATGACCCGTGGGCATATTAGGGATATTTTTCTTTCTCTTGAAGACATATAAGACACTTAAGTCATTTACGCAGCATAGCCAAAGAGCCATCATTATGAGCGGAAAGTTGGTGTGGGCCTAAGAATCGATGTCCAGAGAGCACCTTCTGGTTTGGACACATTGGGCAGAGCTCTCCGGTATAAACTCTACAAGAAACTGACAATTAAGCATGAAGTTTTGAAAAACTTGGGATAATTAAGGTGTTTAGAGAAACATATAGACTTAATATTTTTTATATGAGACATACAGAGGCACGGCTCTGAGAACTTCTCCCCAAACCAGTGTGATGTGGAGTCTACTTCTGGTCCAGGTTGTTGTTGAATCTATTACATAGAGTTTTATGTGCAAAATTTAAAACTTTGAGAATGAGCCCATACATAATGACGTCTCATATTCTCCAAAGCTCTGAAATGAGTCTATTTTCTTTTAAAAATAAAATCAGTGGAAATAATAACAGAAAGGACAAAGATTGTATCCAAGACAAATATTGACTGTGATTGCTTAAGAACAGACTGTGTGTTTGACTCAAGGAGAAAGTCAGGTACTACAGCGAGCACTCAGAGCAAAAGGCCATGTACAATTTCCTAGAAAGGCTCCCTAGCCGTCTGCGGACACTTCAGCACTGGTGCCACCAGAGGAACGATACTGTATGAGATTGATGATGTTATCATTCCCTAAGAGATGCATGTTCATGAGGGAAGAGTTCACAAGGAGAAATGGGTTCTGTAACCCTGGGCTCCAACGAGACCAGCATGTAGCCGGACCAACTGGGCTGCCATTTGCATAGAGGGTGGGGTGACTGTGTTCTTGGCTCTGTTTTCAGCTAGTGGTAGGATGTACACTCTTGGACCTTAAGAGAATTATTACATGGATGTTGAGCCTCTTCCTGCACCAAATACTTTGAGACTATAAAAATAGCTCAAGACTGCAAAAACAGCTAATCTGTAGAAATTTTTTTGAGACTAGAACACAAGCAAAATTCTTTGAAAGATAAAATAATATATAAGGTTAAATCTTACTTTGCCCAAATGAGGGATGACACTGAGTCCATGATTAATTTTATTAGCACTTTATGTATGAACTGTTTATTAAGTCATACATAGTGACTGAATGTTATAAAATTGCTATCATTGTTCCTCAGCACATGGAATGAGGGGCTGGGTAAGACTTCTTTAAGTAAGAAGTGTGTCTTAGCTATTTTTGCCCTTCAGAAGGCTCAGTGTTTCAGGTTTGATGTTCAGCTATTTGATCTACTTTGATTTGATTTGGTACATGGTCATAGGCGATTGTCTAGATTTATTCTTCTGCACGTGGATAACCAATTCTCCCAGCATCATTTATTGAAGAGGCTGTGCTTTTTTTTAGCGTGTGTTTTTGGCCCCTTTATCAAAGATCAGGTAGCTGATGGCACTTGAGGTTGTCTGTGCACCCTCAGTTCTGTTCCACTGGTCAACCTGTCTGTTTTGGTGCCAGTGCCATATGGCTTTTATCACGGTTGCTTTGTAATATGATTTGATGTTTGGAATCATAATTCCACAGGCTTTTGCCTTGTTACTCAGAATGGCTCTCCTTATCCTGGGTCTTTTTTTTTTTTTGTTCCATATGTAATCATTACATGTCACACATGTCAATAAAAATGGGAAAGAAACTAAAAAGAGAAAAGCGTATCTTGGAAATCAACCCGTGAATCAGAGAATATGCATAAGTGGGAATAAAGGTAGCTTTTCTTTTGAAATTTTTAATAGTCTATTTATTAAGAATAGATGATCCACAGTGCACAATGATAAGTTGCTAGTTATCAAAGTCAATAGATTTTGTCATCCTTTGCTTTAACTGAAATTATTCCAAGGGCCCCTCAAGATGCAGTAATTATCATATTTGATACAATGATACTAATTAAATATAATTAGAAATCTACCTTTTCAAAGTAGACATGTTCAGCATCATCTGAAAGGTCTAAATATGACATCAATGTGTGCCACTGTTTCATGATGTTGCTATGAAAAGCAAATGGATGTGGCATGTGGTACATGGTACCTTAGTCACACTGAGGACCAGGAGTCTGCACCAGCTCCAGAGCTGAGGATCTCAAACAGTCCTTCCTGTCACTTGTTTCACTTTGCAGTTCTGGAGCCCCTGTGCTTAATCCCCCAAAATGTTTGCATACTACAGAAAGTACAAACTGCCTCTTCATGAGTGGGAATGTGTGACCTCATTTCGCAATTGTATTCTCATTGGAGCCATACACATGGTCTTAAATAACTAAAGTTAATATATGGGGCAGTAAAGATCTTAATCAGAATGGAAAACCATAAGTGATGGTTTTATGTGTTAAGTTGGCTACCTATAGTACCCTGTAGGTAGTAATTAATCTAGCCTTGCCCTGAAGGTATTTCATAGATGTGGCTAACATCGATAGTCAGTCTATTTTATTGTTTTCCTAAGTCATTTTTTATTAGTAGGTATTTGCAATACACAATAATTATGTGAAACTTGGGAGACTGGTGCGTATGCGTATCATATACCCCAATCATTTTACTTGCTTTTTGCATTCTTATCCTTCCTTTTCACCTTTATCTCTCATTCCTTTTTGTTGTCAACAAAATTTGTCTCTCTGTGTTCTTCCATCCTTCTCTTCGTTTGTTTTTACTTATTTATATTTCAGGTTTTTCATATTAGGGAAGCTCTCTGGTATTTAGTGATCTGTGTCTGACATATTTCACTGAGTTTAATGGTTTCAAGCTTCAATCATATTCCTGCAAAAAGCTCAAATTTCTTTATGACAGAGTAGTACTCCATGTTGTATATATACCACTTTTCTTTTTAATCCACTCATCCATTGATGTCAATACACTTGAAATAAAGGGGTTACCTTGGTAATGTAGCTAGCCTCATCCAGCTAAAGCCTACAAAAGCCAAACTGAATTCTCTAAGAAATTCTGGCTTAGAATGCCGCATCATTTTCTGCTTGAGATATTCAGCCATTAGCCTGCACTATGGGTTTCAGACTTGCCGGTCTCCACAACTGTGTGGGCCAATTCCCTGAAATTAATCTCCACCTGCTTCACCTCTCTGTCATCTCTGTCTCTGTCCCTCTCTCTCTAAAGCCCTATGGTGCTGCTCCTGTGGGGAGAATGCTGGTTGACGCCCCATTCTTTGCCACTTAGGTAAGTAAATATACTCAAATGTGACACACATGCCACGGATTAGCTATAAAATTTTAAACGAGACTGAAAGAGCTCCAGTAAGGACACGTGAAAAGGCACCCATGTAGAGAAAAATCATCGAAAACAGAAGATGAAATGAGAAAACACAATTAAGAGAAAGAAGCTAAGCGTAGCACCAATCATGTCATTGTGACACAGAGGGCTTGGACGATCCAATTCGTCACCCATATGCTACATTACGCACTACAGTGGGCCTCTGTGAAATCTCATACTTGGAATTAAAGGACTGGCTTAAAAGGTATTTCAAAGCTGTAGAGTGACACATACAGAAAAATGGAGAAAAGAAGTAGTAAATAGACACGCTTCTGAACTTCAGGCACACCCTGATCATATGAAGTATACTCAGTTCTCAAGACCTAGCTAAGTTCTCAGGATTTTGCTGTTTTCACTTTCCAAGTCCCAACCTGCACGTTAGAGGATGTTTTGTATTCCCAGTTATTTTAGTATTTCATAATCTTGCATCGCTTGTGGACTACAAATTCTTTAAGAGGATTAATGATTTTGTAAAGCATAACTTCCATCTCATAATTGGTTCCTGCGCATCCCTCAGGGGATAGCTTTGCTTCAGTCATTACGGATCAACTCTGCCGAGGGACTGGTGGAGGCTGTGGGCAGTGCCAGCTGATCTAGACTTACATGGCAGTGTCTGGCCCTTCTGGTCCTTATGCGGTAGATCCTTGACCACCTTGCGGTGAATGCCACAGCTCATTCAGTAGAGCAGCTTCATGGAGAGCTTGGGCAGCACACAGCATGGAGCCCACCCATTGCAGAAATGTCCCTGAGGGCGCAGCCTCTACTATGTTTTCAAAGGGCAACTTAATGGCCTCTTTCTTCTTCATCCTCTTTTTAATTTTTGTCACTTGGAACCCAAGGCAGTGACATTTGCATTTCACACATTTAAGAACCAATTAATTTCAGCCAAGCCCAGCAGTGCAGGCCTGCGGTTCCAGCACTCCAAGAAACAGAGGCAGGAAGGTCACAAGTTTGAGCCCAGCCTGATAAATTAACAGCTTAACAAGAAACTGTATTGAAAAAAAATGAGCTTAGGATGTAGTTCAGTGTGAAGCAGAGGGGTCTGTTCCTAGCACCATCACACACACACAAGAAAATTAATTAATTGTGAATGACACTAAATACAGAAAGTGTAACTCTAATAATGAGAATTTAAAGTCTTTAAATAAAATACTAACAATATTTAATACTAACGTATGATTTATTATGCTGTTCTTTTCAACTACTAGTTTAGTCAACCTTCTGACACTAAAACAATAGTTTGAGATGATTAACATAAATTTTAAAAGCTCCAGTCCCCGATTAGGCAGACCCGTTACTTTCAGGCCTCCTTAGCATGTCAGGAAACCCAGGTGGGCTGGGCGCACACGATGGCAGCCAGCCTCTCGCCCAATGGGCAAAAAGTAAAAAAATGAACAAGGAAGAAGAGACTGAGGATCTCCAGTTGCCATGGACTCATGTCTAATGACCCAAGTCCCTCCTACAAAGCCACACATCATAAATGTTCCCCCACCTCATGGTAACGCTGCTCGTCTGTACACTTTTGGAGACACTGAACACCCAAACCAGCACACACAGATCTAAAATTTGATCTTGTTTTATTTCACTTAATTGCATGATAAATCAGCTACTCTACTATGAAAACCTGTTTCCTAATTTGAAATATATCTTTTCACATAGTGAAATCTTTAGCTGGACTAAATAATGTCCCTATAATAGCCTACTAAAGATCGTATTAAGTTAATTGGTAAGCTCTGAACAGTGTACTAAGGCCCTTGTCGGTGTAACAAAAACAAACAGTATGTATTCTTAAGGTTCTGGTAAATCAAAAAATAGTATAATTTAGAATTTGAGTTCTTATATGCTAATAAGATTAATTGATACAAGATATATATATATATATATATATATATATATATATATATATATATACTTAGAATTAAATTTAGTAACATTCCTAAAACTTTGATGAGACTTTAAAAAGTATTTCTGTTTCCCAAAGAGGCAGAAAGGATTAATATATATATATATATATATATATATATATATATATATATATATATATGTTAGCAAAACATAGAGGCGGCTATTTCACAGAAGCTGGAACTATAACGTCTCTGTTTTATGAAGCTCATTTTCTTATTTAAGCGATGGGCTCATCTGCTAGAGAAAAATCTCATCATATTCAATGAAAAGATTCACCATTTCCTCTTCTTGCTCTTTAATCCTATTATGTTATTTGTATTTCAATTTTTGACCTTTGGAATTTTTAAAATCAGCATTTCTTACGAGATTTAATATTGCCATTTCAAATGTAACAAAAACATCTGATGACGTTGAAACCTTAAATAAGTTTCATAGGTTAGCCCAATTCTTCACCGTCTTGTAATTCTCATTTATGGTGCGAATGCCTCAAGAATGAAGGGTGTGGCCACTTAGCACAGGACAGGATGGTACGCAACATGCTTATGAGGTTGTGGGAAGTTCTGCCATGTTCTTCCCAGGTCCTTCCAGTCTCAGTCTTCTTAATGACAGAGACAGCGCTGTCCATGGCCTCAGACCCAGAGTGCCCGGGGAACCCCAGAAATCAGGTCCCTGACCTTGGCCTCCTTTTCACCTATTCTAATGAACTCAGGCTCCCTGGAGTCCTGTCTAGGTTTGAAATATAGTATCTGCCTCATATCACTGTCAAGGTTGGGCAGCCCAGAATTTTCAAATATATCTTTCTAGGTATAAGGCACTCAGCAATTACTTGATAATATATTTAATATTTTGTTTCCATAAATTACATTAAGACGTTTATACTAGGTAACTATACATATTCCTGTATACTCATACATATATGGAGTGATTTTTTCTGCTAGCAGAGATGGCATAACAAATGGGGTCATCTGCAATAATTAAGACAAATATTGGTAGAAAACAAAAGAAATAAACAATAAAAAATAAAGGGAGAAATTAATGTTTCTTTCCAACTCACATTTTAGACTGAGAAACAAGTTCTATAGTAACAGAATCTTTAGAATGAATAACCTAGGTGGGGGGGGGAGATATAATTTGTTTCTTAAATTATACATAAACTTCTGGGGAGGCTGTAGGAATAACACAACAGTTAGGGTGCTTGCCTAGTAAGCACAAAGCCCTGAGCTTGATTCCCCAGCTCCACAAAAGCTGGGTGTCTTGGTCTGTTCCTGTAAGTCCAGCCCTCAGGAAGCTGAGGCAGGATTGCTGCGAGTTCCAGGCTAAACTGGGCTAGATAATGAGTTCAGCTTAGACTACAGAGTGAGGCTCTGTCCCAAAAGCAAAAGAAAAAAAGAAAAAGAAAAATTCTACCTTACATATTATACTATTCCTCTCAAGTATTTTGAATTGCTGTAAGTAAACTATCTTTTGCAATCAGCAAGATACAATTTAAAGATGAGGAAATGCTCAAGAAATACTTAAATTGGTGGTGTTCAGCTACATCATTTACAAGGTCTCTTTCAGTTCTAAAATCCTGTCATTTCCTAACTGCATCCTTAAGAGAAAGAATAAAATTCAAATTTATGTGCCTGTAATACATGCGAATTGATTTTTCTCAGTAGATGGCGGCTCCCTCCTAGGTCACCAGTTGAGGGTACAGGATCTCTCCTCCCTTGAGCTCAGTGCATTTGTTTCAGGTTCTGGTGGATCTGGCCCCCTCCACCCCCTACCAAAGACAGATGACCTTGGTCTGCCCTATCAGTATCATCCTCAGCCCAGTATCTGCTTCATGGGCATGTGACCCAAAATGGTTCCTTACGATACATAACAGTTTTTGTTTGTTTACTTTTTGGAAAAAAGAAATTTCATTCTGCTCAGATAAGAATACTTCAGGCCTGGCACTTCTGTCTTCCAACACATTAAGTCCACTTAAGAGTACCAAGTCAATTCATAGAAGGGAAGCACAATCAAGAAATAAGAAAAATGACAGAGGGCCATCAGCCTAATAATGAAATTTGAATTATTTTTATCAAGCTACCTGGAAGCAGCTAGTACTCTCAGAGTTTTCAGCTAGAGGAACCCAAATATTTTCTTTTTTGCTTAAACCAGTTTATTCGGATTTCTGCAACATGCAACCACAGGAAACCTGAGTCAGGTTATTTTTTTCTGACTATCTTCAGTTTCATTGCAGTGTTCCAAAACACTGCCTTTTCAATCCTGATACCCTCTTTTCCAAACCCAGCCAGTCCTACCTTGTTTAATTCCTTTCTCCAGCATGGTCTGGCCAATAAATGGAATGTGCAGACCCACACTCTTCATACATACACTAATCATGAAATACTAACCTTCAGCATTATTTGGCCTCTGCAATAGACACCCACCTGTCACTTTTCCACAATGATGATGTGCTTAAATCGGCAATTCTGCAATGTTATGCAGAAAAATTATTTACTAGGCTTAAAAATGCCAAGTCAATATTCACATTTCACCCTTTTGTGTCTATAAAACTAAAATCAATCAACAAAGTGTTTGTAATTAATTTCGATACATTTTGTTTCCTTCACAGTCCTTTAAAAACAATCTTGGGTCTGATTCACTATTGCCACAAGTCAGCTTTTGTTTTTTCTTGGCTCAGCTTAAAAAGTCTGAATTTTTTGTTCTTTCCAAATGCCTGGGATTTGGCTCTGTAGAATACCACTTTTTGAAACAACTCCACAGCTAAAAGTGGATATAAACATATGTGTAGCATTTCAGTGTTCATTTATCACTCATGGTTGTGTTCTGGAATCTATAAATAATAAGCAATAGAGGACCCCTGCATCCCAGATTCAGATACATGTGACTTTCTATGTACGCCTACTATAATGCTCCCCCCCCAAAAAAATTTTGTGATCATACTCTTTTGTGAAAATTTCATTAGCTATCATAAATCAGGCTCTGAAACTGCCACTTCTATAATGGAACTTTTAAATAATTCTAACATTCCAGTAGTGTCAAGAATATCCATCTATTCCTCTCTTACTCTGCTCTCCAAATGTCAAGTAGCCAGCTGTGAACGGGGTACTACTGGACCGTGAGATTCAAAGCACTCATGACATTTCTCAGCACTGTGCACAAAAATATAATCACGTATTTGCAGGGCCGGGTGCAGGATCTTACACATACCAGGGCTGAAATTGAGACCAACTGTCCCATCCCCCTTCCTTTCCTTCTCTTTCTGTTCTCTGAAGTACACACATGTACACACACACACACACACACACACACACACACACATCATGTCCTTTCTCCTGGGAGGGGACAATTGTTCCTGATGTTATCAACCTAACCTTGTAAAAATGTACTTATTTTATGATGTCTTTCTGCTACCCTGAAAATAAATTAATAAATAAAAAATAATTAGCCTAAGCATATAATTTCCCCTTCCTGCAAATCTACATGTAGCTTAAAAAAATTAGGATAGTAATTTATAATAAAACATATTTAAATAAGTAAGTGTTTCAGGCATGATACTCTCAAAGAGAAGACATGATTATAATAAATCCTTATATGGTGGCACATAAACAGAAGGATCTCAACTGCAACAGCGCCAAATTCATAATAATATGGACATGTTTTACAGATGCTACCATCAGTGGTATTATTATTTTTAACAGAAGACTGTACTTGGCAAATTTCTGAACAAATCTAACTACGGTTGTGAAATTTTGTCTTGATTTATGTAGTAGGTGATTCTTCTAAAAGTCTGAGTATTAAAGTTGCACAAAAATACCTTGTGTTGTTCACTTGCAAGATGAGGTTAAGCTCCAGTACAGATGGCTGTACACAGGCTACCTGTACAAATGTCCACAGTATATTTAAAGAGAATTGGACTCCATTGATCTCCACCCAGAATCTTCCAACACCTGCAAACATGTCATCCATTAAAAATAACAACAACGAAGCAACAAAAATGCCTCTTCTTGATCTGAAAGATGATCCATCTCCATTGAGACTTTGTAGAACTACACATGTACTACCAGCCTCATCTTCGGTTATAATCAAATATTCACAACCCAAGCTTATGTTTACCATATTGTTCTAAAAATTCCTCTGGTGTCACTGTCTGCTGCAATGAAGACATCACAAGTGTGCCTATGCATTTCTATGAATAGTATCTGGGTTTGGATCTGTTGAAATGTCCTTAAAATAGAGACATTAATTGCATGCTTAGTCGGAGACAATGTAGTTAGGTTTCTTTGCCAGAGTAATTGGAACCCTGCAACAAGTTTTGCTTGTTATATAGTTGCAACAAGTTTTAAGACACCAGAGGCAGGTTAAACTGTAACAACATCTTAAAGTTAATTGAAAAAATTCCAAATTAATATGAAACCATGACCAATTATAGAAATATTCTGATTCATGACTGCGATTACTAGAATATGGCCATTTTAGGGGTCATTTTATTTAAGGATGTATTTTATTCAAGAGCTGATATACTTGTACGGGACTCAGAAAAACATTGATTCCAAACGACCCACGGATATCGCTAAAATTTGTTTTATTGCACTTCAGAGGGTAAAGGAACATGGCATAATCTTCCCCACCAGAGCTAAAACATGACCGATGAGAAAGTTGAATCACAAATAAAAATTTGGATGCTTCATAAGCAGTGACATGGAGAAGGAATGAATGTGGTAAAAGAAAAAGGCTAAAATCAGACTTGGAGGAAAAAAAGAAGAATCAAAGTTCTTCGGAATATAAAAAGTTTTCCCTAAAAATAAGGAGTCATAAATATACAAGTTGATTGCCACCATGACTTAAACATGAAGCTCAAAATAGGACATGATGTTCATGGTACCAAAAAGAGTTTATTTGCTGGGAGTTTCAATGAATACATTGTATTGTACCTGTTTGCTTGCCACGAATTTGCTGGCCTCCTTCCCTGCATACCAGTCCTGTGGAAATGAATGGTTTCCAAACAGATAAATTTTCAAAAACACCCACCACCCAAATGGAGGCAGAGGCCATTTGATATGACACTCTAAGTTACAAATAAAGACGCATCTCTCGAGAAGCTAATAGTTTCCATCCTTTCCCAAGTTAGACATGTGTGTTTGGGATGGAAGAAAGGTGTGGGATAACTAGAAAAGGAAATACTTTAAGATATAACATCAAAGAACTTTATCTTTATTTCTGGATACTAGTGTAGCCGATGTGTACACTCGGTAATCATTGTGTGTGTGTGTGTGTGTGTGTGTGTGTGTGTGTGTGTGTGCATATGTGTGTAATACACACATGTGCCCATCTTGCTGTGCACCTAACTTCTTTTTCGTTAGCTTCACATGCAAATCTGCTAACTTGGGCACTTACATAAACCACCTCAAATGTCACTTCTTCTGAGAAATCCTCTCTGACTCATTATGGAAGGTGCCATTGTCGCTCACGAGTGGCTGTGGGGCCATTCTCAGCTACCCTCCGAGGCCACACTGTTCATTTTCTTCAGGGCACTCAAAAAATTGCAGCGATGTTATTAACTTCTGTTTCCCTGATGATTTCCCTCCACTTGAATGCGAGGCACTTGAGGGCGAGGTCTTTGTCTGTCTTATTTATCATTCTTATACCAGATTTAGAATAATTTTTTGACAAATAGAGTATGTTCAAAAAATCTTCATTGAATAAACAAACACTGAATATAATTCTTTGGGTTTAAAAATCCTGTTCTTTATGTTCATGCTTAGTGCTTTCTGCTTCATTCTTTTCACAGCCTTAGCTTCCTAATTTTGTTTTCTCAACTAGAAGAAGCATGTATACAAGTTTATTGTTCTTTATTTAATCTGTAGTGTAACTTAATGTCAAGTTCATTTAGCTCACCTTCGTTGCATTCTAGTTCATGTGATGCTGTTTGGAGCTCCACTGGCCTTTATATTTATACAGAGAAACTTTCACTACTTTGAGAGTTAGTCTTGGCATTATTCTAATTTTATAGAACACACACACACACACACACACACACAAATTAAATTTCAAGAAAGATAGAGAAAATCATGTTGGTGTAACCTCTAAAGCACAAAGAGTATTAATTTAAGACATACTTAAATCAAAATTTCAATAAATTCTGAACAGACATGCAACTTATAGCAAGTGTTTGTCTTGACAAGGCATGGCTAGCTCTGATTAGTTTTGGCCATGTTAAGAGCTTCTCATCTCAATATTATTTTTCTTCTATTGTCTTGCATTGGGATTCTTCCACGTTCATTATAAATGGCTCTTTGTGGAGTGTAAGTACTTTCGGCCTAGCCCTTGTTTCCAATGGATCCA
This sequence comes from Ctenodactylus gundi, assembly GCA_004027205.1. Classification (NCBI taxonomy): domain Eukaryota; kingdom Metazoa; phylum Chordata; class Mammalia; order Rodentia; family Ctenodactylidae; genus Ctenodactylus; species Ctenodactylus gundi. Next base: position 158,115 of record PVKB01000050.1, read on the forward strand.
TTATACTTCGTCTCCAAAGTGCCCCCTCCCCGTTCCTGCCACTCTTTGCACGTACAGGGAAACGGCTGTACAGAATCTTACTGAGATGCCGTAGGTGAGTTTTAAGGACACAGTTCAGCCTGCCATACTCACAGGTCACCTCTTCAGATATCCTTCTCATTTTCTAAATCACAAGATTTAGTTAATTAAATCATCGAGCAAAATAAATTGAGATATTAATGTCTTCAAGGAAAAATAAAGACAAAAGATAGTACAAATGGACGATTCTCATTTTTAAGGAGGGAAAAGAAAACATCAAAGTGTGTTCTGTGGCTCAAGTTTCATTTCCTGACCTCACACACTGAGGTGTATGATGAAATACATCCATTTCCTCCTATTATTCCCCTCCTGCAAAAATAAAATTGAGATGAAACTATTAAAATAAGGAAGACTAAATACTGGGCACCTAAGCCATGAGGCCTCTACTATGGCAATTCTTAATAATGAGGTAGTAGCATTCAATTGTATAGGATAATGTGAAATTTATTAATCCAATCCACTACTGTGGAAAAGAAGGCCAGTGGCCTAGTGATGGAAATCACACCTGACACTTAAAATGTGCTTATTTGAATTAATAATGAATTAAACATACATACTGTAGTTCTTTTGCCACTGATAACTCTCTGTATATCCATATAGTTCAATTAACTTAAGCAATATCCCATTTAGTGAGATTTTTGTGTGTATCAAGAAAATCACACATCCTGAAATTCTTGGCTTAGAATTATCTTGAAACTCTGGCGTGGGGATAGAAAAACTGATTTCCAGTTTATCTGGGAAGAATAGGTCCAATCATGTAACCTCTGGGCTTCGTTTCCCTACATATGTTAAACACAAAGGGAAAGGTAGATTAGTGGCTTCTAGCCTTGGCCGCATATTTAGATCACCTAGGAGATTGAAAACAGATGATTCCCTGGATATGTGCTCAGAGTATGTGGGTGGGAAACAGACACATATGAGCAGGTGAAAGGACCCCTTGGGTGATTCGAATGTGAAGCCAAGTTCAGAAGAGCTTTGGATCCTTTAATGTCTATGACCATTCCAGAATCAAGTACAATCATATTAGAATGGATTATGCTCCTTATATGTATATGACATATGAGACATGAGATCAAATAAAGGAAATTTCCTACCTCAAAACTTAAAAATCTTTGAAGCAAAAATAAAATTTTAAAAAAGGAGACCCTTTCCTTTTCAGTAGAACGTTATGTTTTATTTTATTTACTCTTATGATATGAAATTTAGATTACTGGAACCGTGGCTAACTACAAACTTTACCATGTAGAATTATTTTTAAATTGATACTATAAAAGATACGTTCAAATCACAAAACATTTTTTAGCCCGTAATCTTTACTAATACTGCAAACAGCACATAACTTCACAATTTCGATTATAAAGTACTTGTAGCTAGAAACAATTAGGACCTTTTGAAGTGCTAAAGATACCTTAGCTAAACAGAAAAAAAGGAGAAGGAATCTTTCTATTAAGGAATTATTATGGATCAGCCTGAATTAGGCTGTATACATTACCACATCACTACTTGTTATTCTGAGTAGCAGGTGATACTTTTCCTTCTTAATCATATTTAAAATGTTGTTCCTAGGAAATGTAGCAGAGGCAACTTTCAAATCTGGACACTTAAATATAGACTCAGTACTCCTATATCACATCGTCTAAAAGTTATCATTATTAATTATTATTATTATTATTCTGATTTGTCTTTCCACACTTTCATTCTTGCCTTCAACTGCAGATCAAGCCATCCACCAAATACTTAAGGGTTTTAATGTCTATCATTTACCCAAGGAAAGCAACAGCTGGAATGTAAGCTGTGTAAGGCACTGAGGCAACCAAGAAATATTTTGAGAAGAAAAGAGAAAAGAATGAAAAAAAGGAAAATCAAATTTGTCTTGAGAAAGTTGTGAAAGCACCAAATAGGAACCCAGAACAAACAGAATGTTCCAGGACAGAGACACAGTGGCCTGGCGGCTGATAGGGCCGAGTTACCTGGGGAATGCACAGGGAGTAGGTGTCAATCAGCAGATGCCCTGGGTAAGTTTGAATGTGGAAGTGCATCAGGGTCACAGAAGTGAAAGGAACCGTGGACGGATGAGCGCTGACGCATGAGCGTGTGCCCAGGCGTGCTCGCTTAATTGCCCTCTGCTGACAGGTACAGACCAACTGTGGGATGGGTGGTCAGGTTCCTTTCCTGACTCCCTTTGTTCTGAGTCCAGACTTTCCATATCCATGTAGCCTTCATGTTACTTTGGTTTCCTAAACAGATTGGCTACAGTATTAGAATCTTTTTTTTTTAAAAAGACTCTTACTTAGGCGTCATTAGAGGCTAATTAAATCAGCATTGCTTTGGAGGTGTTTCTGGATATTTGTACTTCCTGAAAGTTCCTCAAGTGATTTACATACATAACCACAAGAGGTTAGCAAACCTTTTCTGAAACAGGCCAGGTAAGGAAACACTTTGGGCCTTCTCAAACCTAAGGCTTTTTGCGACTACTCAGGTTTGCTATTGTAGAACAAAAGGAGCCAGAGGTAATACTTAAATAAATGAGTGTGACTGTGTTTTAATAAAATGTTTTTATAGACAGCAAAATTTGTATTTTTAATGTATCACAGAATTTTATTATTTTTATTATTCTTTTATTATTATTTTATTATTCCTTTCAACTATAAAAAATAATGTTAAACCATTCCTAGCTTGCGGCTGTACTAAAACAGATGAGAATGGGGGTGGACTCTTCTCACAGGCCAGAGCAGTTTAACTGTGGTCCACAGGCTGACCCAGATGCGCAGGCCTCTAGATGTGCTTCACAGGAAATGGACTGGGATTCTCATTTGTAGGCATCAGTTTGTCAGAACTCTGTCACCAACAGCTAGGATTCTGAAGTAAACCATCTCTAAAACTTTAAATAAACCCAATTTTTGTGAGCCAATGTGGCTGAGATCTAGACTCTGGGCACTGAGGAAATCAGTAAGCCAAACACTGTCCCTGAGGGTTACCAACCAGGTAAACAGGCCGCTTTCCTCCTACAAGCCAGCTTTCCTATGCCCTCATGTCATGAACTGTCTATTATTAGGCGTAGCCGATGACTTTCACAAGAATACATTACTTGTAGTCTGTACTCTGTAGAATAACCCCTTCTAATGCGATACCCGCTCACTACACGCAGCTGCTGACCATGGAACACTTTGGGTCAGTCCAGATTGAATGTATTAAAATGGACACTGAATTTTGAAGACTTAGTTTGGAAAAAATGTAAAATATCTCATTAATATTTGTTATATGTACTAAAACTTAAGCCAAAATTATATTTTTGATAGAACAGTTTAAACAAACTCTTATTAATATTACATGTACCTCTTTTTGCCCTATTTCATGCAAATATTGTTAATAACAAAAATAAAAAAACTAGGAAGGAGATTCTCCGTTTGTTTTGGGCGCTGGCATTCTGGACAGCGAGGTTGAGCTGCTTCACAGTCAGGGCTGTGGCTGTGCCTGAAATGCGGCGGGTTCTGCTCTGTCGCTCAGCGAATGGATGTTATGCTGATGAAGTTGTGTGTGCCCACGGGATGAGCACCTCTGCCAACCAGCTGCTAGAAAAGGCACACGATACAGAGACTCCATGGAGGGGACAGGGAGTAAGGCAGAACCTGAAGGCTCACAGTTAATCAAGCGCCAAAGAGGAAGGACAGATGGTAAATATATGTATAACCAACCCTGCTCCTATTCTTCACTGAGAACCCTGCCATGTTTTTGCCTCAGCTCCACAGTGGCTCTAATCTTTATTCCTGAAAACTCTGTCCCAGTCCAGGGAGCAGTCACAGTGACAGGGACACTCAGGTGCACATATGCTTCTCCCACATCCTAGAAGACTGCCTTGTAAATTATAAAATCCTCTCATTCTGTGTATTTTTCACTATTTCAAGAGTACAAACATGTTACCAGACAGGAAATTAAAGCAAAGGAAGTCTACGCCACGTGAGTATGGGTCTTTGCCTTTGACTGCCATTATCTTCATTGGCTGATGTTGCTGGTTACATTGCCTTTGATTATTTTATTGGTTAGTTTTGCACAGTTTTGTGTTGCAATTTGTTTTTTACTTTTGATAATCTAATAATTTGATCTTGCCCCTCTGCAGTTCAGTTAAAATTCATTGCTATGTTTTTTTGGTGGCTGGGTCTGCTTCTACCACAGAGACTAGAAATACAGGTCCCCACGTTTCCCATCTCTCTTGCAGGTCAGGATGGTCATGGGACCCAGTTTTGGCTACCGAGACATTGGTAAGAAATTCTTGGGAGATAATATTCTCCCATAAAGAGGTAAAGTCTTAGTAACAGCCCCAGGGACTGTTTGCCTCTTGGAAGAAATGCAGCTGTTAGGACAGGAAAAACAAACAAACAAAAAAAAAAACCCACCATTTTGTCACCATAAGAAAACACATATGAAGGTGACACAGTGAGCAGGACAGAGTGGAGAGAGCCAGACCTGGATGGCACGGGAGAGTTCCATGTGAGAAAAGTAAGTTCTGAATCATTAAATCATTTTCAGTCCAACTTTCTATTACCTGCCCTCAATGCAACCTGAACTAATATAGTTACAATTGTTTACAGTAACAGTAAAATAACAAGTCTTTTTTTTTTTGTCTTTCTGGAAATATCTAGATGGCTGTTCCTCTTCTTCGTCTTTCATCCAAAGGTCTCTTTTCCTCTGCTCTCGCTGTCCTCTTCTCCCTAACAGAATCCCCAGGCCAGATTGCATAGAGAAGAAATGTGGGGCCCTGACTGGCAGAGCTGGTTTGGAAGCCTAGCTCGGAACTCAAGGAGTACAACCCACTTCCCTCTGCCCGCCTCTGACACTTTGGCCATGCTCCCCCCAAGAGAAAGTGACCACTACTGCACATTGCAGAAAGTGTACCAGCCCTTTGGGGGGGCAGGTGAAGGTCTGGAGGGAGAATAAAATCTCTCCGCGCCCCATGGGGGCAGGAGAAGTGATGAGACCGCTGCCTGTGCTGCGATGTTGGTCTTATCTGTTTGGTCAGCCCCTGGGTACTCCAGGGTACAGCTCAGTTTTACAACAGCTACGAAGTCTTCTGTGCTCTGTGGTATAAACCTCCACAACCCTTGTCATCCCAACGAAATCATCAGGTACTAGTTAGAAAAGCATTCCTTTCCACAGATAAGAATAAAGAAGCTTCCAATCCCCAAACGGCCAAGTCAACAAAGGAAAATTGAAAAGACGCCCAGACAACAGCACAGCGACACATGAACTCAGAAAAGGAAAATGTCTCTTCCCCCTGGAGCTGTTTATTCAGAACTTCTTAACGTAACTAGGTGACACCGGGTAATACCGGTGCAGCGGCAGCTCTCCACTTGTATTTCGACAGAATGATCTCTGCTTGCTTCCACAAGATCTTCATCTGACAATAAAATATCTAGGACATCTTTGGTAAAACAAGCCTCTCTTGTTTCCTTAGAGCTGCATGGGATCACATGTGGAGCAGACAGGCAAAGGCACATCTCATTGCTAGGTAACTTAGAGTATTCGCTAATGCACTTTTTATATTTTAATTTGGCTAATTCATTTGAAAATACAGATCCATTTTTTCCAGCATAACATTGCACTACACACCAATTTTATATTAGAATGCCATGTTCCATGTAGTATGTTTTCACAGTAAAGTCCCCGTAAACACTACTTGGGGATTCAGCACTTTCCCTCTCTGAGAGTAATATTCACTTGTCCGGTTTAACAGGTAAGCTTTAGAAATGCTCAGTTTACATATCCATTTTTCTGAAAGAAAACCCCTGAAAGTTACACCATCGCAGCTCGCCATGTTGTTTCCCTCCATTGATTATCGTGTGCCTGTCCCTTGAAGGTCTTCCTCCTTGGTGGCTGCTGTTTCTGAAGCTAACTTCCCAACACCATACAGAATATTTGCCCCGTGTCCTAGAGTCTCTGCTCCTGCTTCTTTGTGGGAGAGCCTCTGACTCCAACTCCCGAAAGCTTCTATTACTGCTCCTTTCTCCCAATCCTCAGCCCCTATGGTTCCAGGGACGTCTAGGCTCCCTTCAGTGATGCACTCATTAAACAAGCATTGAATAAACAGCAGGCCAATGAATAAGAAGAAGGTGGTAAGAGTCTGTGAGTCTGGGAAGATGGACAATAACTAACAGAGTATGAAACAACAAAGTAAGTATAAAAATGGAACGGGTAACAGAGGGACAAGGGGCCTTTCTGAAGAAGAGACATCTCAGATAAAATCAGAATTCAACAACCTCCTCGTTGCTGATCCCAAGACCTGCATCTTGTGCCCTGTTGTGACTCACTCATCAAAACAAATACAAAAATAGTGCAGGACTGAATTTTTAAAAGGAAAAGAGCCCATGCTTTTGGACAGTGTAGTTGTGTTTCTGCAGAATAGGGTAATCATTTGTCTCCGCGTGCATGTACAGCATATTCACAGGCAAGAATGATGTGAACCACACTGCGGAGGAGTGGGGAAGGAAATAATACTTTTAGGAGGACTGCTGAGGTCCCCAAGTCTTTCTCTTGGTGTCAGGATGTACCACAATGCCTCTTGTTGAAATGTTCATGTGTATGTGTGCATACACATGCATGGGGCTATTTATCTGTGTGGCTAATGAGTCTGAGCAGGCGGTGCTAGAAAACTTCAACTACACCTGTGTCTAGCTTTTCTCTGTACAGAGTGAGTGATACAACCAATTGCAGAGGTATTTGTGTAGTAGGTGACAAACATAAAGTGAGTGCCATGTCAATATGGTTGGCAGTAAGAAGGTCAGACAGCATCGAATTAAAGATAAGTCGGTACTACTATGTTCGTAGAAAGTGAAATGATTTGACTTCTATTCAGTACCGGTCAGTTTTCTTGCAATAGCTCTGAAACTTTACAATTCCATGGTTTCAAAACTCAGGGTTTCAAACAAAATGTGAAAGGATCACTTATCTGGCTTGTCACGCACTTTGTAAACAGCTCCTGATATTTATAGTCTTGAATAAGAACAGACTTTGTCAATTCCTGGGTCAGTGCAGGAGTGAATCTACAGCAGGCTTGAGCATTTCCCTGCCTTTGTCAAGCACAGAAGTTATTGTCTTGTTTAGTATGAAAAGAAAATTTTCTTTCTTTCTTTCATAACTCAAAATACTGAGAGTATAGGCAACAGATTTGCCCCAGGGAATCCAAGTGAGATTTGGCCTCTAGGGGATACGCAATGAAAAAGAACAAAGGCATAGATGACAGGCCCATTAGACCCTTGCCTACAGGGATCTTTCACTCAAAAACTATTTAATAATTTGTATGAAACTGTAAATAACTGTAAATGCATTGGAATGTAACTAACTGAAGTTTAATTGAAATAAAGAATCATGTTTGCTAAAAGTACTGTAACAAACTGCCTGAGTTTCCTAAACGCTATAATAAATTACCTTACTGTTGGTGTTTTATTTTTATTTTGGTAAAAAAAATTCACATGACTTAAAATTTAACCTTTTCTTTTTTGTAAATACATGAATTCCAAATTCTGTAACACATGAGAGCCACGGGGTTTGGGGAATTAGTGGGCATCTATGTCCACCCTTTTTTCAGAGGTTCACCCCTTTCCTATATGACCATTGCGTCTCTCTCTACCCTGGCATTCACGTTGGGGCCTTTTTTATGTTGCTATTTTTTGTGCATTTCATAGGTGGGACCCCCATCTATAATCACTTCTTAGTTCTTGGTCCATTTCACTGAACATTATTGACTCTAGGTGGCCCTATTTTTGTTCAAACACTTCATCTAGAAAAGCTTCTTTTAAATGGCTGCATAGTATTCCATTGTGTATAGGCACCACATCTTCTTTCACCATTCCTGTATGGATGGGCAAGTAGGTTGTTTCCAGGATTTGACTATTACGAGTTGTGCTGCTATAAACATGGATATGCATGTATCATTTTTGGTATGTTGATTTACTTCTTTTGGAAGTATGCCCAGTAGGGCAGTAGCTGGGTCAAGTAGAATTTCCATTCTCAGCTTTCTAAGGCAACTCCAGACTGCTTTCCACACTGGTTGTACCAGATTGCACTCCCACCAGCAGTGGAGTAGAGTTTCTCTTTTATGCACCCTCGCCAACAATTGCTGTTTTTTGAGTTCTTGATGTAGGCCGTTCTCAGTGGAGTGAGGTGAAACCTCAACATTGTGTTTATTCGCATTTCTTTGATGGCCAGTGATGAACACTTTTTCATGTGCTTGTTGGCCATTTGCACTTCTTCTTCTGAGAAGCTTCTTTACGTTTCAGCTGCCCACTTCTTGATAGGGTCATCTATTTTAGGGGGTTTATGTTTTCAGTTTCTTGAATACTTCAGATATTAATCCTTTGTCTGAAGTCTTACTGGTGAATATCTTCTCCTACTCTGTGGGTTGTCTCTTCATCTCGCTGATTATTTCCTTTGCTGTGAAAAAGCTTTTTAATTGAATGCAGTCCCATTTGCTGATTCTTGCTGAGATTTCTTATGCAGTTATTGATGTGTTCAAAAAAATCCTTTCCTGTCCCAATGTCTTCTAGGATTATCTGAATAGATGCAGAAAAAGCATTTGACAAAATCTAACACTCATTTATGATAGACTTTGAAGAAAATAGGAATAGAGGGACCCTAACTCAACATGATTCAAGCTATTTATTTCAACCCCTCAGCTAATATCCTAAATGGAGAAAGACTGAATGCACTCACACTAAACTCAGGAGCAAGATAACGATACCCACTGTCACCCTTACTATTTAACATAGTGATTGAAATTTTGGCAAGAGCTGTCGGGCAAGACCGAGCAATGAAAAGAATGTGCACCAGAAGGGGCGAAGTAAAGATATCACTATTTGTAGATGACATGATAATTTACATAGAAGACCCAAAAATTCCCACCCAAAGACTCTTAGAACTAATAAGAGTTCAGTGAAGTAGCAGATCATAAAATCAATACCCACAAATCAATAGCATCCCTATACACTAATAATATATCCGAAAAGATAGAAAGAAAAACCAATCCCCTTCACAATAGCAACAAAGACAACAAAAATACTTAGCAATAAACCTCACCAAAGAGGTGAAAGACCTACGTAAAGAAAACTGCAAACCTCTAAAGAAAGAGCTTGAAGAAGACTTTAGAAAACGGGAAGCTGTCCTATGTTCTTGGATAGGAAGAACTAATATTGTCAAAATGGCCCTACTATACAGATACAATGCCATACCAATTAAAATACTAACTATATTCTTCACAGAACTAGAAAAACAACCTTAAAATTCATATGGAAGTAGAAAAAATCCAGAATCTCTGAAGCAATTCTGAGTGAAAAGGGCAAAGCTGGAGGAATCACAATCCCAGTTTTCAAAAAATACTACAAAGCACCAGTGATTACATCTACAGGGTACTGGTGTAAGAACAGACAAGAGGACCAGTGGAACAGAACTGAGGATACTGACACAAACCCAAATACCCTCAGTCAACTGATCTTTGACAAAGTGGCCAACACAATCCACTGGAGAAAAGACAGCTTCTTCAACAAATGGTGCTGGGAAAACTGGCTCTCCACATGCGGGAGAATGAAACTGGACCTGTATCTGTCCCCCCACTCTAAAATCAGATCAAAATAGGTCAAAGAACTGGACATAAAAACAGAAACACAGAACTTATCGGAATACAGTCAGTGTTTTAAACAACAGAAATATACTGTCTTTAGCCTGGGGCTAAAGGTCTGAAAATCAAGGTATCAATAGGGTCCTTTTGAAGTGTATAGGGACAGGTGCTTTCTAGCTTTTTTCTAGCTCCTGGTGAATGTTGGTAATTTTTGGTATTCCTCTCTTGTGGCTCCATCGTTTTAATTTCTGACTCACTTTTTAAAAAATAATCTTCTATTGGTGCTCTCTCTTCTTCTTCCAAGAATATCAGCACTGGGTTTAGAGCCTATGCTCTTAACAATGAATTATATATACAAAGATCCTATGTTCAAATACTCTGCATAAATATGAATCTGGATGGGACACTATTCATGTCAGTACAGATGTCATGACATCTATGTTCATATGTAGACAGCAAAATTATGGAAAAAAGTGGAAAAGGCGCTGGTATCTGGGACAGGAACCTGGAGCTGCCTCTTTCCCATTTGCCTTAGTCTTGGTCCTCAATGCCTCTTACCAAAGGCCACGGTATTTACCTCCTAACCAAGATCCTGCCTTGGCCAGGTTTTTTGGCTTAAGAAAAAAAAATATTTTAACCAATGACACCTTGGCCAAGTTACTGAGCTAGTTAGATCCTTCATTTTTCATCTGTGTAGTGCAAGTAATTATACATTCCTCCTAGAATTTCTGTGATTAAATCACTGAATCTACAAAAATTACTTACATAGTACCAGATTCAAAGTAAGTGACAGCTGATAATTATTATAATTATTAGCCTTCTTGTTCTGGAATCCATCCTGCCTGTTACCAACAGGGTCTTGTTTCCAAAACTAATCTGATGTCATTCTCTTCTCTAAAACTTTAGATATCATCCAGTTGATTATTAGATAAATGATCATAGATACAATCCTACTTATTGTCCTACTTATTGTCTGAATCCCCGAGTCCTAGGTTCCTCAACCTTCACCTAACGAACAGTAGTTTTATGTCCCAGGTGAATGGAACATAAAAGCATGCATTCTCATGTCTTCTCGCCTTTGTGCATACAATTCCGAAATTCAGAGCGCTAATTCCTCATTTATCTGATAATGATACCGACTCAGATCTTGTGAGTGGTCAGGAGTCAGCTTCCCAGGAAGATGTCCTTGAAGCCGAAGTAAGAATGACAAGCTCCTCTTTTCTGCTGTTTGAGCATGATAATCTGTTCACATTTACTGGTAATTAGTTATTAACATATCTACTTTTGTGTATTAGGAGTTACCTGAGGCTAGGCAAAATGTCTTCTCAATTCTTAAAGCTCCAATTCTGCCAGAGGAAACAGAGCACATGGTTAACAGCATGATTTGGACAGAGACAGACCTGTGCTCTAGTTTGTAACCAGCTGTGCAATCTTGGAGGTTCCCTGAACATAAGATTGGAGTAGTGAACACACCTGGCTATTGGGATCGGGGTAGTACTTACAGCAAATAATGCCAAAGGATACCTAATAAATGCCTTTAAAAGGTCTGTTAGATCACAACCGAGTAAACTCATACAAAGCTGCTCACTGCTGTTACCTCAAATTAAAAATCTCCAACTCTTAATACCCTCAACTTAAGCTTTATTTTTGTCTTTCATAATTCCTTTGCCTACTGTCCTCAGTCTTTTTTCGGTACTCTGGTCTCTCTTTAGACTTTAGGGAATCTCAACAAATTGTCTTGAGTACTTCTAAAAAAAGAATTAAATAGTAAATAAGACAATTAGCAATTTTCTTAGCAATTTTTCTTAGCAATTTTCATGTACTCCATATATTACTATAACTGTAGTCACCACACTCTACCTTATATCTGAAATGTATCTATCTTTCATTGACTCTTCTCAACTGAAGATGTCTCCAAATGCTGGTGACCCTGTCACTTGCATCTTCAACTTCCCTTTTATCCTGAAGGCTGTACTTGAAATATAGCATACATTTTTCATGTGTTTTTCTTTTTTAACCATTAGCATCATAACTTTCAAATTGATACACCTTGCTTTGTTTCAGAACTGACTATATTACTGCCATTTGAATTTATTCAATTGAATATCTCATAGGCAATTAAAATTTAGTTTTTTTTTTTTTTAAAGATGAGCTCATTCACTTTCTCTCAAACCTCTTCTCATATTCCTTCTGAAGGCAGCACAGTCACCTTCAGTAACCAGAACCTAACATAGGGTGTGTCCGGGCAGCAATTCAAGGAGCTGTTCCTCAGGGGATATGCTCAGGGCCCTGGGGAGGCTCTCTGCAGGCTAATTTCTTGACTCTTCAGAGAATGACCTTTGAATGTTTCTTTGCATGCAGAAAGAAGATTTTCTTTATCCTAGGATAAAAATGGGTAATGGTGAATTTTGTTGCTTGTTTTCCTTAAAATTCTTATCAAAATGGCTTCCTTTGCTGGTATTCAGAGTTGCAAGGGGGAGGAGTGGTGGTGGTGAAGGTAGAAAACCTTGTAAATAGAGTTGCTGCCTAATGAGTCCTCCTTGACATCTGAAGTTTTGCACAACTAGGTGCTCAATTCAAGAACCCTTGGATGTGGGCTTTATCTTCCTGTCCCACCAACCACCCCACCTTTATCCAACTAACCACCATCGTTGTCCCCAACTGATTCTTGAATCCATCATTTCTCTCCATATGTACCACCACTTTTCCAAAATAGCACTTTATCACTGGTCTTTGGGATGCTATGTATAGTAAGCTCTGTGATAGGACTCCCACAGTGACTTTCTATTCACTAGATGGGATGAAACTCTTCCTATGATGTGGCCCTTTCAGTTTACTTTGCTCCGGCTTCCTGCTTACACCATTCTGTAGTCACAGCAGACAGCAGAGCATTTTCTGTGCAGTGCATTATGTTACCTCTCTACCTTTGATTCACATGATCAGCCTTGCTTGAAATGTCTGCTCTTCGCCTCCTCACCTGTCCACATGCTGCCTGTTTGACAAAGGCTCAGGTGAGGCCTCGCCGTGTCAGAGCACCACTCCTTCGTTTTCATGGTACCCTGGAATCAGATCTGCTGGTTTTTGCTTCTGCATGGCAAGGCAGGCCTCCGTTCATTTCGCCGATTCTCCCTCCCTACCTCCTACTACGGAAGGATAAAGATCTATTCATTTTTATATCTTTAGCACAGATCACAGCTTTCCAGACATCATAAATACTCAGCAAATGCTTGTTCAACTAAACAACTGAATTCCAGCTTTCCCACCAATTTATTATGACCCTGGGCGAGTCCTAAATTCTCTGGCACTCAGTTCCTTCAAATAAAGTTAAGGAGCTGAACTAATCCCTTAAATGTCCCTTTTAGTTCCAACATTCTATGATGCTTCTATTATATTTGTTGAAAGGGTGTAATGGAGTGAAAATTAATTTTTAATAGCCAGTAATTACTAACAAAAACATTCTTCATTTCATCACTCAGCTCTTCGACATGAAGTTTGATGTAAAATGAGTTGAATTTAAAACATTTGTGACTACAGAACAATTTATAAGTTCCCCACCTTAATGTGTTGACTAGAAGTAATTCATATTTATGTAGTTTAATTATCAGAGATGGGCATAGTGATGCACATTTGTAATCCCAGCTGCATGGGACACTGAGGCAGGAGGATCATAAATTCAAAGCCAGCCTAGGAAAAGTAACAAGACCCTGCCTCAAAAATTGGGATGTAGCTTGGCAGCCCTGCTTTCAATACCCAGTACTGCAAAAAGAGAAGAGGAAGAAGAGAAAGAAAGGGAACTTAGTTTGCAGAAATTTGTTCAAGTTTGCAGTGAAGGCAAAGGATAATTTTTGCATTATAACTGGCGGTTGGGTAACACAATTTTTTTTTACCTCAGTGCTTGTATTTTCTTATTATTAATACCTTGCTGTAGGTCATACTTCGCAGTTTAAGTGTAATTCAGTATTTCCTGTGTGGGTTACTTATTAATTTTAAGTTTTTTATTTTGAACAGACTTCATTTCAGAATAATTTCGAACTTTGAGAAACATTGCAACAATACAGAGAGTACAGCCTACCCAGATTTCCTCTTTTCACAGCATTTTATATTAGTAAGATAAAGGGTCGTAACTAATGAACCAATATTGGTATGCTCTGACTGAAGCTCACACTTTATCCACATTCCTTTAATTGCTATTCAATGACCTTTCCTATTCTGGAATTCTATTTGGGGTCCCACATTACATTCCGATGTTATGTTTCCTCTTTCTTGTGTCTTACAGCTTAGCTAATTCCTCTTATTGGTGGCTTTGACAGTATCAAAGATCAAAGAGTAATAATTTTTAAAAAATCTCTCAAGTTTGGGCTTGGGATGAAGCTCAGAGACATAACAGGCCACTTGTCAACATAACCCATCAGTGATGATACTGACTTGGTCACCAAGTAGAAGCAGTGTTTGTCAGGTTTTTCTACTGTACTCATTTCTGTCCTTTCCATACTCTTTAAGAAGGAAGTCACCATGTACAATGCACACTTAGGGGACAGAGGGATAGGATTCTCCCTCTTTGTGCACACAGATACACGCACACACATGCACACACATAAATCTTCTGCATGGAAAATTTATCTCCCATTCCCAGATATTCGTTTATTCCATCAATCATTTTATAACTCTCTGAAACTATAGTTGTGGTTTACTTTTGAAGCAACAAATTTATAAATACAAATAAAAAGGGTATAAAATTAATTCAAAACGGGTATGACAAGAGAGATCCAAGGGCCATCATTTTCAATGCCCTGTTGCTAGTCGAAAACAGTAAAGTCACAACAGAACACAACATACATATAGAACAGTGCACTTAACGTGCATTTCAACTAACATTCACCAAAGCAGTGTAACTCTTGTCCAGTTGAAGAGATAAAATATTATTGATCACCTGGAAACCCAACTCCTAGTTGTTTCCTCCTAGTCATCATGTCCTCTTTATCCCCGTATATCCTAGATCCTCCATCGAATTTCATACACATGAAATTATATCTTGCATATCTACTTTTGTCTGGCTCCTTCAACTCAATACTTTTTCAGGGGCTTAGATTTAAGCTGCTCCACATCATTGGAGATGGATACACAATGTCAGTGTACCACAGCATATTTCTGTGTGGTGGTAGATCATTCTCATGTAACTGAATTTTCTGTAGTGTGAATATATACATATAAGTATTCACCTGCCTCACTCATAGTAAGTGTATAGCAGATGTGTTCATGCTTTCATCCAATGATCTATTCTCGGTAGGTCGGAGTTTGAGATAATATCTGCAATGCCACTATAGACATTCAAGCATATGGATTTAGTGATCGCATTTTTTCTTGATTTCAAAATGAAGAACGAAATTGTTGGATCACAAAATATAACTGTAATCACTTCAAGGGCACGATGAAGTTTTCCATAGGAGCTGTGCCCACTGACACTCTCACCAGTAGAGTATGAGAATTCTATTTGTTCTACATCCTCAATAACACTGGGGATCATTTGCCTTTGCCATTTGTAGATACGATATATGTTACTGAAGCTTCATTTAAAAAAAATTGTCCTAATGAGACTGAGAATATTTTTCATTTGTGTATTGGCCATGTGGATATAATTATCATGGAGTTTCTCTTGAGAAAATTTACTCAGAACGTCTTGCTCTTTTTCTCGATTGGGTTGCCTTTCTTATCAATCTTTAGGATATGCGTATACTTGTGTGTTTATGTATTCTGGGTAAGAATCCTTGCTGAATATCTTTTTAAATAGATTTTTCTACTTTCCAGCTGACCTTTTCATTGTCTTAGAAGTGCCTTTGGATGAATAAATTTAAACATTTTGAAGTAATGTATCAAGTTTTGGTTTTCATTATTACCTATTGTTTGGATCTGGAGTATCACCCCCAAAACCTCATGTTTTTGGATGCCGTGGGGTATTTCTCGCCATGTGCTGTTGGGAGGCGGGGCCTGGCTGGAAGATGCGAATGCCTGGGGTTTAACCCAGAAGGGGTGGAACACTGAGGCTTGGCCCACGTGGATGGCTCCCTGGGACAGTACCCGGAAGAGTGCTAGTTTTACCCTTCCTCCCTCACTTGGCTTCCTGCTTGCAACGCCCTGAGGGGCTGCCTCTGCCTCTGCCAGCTCCCACTGTTGCCGGCCACGCATGAATGGACTGTGACTTTCTGAATCTGTGAGCTAAAATAAACATTTTCTCTCCTACTTTGTAAATGTTGAGTATTTTGTCACAATAACAAGAAGAAAGCTAAACAATACTCTTTATTTTTAGTTTAAAAGGACCTTCCCTTACTCCAAGGTTGGGCAGATAATCTACAAAGAGGTGTTGGGAGGTTACGGACTGACTATACGCCAATTCCAGTCTCCCACCTGTTTCTATCAATACAGTTTTATTAGAGCACAGATTCCTCACTCTCATACATCGTTCATGACTTGCTTCTGGGCTACCATGGCAGAAAGTTTAATAATTACAGTAGAAAATGTACATCCTTCCAGACAACTTGCCAACCCCTATTGATTTTTATGTATGTTTTGATGAAGGGGTAAAGATTCAGTGTTTGCTCACAAGGCTTTCCAATTGATCTTGTAGCTCTTATTGGGAAAAAAATTCTTTTGCACCACACCATAATGTGACTTTGTTATAAATAAGGTGACTTTTATGTGTGGATCTGTGCTAGGGCTCTCTATTCTGTTCTGCTGATTTACTGCTGTCTGTCCTTGCCCCAATATTCTGTCTCAAGGCTCTGCAATGCTATGACAATAGGCTTCACCTGTGGAGATGTAAATCCACCAGAGCACCCTGGCTTTTCCTCATCTTTTACATTTCCATATACATTTTAGAAAGTTGTTTGATATCAATTTTTCCAAATATCTTGATTATTAGGGAAGCAGAGAAACAGGCTTTAATTTTTAAAAATCTGTATATTTCAGATATTCAAAGAATCCTCCAAACTAAATGAGTTTGAGATTTGAGAAATTTTAAGATAGTTGATAGCTCCTATAAAATTGACTTTTATAACTATATTCAGTAGTTTACATTGTAGAAGATATTACATTGTTCAGATAAAATCTAGATAATCTGGGGCATCAACATCAAGGTATCTTTGGAAATTTAGCTTAGTTTGAAGATTTTCCTCTTGACAATTCATAAGAAAAACATTGAAAGGTAGATGTGGTAAGGGTACAGACTTTGCCATTTTAATAAAGATAAGTTTCTTTGGTGGTTTCAGAGTTTCTGGAAGAAGATGTCCCTGAACACTTCTCAGTATACTCAAGTCAGACGGTACCATATTGTTATTTCTTTATTTTTTTCTGAAAGCTGCAGTTTGACAAGGACTATTTTTAAACGGAATTTTTTTTTTTTTCATTTACCCAATAGACAGCAGTTGACAGACTAGTCCTGGTAAAGATGCTGCACTCTTTCTCTACAAATCTAGTGAAATTTAGTTGAGGTTGTAGTTGAAATGTATTACATGTTAAAAGTGCAGGCTTTTCGTGACATTTCCTGATTACCTAATTCTAAAAACCATGGAGGGAGACAGGTGAAGGACGGTCATTTTTCTAAGGAAATATATGCTATCATTGTCAAAAATCCATGTCTTTGGTTTTGTTTTGTTTAGCTCTATGTTTTGAGACAGAATCCTGAAAGTAGCCGTGGCTGATCTTGAACTCACAATCCTTTTGCTTCAGCCTCACAAGTGCTGGAATTACAGGCATGCGCTGTCAGGCAACAACTGTGTCAGGTCTTCACAGAAATAATTTGTACTACTGTGAAGCTGTTTGTCTTATCAGAACAAAAAAATTTGCTATTTAATGTATAATATCAAGTGACTATTTGCAATGAACTGTGCCCAAATTTTTGTAAGAGGGTGTTCCTTGTATGAAATTTGTTCAGTATTTTTTTTCAACAATTAGCTCTAGAACTTTCCTCACTAGACTGTTAGCTGTTGTGGAACTGCTACCTCAATGGCTGATTATAATTCGGGTCTACATTGGAATTTTGTGTTTCATCTTTCCCACCCACATAGTCACTGTAGTAAACATCTTAATAGATACATAGCATTTACGAATAAAAAGTGTACCACAGAAAATATATTTCAAAATATAAAATGCACTACTTCAGGGCCAAATTTCATAGGGCAAGATATTTCACACACTCAGAATAATAAAGGCACTAAAATTAATGAAACAAGTTCTTATTTTTAAGGCAAAAGATCTTAACCTTTTAGAGTGATAAATTAACTTAGAACGAATTGAAAACTATGTACTATCTCCCACAGAACAATACACAAAAACCACTTTGCTAATATATTATGGTTTAGAATTTCAAGTGTCTTTGTTTACTGTCCACTAAATACTCCAAGTATGAGTCTCCACTCCTCCTCTCTGTCTTCTTCCTGTTTCTTAATTTTCAGAAACTATTAAATAAATCAACTATCACTTTATCGGTGTTTTAGTGAGGCCTGAGAAAGAAACTCATATATTACAGATGATTTTTATCGCTTGTATTTAAAGTACACAAGATATTGTTCTGATAGACATATGCACGGGGAAATAATAAAATAACGTATCTATCATCTCACATAATTGGCACATGTGTGCACACATGTGTGCTTGTGTGAGAACACTTGAGTATAAAAATGTGATCACCATCAATAATCCTCATGCAATACAAATCAAAGCCTCAGTGAGATGACACCTTACACCTGCCAGAATGGCTGTTGTTTATAAGAGAACATTGTGGTTTGGATCTGGAGCGTCCCTCAAAAGCCTTATATATTCGATTTCTGTGGAATCTGCAGGGAGTCTGTGCCACTGGGAGGTGAGGCAGATGCCTGGGGCTTGACCTGGAGGAGGGTGTGCTGGCTCCACCGTCACCCTCCCCTGGCTTTGTGTCCACCACGCTATGCACAGCTTGTCTCCTGGTCTTTCTCCTGCCACGTTTTTCTCTCCTTGCTAGCTGCCCATGTTTGGACTGTGGCCTTCTGAAACTATCAGCTAAAATAAATCTCTCCTCCTTTTGGTTGTGAATGTTATGTATTCTGACCAGCAATGGAAAAACAGAGAGGAAATAACAAGTCCGGAAAAGCGTGCAGAAAAAGCAATTGTGCTGGTAGGAATGGTTTCCCAGAAGGCTGGATAGCCTGTCATTCTCGAAGCCCTTTGTTAAATATGCCTGATTCAAGGACAAAATATATTGTCGTTATTTGAATTACAATAAAGGACTATCTCCTGAGCCCTGAATATCTTCTCCCTCCCTGAGCTCTGCCGCCTCTACTCCTGGCCACGCTGAACTGTGCATGGACACAGAAGAGCCTGTTTTCATCTCCCTCCCAATCATCTTCCCAGAAAGGTTTTCATGCCCTTATCTCCTCTTTCTGCATCTATGCAAGAACTCTTTTCAGGGTGTTGGATTTATTGCCCTCTTTGGTTATAAGCCCACTCCTTTCTCTCACTTTTGGTGTGAGGACCCCGTGACAGCAGAGAGGATTTCATGTTCTTCTGTACACCTGAGTGCATGGTGCTATGGTTGCCAGCATAGGTTGCTATTGAAGTTTGCACATAGGTAAGTGAATGAAAGACTCTTGTTTGGAGTGGTATATTTATTTTGATAAAGCAGATTTGGAGGCTAATTTACTTTTTATTGTCTGTGAAACGGAGTCCTTAAACCTATATTTAGCTTGTCAGCCTGTCCTATATTTCTATGGAAGTCCTAAATGAATCTTAATAAAAGAGAGGGAATTTTGGTACTTAATCTACCTGCAATGTGATGCCCTAAAATATGGAAAATTAAATTGACCCATATATATGATTAATGATTCCTTTGTATTTGAAGCAGTTATTAATTGCATAAAGAATGTTGCTGATCTGTAGATAATGAAGGTCATCTTCCATACTTAACTTTTAAAAATAAAATTGACTATTCTGCACATTTGAATACTTCATGTGCTATATTTCATTTCTTTCACAGATGATGATATTTAGTTCCCTTTATTTTCTGACTTTCAGATCTTTGGAGTAAGTTGACTTGTCCCTCCATTACTGAAATTTCTCACAACCACCTTGCACCCTGACCCGGAGTGGGGTGTGTTAGTTCCGTCCTCCCCCCTCACCTGGCTTCGTGTCCGCCATGCTGTGAAGAGCTTGTCTCCTGGTCTTTTCCCTGACATGTGCTTCTCCCCTTGATAGCTGCTTAATAGGCTTTAAGGTCCTATCACAAAGCAGAACAGGTGACGAGTCTTCTGGTGGCCCCCGAGCCAGTGCGCCAGTCAGCTCCAGACCCGGACCTACTTACCCTCTGCCTCCTTCCTCTCCCCCCATTCCTTCCTTCCTGATAATAACATGAGTTCATCTAATATACGTTACGTATGATATATATGGTAGGCTGACATGCAGTTTCACACACCAACAGTTTCAGACTGTATCCCTCCTCAAATAACTTTCAGTCAATTGAACCATTAGAGTCCACTTTAGAGGTATAAGCTACACGCCCCAATTGAGTTTTCTCAACCTGTTGCTTGAGACGGTGTTGAGAGGGTATACATCTTGACTCTGTTTACAAATATGCAGGCTTCTGTTTACTTCATTGTATGTTGTTTTTAAAATCTGGATCTTCTTTAGGCAAGCTCCCTCCAGGAAGGAGCGAAAAAGGTTTAACACCTGCTGTCACCTGCTTAAAAATAGATCTTAAATAATCTGCCTGATTACTGATTTCAATCAAATCAACAGCTGTCAAACCCTTTGCACTCCATAGCATGCTGTACTTTCTATTTTATTTTCAAATCTTGAAACAAACTCAGAAAAAAACAAAGCGTTTTAACTTCTTTTTTTTTTTTTACCTATCATTTCAATGTTGTGATAAGGAGAAGCTGAACATGTGGGATTGCACTGTAGTGATATTTTTTTCCTTCAATATGTCAGCAATGGGGAATCTGCAATGTCGGCAAGATAAGATCATAAAAAAGTTCGGTGCATTTCTTCAAGAATTCTCAGCAATCAGGCCAATGGTTGTCAACCCTGGCTGCACATCGAAATAGCTGGGGGGATTTTAGAAATATCATTCTGAGGTTCCCCTCCAGAGATTCTGGTTTAATTGGTCTTCAATGGAGACTTATCCATTGAAATTTTATTTAAATCTTGTCACATGACTGTAAGAATTGCAAGCTAAGTTTTTCACATTTTGAGATGTATCTACAATTTTGCATTTAACAATGTTTAGATTTATTTAGATATTTTATCATTCTATCAAACAATATCAAACGGAACTCTTTTCTTAAACGTTGTGGTTTTGGTATGTTTTGAGTATTAAATATTATATCACTGATTGGTAGTGGCTTGAAAATAGACAGGCTGACCAATGGAACAGAACTGAGGATGCAAAATAACCTCAGGTGCCATCAGCTACCTGATCTTTGATAAAGGGGCCAAAAACATACACTGGAAAAAGGATCACCTTTCCAACAAATGGTCCTGGGGAAACTTGTTACCCACATGCAGAAGACTGAGTGTAGGCACACACCTATTACTATATGCCAAAATCAAATCAAAGTGGATCAGAGACCTAGATATCAAAACTTAACCACTGGACCTTCTGGAGGACAAAACAGGTAAAACTCTTAAAGATGCTGGCAGTTTTTTTTTTTTTTTTTTTTTTAAAACAGGACACCTGGTGCAAAAGAAATGGGCCCCAGAATCAACAAATAGGATCATATCAAATTTGTTCTCATATTGTCTTTTAAGATCACGAGAGCAACGGAGATTACATGAATTCAGTCTCCTGCATCCACAGCCTGCTGGCCAGTCCCTCTTTCCAGAAACTCCCTCTCAGCTCCAGTGGCAATACGCTCCACCAGTTCTCTTTCTGTCACGTTGGTCCCTACGTTGCCGCCTTGCTTTTTATCCTTTTTTGTGGGTAGATAATTTTTATTGAGGTATAATTAATATATCCATACATCACACACTTCTTTGTACAATTAACTGGCTTTTATATTTTCAGAGATGTGCACACATCACACCGGTCCATTTCGGAGCGTCCATCCTTTCCCAAAGACGTTCTGTGGCTTTTAGCTGTGATTCCGCTTCCTCTGAGTGTCCCCTGCCCCACCCAGCCACAGCTTGAGGTAAGCACTCACCTAATTTCTATCTCTACAGAAGTGCTTACGCTGGATATTTCATATACTTGAGTTATAATTTTTTTCTTAAAATTGTCAATTGAGTCATTAAATTTCTTCAAAGTTCATTTATTTGGAAGCATAGATTAGTACTTCATTTCTTTTAATTGGTAAATTACAGTCCATGTTCTATTTACTCATTCCTTATTTAATCAGCATTTGGGTTGTTACCACTTTTCGGGCTGTTATAAATAATGCTGCTATAAACACTTGTGTTCAAGTTTTGTGGGGACACATGTTTTCACTTCTGGGTAAATGCCCGGGGTGGAATTCATAGTAATGCTACAGTAAGACTTTTAAGGAGCTGCCGGGTTTGTTTTTAATGTGACTTTACCATTTTATGGTCTCACCAGCGTGTAGGATGGTTCAAGTTCTACTCATTCTCTTAACATTTGTCATCATATGTCTTTTTTTTTTGAAACAGGGTCTTGTTCTGTAGTCCAGGCTGGTACTGAACTCAATATGTAGCTCAGGCTGGCCCTGAACTCACGGCAATTCTCCCAGCTCATCCTCCTGACTGCTGAGATTACAGGTGTGCACCACCATGCCCGGTTTATGTGATGGGGGTGAAACTGAACCCAGGGCTTTGTACTGCTAGGTAAGCACTCTGACTGCTGTGCTATTCCTCCAGCCCTCTTTTTAAAAAAAATTTTAGCTATCCTGGTTTCATATGAGAATATCTTCACTTATTCATTAACCACAAATATATCTGACATGATTAGTCACAAAAGAAACACATTTTTTCCCTTGGACAAATGTCTACTCAGACCCTTTACTTGCCTTTTAAGTTGGTTGTCTTATTATTATTGAATTGTAAGAGTTCTTTATATATATTCTATATACTAGGTCTTCACCAGATACATAATTTCAAACATTGATTGTTTTTTTCATTTTCTACATGGTGTCCTTTGAAGCACAAGAGCTTTTAATTTTGATAGCATCTAATTTGGCTTTTCCTCTTTTGCCTATGCTGGTGCTGCTACATCTAATAGCATTTTGCCAAACCCAAAGTGATGATTTAGCCTTCTTCTAAGAACTTTACAGTTTTTACTCACATTGAAGTTGTGATTCGTTCTGACTTAAAAAGGTTTGTATGTGATATAGGTAAGAGTTCAAATTCCTTCTCTGACATTTGGCTATCCAGTTGTCCTACCAGCATTGCCCGATGTCACCTTCTTTTGATTTTATTTTTCCCATTTTTGCCAGTATGCACATATAACACACAATGTGTATGTTAAACTTGAGGATTTTGTGCACATATATGTCACATCCACTTCACATTCCCTTCCCCTCCTACTTCCTTCACCCATCCCCCTAGATTCCCACCATTTCACTTACTTGACTGTATTATTTATTTATCTCTAGCTTCATCATATTAGGGAAGCCATGGGGTATTTAATCATCTGAGTCTGACTCACTTCACTGAGCATGATGGTCTCAAGTTGTGTCCATTTACCTACAAACGACTCATATCTATCTGTCTTTATGACACCTTGAATATACGCCATGTTTTTCAATCCATCACTCTGTTGATTGATATTTCAGCATCTTCCATAACTTAGCTGTAACTAGTCCTGCTACCACTTGTATATCAACAAATTCCTTTGCCTGCCTAACAGGCACCTCGAATTTGACATGCTGGACAGGTATTGTTCATGCTTTTCTGTAAACAGACACTAGTACTTGTCCAGTCTTACCCAACTCAGTGAAACATAATTACCCATTCAGCATTCAACAACTTATCCTTGATGTCTTTTCTTGATGGACCAAGAAGTTATCTTTTTCTCTGCCTTCAAAGTGCATTGGAGACGCATTCTTCTTTGGCTCGTCTTTTCTACCTACTCTCATGGTTTAGGTGTCTTCCCCAAGTTGCATGGCTTTAAGTCCTATCTATATGTTGCGATAACCTGTGTTGATATTTAAAATCTCTGGCTTCATCTTTTACTCTAAACTTCAGCTCTATGTGTTCTAAGCCTACTAGACAACTTCTGTTGAACATCTAATGGGATCTCATATTTACATGTCCAAAAGCGAACATTTAATCCCCACTTCTTCCTCCTAATCTTCAGATCCCTCAACATGCCATATTTCTTCCCCTCACTCCCAGGAAATGGCAGTTCCATTTGCCCAACTTCAAAACAAAATCCTTGAAATCCTCTTGGCACCTTCTCATGCTCAACATCCAACTTACAAGCAGGTTCTTCATGCTATTCCTTCAAATTCTATTCAGATTTTTTTAAAAAAAATCACATTCACTGCCTCCAAGCTAGGCAAATGCATCACCATCTAGTGTCTGGTTTATCCCAACATCCTCTAAACAGTTCCCTCTGCCTCTCTTCTATTACTCTTCAATAGATTCTCACATAAATTTTAAACAAAATTAAAAGTCCTTATCATGGCCTCCCTAACCCTACATGATCTGGCCCCAGTTGGCCTCCAGACAATGCTTTGCCACTTACATCCTGTTCGACTCTGCTCCAAATGTCTTCTCTTCCAGAGGCCTCTTGCTACTCCTCCTGCCCGAGTGCTTTTTTAAATCACTCACAATCATCTTTCCTCACTTAGGTCTGGTCCAAGGTCTTCTTAGACCAGCCTACCTAAAAGTACCTACCATGACTTCATCATCTACATCCTCCACTACGTGGAAGCTATGTGTGTGTGTGTGGGGGGGCGCTCTTTCTTTTTGTTTCTTTCTGCATGCCTAGTGCCTAGAACAGGCTTTGGCACATAGATCATTAATAAGTATTTATCAAATGAATAAATAAAGGAATAAATATTTTATTACTACCATCCTACTTCAAGTCATTATGGATTCTTGCCTAGCAACTCAATAATTTCCTGATAGTTTCTACAGTTTCCACTCTTGCCTCCAGCAATCTAATCTCTGTAGAGTATATAGCATTATGTTTTTATATACTAATCAGGTTACATCATTATTCTGTTTAAACCTCTTCAGTGGCAACTCACTGCACTTATAACACAACCCAACCTCCCTGTTGGTGGCATAGGAAAGTTGATACGGGCTGTCTCCTGCACACTAGTATCTCGCCTCACATCTGTCCTATGACCAGTCCATGACAGCCACAACGATCCTTAAGCACCCTCACTCACTCTTACCATCTCTGCTCCCTCTTCATGGAATATTCCTACTGCAGTCTTCACAGGGATTGTTTGTTATGATGACTGAGACTTATGCTTAAATATCCAGAGACTTTCCTACATACCCAGTGTGAAGTTGGCACAGGTCATTTCAACTCACTGGTCTGCTTTGGTCTTCTGCATAGCCCTTATCTTGACCTAGTATTCTTCCCATTTATTACTTACAGAATGTCTTCCTTTCATAACCTCCACTCTCATCCCACACATACTAGAATATAAACTCTAAGGAATCAGAGATCGCCCCTTCCTTATTCAGAGCACGATTCTAGTCCTTTCTATAGTGGTGGGCACACAGCAGATGCTTAATTTTTTGCATCAAATGGACTATATTTGTTCATCTTATTTGATTCCAAATACTAATTTCTAGCAAAAGGATAATAGAATATGTTCTGATAAAGTCGCACAGAATTTTTGTTTGCATGCTTTATTTTCATTTTTACCTTCAAAGGAGTGTGACTTTTAACTGTGTCTAATTTTCCAGTTAAATCAGCAGAATATTTACTCGTGATTAGAGCCTCTTATTGACAACATTTTTGCAGCGTTCTGCATGTGACCTTGGCAAATCAGCCCATCTAGGGAGTTGGTTTACTTAGATTATTGTTCTTTCTTCCAGGTATCTATTACTCAAACAACATACCGAGGCCTTACATTTACACAATAACTTAGAATTTATAGTCATTTTATAGAAGAGAATTCGGGATTTGCTCAAAAACTTTGGTTTCTGTAGTGCTGCGTATTGAGATGAAACAAATAAAAAGTGATTAAGTGAATTTCCTGAGGACACACAACAAGAGAACGGGGGAGCCAGAATTCATTTCACTTCCTTTCTCCCCATAATATTTTATTCTTTCCATAATAAGAAAGGACTGATTAAGGGACTCCTTGGAAAAAATGAAACATTAAAAATATTCCCCCCAAACTCTTTCTACTGTTAGGTGTTCCCTCTCTTTACTTCCCCTCATCAACAAGAACTCTGGAATTGAGAGAACACACTCAGGGTGACCCTCCTTTGGGGCAGAAATTAGAATAGAGCTTAGATTTTAAAAGAACACGTTTCTGCTGATTGCACAATTTGTTTCAGCACTAAAGTAATAGGATCACGAGGATTCATATTTCAAGCACTCAGATACAAAGTGGCGTCTTGATACTAGACAGGAAAGGGCACTAAGCATGACCTGTAACTGGCACCTTACACATTTATTTGAAAGAAGGATTTACTGAAAAACACTGGAAATTTGCAAACTTTTGGAAAAGAATATGACAGGAGATGAGTATGTGTGGGAGGAAGAAGAAAAATAGGTTCTTGAACCTGTAATTTTAACTCCCACACTGTTTCTTTCAAATGTCTACACAGATAGTGTTTATAATAACTCAACCCTTCAAGGCCAACATGTCCTGCCTGTGAGGCTATTAAGCCTGTTTTAAAAAATAATTAATGTCAGGCTTGTTGATACTATTCAATATACTATAGAAATGACACGCTCCGGGCCTAGGGCACAAGGACTTAAAAAAATAAGATATATGCTTATCTAAAGTGACATTTTATGATTATAGTAAATAATACTTATTATTCACAGTTTATGGTAAACTAAAATTACCATTTATTAAATAGCCTTTTATTATTGCCATATAAAAAGAAATCTGATTTTAGATAATGGCTTAATAACATAATTGCCCGGGTGTGTGTTTTTATTACAAACATTACCAAAACTGGTTCTTGCCACCCAATTACTTTTATGTCTTGAAAAGATGAGACTAAATATTTAAACTAAATTCAAGTGACAGTAGAAGGCAATTTAGTAGAAAACATAAAAAGAAAAATTAACTAAAATGGATAAATATAATGTACTTGTGCAATTAATAGAACAGCAGTAAAAGTTATTAAAAGAGTGGAAAATCACATGTGGTATTATTTATTTAATTAAGACATAATGTCATCCTCTTCTTATTTGAATAATTAGGATGTGTTTATTCTAGTATCTAGGAAATATTGCCCACATTCAGATGTTTTTCTAGATTAACTTTCTAGCAGATTACAATAATATCATGGGTTTTGGCCATAGTATATCACCTTTTGGTTTTGATATTTTAAAAATTCTTCAGTGCATAATTTTCTTTGATTATTATGAATGCTAATGCTTGATTAAAATGATGCCTTCAATCAAAAACTTCAGAGGATCCAAATTAAAAATATATTTTAGCCAGGCACTGTGGCCCATGACCATAATCCCAGCACTCTGGGAGACTGAGACAGGAATATTGTAAATCTGAATTTAACTTTTGGAATTTAAAGACTTAGGGAGAGCTTGCATCAAACAAGAATATTTTAAAAGGAGCTGGGACGTATCTCAGTGCAAAGGCC
Organism: Ctenodactylus gundi; assembly: GCA_004027205.1. Classification (NCBI taxonomy): domain Eukaryota; kingdom Metazoa; phylum Chordata; class Mammalia; order Rodentia; family Ctenodactylidae; genus Ctenodactylus; species Ctenodactylus gundi. The sequence goes on from PVKB01000050.1 coordinate 185,524, forward strand.
TTGAGTTCAATTCCCTATACTACAAAACTATATACTAGAAATGCACTCTGAGGTTGTCTGGTTAGTTGGAGGCAGAGCTGTGTTTCAAATGCAGCTCTGAGCCATTGCTGGACCTGTGCTTTTTTCAAGATGTCACCTCTCCCCCATTGTTTGTACTTTCTCGCAAGACTGCAACTAATAATTTTAAATCTAAAAGGGTAGTAGGAAAAACAACAAAAGCATTATCTACCCTTTATTTTCTCACAAGTATTTAAGGTGATTTTAAAAGTTTTCATATCTGCAACACCTGCAGTCCCTTTAGATTTACTGGTATTCTCTAATAGAGCCCCCTCAAGTCCTAGTGAATGTTTTGTGCAGGTGGGACTAAGAAAGAGAGATGTCTCCTTTACCCTCTACCTTTCTGTAACAGAGCCCTGGTGATGAGGAAGGGTGGATGGTGACCCACCACTTTTATCTGCACAGCCCTCTTGGCCTTCGAGACAGAAGGAAACCAGACCTTTTCAGCACGTGGCCTTGGAAACATGGATACAATCTGAGAATTTTCTGCCTAATTAAAGGTTGTTTCTATTCACCACGACTGATAATAGGAATATAAACACCTAAAATGCAGCCCCATGGGATTTCTGTGAGATGTGGTATTTTAGAGCACTGTGTCTCAATTCTTATGTAAAGATATAAATACAAGCAATAAAAATATGCATATTGTAGTGCCTGCAAAAATATCTTTTAGAATTTTGGCTTAAATAGTATTAACCACATGAGAAGATGAAATATAAAGGATAACCATATTTCTTTGTAGTTATAGAACAGTTACAAAATTATGGCTTTATACCTTTTTACATTTAATGTGTATTATCATTAGATTTGGGTCATAAGGAAGAATATTATAGGTTAAGGATCATGTAGATATGTTAATCATTATTTATAATGTGGCTTAGAAAACACATGTTGTTAGAAAGAAGGCAAATGAGATAAAGAATAAAATGAAAGAATAAAGCTATCAACTAAAAATGATTCTAAATTAGTCACCATATTAGCCATAATTTTTGTACGATAATTTTTATGGAAATGCTTTTGTAACTTCATTCTAACTTTTGTAACTTAATAATTTTGCATGTGAAAGTGAAGGAGAGAAGATTCCCCCAGCTCATTTTACAATGCCCAATTCTGGTCCTCAGGTTTGACAGATATATCCAAAAGAGACACATCCCAGAATGAGAAAGTGTGACGAAGGTTGACTTCGATTTCAGACAGTTCTGTGTGGCCAGTGATATAAAGAATTTACAAACTAGTTGTAACTAACACCAAGCAAAAGTATAAGCACAGCCTCTGAGGCCACGTGGCCCACAGTTGTTCTTTCTACAAAGCTCTGCTTGGGAACATTTTGAATTAGGTACAGACACTGCTGCAGACCTTCCCACTTCCGCTCCAGATAAGCAGGCCAGATAAGCAGGTGCCTGCAGCTCTGGGCTCACCCCTGTCTACATCACAGAAAGTGGGGAGGAGTCGTTTGACCAAGAACTCTTGAAAAATAATGCCCACCCCATCTAGCCCAGAGGGTTTCCATGGGAATCCTGCCTATATTAGCTTTGGCAGGGACTTGTGGCTATTTTTAGAAGACCCAAAAGCAACTAAGGCTGCCTTTCACTTTTATTCCAGAGCTGAGCTGTATCTATGTTTATCAACCCTCTCACCCCAGGCACTTATGCTACTCTCTCTCTCTCTCTCTCTCTCTCTCTCTCTCTCTCTCTCTCTCTCTCTCTCTCCTCAAAAACCAATTGTACTCAGTTCTAACTTGGGTGCAGCTCAAAATCAAAAGCCAAGTCGCTGACTCTTTCTCCACATTGTTCAGGTGCTGACAAGCCTGTCTTTTTAATTAGCTCTAATTGCTCTTAAGACTTTACCCAGGAGACCTTGCTCTGCTGTCTATTAGACCTAAATCTGGAACGCTAATGCTGCTCTTTCCAGCTGGAGAGCCTTTCCCGGTATGGCATGAATTGCTGAACCTGGTTTATTATTAAAAGTCACCAAGTATAGATGAAGTCTAACCGTCACACTCCCTCACTCTGAAGGGAAAGGCTGTCACCTGGGAAGGAGCTCCTTTTGCCATCTTATGAGATTATTTGCTCATAGAAGGTCTGTGTTATCTTGGGGCAGAAATGCTGAGTATTTCAGTCTGCGCCGTTCAACAGAAGCTGCAACTTCGTGTCCTTTCGCCCTCTCTGTGAGGCTCACCTCACTCCCACATCTACCCGCTTTCTTCCCTGTTCTTCTTACCCTGTTGCTAAGTCTCATAGACACTTCACTTGGGGGAAAAATAGACTGGAGAGTGTGGGCATAAGCACGAATAGATGAAGTTCTATCTTTTTTATTTATGATTCTTTAGTTCTTAAATGAGACTGTAAAATATTTACAACTCACATTTTAGCAGTACTTACTGCTATCTGCGGGTATGCTTAGCTGGCTAGTTTCCTTCTAGGGAGAAGCCATTTCCACAGGATGACCAACCGTATTTTGTCCAAACCACATTTCAAAAATGAAAGAGGAATTAACTGGGACTGTCTTGGGTAAACTAGGAGTCAGGGTTACCTACAAACAAGCATCAAATAAGGATTTCACCATCATGAATGTACAAATAAGGTCTGAACGATGCCTTTGCAAGAAATGATCACCACGGATTATTCTGCCACATGATCATAATTCTACTGACAGATAAGCAGAAGCAGAAAGAGGCAGACTGTTACAGTACTGATATGAATCTGAACTTATATATGGTCCTCCTATATCATTAGCCAAAATCAACTTTGTTAGACCAATCATTCTTTGTTCTACTATAATAATTTTTTGCCAACTACTAGAATGAGAAAGAAACTGAACTTCTTAGAGATGAAGGAATTTATCTAGATTTAATGTCTTTTTATCTAATTTATAGATCAATGTATTTGCTTTTAGATCGCATCTCTTCCCAGCCTCAGGAAAGCATTATCAAGGAGGCCATTTATTTTATAAGATTTTGAATTCAGGTTTATCTGAGATAAGAAGCATCACATCGTGTCTCTGACTTTTTCTTGATTTTAAGGTGTTTTGCTCAATATAAGCTCTTGAAAGCTAAATATCTTCTTCCGTACTTTCTAAACCTCTACTACCCATGGGTTCTCTATCATAATTATTCTCGTTGAAATTTCTGACAAGTTGGGAAGATGTCAGTAATCACTTTTTCCTGGTATACTTTCATTCCTCTCATTGCATCCTTAGGTTTCAATCAAGTTAGAACGAACATTAGACAGGGTCTAGCCAGACATTCCTCTTCCTTACGGATGCATAGCTTACCATTTTTATAACGATAAAAATAATGTAAATGTAAATAAATAAGTCACATAAATGCACAGCAAAAATAAAAGAGCATATTCAAAGGTGATTATGGACACTGAATAAACATAAAACAGAAATGGAAACTATAGATTAATATCCCTTATGAAAATACATGTAAAAGCCGTCAAAAACAATCCTGCCAATACTACCTTACCTAATGGTGAAACGGAAGTGCTTTATCCTAAGACTAGGGATGTGGCACGCCTGTCAGTTCTTGCTAGTTCTGTTTAATGTTTTTAAAATTCCACATATAATAAATAAATAAATAAATTTGTCACAACTATAGCCATAATAAGGTACATACAGGGTACCTTGAAGACACTACGTAGTTTGAAAAACATTGGTTAAAAAAAAAACCCAAAAGACAAATAAGTTGTCAATTTGGGAATAATATTTGCAAAACATGTATCTCAAAAAAAGCCACTCCTCCATCCTGAATTTATAAAGAAGTGTCACAATTCTATAAAGAAAAACAACCTAACTTTAAAAACTGGGCAAAGCATTTAAAACAGCTGCACCACTGAACAAGCAACTCACTTACGAAAGGGTGTTCATCAGTGTTAGGAATCGCAGAGATGAAAATGCAAATTCTGACATTGTGTGCCAACTGGAATCTATTATTCTAATGGTGATTTAGGTATTGGCTGAATGAAACTCTCACAAATTGATGACAGGATTCGTAAAATGAGACATCTATTCTGGTGAGTCTTATAACAATTTTACTTACAATCATCAAAACCAAATGTCCTTAACTTGGTTAAAAATGAATGAATTATGGTGCATCTATAAAATAGAATATGCTCTGAAAACGATGTAATGAATAAAAGACATGTGACAAAATGACTTCATTTCAAAAATATTGAGCTAAGTGAAAAGAAGTTACAAAAGTCTACGTGCTATATGTAGTATATGATTTCACCTACATGACACAGAAAAGGCAAAACTATAACATCAGCGATCAGATCCAGGATTGTCAGAATCTTTACCTAGGCTGTTTTCTTTGTCCTTCCTCTCCATTTCCTGCAAATTCCTGCTCATCTGCAGAAAGCCATTCCTCCTCCCTTGGAAGCCCAGTGCCTTCACCCTGAGCGACATCCCCAGCCCATTTTTGTTTTTGATTTTTGAGACAGGAGCTTGCTAATTGACTAAGATACCCAGGTTGGGCTCGAACTTACGATCCTCCTACCCCAGTCTCCTAGAATGCTGAGACTGCAGGCCTGTACCACTGGGCCCTGGTCCATTGCTTTCCATACTAAGTGATAGTAGTAACCATTACAATCTTAAATTTATTACGTTTTAGGGCATTCTAACTCTAGGACCAATCGTCAAGGTAAATTGTACAAAATTAATGATGTTTGGCTGCCATTCACTTAAAACTGACAATTTCAAGTGATTTAAGATATCGACAATTCCAAATATGCATATATACTTTACATTTCTCCTTTTTATAACCCACACTATCACAATTTAATGACCCAAAAGCTCACGCAATTTTCATTGGCCCCCCATTGGCGGCATGATCTAGACTCTACAGCATGTTCTTCAGGCGTTGTCAGAGGCAGCTTCAGCCTACATCCCCACTCACAGTGTCCTCTCTGGACCACACCAGATAGTGCACTACCTAAATTCAATCTGCACTTCTTGAACCCAAGCATCACATCTCCACTGCACCCTCTCCCTGAAATTATCTGTCAGCATTTCTGTCACAAGCACTGCCTACTCTGCTCAGACCCAACCCAAGTGCTATTTCTTAAACTTTCTCTACGCCTTTCCCTCTCCATATACTACTTCAGGTTAATTCTTGTATTAAACGTGATTTTCAACAGGGTTTCCTCTTCAAGCAAATTACAGGCTTTCGAAGGGCAAGAGTCATCTCTTAGCCATTTGAACATATTTTCACATCCTACCATCAGTTAAATGTAAACAAAAGTCTAACATAATTCATTTAGGCAGGCCTTGTAGGATAGGCCTGTAATCCCAATGCTCCATGAGGCTGAAGCAGGAGGACTGCGAGTTCAGGCCCAGCCTGAGCAACTTAGCAGCACAGCGAGATGCTATCTCAAAATGAAGACTAAAAACTTGCTGGAGACATAATTCAGTGTGCAAGCCTTGGGTTGCAGCCCCAGTACTACAACAAATAAATAGGTAAGTGAAATAAAATAATACATTTAGTCAGCAGGCAACCTTAGGAGATTTTTTTAAAATGACATAAATTGAAGAAACTACGTATGTTAAAAGAAAGGAAGAGGAAGTCTTGAACAAGAAAAGTCTTTTTTTGTGGGCAAAGAACACTGTTTCAGCATCACTTCAACTTTGCTTATAAGACATCAAATTATGCTATGCGATTGATTACTCAGATTTATTAAATCTATATTTACTTATTTCAAAATTAAGAACATTTAAGGTACAAAATAAAACCATATTTGACCGTATAAAGTAACTTGCATCCTGAGATATCAGAATGGTAACGTTTTTAATCTAACAAACTTCAAAGGCATCATTTTTTTGTGGCCATTTGAAAAGTCAGCTGTCTTTAAAAAAGCTCATTTTTTTCTATGGCTCAATCTATAACTCAAATCTACTGTCAGCTAATTTTATTGTTTATAAAATTAATCAATCCCCAAAGACATTGATAATTCATTGAGAGTTATATTACCCAATGTATCTTAAGTAATCATGTGTTTACAAACCAATTATTTTGAAATAGAATATTTTTATATCTAACAATTCAGGCAGAGGATGTGGCACAGAAGCAGAGTATTTGCTCATTAAGGACTTGGATATGGCTTTAATCCCTAGTACTAAAAAAAAAGAGAGAAAAGAGAGAAAAAACAAAAAGAAAAATACTCCCACTACTTAAAAATTAAGTCTTAAAAGGTCATCCAAGTCAGTTTCTAGAAAATCTTTACAGCTAGATAAGTAATATTTATGAAGCTGCAGAGATGATTAATTCCAGGCCATTCCTTCATTCTGCTTAGTACCAACATCCTTTTAGGAAATCTCGGGAGTGCCTTTCCCAGGTTTGCCAATGACTCACATTGTGGCCAGGTTATTTGATTCTTGTCTCTTCAGTTTCCCTGTTTATGAAAAGTATAGAAAATGTGCCAAGTGCCATAGAAGATAGCATTTGATACCAACATATACAGACCAAAGTTTCATGAAATGTAGATTTCATGTCATTTGCTTTTCAATTAAAATTATAAACACCGATATATTTATGATTTTTTAAAAAATGTTTTTGCCTTTTTTGACAATGTTGTCATAATTATAATTTGGCCCAGGAATGCTATTTCCTCATCAAGCTACAATAATTTATATGTTTGCTTTTAATTAGAAAATGCTTCTGAAGAAATAAAGAAGAGGCTGTGAGAAGGGAAACCAAATGACCCAGGAGTACGTCAAAACAACCCTAAGTTGATTGCATAAATGGAAATAAAAATATTTTTAAAAATACTGTCAGTGGCTGGTTAAGGCATGGCTATTCCCACTGTGGGCTATTTGTGCCTGGTATTTTTCCATCCTCCTACCTGTGGTTGGACCATTTCCCCAGCCATTTTTCGTGCCATGGAAGGCCGAGCAAGGCAGGCAAAATTAAACATAATGAAGTTCAAATCCTTCCTTTTGGCCATGTGTGAGCAATTGGAGGAGGTGGCTCACGAGAGACCTAAGAGCAGGTATACTAGTGGTTTTAATTTGCTCAAATTATCCCATGAATACGGTTAGATGAGGAATAAGTGACCGAAAGTGGCACGTAGAAGCATATTTCTGAATACTTCCCACCCTCAACTAAAAGTCAACAGTAAGCAATGACACCTTCATACCACATGGCTTTAAAATGTAAATACAGTTCACTTTTTCAATTGCCTGGTTAAACTGGTGTTCTGTCTAAACTATTAGGCTTATAGCAGAACCTCAATCTAAACAGCAGAGGAAAGATTTGTCTTGAAAAGAAAATGCTTTGGAGTGTTGAGAATTTCTTTTATAGGTACCTCCGATTTCTCTCAATGGAAATGTTCTCTCATGGCAGCGAGCAGAGAAGAGAAATATGAGGATGAAGAAAATAAATATGTAATTTAGCGTTTGTTCAGGATCCAGGAGTTAACTCCCTTTATTCAAGAAAGTTGAGTCATGGGCAAACCACAGGTGGTCAGGGAGTGGGTGAACCATGACACATCTGTTTCTCATAAACCCAGGCTGCCATTGGAGCTTTCTACATTTTCTGAATGAACTACATTCATGTGTGAACATGTCAGAGCCAGTGCAGGAATAACATTAGATCTCCTTGGCACACCATGCAATATGACTTGCCTAAATGCAATTCTTGGGCCCTCTGAGGTTGGGTTGCTCCAGCAATCCCCGTAGTTCCAATAGGGGCTAGTTTTTCTCAGACACTGCGCTCTCTAAAATGATAATCTCTTCATAATCTCTTTAGGAGTAATTGGCTGACTAAATGAGACTTTCACTCAAAATAACTAATGCATTCATTTTTATTAGTGTTGGCCTCATATCTCTTGATGAAAGTAGAAACAGAAACAAGGAACTCCTTGAGCAATGGAAGAGTCAGGTGTAGAAATTTCCAGCCATTTCCCAGTTAGGATGGGGGCCCTTCAATCCATCGGTGCTTCTCAAACTTCAATATGCATTCAAATTGCTTGAGGATTCTGTTAAAAAGCTCAGTCTGATCTAGTAAGTCTGAGTTGGGGCATTTGTTCTCTATGACCCAATTTGAGTGTTTCAAAAAAGAACAGACTGAGGGGATGAAGATGTCGCTATACCCAACCATTTGATACAGAAGGCAGTTTGAGTTGATCTCAACTTGATTCCTTAATTTTTGTAAGAGTAGTATTTGCATGCAAGGAAATAGGTTGAGATTAAAACAACAGGAACGACATGAAATGACTGTCGCACATCGACTACATCTGAGTTCATGCCCAGCGACCACTTTTCCAGATGCATCTCATTTCTCCTCCTTTTCCTTTTTCTGAGGTGACTGTGTCTTATGCAACCAACCTACTTCATTCCGACGTAGCAATCCATTTTATTCTTAACAAGCCATCTTGCACATTTTGTAAATGGGTTGATTATACTGAAAAAGACTAAGGTTTTCCTGATGTAGATTTTTTTTTTCTTTTAAGAAACAGCAGTGTGACATGAAAATCCCACTGGATGATAATTCAGAGGAACCAGTTGTTTGTTCTGTCTCTCATTGCTTAAGAGAAAGTCACTTTTAAATTTATTATAACCTGGAATAATCTTGTTTTACCAATTTTAAAATGCTACAAATGACATGTTGTGTAGGTAGCACCCTGAGAACATTTTGGAAAACACCAAAAAAAAAAAAAAACAAAAAAACAAAACCAAACCCTGGTGATATACTAAAAACAATGGCAATTTATTTGCTTTGACTGTCTTTTTACTGAGGACAGGAATTATATGTTGTTCTTTTTACATACCTCAGATCTTCATTAATTTAGTCTGTTGATAGTTATCATAGTATCATAAAATAAATTCAGATGGTTAATGAATTGACTAATTGAGAAAGAAATAAAGGGTAGCATTTGATGCCATAATTTAAACCATCTTTTACTATGTCATTATAAAATAGAAGGTACTAAAACCACGGCTCTAGTTTCATGCCATGGACCATTTTGGCAGTGCTACGAAGCTTGCATAACCTTTTCTTATATAACTGTTTTAAAATTCATTAAAAGATTACAAAAGTAACTAATTAAATGGAAATGATAATCTAAATGTCAAAAGAATTCTTTAAATAAAACAGGTCTAACATCAGATCTAGTAGTAATATAATTTTGAAGTAGTCCATTTGTTACATACTCAATACCTGTGATATAATTTAAAACTAATCTATGCTTTCTAATGGTGCCATTACCACTGTGGTTTGGGACTTAATTCATAACTGAGGAGACAGCAAACATCAGTTGGAGTTGGTGAAAATAAAGTAGTGGTTTTTCCTCTTCAAGTTCTGAACTTAGGTCATTATTTCCTAAAACTTAAGACGTATTAGAATTATGAACTAAAATCATCCTTAAGAATTCTCAAATCTATATGCTTGTTTCCTAAGCAAGGTTTACAGTACAATGTCTGATCTTTTGGTTGAATCATTACAACAGTTTTTAATTTTTTTAGGTAGAATCAAGTAATTTCATTATTTTTGGCAAGTACACCAATGTCTATAATGCATGGCATTTTTAATTTACATAGTAATGCATAGTATGTGAAAGGATGCTATCAAATCTTGATTTATTACCCAGTGATTATAGATCTCATTGTATTATTCTTAATGGTATTTTTAACTTTCACCCTTCTTCCTATACTCAAAATTACATTAAGAGAAAGGATAACACTCTGGGATTTGGTTTATATTTTACAAAGTTTAGCTAAATATAGCCAATGTGGTTGTTAAAGAGCAAGAGGAAAAATGAAACCTCCAAGTTATCTTTGCTAAAAGTATACAACAGTTGTTTTCTTTCACCATGGCTTCAGATTTAGTTCAATGACAACTACCATTAGTGTCTGTCAGCAGATCCCTGTCAGAGGTGGGAAAGAGTGACTCACCCTTGATCACTAGCTTGTGACTCTGGTACATACCAACTGCTTTTGGAGCCTTTTTGAAAGAAGGTAAAACTTGACAAGTCACGTTGAGAAAATCATGAAAAGAGAGGAGCCCAAGCCAAGGAAGTAGGTCTCAGAGCAAGTAAATAACGATGCCGGTTTGTAGGTAAAGTGGCAGTCAGAAGCAAGCAGAAGGGTAGAAGCACCTGGAGGATATTACTATCTGTCTATATTCTGGGATGGAGGGGGTAGACATTGCACAGAATCCTAGAAATAGACCCCAGAAGATTTCAGAAGTTTCAGTAATGACTTTATTACGATTTTAATTGTGTCCCCTAAAATAGGTGTTATTTAAACCTCCAGGACCCATGAATGTGACCATCTTTGGAAACAAGAGTCTTTGCATATACAATTAAGATAAAGTGACGCTGGGTTTCAGTGGGCCCTAAATTCAATGATGGATGTCCTTATAAGGAGGGAGTAAGATTTGGAATCAGAGATAGACTTAGGGAAAACAGCCATGCGATGACAGAAATTGAGATAGAAGGATATGACTACACTCCAAAAATTGTTAAGATTGCCACCAATCTCCAGACACTAGGAACAGGCAAAGGCAGATTCCTTCCCGGGACCATCGGGGGCATATGACTTTCTGACACATCTTGAATTCACACTTCCACCTTCTAGAGCTGTGAAAGAATACATTTCTGTATTAAGCAATTCATTTTGTGATAAATTGATATGCGAACAAGAGAACCTAATACAAACACCTCCTCCAAACAGGGTTAGAAATTCACTATGACTAGTATCATGATGGCGACTTTGATCTTTGCCTCAAAAGGCTGCTTTAATTACAAAACGTAAGCTGATTTTAGAAAATCTGCTTTTTTAGTAGCTGCTTTACTACTCCCCCAAATATAAGACAAACTGGGAAACAGTGAGAAGTTGAAAATGTCCTTAGCTGATTCTACCTTGGACCTGTGTTACTGAATACCGATCTCAACCAAAAATTTAGGGTGGCAGCTAGAAATTGCAAGGACTATGAGAATTACATTTACTACGTTTAAACCATTAGTTTGTTATTGATCTGATTATTTTATGAATAGCTAAGTTAGAGAGTACATTCAAGCAATCAACTGATTAGAGGGGACAAAAGAAATACGAAGGAACCAATAATTTCCTAATTGATCTTTTCAGTTTTAAGGAGGAATTATTCACATAGAAATGAATATAGTTTCCAAAATTTCTTTCATGGCTGGACTTTTAAATGGCAAAGCAATAAGATAAAGTGCAGGAGAATTAGGAACAGGAGAGCTGAGTCATTAGATTAAAAGGTTCTGATATTTTCGTAAAAACAACATAAATGTGCTTATTAGGAGTAGCCTGGAAACCCTTCTATGCTGAATTCTGCTTTTCCGCATTACAGTTTATTTTGTCTTCTCCATAAATTCATGTTCCTCCAATACCGTAATATTGTCAAGTCGTGTTTTCCAAAAAATACCATTCCCTGTCCAGTCACAGAGTTCTTCTGAAAGTCCGGTGTTTCTCAGCATTTCCTAATGCAGTTTGCCACTTCATTGCTGCATTGATACTATCTCTTCCCTTCTTTATGATCCTGCATTCCTACTAGTAGGGACATAATAGCACATATGCTCTGAAAAAATCAGATATTTGTTTTATATCAGAACATCTCTCCTCTCAAAGTGTTGTTGTATGCATCTATAGTTTGTAGGAGCTAGTTATACAATAGTCCTCTTACCACAAAAAGGCAAAGACAAAATTTTAAATAACTTCATCTCAGGGTAAAGATCATGATTCTACTTTGAAATAACTTTGATACTTATTAGTTATGTGAGACAGGTCTGTTCTCCTCGAAGCACATGATGACATGGAGTTCCCATTAGCCAGATCTCAAGGGGATTACAACGAGCTAAGCTTCTGAGGAAATGAAGCATGACAGAGAAATAAGCTTCCGTGTGTGGACTAGATTTAAGGTCATTGGGATCTGGCCCATGTTTTTCTTGCCTACTACAGCGAACTCTAGTCCACTGTGAAAGGCACGATAGCAAAAAATGTATAACATCCAGCAGTTTTTCACTCATAAAATAGACAAGGCATATGCTGGAATCACCATTTTGCCAAAGAGAAAGCCCAGGCTCAATGTCAACTCACCTCGTGAGGACACAGAAGTTACCTTTGAGTCTAGCACTATTTTCTTAGTAAGTTATCTGCAATAGATACAAAATGAATATGAACATAGTACTAAGAGTAAGGACAGAATTCTTATTTTCACAGGCTTATGTTTATTGCAGTGCAATTTTGGTTTATTCACTCTAGAGAGATCAATAAGTTATATTCAATGAGTTGTCCTTAGGAAATTTTAGAAATCCATCATTATTGTATAATTAAAAAATAAAATAGAAAGATTCATATTTACTACAAATTAATTTAAAAATTCAAATTATGAAGTTGAAAGATAATGTTGGCTTAAATCCATTAAAATTCTATTAACATAATTAAATTAGACTTTAATGACTACTTATGAAAAAATTTAATAAAAGGAACTATTTATATTGTAGAAGATTTCATTAAGTAGTTTTATAATGTTTGGACTCATGACCAGTAGAGAAAAATTATATCTCACTTATTTATTAATAAATATATATAGATACAGTTAAACTTCTAATTCTGTTGTACACTTGGATGTTTATATGATCTTCTAAGTATTTAAGAGTTGCTACCACGTTCCCTAAAGTCAAGGGCACATTCAATAAGCACAATTTAATTTTAAGCTAAAATAAAATCTAATCTTTTTTTCTCATAAATGCAAGAATATTTCACTTTTTTACAGTTACAGTGTAAGGAACGTGAAAATAAATGCCCGCTCACACCCTCCAAGTCTGGGAGGTACCAGAACAGACTTGGGGCAAATCACTCCGATGAGCCCTCTTGAGTTTGTTACTCATTTCTGCAATCAGATGTCATTCTCAGGGAAATTCTAACTCAAGAGCATCGCCTTGACCCACCACTATGTTTGAACCTTTCTGAATATCTTGCAATGTTCAAACTCAACTCACCCACTCACTAAGGTCGGCTACAAACATATATGATACTTTATATGAAAAATATGAATTTATATAAGTAACAAGATAATATCAGTACCAAATTATGACTATAAATATCCAAATGTTAGCTCATGAACTACCTGGAAATCTTGGAAAGATCACACTTAGAGAACTGTGTTTACTTATATCAGATATGGAGAAGAAAGTTGATGTGTAGAATAGCTAATATAAACATAGCAGAAGAGAGAGAAGCAGAAAAAGAAACTCAGGTATATGTGAGTAGAACTTTTGCAACTCACAGGAACTTAGACAAATTCTTTCAAGGTTATATTACAAAGATTTTCTAATAAGTCAAGAGAAGTTTTGTTGCATGGAGTTTTCCTAGAAATGCAACTGTTTTGGTAACCCTTCCATCACATTGCATTAAATTTTCAAATGACCAACACTACAAAAGACTCCGAAGCTATCTTGGACTAAGACTTGTACCCATCACTCTATGTAGTTAGATTCTTGGTCACCTCTTCCCAAAGAAAACCAAATCATTCTAGAACACTTGAGGTCCAAGTACAGAATTCGCCGGTAAGCCAGACTGCATTTTCGTCTCTATTGTATGAAAGCAAGTGAGAGCCAGTGACAGACCCAGCCTCAAAGACAGAGTATGAGGAGGGTCGAGTCAGGGTGGGGGTAAGACAGGCAGAGCTCTTCATTTAGTGTTAGGTGACCCTGAAAACTTAAAACAGAAAGCCATAACCTTCAGACTCAGATCATGATGGAGATACGTTTGTCTGCTCTGCTACAATGGCCCCATTTTCTGCTCATTAATGACATATTCTTTAGAGATCAGAGATGAACTTCAGCGAAAGTATTTCATGTTTTGATTTTTCCTCTTGTAGACCTATAAGTATTCTCAATGAGTTCCTTTAATTCCTACTGAGCTACAAGAAGGCAATTCAAGTTTCCTTTTATTTTGTGGCTTTAGAAGGTATGAGGATCCTAAGCACATCATCTAAGGGTTGTCTTTTCTGTTCTAATGCTCAGTGTTTGCATCCCTTGAGAAGTTGGAAATGCAAATGTCCACCCCCTCCATCCTTTCAACCCATTGTATCAAACCTGCATTTTAATAAATCCCTAGGTGATTCATATGTTCTCAAATGTTTAAGGTATTTGCTCCCTCACTCCTTTTATGTGAAAGACAGTCTGTACCTGCGGGACTCTCTTCCTTACAGGCCAGCTCTTGAAGATGGTAGAAAGATAAAGGTTTCATCTTTTCAGCTAAATTGCAAAGTTTTCTTTTGTAAATAAATAACATTTACTATTAGGAAGGCACAGAAAAAGAAACATGTATTTTGTCGTGACACTGAAGACCTTAGCCATGGAGTTTCTTTTGAGAACTAATTCTTGGGTGAGCTGAGACCCAATCTTAAACCAGCTAAGGTCCAAGGCATTGCCTATGAAGCTTCCTGTTATCCAGACTTAGGGAAAGGGCAAGACATTTATGACTCACCACGAACTCTTATCAGACACTGTTCTCCTACATTTATTTAGGATCAATAGAAACCTCACATTTTTAAGCCATTTCTCAAAAGAAAGCCTTCTTGGTGTTAGGTTATGCCGTAAGCACTACTCTGTAACCACCATAATTACTAAGCAATCTTAGATCTAACTCCAGAAGAAATAATTTCAGCAGCATCAATGAAATCTAAACTAGAGCTACAGTAAAAAGACTGGAAAGGAGATTAAAACTTACGGGATTTAGAAGATGAAATTCTTGGAGTTCTACATAATGGTTCAAGGCATAAAATGGCTCAAAAGCTTAACACAGCAAACAATCCAATGTCCTAGAATCTTTCTACTTGTATAATTATGCTTGGGAAAGTCTTCATCTATTCTTTGATCTTCAGAATTTCACCTTTATGTATATATGACTATAACTTTGGCAACTCACAGGAACTTAGACAAATTCTTTCAAGGTTGTACTACAAAGATTTTCTAATAATTGAAGAGAAGTTTTGTTGCATAGAGTTTTCCTAGAAATGCAATTGTTCTGGTAACCCTTCCGTCGCATTGCACTACATTTTCAAATGACCAATACTACGAAAGACGCCGAAGCTGGATCAACACCTCCTCAGGCTGAGGGTGTCTCCTAAGCATTTCCCTCACCTGAGATTTCTTCCGGGCATCTTCTACAGAGTCACAAAACTGTTGCTTCGATTTGGTCTTTCATTGAGAATCTCATTCTGGCTTTCCTGTCTGGTAGTGGCCTTGGTCAACTCAGATGACCTATACAGACTGCTTTATAAATCGCCCAATAAAACAGCTTCCCCTGACCAACCCAGCATTTGAGAGAATTTCCAGTTACTCACAGCGAGGGAAATTTCTTCTGAGACAAATTGATCTTGGCAGTCACTCTGAGCTTCCTTTCTCCACTCAAAATAATTCAAACTTGGTCTTCCTTAAGGTCTTTCCCCCAAATGACTTTACTAGTAGAGAATACATTCCCTAAGAGCAGAGCAGTACACTCATCTTCTATTTCTAACACCTTGAGCTGGAAAATCAGATGTACTCAATAAAAACTTTGAAACTAAAGAGAGCTGGAAAATTACAGTGGCTGTCCTGCAGACATCATTAACCAGGTAATTTTAAAGAATCAATTTAAGTTTTTTCATTTTACAGGTCTGCCCTATATGAAGCCGACTTTAAGTGACATCAGTTCCTAGGACCATAAAAAAGTTGAAAAGTGGCTGGGAAAAGTAATTAGCTTCTCAGTCCTAAATTCTGGGCTCCCTGAATATACCATCTGTTGCTCTGTTGCCTT
The DNA here is from genome assembly GCA_004027205.1 of Ctenodactylus gundi. NCBI lineage: Eukaryota > Metazoa > Chordata > Mammalia > Rodentia > Ctenodactylidae > Ctenodactylus > Ctenodactylus gundi. The sequence continues at coordinate 201,349 of PVKB01000050.1, forward strand.
CTCTGATACAGAAAAAACCTATTTGGGGAACCATGGTTTTCTTGAAATCTTGTGTTTGTGAAAATGGTTTCTGTGTTATCATTTCTAAGAGAGAATGGGTTTTAAAATGAAATTTTGTGAAGCAGAAAATGCTTAGAGTTTCATTTATTAAACAAAAGAAGCTCAGAAGCAACAGAAAAAAAGAGGAATAAAAACAAAATGAGAAGTTAGTGTGAAGGTCCTTGACAGAACATGAGATGGCAAAGTTTAGGATTCTTGTCTTTCTATCTTATTTGCTGGCCCCATTCCATATGCCACAAGTGGTGGCTTCGGTCCTTCAAATGTAGCAGTACCGTTTGTAAGATTTTGAGCGAAGTAACTCCATGAGGTTACCCAACAAAGAATTTCTATAATCCCCCCCAAAATACAGCCACTTCATAATTCTGAAACTAATTCTCACTTTTTAAAAAATTCAAGTTAGAGCAACTTTACTTCAAGATCAGTCTCTAGTGACGATTCTCTATCAAGATGGAACCTTTATTATTATCAATAAGCTTACACAGACACATTGTTATTGCACAAAGCTCGTAGTTTGCATTAGCTTTCACTCACTGTTGGTGCTGCATATTCTGGAAATGTGAGCCAATGTATCATGGCCCGCTATAGGATTGAACAAGAGCTGCGCCACCAGGAGAATTCCTTCCAGTCTGCTTAGCCAGCCATCCTTTCTGACTAGGCTCGGGAACTGGTGGTCTTTCTGTTGCTATGCTTTTGCCTTTTTCAGAATGTCACAGAGTGGAAACCACACAGTAGACAAGCATTATGTTTGGCTTCTTTCACTTAGTAATACACATTTAAGGAACTTCCAAATCGTTTTATGCCTCGATACCGACGTAAGAGACTGTGTGTGCGCACGCGTGTGTGTGCGTGTGTGCGTGTGTGTGTGTATGTGTGTGGTATGACAAGGGATCTTTATGTAGTCCAGGCTAGACTTGAACTCAGGATCCTCCTACCTTAGCTCCCCGCAATGAGATTATAGGTATATGCCTACCATTTTTCCCATAAGTGCTGAATGACATCTCACTGTTTGGATACAGTAGTTACTTTCTGCATGGACATCTCGGTTGACCTCATTTCTTTTAATGCATTTTTTTTTCCTGTCATACCATGTGAGTTTTTGGAACTGACTATGGATAATCATGTGACAAGTCAATGCGATAGCATAAAGACAGAAAAAAAGCAAGAAAAACCAGATTTCAAAGGAACCTGTGAATTGAAAACATTTTTCAGCATACTATTTTTGAAGTACAAAAATATTAATTATTTAGTTGATAATCTAAAGTACAATATCCTAATGCACTTAGAGTCTTTTAAAAGATAAAATCAGTTTACACACTAGAATATTTGCATTCTGTAAGGAAGTGTTTGAGATGTGGAAGCCGTCCAAGGTCTGCTCCATGTAAGTGAGGCCACGGGGACATGAGGCTGTTGGGAATCTGAGGGACATGGAAAGCCAGGTTCTTCAGTCCCGTTTGCCAATTCTGTGTGTGTGTGCGCGTGTGTGCGTGTGACACAGGCTCTTACTGTTAGCTTATTATTTTTCCATGTGGACCATGATTAACACATTTTCTACCTCTCCTCCTCTTCCTCTTTTCTCTCTTTGCTCCTCTCTCTTCTCTACTGTATCCCCCAAACAAAACTGAGATAAATTTCATGAAGCAATACTTACTTGTACGTATTGTGATAGAGGAAATTAATTATTGTGATGAATAAGCCTTTACCCCAACTCAATATGAGAGAGGGTTTCCTGAGCACTGATGCATAAAAGCTCCTAAAACAAATGATGCAAAAATAAACACGTAGTTCTCTATGCACTAAATTAACTACGCACTAAACTAACTCTACTAATAGATCAGGACACACAAGATGAAAAAATGTCCCACACAATCCCCCCACACTTTCCCTTTGTCATGATCAGGAAGCTGTTGATGGCGCTCAGAGAGAAAAGTCACCTGTGTCTTCATACCTGCCTTGACACTTCGCAAAACACTATTGCCTCAGTTGTTTTCTTGTCTCTGTGAACCGACATGCACAAATTAGGGGAGGAAAAGTTTTATTGTACCGTAGAGGTTCAGAATGTCTGAGTCCATCCATGGGGGGGTTGGTGGGGGGGCAGCTGGGAAACGGTGGCATCACACGCCAGGTCTAGAGTCAGAGCTGGAGCTCCAGAGACAGAGATCTCCACAGCGTGGCAGAACAGAGAAGCCAGAGAACAGGAAGGGTGGAACCCGCATACGCTCCTCCAGGCCAAGCCCCAAGCATCTGCCCCTTCCAGCCAGGCCCCACCTCCCAACCCTACACAGTATCCATAGGTACATGAGGCTCTAGGCGGACACCCCAGATCCAAACCATGACAACTGTCCTTAGAGAGGTCTTGAACACAGTGTGGACCTATCGTGGCAATCCAATTATGTCCTTTATTTTCTTATATATAATGTGTGTAAAGAAAATTACGGCCACTACTACTAGTAGTACTACTTACCTCTCAGCCTATCAATTCTTTAAGAGTCCCAAACTCCACACACCTTTATCACCACATAAAAATTTAAAATATCAAAAAAATCTTTCAACTTTTATATATTACTTAATTTTTTCCCTTGAAACCTGTATCTATACATAAATGTAGTTCATATCATGCTAATTTTGTAATTTCTCATTTTGCATTATTTCACAAGAAGATTATGTTCCTTATTAATCACGTTTCATTTTCCTGCCAACATAATAATTCACACTTCTGTACAAACCCACAGAAATGTAAAGAGCTAGTGATAAAACAACTGTCATGTCTTCCCTTTTTCAGTATCACTTCATTAGTTTTATATGAAGCCATAAGTAGAATCAGAAATACAAGCACTTAATGGAAAACAAGATAGAACCATATGAATAAAAACTTTAAAATACTTCCAAAAAATATCAAAGGCAACTTGTTTGCATATATATATATATGTATATATATATATATACGTATATATGTATATATATACATATATATACGTATATATATACATATATACGTATATATATACATATATACATATATATACATATATATATATATACATACATATATATATATATATATACACACACACACACAAGCTAATTTAGCTAATTAGCTAATTTATAAATACAACCTCACCCCTTAAATCAATACTTTATGGGTTCAGGACTAAATAGGATTACACTAAATTTTTTTATGAAAAAAGTAAAAGTATACAGTAAAATTCTGAAAAAATGCGAAAGATTGACTCTACCATGTAGTAACAACACAAAGCTTCATGTATTAAAGTGGTATGGAACTACTATATACACATAAATGTAAATTTAAAAATGCATAGATTTTGCAAATTGTTGCCAAAATACACCAAATTTTGGTGTATGATAAAAGTGTCATTTCCTATCTGTGGAGAAAAGATGGGCTGCACAGCCAATATGGTGAGACACCAGCATAGATATGTGCAAAAAAGTTTGATCTCTGTCTCACAAATATTCACCAGAACAAAGTCTAAAAGAATCAGAGACTAGATGGAACAAAATAATAAAACTATCAGAAGAAATTTACATGAGAATTCTATCACCTGAAAGTGGAGAGAGGCCTTTCCATTACATAAAAACAAGAAGATATAATTAAAATTTCATAAATTAGCTCATATACTAAAGAAAAACAAATTTAAATAGTTTTAATTATATGAAAGCCAATAATATGAAGAATATGTACAATGCAATTAACCTAAAAAAACCTAATATCCTTTGTATATGCATGGCTGTTTCAAAAATCCTTTACATAAAATCTACTGAAGATGGCAAGATAAAAATCAACAACATGATAGAACGTGTTCCTATTAGAAGAAAGTAAATTTGTTAAAAATAATTACAAAAAGCTTTTAAACACATGAAGTAAGTCATCCTTCATTCATAAGAAAAGAGATGCAACTTCATTACCTTGAAATTGGCCAAATTTCAGAAGTTTACTAATGCATGGTTGTCAAGATCATGGGTAAAGGAAGGATTAAACAGAGTCATGCACCACATACCTAGAGAGACACGTCCTGACAAATGTGTTCTTAGGCAATCTTAACACTGTGTGTACATCATGTGACCATGCTATGTGTAAGCATGTTGTTAGAAGTTCTAAAAGTTCTATCATAAAAGGCAATTTGGTAGTGTCCTTCAATATAAACACTCATAAATCCTTTGACTGAAGGTTTCTGCTTCTTCATTTTCCTATGAATACACTCACCCATCCATGATAAGACAAATGGTATTGACAATCAATTGCAGCACTATATGTAAAAATACTAGAATCACCTGATTAATGAGAAAATAATTAAACAAATAATGGTATATCCATTAAATGGAATAATACATAGTTCTCAGGATAAGGAGTGCCTCATGCACCAGTATAGGAAAATCTCTTAGATTTATTAGGTGAAAAAAGGACTTTGCACAATATTTATTGTATACTATTTGTGCAGAAGGAGAAAGACAAAAAGAAAAGATACCAGAAAGAAAAGAAAAGTAGAAATCTTTTGGCATATAAACTGTCCACTTTATATTACCCCATACATCTTGGTGTTTGAGTTACTAAAATATATTAGTTAGGTTAAAATAAAATGGTGTAAATGTTAATAAAATGCAGAATGGAAATATCCTATACTGAGAACTTTATAAACAGAAATGTATGATTATGAATTAGGAGATACCATATTGAAGAAGTACAGAAAATATAAAAAATGATTTTTTTCTTTGCTTAATTTGAAAATCCTGAAGATCTGTGAAAGCATTCACCAAGGCCAAGGTTGACACATTTACCTTTTCAGCTAATTCTCAGGAAGAAGAGTCACTACCTAGTCAAGGAACATTCTATTCCTTTGGGTAGGAAGGCCTGCTAACATTTGTCCATTGGGTTTTCAGTGTTGTCACGACCAAGTGATTCCTCTGTGCTCTGGTTTGAATCTGAAGTGTCCCCCTAAAGCCTCATGTATTTGGATGTAGTGGGGTCACTGTGGAATCGTTTGTTATTGGGAGGTAGGGCCTGGGTGTGGGTTAAACAGAAGCTTGGGGTTGACCTGGAGGGATTGTGTTGAGATTTCAGGGCAGGTTCCCAGAGCAGAATTGTAGACTGTGTGTCAGGAAGAGAGGAAGGGGGACTCACCTTGGGTGTGGAGGGCCCAACAGGCAGCTAGAACTCAGTAAAGGAAGGAAGGAGAAGCATTGTTACAGCTTCTTCCTCAGAAAGCTCTGGCCTCCAGGTAACAATTCACTCCTCCCTTCACTTGATCCTGCCTTGGTACCACATACCAAGAGTGTATGCTGGCGACAGGATTGAGTTCTCAGTCTCCAGCTCGAGAGGAACTACATTTAGATATAAATAGTTACACGCTAGAGTTAAACGATTCCATCAATTAATGATAATTTAAGGAAATTTGCAAAGATTGTTAAAACTAAAATTTTGTGCATGGAAAACATGTGAATACTTACGATCCAGAACGTGGAGCACAGCACGTGATCACCTTTCCCGATTTTCTGCTTTCCCCCCTAGCTGTGCCTAATGCCACGTGATATTACACCGTCTCTCACTGGGGTATCAAAGCATCTTTTCCTCCTCATTGATGACTAGGTCATGTGACTTTATAAGTGCAAAGTTAGAAAACGTACAGGAACAGAGGAAGAAAATGTCTTTACCTGTATTTTCTTCTGTAAATGCTAATAATTTATATCTATACTTTTGAGAAATATCTGCTTAGACATTTTGCTCATTTTTAAAACTGGTATCTTTTTTGTTTTCTTGCTGGGGAGTCATTTGGTTTTCTTACGTATTTCGGAGACTAGCCTCTATTGGATATATGGCTTACAAATATTTTTTTCCTAATCTATGTGTTCTCTTTAGTGTGTTAGTTGCTCTTGGCTTTGCAGCATATCCAAGAAATGAAAATTAAAACCGCAACAAGGCATCACCTCACGGGTGTCACAAGGGCTATTGCCAAACATGAGAAAGAAGAAATGCTGTTACTGGCAGCAACACAGGTGGAAGTAAAAGATACTATGTTAAGTGAAATAAACCAGGCACAGACAGGCGAATGTAGGATCTCGGCTGCACATGGGATCCAAAAATTTCAGTTGCATAGTAACAGTAGAAAGGCAGCTACCAAGACTAAGAAAGAGTGCAACTTGGGAAAAGGGAAGCTATCGATCAGAGGTACAAAGTTTCAGTTACTTCTCAAAACGGCAAGTGGGTGTGATGACGGATAAGTTAATTAGCCTGATCGAGTCTTATTGTAATGCATGCATGGGTCAAATCATCACATTATGCTGTCTGTATATACACAATAATTTGTCGATTAGAATTAACTAAGCTAATTTTAAAATCGGTTCTTTCTAGGTTGAGCTTTGACACATTTATACTGCTCTCTCTCAGGAGAAGGCCAGATCTCCCATAGCTTCTGGTACAAGCAAGTCAGAAGGGAGGGGCAGAGGACACAGACCAAACTTGCATAAAAATTGCCAGGTATTGATTTAATAACAAGAAAGGCCTGTCTTCACAAGCACAAAGAAGTAGGCTGGTTGAAACACAACTAGTGGAAATCACTGTGCTTTACTCACCAAGTCACACAAGCATGTCTGATACACACAGGTTTTCATGGAGCACGGGAGGTGGAGTTATCACCACCTGTGTTCTCCACCACATGCCACTCTCTTGACCCCTAAGTTCTGCCCACCGGAGCACCACACAGTCAAGTCATGAAAACTATTGGTAAAAATCAAATAAAAGTGTTAAAAGTTTGCAATCATGTTGGGCTGCATCACTGGCTGCTCAGGACAGTGTGGAACCTACAAGGCCTAGGATTGGACATACCTGTTCTACAGAGTTTCACACTTAAGAACTGTGCAATCAGCTTAGAAAAAAACCCACCCAAATGTTTTAAAAAAGCTTATGAAATCATGGTGAGCCACATTCAAAGCCATCCTGAACTTCATGCAGCCAGCAGTCTGCTTGTTAGACACACCTGAAAAATTATATATCAAAAATTTATATGCAATACATATTTAGAATGAATGCATGTTGTAAGTCAACATACATATAGAAATAATTGAATATAATTCAATTTTATTTTGTTACCAATTATATTGTATTTTGATGATTCCTTTAAAACTCTATATGAAAAGATACCATAATTTTGAGATTTTAAAAAATAAATCTTGATTAGGTAGGAGAAGTGGAGTAATTTACAGATTTTTTTTACTGTATACAAAATCAATTTTAAAATATTCTTTAAGACAAGATATTGATTTCATCATAGATGTACAAATACATTATTGGGTTTAAATTCAGTTTCACATTGTCTCCCTTCTCTAACACAACCGTTTTGTAAAGTATAACATGCATTTTTGCCAATGGTAAGTTAAACAACGTGTTTTCTATTTGACCTCAGCTGCCTTATGTTAACCAAAAGAGATCCACATATTTTGTGAAAGCTCAAGATATTATTTATTAAAGAGTAAAATTGCATGTCACCAGATCCATAAAACAATATAACTTATTTTTCAGCCATGGCACTCAGGCACAATAGAACACAAGGGGTTTGAATCTCTTCCACAGGGTAAATGTTTGATATTTTGTCTAATAAATTCTTCATTTTCATATTAAAGTCCGTTGTGCTGTCTCCTCAAAACAAATATGGACATTTTCCCAATATGCTGGGCTACAAGGATTTCAGGGGAAGCTACAACACTGGCATTATCTCTTTGTATTCGATGGATAAGCCACAAGCAACAGACTATCACACATTCTATAAGGGGAATTCTGTGACTTTTCAGTAAGTTCAATACCCCATATTACCCTTTCCACATTGCTGATGGGGTCTGCAAACTGGTGGTACCACTACGGGAAGCAGTATGGAGATACCTCAAAAAAGCTGAAGATAAGTATTCCATTGGATGTACTGATACCTCTTCTGGGTATCTTTCCAAAAGAGTTAAAAAGCAACGTACAACAGAAATGCACACGTACCCGTGTTTATAGCAACATGACTAAAAATAGCTGAATTGTGAAGCACGTCAAAATATCCATCAATAGACCAATGAACACTAAAAATGTACACAGTGGAGGACTATTCTTGCACAAAGGCAGATAAGTTTGAATCATTTGTAGATAAAGGGACACAACTTGAGACCATCGTGCTTAGCAAAGTGCGTCAAGCTCAGAAGGTAAGCATCATATGGTTTCCTTAATCTGAGAAATCTAGGATACAAATAAATTATCAAGTCAAATGGGCTAAATGTTGGGAGTCATGGAAGAACAAGGGAGGGAGTAGGAGGGCAAAGATAGGGAGGGGAGGGATCGTGAGGTTGCCGCACTGTCTACGTGGCTGAATTCTGAATACACAATGTAACCATTGTGTATTGCATATATGTAACTAATAAAATGAAAGAAAATTTTTATTTGAATCCAAGAGGTCAAATGAAAAAGAAAGAAAGGTAATCTTTAAATATAAAAAATGACAGTGAATTCTGAGTTATCTATTTATTGCACTCAAGTAGACTCATTCTTTTCTTATAGGTATTACCTTGATTTTTTTCCCTTTCTTCTAACAACAAAAATAGTCATTTTCCTTACATTGTTTCATAATTCCTTGGTCACATGAAGCTATTTTACATGGCTTAAAGTGAATAATTTCAAGTCTCCCTAGCACAATTACAGAGCTAGCCACAGAGAAAGCATCTATATAAAATACATAAACATCTGTAGAGATAAAAGACTTCCAAATAAGCCTGAGTTTCTAAATAAGAAAGAATGTCCAAAGAAACTCAATTACTTAAAATCATATTATAACATTAGCAAAGGAAGTGCAGAAGATGTAAGAGATCTTAATTTTAGCGGAGGAGCTCATGAACTGTCATTTGAAAAATGAATTCGAATTAGCTGCAACAGGAGAGCGCTCTTCTGCACTAAAATAGCATGAAAGGTTGTACGGCAGGCAGTGATTAATAACAAAGCACAATTTTCATGTTGAATATATTTGACGTGCCAAAATATTCATATAATCATCCAAGAAGGAAAGGAAAATAAGGGATGAAAGAGGGAATCTAGATTTTATGTATTCCTTGCACATTTTAGTAGTGTGAGCACAGATTCAACAGCAAGCTGAAAGGCCTGTGGGAATCATATCCTACATCATACTTCACAGTAAGGCATGACATTAAATATTGAGTATATTTTCAACTTTCTTCTTTTTCATATTATCGGTATATACAAATTAACAGTGATACTAAGATATATATATATATATATATATATATATATATATATGCAACAAAAATTAAATATTTATTATCACTAATAACAATTACCAGGTAGTGACCTTTTACCTTGTATTGTATTAGGATTTTAAATACATCATCTTACTTAATTTTTAAGTCAATTTAGGGAGAAAAACACCTTTCTATTTCCATTCTAAAGAGGAAGACATTCGTTTTCCTTCCTTCTCCCATGGCCAGTAAATTGTGAAGCTAGAACGCAAGTGAGCCCGCCAAAATCTTACTATCCCCCCTTGCTTTCTTTTTATTATTGTTATTGCTATCGTTACTATAACTATCATTGTGTTTGCTTTTATTCCCTGACAAATAAGAAACAGAACACGGCAATAGGAAGCGCGAACATGCAAACGGTACGGTTTGAGTAAAGGTTTAGGACAATGATCAAGACAAAAGGGTCCCCACGGAGTCTACACTCACATTTTTATGAGAAGCATTTGCAACCTTCACAGCCTGATTAGGTTGATACAAACGGATACATTAAGTCTTAGAGAGTTGACTAAACGTCTCCAAAGTAGTGGAGGTAGGATCAGGGTTTAAAGCCAGGTGTTCTCATTTGAGAGGCTGGGTACCCGCTCCTGGACAGAGATTTTTCAAACTTGATGCCCAACACATCAAACAGATCCTGACTGGGATACAAGCCCAGGGAAGGATGTACGCAGAGCAATAAAAAAGAGGCTTTATGCATAGCATTAAAAATTAGTATAATTGATGAGCAGGAGAAGAAAAGTGGGGTTTGCCTGGTCGATGGAAAACAACCAAGCACAGTTTAGAGATGAGAAAGTGTAAAACTCATTCAGGGAAAAGTACAGGAACCAGGAAATAGCAGTAGAGAGTCTGCTAAGAATTCGAAGATAAGAATTTAGATAAGAAGATAAACATTTGGAGAAAAGGAGTATATTAGTTTCCTATTGCTTCTGCAAAAACTTAGTGACTTGAAACCACTTGTGTCTGTTCTCTCATAGCTTTGGAGGCTGCAATTTCAAAATCAGTCTTACTGGGCTAAAGCCAGAGCGTCAGGAGGCATGGCTCCTTTTTGTGGCTCTGAGAGGACCACCTGCTCTAAGGTTGAATGCCTTCCCTGGCTCGGGACTTCCTTCTTGGTCTGACTCTAATCTTTTGTCACATACTAATTCTGGTTCTCTGTTTCTTTCCTATAAGAAACTTTGTGATTCTACTGGGCCCGCTAACATAATCCAGAATAATCTCCCCATCTCGATATCTTTAATTGGAAACATTTGCAAAGTCCCTTTGCTATAAAAGATTTCATATTCCCAGTTTCTGCGGACTAGGACATGGATATTTGTTCGTGGAGGTCCATTTCCAGTCTACCACAAGAAAAGGCAGGCAAGTTCACACAGCCTGATGACACACGACCTCCTTGCCAAACTAAAGATTAGTGAGAGCTACTGGAGGTTATTTAAACAAGGAAACGGCATGATTACAGTAATGCTTTATGTTGAGTAATTTGGCATTTGACAGATGATTCATCTACAGCAATGGTTCTCAAAAACTAGGGTTATAAAAACATTACGTTTGGGTTTGTTATAGAATAGAGGTCCTGGGGTGTATTCACTACCAAAGATTCCTATTACGGGGTCTCTCATGGGACTAAAGACTCTTCCTTTTCAAATAATTCCTCCAGATAGTTTTAATGCAGGTGCGGCAAGGTCAGGAGTCAAGGAAGTCTGGGCTTTGTCATTCAAATGTCTTTGTACACCTCTACTCACTCCCCAATCCACACAGAGAATCAGGTCAGGATTTAAAAACAAAGAAACGATCAAACCAAAAGCACAAACACCACATATATCTTTTAACCTATTTATAGAGTAATTTGCTTGTAAAAGTTATCACAAACCAAAAATTTTAAACCATGCAGCAAGAAAGTCCTTATGTGAAGTCTAAAGAGAAAAAGATGCCCGCTTCTGACAACAGAGAAGACGTCTGAGACTTGGGAATCCCATTTACTGATTGCTTCCTGGGGGCTGGGTACTGTTGTAAGCACTACACACTATTTAATCTATGCAGTCACAAAATCACGTATGTTTACTATTATAATCTCCACGCTACGGATCAGCAAACTGGAACTTGTCCTAGTTTTTCTTGTACCACACAGCTAGAAAATGACAGAACTCATATTTGGTCATTGTTTCCCTAGCTTCAAAATTCATATGCTTTCTACTTTGCCCCACGCTCTGCTCTCTGAGTTACACTGACCCATATAAGATTAACTTTTGCATTATGTTAGCCCAAATGAAATTAATCAGTCTGCTTATAAAATATATAATCACTTAATGGATATTTCTGATTAATAAGTGTTGAGAGAGGAAAAAACATTTGCCCAGGATCCAGTGGCTGAGCTTTCCTCCTGACTCTGGGCCCACTGTCTCCGAGACCTTGAACATACCTTTTAAAATGCGTGCTCAGTATTTTCCCTGTTTGGGAATAAGAGAATCAGACTAACTATTATCTAAAATCTTTAATCACTTTACATTCTGGGAATTTTGTGCATATGGTAATTATGAATCACATCAAATGTCACAAAATACACTATGGCTACTGTCATTGTCTCCCTGATGAAGGAATCCGACATGTTGACAGAACCCCTTTGAGTGAAAAATGACTAGACAAGAAAAATATGGAAGAAAATCACTTGTTCAAACTCTGCTGAAAACATGCAGAGTAAGAAGAGAAAATGTCCTCATTAATGATTTATTCCAAGTCTTCACCAATCTATGCCTTTCCTCAAAAGCATGATGTGTGAGACTCCTCACTGGGGCAGAAGGTAGGAAGCCAGGAGCTGCCTGCGTGCTGCACAGGTTAGGCTTTGGATCCTGTCTCCGGCATTCACTCAACATTTACCTGGTCACCTCCAGGGCTCAGCTTCCACCCTAGGCACAGGAAGGAAGACAATGAAGAGGAATACGAGATTCTTGCCAAGTCTTTTGGTAATCTGTGGTACTGGGGCAGACTTGGCCTCCATCGGAGCAGGCCATGAGGCTCTGAGTCTAGGCAAGTGCCTTGACAGAGAGCTAGAGAGCTGCTGCCAGCTCTGTGGGCCCTGGAGGTGGTACTGAGGCAGTAACACAGCACTGTCCAGCTCTCAGGAGTAATTCAAGGAAAAATGGGAAGTACTAGGGATGAAAGAAGGGAACTGACAGGAGCTCCTCACAGAGGGCCGATTGGGTCACTACTGGAAGCAGAGACGAGAAGGAACTTTAAGTAGGAAGCTCCAAATTTTGACCTGATAAAGTGTGTGATTCTGGAAGTCACTTAGACCTGGCTTTATTTTTGGTTCCTAGGTTTTATTTTCCAAAACATTACATCATCTCGTTGCTCTGAAAGCCGAGTGGGATATCACTGGTATACCTGTATGTTTGAGGTAAATGAACACTTGTCCTGATGCTCTATCATGACTCAAAGGAGAGCATGGGAGGAGGTTCTGAGCGGAGCTGTCTTTGCAAGCAGCCCAGAAAATGTGACCATCAGGAGCACTTGACGATTGGCCAGATCTCCAACTCTGTTTCTCCCTCAGTACGTACCATGATAATCTCACAGTAAGACACTTTCAGCAGAAAGCTTGGCTTACTGGGGTCTGCAAATCTGAGCAAGAGTCTAGATTCTTGCTGAGTCAGCACAAGCGTATATATTTTTCTTTTTAAACTACATGTTCATCTTTTTTATGTCCCACATATTCCAAGAAGTAGAAGATGCTGGCTCAGTGGACACTGAGTGAATGCAGACATGCTACATAACTGTCCCTATTCTCTGACTCCAGTGGTATCTTTTTTCCACTGACTGCATTTTATTATACACCTATGTTGAGGCAATTTCTTAGAAGCTATCTTTTGAGAACCGAACTAGAATATTGTTACACTTCAATTCAAAATCAGCAACTAATAATACGAGAGCAGATACAAAGCCTGACCTGAGTTAGGACGTATATTGGGAGTGAGGAGACACTGTCACCGATTGTCCTTCGTTTTTCCTTTTCTGGGTACCCCTAGTAGGAGAGAAGACTTCGGATGAGACCATAGACCTGGAACGATAGACTCCTTAGACTGGACTTACCTCTTAAATCTTCAAGATAAAGCAAAGATAGCTGCTGCCGAATGCCACAATTGCTGTGGAAAGCTTGCAAGAGGAGCCTGCAGGTTGCAAAGGAAGAGGCATATGCCTGTAGCATAGTGAACATTCATACCCTCTTACAGATTAGCCTGGAGGCACTCTCTTACAAGATCATGAAAATAAAGGACACCCGAAAATATAAGTGATGGCTGTCAGGGCAACCAAACCACCTCTCAAGACACATTTTTTAGCAACGGGAGGCATGGAACAGAGGGCTCTTCACAGCTGTTCTCTGGTCGATTTGCAAGACTATAAAGGTGCTCCACATAGAAGTCAATGTGTAAGCCTTGGGGTAGGCATGGAGAGTGGGGGGGGGGGGGGGGCATGCATGAATTGCAATCTTTGCCCTCCTAGAGATACACAGCTAGTGACTAACACTGTGACTTTGGATTAGGAAGGATCATATCAGTCACTCTGGGGGATCATTCCAAGGCAGGATTCAGCCACTGTTGCTACTACCATACTGTAAAACATAATCTACTAAAAAATGGCTTACTCTTTTTCAAACACCTCCTTAGTGCGAGGATTATTTTCATTCTTTTGTAGAGACTCATTCATGAACGCACAAAGGAAAAATTCACTAATTTTTATTTTTGTGACTGAGACGGATGAGAAAAATCTAGAAACAGCCTCACAGAAAGGAGTCTAGTAACTGATGTGATGCCCACCATTCTTCAAATAAGTGCTCCAGCACAGGCACTTCATAAAGATTATCTTCCCAAAGCAAGTATCATCCATGAACATTCTCCTGGGATATGTTATCCAGAAATAGCCACTCCTCCTCACCAGGACTTTTGCAACGTCATTGAAAGATTAGGAAGTGTTAGACACCCAAATTGTCTAGAATTGCTCAAACTCACAACCAGTCCTTCCCTCTATAACACAGTTTGTGAAGTTCATCACACTATGCCAGTAAGATCACAGAGATGATTAACCCCCTTTTGGCCGTAACCAGGAACAATGTTCACAAATAAACTGGAATATCTTCAAGAATCAAGCCATTCCCCGCAGCAGAAGGTGAGCCCCATGAGGGCTCTGTCATGTAGCTATTTTCCCAATCCCTAGAATAGTCTTTGGCCTGTACTCGGTGTTGAACATTTTGATGGTCGAAGGCACAAATGAATTTAAATTGTGGCTTTAAGGTGGCACTAGGAAAACTGGCCAAAGTAGGGTAAGAGCTGCACACGGCCCTTTATGAGTAAGAATCCTTGCAATTTTTCTTCAAGATTGTTTTGTCAAAAACACCAATTCTTTTCTCTCTTTTTCTCTCAGAGTTGAACACTCCTCTCAGGTGTCAGGAAAGCTAAATATTGCAGAGTGAGTGCTTGACATCCAACATTTACTCAACAGATAGCAATTAAACACCTACCATACACACTCAGGAAAGCAAACAGATGTGTTCCTCTCTACAACATAAGAGAATGAAAACAAACTAGTTGTATGGTTATCAATGCAGCTTTTACAGAATATGGTACTCAGAATAAATTGGTGGGAAAAAAAGCTTCTGTTGAGTTTAGCAGTTAAAGACAATGAAGAAATCGCTAAGGCAGGGCCTTGACTGCTGCTTTTGTGACTGTAAAAGCAAAATATCAATCTCACCAAAGATATTACCTTAAAAAAACCAGAAAAATTTTAAATGACTCTTTGATGTAAAGAATAGGTTTCCATGCTGTTATTTCCTCACACGTAACTAAAAGAATAAAAACATATCACTACACATACCATATCCAAATAATTGTTTTCTTCTATGAAATACTTGAAGTGGTATATTTACTCACATAAATAGAAATTAAATATTTCAAATTACATTTTTAAAATGCCTTCAGAATTGTATTTGCTCATTCATAATACACACAAAAGATGAATTTTATTTGGGGGGAAGTATAAAATTAATTTGGATGGAGCCTATTGTGACAAACAATATAAGTAATTCAGGTAGACAGTGACATTTGGGCTAATAAGATGATGTATTCATAGCATATTATAAATTTTTTGTGTAGTCATAACTTGGTTATAAAGGCAAATTCAATAGAAGAGCTCTAAAATACACACACATGCACACATACATATGCATGTATTTGTAGAACTGCAGACCAAACTCAGAACATTGCATATACTAGGTAAACCCTCTACTACTGAGCTATATCCCTAACTTAGACTATTTTTTAACAAATGCAAAATCACCAGAATCAGTGAAGATTTTAGTAGGTTGACTACTGTGAAGATAGAAGAATCCCACTGTCTAATTTAAATGTGTTTGTTCTTGACATTGAGTGTTTTCCACCTCAGCTCCTTAAAGATGCGTTCCTAATAAATGACCCCATCAAGAAGTGGGCAGCTGAAAGGAAAGGAACTTCTCAGAAGAAGAAGTACAAATGGCCAACAAGCACATCAAACAGTGCTCTTCATCACTGGCCATCAGAGAAACACAAACGGAAACAACGTTGAGATTTCACGTCACTCCGGTGAGAATGGCCTACAAGAAGAACTCAAAAACAACTGCTGGCAAGGATGCAGAAAAAAAGGATCTCTACTCAACTGCTGGTGGGATCGCAAGCAAGTTTCCATACTGGATTGCCAGTATGGAAAGCAATCTGGAGGTTCCTGAGAAAGCTGAGAATACAAATTCTGTTTGACCCAGCTATAGCCATATTGGGCATGTTTCAAAAAGAAATACAGGGAGCATAGCAAAAAGACATGTGCATATCCATGTTTATTGTAGCACAATTCATAATAGTCCAATCCTGGGTACAACCTACCTGCCCATCTATAGAGGAATGGTTAAAGAAGATGTGGTACCTAGACACAATGGAATACTATGCAGCCATAAAGAAAGACACATATGAAGCTTTGGAATGAAAATGGGGCCACCTTGAATCAATAATGCTCAGTGAAATGGACCAAACACAAAAGACTGACTACGGACGGGTATCCCTCTTATAATATCCACAAAAATAATAGCATAAATAGGCCACAACACGAGTGGCAGGATAAAAAGAGGGGCAGTTGTCCTTTAGGAAAGGGATGAACCTCTGAAAAAGGGGTGGGCATAGGTGCTCATTGATTCCTCATATCCCATGTCTCTAGTGGGTTATGGAATTTGAAATTCATGCATCAAAAATAACGTGTGTGTGTGTGTGTGTGTGTGTGTGTGTGTGTGTAAAATTAGGCAAGAAGAAAGCTAACATTGTATATGTAATACAATTTTTAAATTCCATAATCATGTACCCCTCAAGGTATTGAAGTCTAAGATTCATTTGAATATTTTTGAATATTGCATAATTGTTGATTGACATGCTTTTAAGTCATCGTTGCCTTTCCTATGCTCAATATTGTTCAAATTTTGATTTTCAAACAACAAAGTAGAATTTCAATGGAAAAAATAAAGATGATTAGAAAAGAGTGATCTTATCTCAATAAATTATATTACTCTTATTTCCTAAAGAAATTGCACACAAGGCAAGCTGAAAACTTTGTAAAACTATACATTTTGAAGAGAAACATAACTTTAATAATAGTACTAAACTAATCTGCACGCTGATACAATATATTAAAGTGAAAATACAAGGAAATGATGTCTCCCAGACGGTCGGTGGTAAAGGGATATTTGACATGCTTTATCTAATATGCTTCTTTATATTAAATCTAGTATTTTCCTCTGTACTTAAATCTTTACAACATTTCCTTTCATCTTTAGGCCTTTCCTCCAAATAGACATATGAGGCTTGTTATCTGATTTGTTTATTTCAAATCCTATATAGCACGTCTCTTTGATGTTTTAATACCAGCTAGATGTTCCCTGGGAGAGACATTTCCTTTATTAGGGGACATTCATAAAGTGATGATCTTAAGTTGTTAGAAATGGGCTAACATGGCATTTAAATAGGTGCTCATGTGTTACAGAGTGTTTGCATCAAAGATCAGAGAGGATTATGGAACGTTCACATGCCAGGGTTAAGAGCGAGAACTCACGAACTTATGGGCTTGTCACTTACCACTTAGTCAGTTTTACATTACTTCACATGCAACTTAAACTACTCTATGTAAAAGATTTTGTTTTTAAATCTTAAAAAGCTCTATGACATCCAATGCATTATTACTTCTGTGCTACATGTGAGTAGTGAGCGACTGGATTTGGATTTTAGTTTTATGAGAAAAACATTCTCTCATTGTATTTAAAGCACTACAAGAATCTTTATCACCTCAAAGTAGGTGCTCAGCTATGATCACAAATGTATTCTTAGAATTTAAAATATAACAATAAAAAGCCATTGTTTCACAAATATCAATCACAGACAGTTGGGTCTAGGTAAACATATGGCACAAAATTAGTTTATTTAGGTATAAGACTTTTCAAGACAGAAAAAAATTTTGTTATGATGTTCAAATTTTGTGAATTATTCTTTTAAGGAGCTGAGCTAGTTTTTTAGAATATCTGTAGGCCTTCAGAAAATTAGATTACTATGTAATTAACATCAAAACACCTTAGTACAAAGCCAAGTATTAGTTTAAATATATTTTATGAATATATTTTTTCCATTTTTATTAATATATATGAGAAATATCTGATATAATGATCACACCGAGCTTGAGTATTTTGTACACATATATATCAACATTTCCGTCCCTTCTAGTCCCCCTTTTCGGCCCTTCTGCTCCTCCCCAATCCCCCCAATTCCTACTACCACACTCATTTGGTTCTGTAGAATGCCTGAATGCCTGTAATCTGGGGTTCTCATATTACAGAAACCACGAGATATGTAACCTTCTGTATCTGACTCCTTCACCAAACATGATGCTGTCAAATTGCATCCCTTTACCTACAAAAGCCTCAAATCTATCTGTCTTTGAGTAAGACACTGTGAACACGTACCGCAATACTACAATTTTTTAATCTATTGTTCTGTTGAAGGGTATTTTAGCACCTTCCACATTTTAGCTATTGTTGGTTGTGCTGCTGTAAACATGGGTATAATGAATCCATGTTATACATTGCTTTTAGCTCTTTTGGAGAGTTATTATGAATATAATTTTATAAATGATTTTTAAAATTTAGACGAACCTACATTTCAAGGTAAATTATATGTACAACCTTTTTCAGTTTCAGTGAGGGCCCAAGGATACTCACTAGCAGAAGAAAGCGGGAGCTGACCTTAACAGTTTCTAAATGGTTGCGTCTGTTCTTGCGTCTGTTCTTGTTCTCTGCTTCAGCACCTCCGTTGGCCCTCACTACCACAAAGGCTTTGGGATTGTTAAATGGCAGACTTTTTTGTTAAGACAAGGTACAAGACTCAATAGCTTTCCTTACAGCCAGAATTTGCAAGGCGAAAGCCAGAGCCTGAAGGCATTTGGGACAGGTCAGGGGAACTCAGCTGACCAAACACACCCAGGTACAGGCTCTGCTGTGGGCTCTGAAGACCAAGGCAGCTCTTCAGTGATCTCCTGGCAGGGACAGGGACCACAGTCAATCCTCTTCCCTGGCCCTGCAATCATGTAATGACCTGCCTGAAACTGGCTCCCTTGGCACGAACCACACACACTCTTCCACCTCAGTCTATGTAAAGAAACCTTCACTAATAAATAATTTGCAGAACTTCTTTGTAATAAGACATATTTAAATATCAGTCTTGGCACCAACAGAAAGATGACTATTTAATGACAAGAACATATTTTGGCCTGATTTTATAATCTTGAAATTCTTACCTACATTTAAGAAGCACCCCGTCTGAATTACAAAAAAAAAAGAAAAGAATTAATATGCTCACTGAGTCTGTATTTTTCCTTTTCGTAATGTTTATTTTTGTTTGCCCATTTCCTTATTATCTTTCAGAAAACTGTTTCTAGCATTAATTTGTTTATTCTAAATTTGATGGGAAAAATCCATCAGAATTATTGCCCAGACTCACTGGTGCCCAGGAATATGATTCTCAGGATATTGAGGAGAAATCAAGTTTTTGCTATTTTCGAACAGCAGTTACCATTTAGAATCTGTCGGAAATTAACCAATATAAAAAGGAGGGCAACGTGCAGCAGTTGACGATTAAACTCTGAGTGGGATGATCATTAGTAAAAGCGCTGGAGCTATCAAACAATACCCGAGGCATACTTTTCTCCATACTTAGAATAAAAAGATACTGTCAACCACCTGATATGAAGCATGACGGACACAACTGCAACTGAGCTGTGTCAGAAAGAGAGGGAAAAACAAACTATTTAATGATGTTACATGGCACATGCCATTAAGATTGAATTTCGTGGAAGATCCATTTCCATTTTGAGCTCCAAGAAGGGTGTGGGACTTCCAACCTAATGGGATATAAACACACTCTCCATCGTACAGTTGGGCCTGGAGACATAGGTTTATGATACCAGCACTCTGGGTTGCAAAGGCCGAAAGATCACAAGGTTGAGCTACATCTGGGCAAATTGGAAAGGCCTGGCTCAGAATTTAAAACGGGAAGGGGAGCTGCGGATGTAGATTAGGGTGAAGATCCCACGCTTGATCTCCAGTACCACAGAAAAAAAATTCCTTCATTGCCATTGATTAAAGACGGAACTAGAGCCACACAAACAATTATGAAGCTCTGTACAATCATGGCTAGCACTTAGAAGAGCACACTGGAGGACAGCTAGGGACTCCTTATAAATGCAGTCATGGGTATGAACTTGCTGCCTCAAGTAGCTAATTAGGTAGAGATTAAGACATAGTAATAACAGGTCTTACACAACAACAAATTTACTCACCTGGGGTGCACATCTCTCAAGTGCTTGGAAGCTCTCCTGCATATGTACGTGCTGTTACAGAGTAATAAATGAAGTCTATGAGCAAACAGAAAAGTCAGTTTTGCAGGGTAACAGGTGAGGACTTATGGGTATGCCGACTTTTGAGTTAGAATAGGAGTTCACTAAGTGTTCAAAGACAAAAAAAAGCCATTCCAGTTGGGGGACTGAGATGAAAGCCCAAAATGAAGCGTGTACCTCCCTGAAAACAACACAGGAGTCATGGTGTCTGAAGGCTTAAGAACGGTCTAGGAGGAAACTGAAAAGTTAAGAGGGTTTTCACATTCAGACCTGAGACAACCAAGGTTACTCTCTATTCAACTATAAACAAGAAGTCTCTGCACATTCTTGAGAAGGGTACCAACAGCATCTCCTCTCATCTTCAATAAGACAAGTATCTCCATTAGAGTTTGGAGTATTTTCTCCTTAGGCCCAAAGTAGACACAAAAAACGCCAAATTAATGTGTAACCTATAGAGTAAGGATATTCATTATGTACGTCTGTATATAGAAATACTTAAAAGCAATTTGATTATTGATCAGCGGATATTCACATCAGTTACTATCTTGTGTTAACAAATTTAGGCTGAGCACATGGAACACTGGCTGCACAAAAGAGATTAGAGGCATCGGAAAGGGATGTTGTCCTGTGAACCAACATGGTGCTAGGCAGGTAGCTAAAAATAGAGTAAAAGTAGAATTAACCGAATTTTTAGATGATTGATGAAAAAAGCAAAGGAGAGAAAATACTTTTGTAACTCAAATAAGCATGTAGAGAATGCTACTTTTGTCGAAGCTAAGAAAAATTTTGGGAGAAAGAGGTTTGAGGGCTTGAGAGAAGTGGGAAAATAAAGAATTTTAATTGAGATACTTTGAGGTCAACGCACCTGTTTGACTTTCATGTGGACCGTACAGTGTGGAAGTGATGCTGAGGAGGACTCAGCTAGTGACGCAGCAAGCCAAGACATTTGCTTGGATTTCAAATGTTTGACTTCCCTATCAGGAACGATGTCTACAAGGATGTTGCAAACCCAACCAACACTTTATGTTAATCTCCCGCTGTCAGATTTGAAGAGTCTACTCATTTATTTCTTGGGTAGATATCTCTGAGAACATACAATACAAAGCATTTTGGGTTAGAGATGTAATAAACAGGAGCAAGAGTGTTCCAGTTCTCGAGCAGAGTGTCCTCTGAGGGAAGACTGAGCAAAGCCAAATAAGTAATAAACACATAATAAAATATCAAGTAGAGTAAGTGTGCTGAAAAAAAAAATAAGGGAGGGAGGGGGAAGGAGAAGTATTCCTTAAACCAAATATTTACGGTACAGTTGAGATTTAAGCCAAACACTAATTAATGACATTTCTCCTTGTCTTTCCATGGCAGATAATAATATCTAAAAGCCAAGTGGATTATTTGTATCAAGGAAGAAACCATTCAGATGAGATGGAGTGGCAGCACTTTTCTGTAAACATTCTTAATCTCTGGGTTGAGAGCTGTGACCCCAATTTAGTTATAGCTAAACGCTCATGAGCATATGGAACAGTCCTGGAAAGGCCCGCAGCTATGCTGCAAGGCAGATAATTTGTACAAGAATTGGCAGTGTTAGAGAAACGATACTCACCCATTTGAAAAGGCACTTCAATCTTTATCCGAACATCACTTTTTAAAAATCAATTAGCGTCTTTAAAAAAAGATATTCAGGTGGTAAAATGAAATCATTTAATGTTCAGCAAGGTCTTCATTATGACTCATTACGTGGTTATGCACGTAGTTAATAAAATCTCTCTTAGGCAGAAGCCCAGGGAACCACAGAGAAGCACGAGAGAAGGGAGTAAAGCCAAGTGTCGTCAAGCTCTAAAGAGGGTGCTCCTAGTAGCTTTGTCAGGAAAATCACCGGTGTTCTATTACCTGAATGCATTTTTTTCCCAACTGTCGCTGGAATCACAGTTTAATACAAAGAACGAGAGTGTGATTCTACAAGCACTCATGTTAGGGATGTGTCAGAAATGTTCTCTCCTAAATCTTACACATAAGAGATCAAGTCTTCCTTGATTCAAAGATTGACAAGGGTGATAAACAGATGCATGTATTTTAAAACCCATCTAGCTATCAGAATGCAGAAGTATTTGTTCATGTGCTAGGCTTGCTGCTGCGTGTCACTCACTCCAGATGATGAATTATCTTCTATTTCTGAAATACTCTTTTTCTAGATTCCCAAACCTCAGACTATATCAGTTTCTTCTTCCCTCTGGCTACTCCTTGGCTATTCCTCTGAGCTCTTTCCTTTCTACTTAGCCAATAAGTGTTGGCATTCTGCTAGGTTCCGTACCGGATGCACTCTGCATGCTTGGCTTCCTCGCTCTCTAGGTAGCCTGTTCATTCACTCTTTCATTCATGCCTTCTGCACATCAGCGCTGTTGCACGCATTCAGTATACATCTGTGAAAAAATACGAATTCCCTGACTATAGCCAGCTTACACTACAGCAGGCCTTGGTTATTATACTTTTGACCTCCATATTTACACTATGATTTTCCATCTGCTCTTCATTCGCTGTCTGATTCTCCACTGGGATGCTTCAGAAGTATCTTAACATCCTCATGTCCCCAACGGAACTGGTCAGGCTGAGAAATTATAGATGCACTGTTGTTAACCTTGAGAATGACATCAATTTACTTCTACCTGAAAAACCCAGAAATGTAGCAACCATCTTTGTCCTGTTGACATACACACTTTTCTCCAGCTTCTCTGCCTTCTTCATTTCCTGAGTTCATCTCTTTGGAACTTCTGGAAAAGTCTCCCTGTACTCATTTTTTTTTTTTTCACACGCCAAGTCTTCATAGCCGTGGAGACGTTTTCAAATGCAAATGTGATCGTATCAGTCTCTTTAGAACAGTGGCCCATGTTCCTGGCAGGGTCCACAGGACCCCAGGTGACCTAGTCTTCCTTCACCTCTTTCATCTCTTTGCGTGCCACTTTCATGTTTACTCTGTTCATCCTCCAGCTTCACATAGAAGCATCTTTGTACACAAATGTATTCTCTTTCATTTCTCTTCATGTGACGAATTCCTTTGCTTCCTTCACTCTTTGGTCCTAAGTTCCCCTCATGAGAGAAGCTGTATTTGTCAGATATTGGTGTTTGTATTAGAAAAATAGAGTCAATAGAAAATGCATATGTAAAACTATACATGTGGATTTGTTAGGGAGGCTAGAGAATCTGCCATCTACAAGACCCCAGAACAGAGAGTGCAAAATCGCTATCTGTGCACGAAGAGCGGGGAGCCACAGGACAAGACAGTCCAGAGCTGAAGGCGTGGGAGCGCGTGGTAGAACTGCTGGTGTGAATCTGGACTGGAGATCCATGCCCAGAGGTGGCAGTGCAGACCTGAGCTCTTCCAGAAGAAAGCTAATGTTCCTTCTTCATTCCCTATTTATTCTGTCCAAGATTCAGGTCTACAGGTTGGCGCCTCCTCATCCAGAGCTGGTCTCCTTCCTTAAGCTCAGGGCCTACATGTCAATCATCCACAGATTCATCCACCCAAAACTGTGCCTAACTGATCTGCTAGGTGTTTCTTAATTCATTCAAGTTGACAAAGCATGATTAATAGTCACCATATCATAATAACACACACATATGACCTCACTTAACCTTAGTTATTTCACTAAAGGTTCTATCTCCAAATATAGTCACATTGGAAACTAAAAGAATTTTGATGTTTGCAAGGATACATTTCAGTCCCTGAAAAAGAAAATTCCCTATTCTCCAGGTTAGGGTTGACTCTGTCTTATCTAGCCTAATTCCTGGCGCTTACTACATAGTGATTTCTGTTGCTTGCAATGATTACCACTCTTTACCATGGACAAGATCTGACCCATTCCCATCCCTCACCACTCTCCACCTCTCTTTCTCTGTTCCCCTTGTTCACTCTCTAAGATGCTAGGCTGCTAGGCCCTTCCTACCTAGAATTTTCTTCTCATGACAAGAAAAGACCTCTCTTCATGCTGGTTTCTGTTCAAATATGATACTCTGAAGAGAATCACACATTACTTCATATCCAATATATTTTATCCCATTGCATAGGTTTATTTTCCTTCATAGGACCACCTGCCATAGCAATATCTATCATTTGATTACTGTCTTATTCACCTACATGCTTTCAGTGGTTGAGAAACTGAAAGCCCTAAGTTAAGCATAAGTCCAGAAAACAGAAGGTGCTCAATGTGTAGTTTTGAATGAAATCGTGTGTATGTTAATTTATCTGGTTATTTGATTCTTGTCTGTTCCACTAGTGCGTAACATCCACGACACAGGAAGAATGTCTACTGTGCCCACCAGCACCTGGCACACAAGGCCCACTGCTACCCTTAGTAGATATTTGTTGAATCATTTTTTAAAAAAAATGCAAAACAAGTGAAAGTTTGTAGAGAACATCTTGAAATAATTTGCAGAACATCAAAAGAAGTTGTAGTATTTCTAGCTATTTTACAATTCATTTTGGTTTACCAGGGGTGCATTCTCAGTTTAAGCATGTCTTTTCTGGGCCAAATCTCTGTTAGGGACCATAAAACTGCCATCAGAGTGCTATGAAAATTATGAGAAAGAGAATAACAGTATTTTTATTTCAAGAAATATTTTCCCTTCAAGGACCAAGTGTAATCCCAGATTATTATCTGGAGTGGAACATTAGTTCACCAATGACTCAAATTCTAGGACCACATTACTTGAAAGTTTTGTATAGATTGAAATGAATGTGCTTAAAAATAAGACAATAAAAGCATACATTCAGAAAGACTCCTACACCAAACCAAATATTACGAAGAAAGAGAATACATTTCCTATGCCTGATTTATTATTAGACAACCTGAAAAGAAATAAAAACTGATCAACAGTATATTTAGATTATTATTTAGAATTGGTCCAAACAGAGATTAACCTAATTAACTCTGCAATTCATATCCACAAATTCTTAAAGAATTGTGCTCGTTCCCTTCCAAAATTTCCTGGTAGAAAATCTGACTGCTTGTTTAAAAGTAAATGAGCTAAAAGGAGAAGTGTACTCATGGCCTCATGGCTATTCCTCCAGATAGAGGAAAGTATGAGAAAAGTCTACTTAATAAGCACAAATTTATCCTTCATTTTACTGGCCATATGGTAAAATTTCAAATGATTTTAAATCTTTAAGAATACTTAAATTTCCCTTATATTTCAATTATTCGCCAGTTTTTACCTTTATTCCTTTCCACTTCATATCTTCATACATATAAATATGTCATAATATGAACAAATACTTAGAAATACATCAAGTTCATGAATATTTTGCCATTGAATCGTAATTAAAATTAAAGGTTCAACAACTACTTCACCAAAAACAAAAATCTTTATTTCAGGAAGTCATGTGTGTAAAAGAGAAAAGATGATGGTGGCATGAACTGAAGAGCAAATTTAGCAAGAACAAGGCAGTTATCAGGGAACAAGATGGTCCTGTATGCTTTGATGAATAGTGTGTGTGGCCTCATTTATTTGTGATATTTAGATTTCTAAGGAAGGTTTAAAGACTGAAGTTTTCAAATCACTTCTCACTATATCTAGAACCTTTCTTTGATCTTATATAAATAGTAAGAAGAGAAAAGGGAAATTCTTGTTTGTGTCTGATTGCTGAATCCTAAGAGGTTCTTTCTTTCGAGGAACTACTAACATTATAGAATCTTTACTTGCTTACAATTAGATGTAACATCCAGTTAAGTGAGATTCTTTTATTATATAATTTTGTTGTGATAAAAAATTACTTGAGATAAAATCTAACTTTTTTTTTTTGTAAATACATGAATTCCAAATTCTGTAACACATTAGAACCACGGGGTTTGGGAAATCGGTTAGTGTCTATGTCTATCTCTTTTTTTAGAGGTTTACCTCTTCCTTATCTGACTGGCCTCTCCTCTCTTTCTATCCTGTCATTAATGTTGGGGCTTTTTTGTGTCATTCGACACCCATCTGTCACCAGTCTTTCATGGACATTTGAACGAAAATGGGGCCACCTAGAGTCAATAATACTCAGTGAAATGGACCAACCACCTAAGTGTGATTCTTAACTTCAGTCCCTTTGATATTTTCAAGGTTGAGGATCGTATTTCCTCTGGAGGTGCACTGTAGATGTTGTCGTGGTATCCAACATGTGGCTTGCTTGAGGCACACTGAATGAGGAGGAATTGCCCTGAGCTACATACAAAATATCTAAAAGAGTTAGTGTAATTGAGTTACAAAAATATATTACAAAACTCGTAATATTTTTAGAAAGTTTATGAATTTTGGGGGGATGCACACAGTTTATGAGCCTCAAGTTGGACAAGTCTGGTTTAGCAGCATTTCTGACATATTCACTAGATGGAAGTAGAAATTCCTTCCAATTTTGGTGAACAAAAATGTCCTGAGACACTGCCAAATGGGGACCAGTATCCTGAACAAGAAGTGCTTACAGTTTCCATAATGGTCTTGGTAATCTACTTGATTAATAAGTATTTCTGAACACCTATGTGTGTGTCCTATATGGGTTCCAAGACTAAGATGTGGCTCTTTCTCTTAGAAAGCTGAGTCCACCATAAAAGATGCCATCACTGAGGTGTAAAAGAAGACCTCACCACTGAATTTGAATAGCCTATGTTGATATCAAGTATTACAGTGATTTAGAGAATTTCCAGAGTAGTGGAGAGCCCTGGAAAATTTTTATGAAAGGCATGTCTTGAATGGGCCTGAAAGTCAGGTGGGGACTGAAAGACAAAAATAAGAGAAAAATCACATTTTAGGCAACACAGCGAACGTACTTCTGAGAACGCAATGTCAGGCTGGGTGGAGCAAATGCGAAGAATGCCAGTGAAGCATGAACAGAATTCGGAAGAGCTTATAGACAGTGATTACTTTATAAGTGTGGTTGATGTGACTGGGCAGAGGGGAAGAGGCGAGGGGCTGCTGCTCAAGCTTAAACAGGAAAAAAATTACAATTTGAGAACTGAATTTGGGGAAAAGGTTGGGACCAGACCAGACTTGTGGAGGTGCTAGTGGACTGTGTGAATGTCTGAATGTCAATCCTGAGCCCACGCCTTGTATGCTCACTGTGGAGAACTTATGGAAATATACTTTTTCATTCAAATCTTATTACAAGTTTTGTGCTTGCTTAATGATTAAACATGTACACATAAAAATTAAAATTAGTGCCTAGCTTATATTCTCTTCTTCACTATTATTAGGTTAATGTGTAATTTAAATTCCAGGAGATTCAAGGACTACAGGATACATTTAGCAGTTGAGCATTTTATCTTGGCTATAATTTTTCTCGAGCTATTTTTAAATGGTGTTCAATATTTTCCATTTCAATTAAAAAACATAAACTGTATTTCATGGCCTCTGAATCCAGTCATAAAGTATAATGTATTAATTATGAAATATACATATACACAGATGTAATAAAAAGCTGAATAATGCCTGCAGGTAATGTAACAATGATCACACAGAGAACATTCCTATTACCAGGAAAAATTGATAGCAATTCATATTAATTTAACTAAGTCCTCCTTATTTGACATTTAAAACAGTATTTGGCAATAGAGGTACTCTCATTGAATAGGACACATTTGTGAGTTTTAAAATTTTATATGTAGTAATAGAAATGGTTGATATTCCAGAAAGAGCCAGGAGCCAGTGGCTTGTTTTTTTGTTTTGTTTTGTTTTGTTTTGAGATAGAATCTCACTCTGTAGCCTCAGGCTGGTCCTGAACTTGCTATGGAGCCCAGGCTGGCCTGGAACTCATGGCAGTCCTCATGCCTTAGGTTCCCAAGTGCTGGAATTACAAGTGTGAGCCACCATCCTGGCTTTCCGTGGTACTGGGAAATCGAACTCGGGGCCTTGTGCTTGCAAGGCACATTCTTTAACCACTGTGCTATCCCTCCAGCCCCAGGATAGTGGCTTTGCATACAAATCAGAAAACCTTCTCATGAAGTAGCTAGTTGTCATTCCCAACAGGAAACCCTGACTGGTTCTCAGCTTATATAGATGCACACACACGCAAACCAACTCATTATTTGAATAACCGTGTTAGCTGGACATCTCTGTCCCTAACTTAGAAACAAGAAAACAATTAAGTTAATAAAGTTCCCTAAAAGTATCTTAAGTATAATATAGGTAGAATGATTATGTTGGTGTGGGTGTTCTTCATAATTATGAATATGAATGAACATAGAAAATTATCACGTGGTTCTAAGTATTATTCCTTTGACAAGACAAGAACAGATGATGACAGCTCTTTGTTATCACCAATGGTGTGGATTTTACAGAAAATTATTCTCTGATTTTCTTTTTATGAACATTAGTATAGTAGTAGTCATACTCTAAGCTAAATTATTCTTTGATTTTAATTTCGTTATGTAGGAAGGCACCTTGATGCTTTCAAGGCCAGGATAACACCAGCTGAGGGTATCAGGTTATCATATTAGGATTTAAGTAAGATAAGGAACCTATTGCTTACAAGCTAAGACACTTTCTCATTTACTTAAACTAATATCAAGAGAAATTGGTCGTGGAAAGAATAAAAAACAAAGGTTATTGAATGATAATAATAAGCCAATTAAGATAAATATATACAGTCACATCTATATTCACATTTTTCAATTATAAAGAAATGCAATCATAAGACTATATGGTAATGATATGATAAATACGATAGAACCCGCCATTGTCACTGTGCTCCTCTTTTATTCCATGCATACATTCTCACATCTGCTATTTCTTCTGCATTTACTCTGTTACACGTCGCTTGTTCTTCCAGGAATGCAAATCTCTGCAGAAAGGCATTGTAATTTCTCTCTCTGTTCTGTCTGCACATTACAGTGTCACAGAAAGAAGAACTGCACAGAAAGCTCTAACAGATGAATGATTACATCTTTTTAATCTTATCTTAAAATAGATCTTTTAAGTTTTAATTATGAACAGATATTTTATTGGATGTTATTTATCAGATTCTTTAAAATGTATTTATTCCCTCTTCCATTTTTATTAGTACATGTATGTAGTCCACAATGGTTATACCGAGCTTGAGAATTTTGTGCATATATGTATGACATCAACATGACAAAATTTTCCCCTCCCCCATGTCCCCTGATCTCTCTTGATGCCCACTATCACATCCATTTGGTTCTATAAAATTCCTGTATCAGAGAAACCATGCAAAGCATACTGAGTCTGACTTACAGTACTAAGAATTATGGTCTCAAGTTGTGCTGCTTACCTACAAATGACTCAAACCTGTCTGCTTGATGGCAAGGTAGTACTCCATTGTGTACATATGCCATATTTTTGTATCCATTGGTCTAATGACTGACATTTTGGCATCTTCCACAATTTATCTATTGTTAGTTGTACCGCTCTGAATGTGGCTATACGTGTAACTCTGTTATGTGTTGTTTTTACATCTTTTGGAAAGATACCCAGAAGATGTACTGCTGGGCCAAAAGGAGTACCTATTTTCAGATTGTTTGAGGAATCTCCATATTGCTTTCCAAAGTAGTTGTAGCATCAATCCTGAGTACAAAGACGAAAGCAGGTGGCATTATGATTCCAGACATCAAGTTATATTATAGGGCAACAGTGATAAAAACTGTATAGTATTGACACAAAAACAAACAAGTTGACCGATGAAACAAAACTGAGGATATGGAATCAACCCCAAGCACACTCATCTATCGGATCTTTGAAAAAGTGGCCAAAAACATGCATTGGGGAAAGGATAGTCTCTTCAATAAATGATCCTCTGATAACTAATTATTTATATGCAGAAAAATGAATTTAGACCCACACCGATTGCCACGCAGTAAAATCAAGTCAAAGTTGATCAAAGACCCAGACATTAAGATGAAAACAGAGAACACCATAGAGCCCAAAATACATAAAACCCTTGAAGATATAGGCATGGGCAAAGATGTTCTCAGTAGGACACCTGTCACCTGATGCAAAAGAACCCCCACAATCAACAAATGGGATTATTTCAAATTGAAAACTTCAGCAAAGGAAACAGTTAACAGAGTGAAGACAGACCAAAAGAATGGGAAAAAATTTGACCACCTACACTTTGGGCAGGAGGCTAATAACCAGAATATACAAATAATTGAAAAACAGATCCATCAAGTTCAAAGAGGCAATGAAAAATGGGTAACTAAAATGAATAGATAGTTCTCAAATGAAAAAGTCCAAATGGCCAGCAAATATATGAAAATATGTTCAACATTACTAGCCATTGGAGAAATGAAAATCACAATAACTTTGAGATATGATCTTCCCCTAGTAAGAATGGCATACACCAAGAACTCAAATAGCTACTGGGAAGGTTGCGAGGAGAAGGGAACATTCTCACATTGCTGGTGGGATTGTAAACTGCCACCAGACTCTTTATAACTTACACAGGACCCAGCTTTTCCATTTCACAGTTGCTGCTTACAATATGCTTGAACTTGAGCTTCAAAAACAAATAATACTTAGATATATAGTGGCTAGTAAGGTGTTTATCACCCACTCAACAATTGATATTAAAAGAGAAACTATGTGAATCACATGATGGGTGGTATTTGAACTAAGTCTAATTTTTATTTTTTCAAATTTCTGCTGCTTTATTTAACCAAAATTTCAAAGGGAATCAACAAAACTCTTCATCCAGTGAACATTTGTCAAATATTTAAACCAAATTAATTTATGAAAGCATACTACCTCATTTCAATAGATTTCTATCCATTCTTTTGCGTAACTTTTCAGGTAAAACTCATTTTTAGTAAGACAATAATAACAAAAAAATTTTCTTATATCTGATTTCTTATCTTAATAATTTACTCAGTAAATTTAAGCCTGTCTACATCTCAAAAATTAAATGAAGTCCCAGATTGAATTAATTGAGGTATGACATAGGACAGATCTTTAGTGTTAAAAAGCTAGGACAGATAATTATTTTGAAAATTCCTCTTCGCCTTGTGTTTTATTGACTTTTTCACGGGCTCTCTGCTCCAAAGAAATCGAACTCATCAGTGTTTATTTGATGGTTTCTGCTCTTTCGTGCCCCTCTGCCTTTTCTCGATTTATTTCTTCTTCCTGACATGCTTTCCTTGGTTTCAAGACCAAATTCCGTCTACATCGGCGCCAAACTCACAGAGAGGGGGTGAGGATCTTGATAAACATGGATTTTATACAAGATATTAAATTCTACAAAATCTCATTTATCTTACTGCCTGTGTTTCTCTTTAAAAAGTCTCTGATACAAGAGACCCAGATCACAACTCTTATGGAACTTAAAAAGAAAAACAAAATGAAACAGGGGGTTAGGGCAGGGGGAGGGAGGGATGGTAGGGTAAGGGGAGGGACAAAAGGAGAGTGGGAAAGTCTTTGCCACCTTGACAAGATACATATGTGCACAAAATCCTCGATTTCATTGTAAACCTTAAATCTTGCACTAATACATATCAATAAAATGGGGAAAGTCTTTGATAGCAAAACTTCAAGGCATAGCCTTAAGAACAGTTATATCAAAATGCTTCACTATTTCAATCTGCACCTACTTAAATTTTCCTACTCCAAAGGAAATATAGTCTGTATGAGGGAGTAACTAAGATTTCTCTTACTTGATAAGGCAAAAATATCACCCACTTCTTAGCAAAATCTGTCTTATTCATACTTGTTAAACATGGAAAAAAAGTAGAAAATGGATAAAATATGTAGACATGTATATTTCATATTGGCTTCTGCGACCAGCTCATACTTATATTAGACCTGCAGTGAATGCCAGTAACCATGCTGCTTTTCATAATTTGGCCTCTAGACTAAAGCAGGGCAGGACATAATAGAACACCCCAGTGTGAAATTAACAGGCTCGTCACCACCGCCCTACATGGGTGAGGGGACCAATGCAGACAGGATTTGGACTGGAAAATCCAGGTAGAAGGAATAGATTGAGAAAAGGCAGACAGGCAGAAAAAAGCAGAAATCACCAAATAAACACCGATTGGTTCAATTTCTCTGGAGCAGAAAGCCCATGAAAGAGTCGATTCAGAAATAACTTGAAAGGCAGGCTGAGCCTCTGCGTGGACAGAGGAACCTTCATGTGTCTGTACTGGGGGGTTACAGAACAAAACGTATGACTGTAACATGTCTGCAATCACTCACACACTTCACGTGATAGCATTCTGATCACTAAGTTAATGCAACAAACTTAATGAGGTAGAGGAAGGCAAAGGGGAAGGGTACCCTCCGTGCCACGTTGCTGGATACAAAGATGCCATGAAGTAAAGAAATACAGAGATGAAAAGTTGGCATTCCGTGTTTAGAAGGCTTCTTCTGGAGGATGTCAACTCTCTAAAAGAGGAACCTATATATTTATATGGATGGAAATAAATGATGTTCTCAAAAAGCCCAATTATGATGATGGAAACATACCTGATCATGTGGGTCTCTGCCCTAGAATAGAAACTACTGATAAAATTTTATAAACACAATTAAAGCCTTATGTGGAAGTTAACAGTGTTTGGAGAGAGCTAAAAGAGGAGTCATTTTTATTTTCAAAGAAAAGTTTGCTTTGAGCATACTTTTCAAAGCACAAAAATGCAGCACGATACAGCAGTATTTAAAAGCATCTATTACTAAATCATGTATTGAATATTTTCCTTATTTAAAGAAACCCTTAAAATAAAAGAAAATCCCTTAGAATGTTTCCCCAGATTTCATAGGAATAGGAAATACATCAAATGTTTTATTCTAGGTGATCATTCCCCTTTCAGGGCCACGCACATGCTTAAATTTTAGCTCAAAATTAAAGCACATATTAAAAATAGGATTGGATAAATTAAAGAGAGGCCTTTAAAAATCAGACCAAATGGACAAACACTTAAAGAAATGCTCAGTGCACACGAACCACCTGAACTGGCCACTTTATAGACTGTGCTGGAGTCTTTGCAAATGTCTTTCTCTCCTCTCTTTTAAAATCTGTGTACCTTGGTTCTGGCCAAATGAAATATTTTTAAAGAAATGATTTAACTAGCTATTTTCAGCCTTTTGGTTTTATTGGATTAGAATGACATTGTTCTTGTTCCTCAAAAATTAAGAATCTACTGGGGAATCGAGCATCTACCAAATGATTCTAGACACTAAGTGCAGTAATCAACAGAGGCCCAGGACACAGTCAAGGACTACCCGATAATGTCTGCAAGGGGTCCCAGGGGAGCTGAGCCCAAAAGGAGAAATCAGAATAAAAGGAAGAAGATGATCAAGGGGCAGCAGCCCCGGTAAAGGCAGATGCTTGGAAGTGCGAGACACCGCAACAAGCTCAGGGTCACCAGAAGGGATACCGAGGGTAAAGAGGCTGTAGAGATGGCAATAGGAGAGATCCTGCCCAGGAGAAATATGGCTGTCCCCGGTTAGTCAAAGTCTTAGAAGTCTTAGAAAACCTTAATCTTCTGCTGGTCATCAAGACCCAGTGAAGGATTCTTCCAGGAGTTCAGACATCAGAAGGTCTGCATCCTAAGTGGCCATGTTTGTGGCGGGGAGGAGGGTGGAACAGAATGAAACAATCCAGGTAGGAGACTGACTGGAAGAGAGGTGAGCAGGGCCCGAGGCAGGCAGTGAAGGCAGAGGAGGAAAGGAGGAGAAAGATGAGGAAAATAGTTCTTCAAATGAATCAACGGAAGTGCAAGACTCAACATTTGGGATGATAATACAAGGGATTTCTTTGTACCTGGATCTGCCAGTGACGATGTTTGTCAAGAGAATTCACACTGTAAGCTCACATTTTTTTATTACAATAAAGTCTAGGGAAACGCATACTACCAGCAAATGTGAACCCCATATTTATATCTGCAAGCTCTTTGTGAGAGGGTCACATGCAGATGATACGGAGAAGGACGTCACAACAGCTCTTCTGAGGCTCTGCAATCCTCGGGGCTGAGTCTGAAATATTTCCATAGAGGGGAACAAGACAAAGGGAGTTTTGTTCCTTGAACTTTGAAAACACATCTTTCTCTACTTGAACCATAGCTATTTATTGCAGCATTCCAAGAATTTAATATATTTTTATCACTAATAAAAAAGTACCTGTCTTCTAAACCTTTTCATATCCCCCTTCGGAAAAGAAGAAAAAAGGAGACCTGTATTTACTTAACCTTAGCCAGTAACTCAAAAATGTCCATGTTTATTTCCCCCGAGCCGCATGAATTGGTGATTGTATTTGACTTTTCCTTTTATCTATGCAGTCCTTTACACGCTAAATAGATTTTGGTATTTTACCATGGCTCAACTTCACCCTCATAATGAATCTTTATTGGAAAGTCCTTCATTTGTGAATGTTAACTTTCCTCTTAAAGGGTATTCTAGGACATTATGTACAAACTAGATCAGCCAAGAAAATAATTTGTATTTGCTTTGAATTACTCTATTCTATAATTCTAACGTGCTGTGGAAAAAACAACATGCTTAATGTTTTCTGTAATAATGACATATCATGGTGTAATACATAAATAATACTCAATACTACTACTTTTTCTTCCATATCAGCGAAGCCCAAAATAATCACTGGCTATAAAATTAATGATGCTATTAAAATTCCCAAATGCTTTTAATAATTCTGTGATGGTATTTTATTTACAAAACTGATACAATATTTATTAATTGATTTTTATAAATGAAAGAAAGTGGTCTAAGGCAGTATTTGAGAGGTTAATATAAAAGCTGTTTCAAAGGGCCTTAAGCTGGAACACAAATCTTTAAACATTATGTGAGTTTCAGTCAGCCTTTGCTCACTGCTTAACAGAAAAATCGGCTGAATGTTTTGTTATATTTTTAAGGGACAAAAATGTTCATTAAGCATCATTTTACCTTCAATGGGTATTTAATAAATAGCTATAAAGTATGAAAGTTTTAATTTATCAATCTCTCAAGAGTTATTGAAGGTACTAGAAAATTTACCTTTTATCTTTGACATTAAGGTCACACCAAGAAATTTTATTGCTATTTTATTCCTACAATGAATAGAAATAATGATTGAACTTAATAAACAATAATGTAGTCAGATGATAGAAGCGTGAAAGCAATGAATCTGTAGGCTACCTGGCAATTCTAGCTATTAATAACTGATCAGCTAAGTTAGGTAAAATACTTATGCAGAGGCTCAGCTGAGGAGGAGGTGTTCACAGTCAGTCATTCTTGGTGTTTCAGCCATGATGGCCCAGAAGACCTTGCCCTGTGCATACACAGATTTTTGAACTGTTTTAGAACTTACATTGGGAAGTCATTTGTAAACTTTAGATTATTGTTGCTTTTTTTGTGTGTAGTATTGTGGAGTGAACACAGGGCCTTAGCTCTGAGCTACAACCCCAGCTCTCTTTTTAATTGTTTATTAGAGACAGAGTCTCACCGAGTAGTCTAGGCTATTTTGCACTTTTTGTTGTTTTGAGCAAAATTTGTCATAGCAAACTTAGCAATTGGCACTGAGGTTGAAAACCAACAGGAGCACCACTCAAAAATAAGAGTACTTAAACCTAATCAAAACGAAGCTAAATATACAAATTAATCCAGGTTCCAGTTAGACATTTTATCACAATATAGACAAAACTGAGTGGCAAAGAATGAAAATCATGTGTAAAATACTCTTGTATTAAGTAAAACTTCAATTCATCCGATATAAATTCTTGTGATTAATAAACCACCCTTTGTTCATCAACTGTAATATACGATTCGTAATGAAGTAGGGGATTTAGCATTCTTTTAATTAACTTGATGATATAATTAGTGAAGTAAGATAATGTAATTCTCATAGAGAAAAATGTATTCTTGATCGAGATTATTAATTCTTTCTTTTTTTGGAGTTTAAAAAATCACCATTTTATTGATATGTATAAGTGCAAAACATAAAGTTAACATTGATCTTGAGTATTTTGTGCACATGCATATCATGGCAAAGTTACAAATCCTTCCCTTCTCTCTTTTTGACCCCCTTGCCCTCCAGTTCCCATTATTCCCCACATGAAGTTCTGTGAAATAATTGTGATCTGGGTTTCTCATGTCAGAGAAATTATTTGATATTTCACTTTCTGCTTCTGACTCACTTCACACTAAGCATGGTGGTGTCAGGTTGCCTCCATTTACCTACAAAAGCCTCCAGCCTATCTGTCTTTATAAATGAGTAGTATTCCATTGTATATAAATACCACAACTTGTGTATCCATTGGTCTGCTGATGGGTGTTTTGGTATTTCCCACATTTTAGCTATTGTTACTTGTGCTGCTATGAACATGGGTATACATGTATCTCTGTTATGTGTTGTTTTTAACTCTTGTGGGAATATTCCCAGAAGAGGTATCTCTGGATGAATGGGGATATTTATTCCCAGTCTCTTGAGAAACCTCCATACTGCTTTCCATAGCGGTTGTACCAGTTTACATTCCCAGCAGCAGTGCAGGAGGGATCCTTTCTCCCCACAGCCTCGCCAACACTGATTGCTATTTGAGTTGTTGATACAGGCCATTCTCTCTGGAGTTAGATGGTATCTTAGTGATGTTTTGATTTGCATTCTCTAATGGCTAAGGATATTGAACCATTTGAACTTCTTCATCTGAGAACTGTCTATTCATTTCTTTGCCCATTTTTCAATTGGATCTTTGATTTTGGGGGGCTTACTTTTCTTCAGTTCCCTGTATAATCTGGTTATGAACTTCCTGTCTGAGGTATTGGTGGAAAATATTTAATTTTTGAGGACAAAGGAAGAGATAAGGAAGGTCTTATTCAGCCAACATGAATTAAAAAAAAAAAATAGTTTAAATCCCTTTCAGTCATTGGGCCGGTTTGTAACCCTCTAAATGACAGCATTGACAGTGTATGATTACAGATCTCACACTTAGTTACTGCTCATTTGAGCCCAAATGCAGGTTCACATCATTAGATAAACAGTACTTCATACCATAAAGAACACTATAGAAAAAATCTCTCTTGCTTTCTTTTCTAAAAAAGCTACTCCTTGGGGCTGGAGGAATAGCACAGCAGGTAAAGCACTTGCCTGGCAAGCTCAAGGCCCTGAGTTGATTCCTCAGTACCACATAAACTGGCTGTCCGGTAATTCCAGCACTTGGAAGGCTGAGGCAGGAGGATTGTTATGAGTCCAAGGCGAGGCTGGGCTACATAGTGAGTTCAGGAGAAGCTTGGACTACAGAGAGACCCTGTCAGAAAGAAAGAAAGAAAGAAAGAAAGAAAGAAAGAAAGAAAGGAAGGAAGGAAGGAAGGAAGGAAGGAGCAAGCAAAAAACTATTCTGTAAAAATAAATCTGAATCTAAAATATAAAAAAGTCTGACTTGTTTTCAGGCTTCAGAGGTCATGCAGATTTTGACCATTTTTCTCTCCATTTTTTCCAACTAGCACTCTATCTACACTTTTCTTTCCAAAACAATGTTAATACGGTGCTCCTGGCACTCACAGTAAGAAGTCACGATGCTCTCTAATTGTGACATTGTGTTATTGCTAACTTTGTTTGGCTACTGTATTATAAATTCTGGAAAAAAGGCCTATTTCCAAGTAGCCACGGAACATTTCTTCTCCTTTCTGTATGTGGACACGTATGAACATATCCCAGACAGCGCCTAGAAATTCTCCTAGCTGCAATACTGACCAAAAAAGCAAAAAAATGAACACATGTAAATACGTTCACTCTTAGTGATGCTTTACCTATTTGAGGTTTAATGTAGTGTTTTTTCCTAAAACTGCTGACTTGATCACTTATCGAATGTTAATTGATTTACAAGCATCTGTGGATACGCTTCTCAAAGATATTTTGTTACACTAAGTACCTTTTTAGTCAAAAATGTATATATTGTACATATTTCAGATGCTTTGGGGTATGCATATATCATGAAATCATGACCATTATGAAGCATGAAGCTAAAACAACCCTTTAATAAAGCATGGAAGGGCCACCGCTAATAAAACGGCTCAAAGTACGAATATCAATGTAGAACTGGCAGCTCCATCAGTGTCTTCAAACCTCCTTTATTAGGTCTTAATTGTTTGACTTTCAGTATCAAACATTTCTTCATTGCCTCGCTTATTTATTTTTCACACAAGTCTAAGGAAGACGCTGCTGAAGTAAAAATAGTCGTGACCCAGCGTGGGTTACTGGAGTCTGTGACTCTTCCACACGACCTCTCCCAGACCAGCTTTCCTCAGCATCCCACTGGCTTCTGCCACTGCTTAAGCCGCAGCCAGCAAAGCAGCAGCGGCAAGACCTGGGACGTAAGTGGACAGCCTGCGCGAGCAGTTAAAACCACCACTGTAGCAGAGCTATGGAAGCGATGTTCCCTGAAAGACTGCCGCGCAGGGAAAAGAGTACTTCGTGATTCTAAGGAGAAAGAAATCGCAGAACGAAACCTAGCCCAGATGGTGATGCACGTCTGTAGTCCTAGCCACTCAGCCGGCTGAGGCAGGAAAGATGAATTGAACTCACAAGTTTGGGAATAATCAAGAAAATATAGCGAAACCCTGTCTCAAACGCAAATGACTTCAACACAAATTACTAAAGTTAATAAAATATGCCATTAAAGTGAAAATCGTTAGGCAGGGCTAAGATTCCCACCTCTAAATCTCTGAATGTGCCTTTCTTCGTGCAATAGGCATACTCTTGAAGGATGGAAAAATAAATTCGGTGTATGAAGACATTGTGTCTCTGTGAAAAGGTGTTCCCAATTGGAAATCTGAGTATATCTCTACTTCTCAATATTATGTTTTGATAAGTGAAATTTTCCTAAAGCAAAGAACCCCTGGATAAGACTAACATTGAAGAACTTTTTCTATTGTGACCCACCTAGCAATAGTATAGAATTAGCACCAAGTATACCAAAATGGAGCAAAGTTACAAAATATATTTTGTCATTTGTTAATGTGCATCTCTTTTGAAGATGCCTTCTTTTTCTCTGCAACTATGTCAAGCCCAATACATTCATTTAAAAAATAGATTATATAAAACTATGATAAATGGAGTATAAAAGACAAGACATTGGCTTATAAAGTATCTAGCATTAAAATTTTTACAACTAGATTTTGTCAAGTATTGTTTGTAGATTTTATGGAGTTAAGAGTTTAGTAATTTTTCTAATATTATTTAATTTTTATTAAAATGCTCTTGGCTGTTGTATAACATTCTACAATTTGTCCATGTCACTGAGGAACTCTTAGATTAATTTCATGTCTTACTATTAAATTATTGTTGTAAGCAGCCTTACACATACCTTTGTGAACACACCGGACAGATTTTTCAAGATTACATCCAAAAACAGAACTGCCAGGGGAAAGGATACACAATCCTTCAAATTCACCTCTATTTCCACATTGCTCTACTACATGCACATCCAAATTTACTCCTCTACTAGCTATTTAAAAACCCACATTCTCATTTCAAATTAAAATGAACTAAAACTGTACGTATCAATATGGATAAATCTCCCAAAACACTATTTTTTTCAAAATTGAAGCACAAGTTTAAATTGTCCCCCAAAGTGTGGGTGTGCCTGAGTGTATATTTTATAATCTATAATCTATTATAATCTATTCAAAGCTTATGAAAAAATATGTGCAGAAAAAAACAAAAGCACGCATTTGTGGGATGGGATAGACATCAAATTAAAGATAATAACATTTAGAGAGGAAAGGGCATGGGGGAGGTGGGGATTCGAGCATCAATTGCAAACCCCAATTTAAAAAAATCTGAAGGAAATATAGCAAAATGGCAATATAATTTTACTTAAGTAGAAAGTACATGGATATCTATTTTTTTTCTGTACTTGAGCCTAAAAACAATAAAGATGAAAATGCTGAGCTTTGTAGAAATGAATGTTCTTTAGAAATGGTACTACGGTCATGAAATGCAGATTCCTGATGCTTTGTTTTATAATAAATAATGACAAGTGATGTGAACAATTTTTTTTTAAACAGCACTTGTCTTAGGACAGAGAACAGTGCCCTGCTGATGCCAAGACAGTGAAAGAGTTCTTCCTATGGCCGGTCCATCCAGATGTTCGTCCTAGGGTCCTCAGAGCGCTTCATGAGGTAGTCAGACTGGCATATGTCTCTACTTCATGGATGAGGAAAGCAGATTAAGCTGCACTGATGTCCCTAGATGTAACTACAGAGTTAACATGGGCCCCAGTCAGCACCAGAGTTCAGGATTCTCCTTTCCAGGCCACTGGGGCTACCATATGGATACCGACAGAGTTTGCATATTCCTTGGGTACTACTCCTCATGGAAATTATAAGGATAATGAATGGAAAAAAATCATCTATATTTTACACAATTAAAAGTATATAGTTTCTCCCTATAGCCCAGCTACCCTGTAGTTTTTAAGGTACCGTGGAAGAAAGCTGGCCTAGTTTTTGCCTGGAAGAAGGCAGCTGGCATTCATGTGTAATGACCCAAAAGAAGAAATGAACTCTAAACATTTAAGTTAATGAATGTGCTCCAAAAATCAGTAAAAAGAATTTTAAAAAGAAAGAAAAACATGAAGTTCAGAATCCTTCACAAACGAAAACATCCAAATTTATATTTTTTTTTCTTCAGCAAGCAACTGAGGTCCAACTGTGAAATAACTATGGTTTGAAAAGGATAGGAAGAAAAGTCTGAGTAACAGCTAATATTAATATAAATGTCATTCTCCAAATTAAATCAGTGGGGTGCTTGTTTTAATATCTCTTCCTACTAGCTCATAATTAGGATTCAATATAAGCAATTAAAACATTCACCTCTCTGGAATCATTGAGGTGGAATCAGCCTATGGTGGTACAATTTGAACGATCAATTACAGCTGTCTTAAAATTCTAGGAGTAGGGCTTCCTTTCTTTCACAGGGTTGTTTCCATCTTTCTGCAAGATTTCTCCTTTTAATCTCACAAGAGAAGCTTTTGCTCTATGTTGCTTTCCTCCCATGGGCCCAAAGAACCCCCTATCTTGATACTACTCTTTTTAATGTGGATCTCCCAAAGATCTTACAATTTGAAACAAAACAGCACAAAGGTTCAAATGCCTTCATTGTCAATCCATGGTACACCTTTTCTTTTCATCCTACTTGGGCCTGGGCAGCAACCCTGGGCTCCCCATGTCACTCTCCCAATCCCAAATGCTCCCTTACTTGGTTCACTTCTAAGCACCCTCCTGATTTCTCTCTCTCCGAGCACTCCTCCTTCCCCATTTGCTTGTTCCTCCTCCTTTTTTCAATTGCACGTGCTTCTATGGATTCCTAGCCTTTCCTACTTGTCTTGTTTTGTCTGTATTCTTTCATCCATTCCAATGAACTTCATTATGTATAATTAACGAACCATAACTATATACTTCTCGGTTGAGTCTCTCTTGAAAATTCAAACCCAATTCATGTTCATGTTACTGCTACAATAATTCTCTTTGAAAAAATAATTCAGCAAAGTCCTTGTCACCTTGACAAGATACCTATGTGCACAAATGCTCAACTTCATCGTAAACCTTAAATGTTGTGCTTATACATATCAATAAGATGGAGAAAATGATTCTGCCTTTTGTCTTGAGGAAAGATGCAATGGCAAATTTGACTTGGAAGCTAAAGTTCAAAATTTTTCACGTATACAAATCCCTCTACAGTATGTCCTTACAGTTTTCTAATCTCATAGACCACCATCGTAACACAGCAGCACCCCAGCCCAGCCCTCCCTTACTCCTCTGTGTCTTTGCACTTTTGTTCATATTTCCAGGATCAAATACTTTAGGCATTAAGCTTATAAAGAGGATTCTCTTTGCTTATTTTTAAAAATCAAAATCAGAGGAGTTATTTGGAGTCAAGACTGTAAGTCCAGAGCACTGAGTTGTCACTTTCCCGCAGAAGCCATGCCGAGATGTGCCTAGAGGTTTGTTTTCCATTTCTACCATCTTTACCAATGTCATATGCAACCAGTGCTCCAAGTGAAATGCCATTACTCTGCCTCACAACACATACCAATACCAATAATATTAACGGAGAAGTTTTTATATAAAAGAAATTCTCCAAATCATGCATGTGCATATGTAACATATAGAGGGGCC
This sequence comes from Ctenodactylus gundi, assembly GCA_004027205.1. Lineage (NCBI taxonomy): Eukaryota > Metazoa > Chordata > Mammalia > Rodentia > Ctenodactylidae > Ctenodactylus > Ctenodactylus gundi. The sequence continues at coordinate 243,706 of PVKB01000050.1, forward strand.
CATATTTCACAATCCTTAATGCAGGAGAAAGCATCTTCTTCTAGCTGAGTTGTTATTTTAGCAGAGGACAGAAGGAAAGAGACATGCAGAAAACAGATCAGATGTACAAGCTCCGATCATCTAGGAAGTGAATCTGTACCATGTAGGTGGTTCTCATACATCCAGTGAAGCTCAGCCCATCGGACCAGTTCCATAAACAAATCTCTTCCTCTGTGCTCCTGGCACACCTATGGCTGGATTAAGCTTATAGCACAGTTATTTGTATTCCTGTGTAGCTTAGACCCATCTCCCTAGTCAATAAGCACCAGTGGACAAGAACACCTGGCACAAAGCAGAGACCAATAAAAGAGTAGTGAACCCTCTATTCAAAGATAGTGACTCCTAGAACATAATGAAAGAATGTTAGTTTTTAAGGATTCTTGTAATCATAGCAATGGCCACAGTACAGTAGCGCAGTTTGGTCAAGGAAATTCAGAACTGGTATAATACATTCTGTATAAAAAGCTCCTCTCACTAAACCAATATGCTCATGAAACAATATGAAATACAATTAGAGGTAACTGACCATATTTACTACAAGTTTTCAGAAGGCATAAAGCAATTTTAAAGGCACAAAAACATTTAAGCTTACGAACTTAGGAGCAATTTTCCTATGTAATTGCAGGACATCTCACTTTCACTTTTTTCCAAAGCCCGCAAAGAGCTAAACACATAGGTTCACGTTACGAAAGGGCTTGTGCTACTGAGCAATGCTAATTTCCTACCTATAACAGGTGGAGACACCGAACATCCCGGAGATTGGGACATTTATCCAAATGCCAGGCGATTGCCAAACACGTGCCGATAGGGACTCTTTTTCTTATGACATCTTTAATATTCCTGTTTCCATTCCTTCCCTGATATTTCACATTTATAAGGCTTTCTTCTTTACAATTTAGCTCTTTATTTAGCTCACAACGTAGGCATTATACTAAGGAGGTAGAGTATTCGTCTTTTGGCGTCAGCACTGGTTGCTCTTGGCAACCGCCACTTGAAGGGAAACCTTATTTTCCTTTCGTAACTCAAAATAGGACTGAAGGGTCAACTGCAGAGCAATTGTCAAAGGCAGGTCTGAAACTGGCAAACTGCTCCACACAAGCCCCTTTCATTTGGATCGTGCCAACAACACTGGGGTTTTGTTCACAAATATTTCATAAGTCACTGGGTTTACAAACTGGCATCTAAGTGATACTTGTAAAATTAGCACTATGTCTTCCAAATTGAAATCTCATGGGGGAGACTATGGAGATGAGCTATGTAATTAACATAAGCTACCACACACAGAAAGGTAGTTGAAGGGAACAGATACACCTTTCAAACACATTATGTCAAGAACTCTGAAAGTGCAACTCCTTCTGAATACTCTGGGTTTCACTTTGAGTTCAAGTTTCTAGGAATTGATTCTAAGAACAGCAAATCTGCCATCTATTGTTTGTTTAACTTAACAAATGCAATGATTAAAAACTAGCAATTCTGGATATTTTAGAATTACCTGAAAGATAACATTTGTTAAGTAAAATTATTAATGACAATCAGGGATTAAGTGATTTCCATTTTTCCTATGTTCTTCAAAGCTCATTTTGCTAAATTACAGACATTGATCTAAGTAATATTTATATACAATACGTATTTATAGCCTTCTTGTGTGGCATGAAAACCACGAAAAGCATGCTTACAGTTCCACTAAGGTTGAGCCTCAGGAAATCTAAGACATTGCACTAGGAGACTTCTTTTAGCTGTAGATTTCAGGTGTCACAGCTTTGTACATCAGAGCTGTGTGTGTGTGTGTGTGTGTGTGTGTGTGTGTGTGTGTGTGTGTGTGTGTAGGCCGAATAGTACATCAGCAACGTCAGCAGCATCATTCATGGGCATCACCTCTTCCACTGTAAATCATTTATAAGAATAGGTCTATGTTGACAACTTTGATAATTCAATTAAAAAATCATACCATAAAAATTTTATTAGTTCTCTGTTCACAACTCGTAATTGGACAGAAGTTTTCTTTCATTGAACACACAATTTAACGAGGAAGGTCGGACAAGGAGAAGAGGAGGAACTAAAGCACAGAGACTCAGAAGCAGGCCGGAAACACAGAGTGGTTTATAAATAGGAAGTAAAAAAATAACAGTAAGGAAAATTATATGATAAACATGGAAAGACTTGTATGTATGAGCATGTGACAAAGGATTTTGTAAGAACAGCCCATTTTTGTGCTTTTGTGGATTATTCCAATTAAAATTTGAAACACACTAAGTTCAGCTTAAATTCAATCTTGTGCTCTTTAAGTAATTATTAAGTAACTATTAAAAATAGAAGATTACTTAGTAAATCAGATGACTGTCAACTTAATATGTGGTTGTGTGCTTTTCCGTTTATTATTTTCCTTCTGTACTGGGGTTGTATCAAAACTTGTCATCACTAGGAAAACTAAACATAAACGAACTACTTTAAAACTACATGTAATTTCATTGAGTTGGAAAGCATTTCATAAATGTTTCACTATAACAGCAATAACAAATTCAATGCAATGGGCATACAAAGGATGGCATCTGCTTAATGCTTAACATTTAAGTGGAAGGCTACATATAGCCTCTAATTTTTGTTTGAACACAAATTCTCAGCTACTATAAAGGCTGATACTTCTGAACTAATATCTAGCGTGGGTCCATCACAAATACATTTTGCTTCTAGCAAGGACGCAGCCGCCGGATGCTCCCTGACCTTCTGGGTTGATGCTCTTTCACCCAGTTCCCCTTGGAGAATTGTCCTGTTTGTGATAGGACTGATGAGTTGTGGGTGTGGCCTGAAATTATGGAATGTGTCTTTTTGTTGGAAGTTTTCTGTTTTGGTTTCCCTGTGTAGAGGTCAGCTCTGTCCACTGGGGACTTAGACTCGTGACTGAAGGTCCATTAGTCACGGCCCCACCCCTGCCCCCACTTCATTCTGACTCCAGATGTTCGAGTTCCACTTGTAAAGGGGTAGCTGCGTGGCTTGTGCTGTAACCTGGGGACCCCAGAGAGCTGTCTCCATGACATTCCTTTAAAACTTGAAAATTAATTGAGGGCAAACCACAAGTCAGTTCTCAATTGCAAGAACTTTGAAAAAAGAATGCTAGATGACTTAATGCGAAGTTTCTATTGTTTTATTTTTGTAGATACTTTTCTCTATTTTTGGGGAGGGGTGGTACTAGGGATTGGTCCCAGAGCATTTTCACTAGCTACGTTCCAGCTCTGTTTGTTTTTGTTTGTTTAGACAGGGCCTTTCCAAGTCACCGAGTTGCCCAGGCTGGACTTAAAATCCTTGTCCTCCTGCCTCAACCTCCTTGAGTATTGGGATTACAGGCCTGCACCGCTGGGCCTGGATTCTTTTTTATTTTTTAATGCATTGTACTTTGGCATAAATAATTTTGGAAGGTAGTAAGTATTTTTGATCTTAAAATTCAGGACCAATTGTATGCAATGATAAAACACATCACAGGCTGACACTTCTTAAAAACTCAGTCCTTTTGTTTATAATCATAAGCATTTTATTATATAATATTTTGGGATAAATAAGCACTATCTACCAACAAGTATGGTGCAATTTCAGGGATCAAGAAGAATGGCATGAAGCAATTCGTTTGGGGTCCCTTCCCGCGTGGTGGGCGCCCCTGCTTCTCTGTTCTGCTCTCCTGGATTTATGTCACGCTATCACAGGAATCTTCAAGTTAAGTCCAGCTACAAGTAACACCATGCCTTGCGAGCTATGCAGAACCACAGCATCCCCCCCAAAATAAAACAAAGCCAATGCATGGCCGCAGGGGATCTTAGTCACAAACCCATCGAGGTATTTAAGGGGACCAGTGAGTGATCCTCACATGGCCCTGAATTAAGAATCAAATGCTAGGTACAGCTTCTGATCAGTAACACCAAGTGTGATGGGTCCAGAGCACAAAAAGGGATCTTGTCTTGCCGATTGCTGGCTTCGTGGATGATGGTAGACTATGAGGCCAATGTTATCAATAGTAATATGGGACAGAAAGAATTTGATTAAAATGGCATATGTACAATGGCAGATTTATATGTCTAGGTAAAATAAAACATTAACTGTTTTCGAGGATAGTCATGTGGAGAACAATTCATAAGAGGAAGTAAATATCATGTTTACTATATGATTAAGGTTATTACGTTCCTGCTTATATGCACGGTGGTTTACATATATGTGGACAAAGTGAATTGTATTATATGTATGTTAGACATTTAATGTATTTATACATTAATTTGCATGGACATACAGTAATGCATGAATTGTTTTACACCTTGAAATAATAATAATAGCATTAAATGCTATCTGGAAACCTTTTTTATGTATCATCACAACTTCCTCTCAGCTGGGTTTAGACAGCTCATCTCAATGGTAATGAACATTGCTGAGAAATAAGCAATAATTTAGCAGCTCCGAAGATAGTAAAAATCGCACATATTCTGCTACTAGAGCTCAGAGCTTATGTGTAAGAGGAATTGTCATACCAATACAGGGATTTTATAAATTCTTCTTTTAGGTATCACTACAAAAGTTATTTTTAAATGTGACTTTCCACATTATAAGAGCCAGTGATTGAAAAAAAAGGAAAAAAAAATTCTGAAAAGGAACAATTGGAGTTGGGTTGCATGCCACCAGGATGCCTTCTCTCCACACAGATTCTGCCCCTTAGCAACACGTTCAGCCATGAACTCACCAATAAACTTGTCTACTGATTGCGTATAGCGCCCCAATAGCCTTTCACCTTCCAAAAGCCCCACCTCTGAACGCATGGGACTTCTGGGGAACATTTTACATCTAAACCATAGCATTCCCCAAAGGCTGTATTTAGCTTATGCAAAACTGCATTTATTACATTTCTGAGGGTGGTCACAGTCTTAACAGTTCCAGCATTATTCAAAAGTAAAAGCCCCAAGTCTCCTTTGAGTAAGACAAGCTATTAGCTGTGAATCCTTATAAAAATAAAAATATACAATGGCATAGGGTAAATATTCTAATTCCAAAAGGGAAGAATGGGGGCATGGAAAGGAATTGAACCAAAGCAATACAAAAGTCAGCAGGGCAAACATTAAATCCTCAAGCTCCATGTCTGACACCTGTGGCATAGGATGAAAAGATTTGAGCTCCAAAGGGCTTGGGCAGCCTTGCCTCTACAGCCCCGAAGGCTGCAATCCACTTGCCCTCTCTCTAGGTTAGCTTTGCTTACTGTTTGTGGCACTCCTTGACAGAAGTTACATGTTCCTGGCATCTCCAATCTACTGGTGTGTCCATTGCAGCGCTGGGTTCACTCTCACAGCTTAATCCATCACCCTCCAGTGGCTCCTAGAAGGAACTATTTACCCTGTCATACTCATTTCCCAGCCTCCCACGACTCCCTCTGAAATCTTAAAGTCTTTATGACCATAGGACTCCTGTATTCTCCATTCTGGCAAAACCAGAACTACATGTATGACACGAAAATATGCAGCCTGCTCACACAGAAGCTAGGTCTCCTTGGAACAGAGCTACAGAAGTCTTGGAGTGCACAGATAGCTAAAAATCAAGGAGACACTTTCCTTGGCAGCAAATGAATGAGCAAAGCAAAGTCTTTCAAAGAAGGATGTACCTTAAGGTTGTAAGGGGTGAGGTCTGGTCAATTTCTGAAATTGTACTCATGTTAAATATTTGGTTTCTTTTTAATACTTCTATCCTTGGCCCTGAATTTATATGTGCTTCCTTTCTAGCCAAACTGAAAAATTTCAAATCCTTCAGTTCTGTATTTTGCTCATGATTCTCACTGTAGATATGAATAAGGCAGCAGGTAGTACCCATGCCACAGCCTGGGTGTTGGGATAAGAGATGCTATTCCCATCTGCATGAGCCTGACCTTTATTGTTCATTTTCCTGTCGGCATTTCAGTCTTTTGAGTTCTGACCAAAACTGTCCATTAAGCTCTACTTAGAACCTTCTAGGCTTTCTCCAGCCTGGTTCTTTGATCATTTGAGGCATCTTCCACAAACCAGTTCCAAAAGGTTCTGAATTACATGGTCAGATATAGCCACATAAATGACTCTACATCTCTAGTATCAAGTTTCTGTATTAGTCATTCTCTGTAACTAGGAAAAATACCCACAATTTAAAGGTTTCAGAAGGTTCAGTCCATGTCCAGTTGGTTCCAAAGTAGAAATGGCAAGATAGGAGGACATGGTGGAGGAAATCTGCTCAACCATCACACTGGGAAGCAGAGAGAGTGGGGAAAGCCAGAGAGACACGTTGCTCTCCAAAGACAAGCCCTCCGTGATGGACCTTTCCACCTGAGCTCCGCCTTCTGAGAGCACGTTCAGCTGTGACCTCATCAGGGCACTAAACCCCTGGTGATCTCAGCACTCCAATCCAATCACCTTCTGAAAGCCCAACCTCTGCACGCATGACACTTTGGGGGGCATGTTAGATCTAAATCATAAAATGCAGTGTCCACATATTTTGAGTCAAATAAGCCATACGATCATGAATATTCTGGATGTGTAGAATGTATAATTTTTATGTCAAATATTCTTTTATGTTGTTTTCAGACAGGGTCTCACTCTGTAGTCCAGACTAGTCCTGAACTCACTATGTAGCCCAGGCTGGCCTTGGTCTCATGGCAATCCTCCTGCCTCAGCCTCCTATATGCTGGGATTATAGGCATATGTCACCATGCCTGGATTTTTACATGGTGCTGGGTAATTGAACTCAGGGCTTTGCGCTTGCAAGATAAGTGCTTTAACCTCTGTGTGCGATTCTTCCACCCTTTATCTCAAATAGTCAGTGTTCATCCTTGCCTAGTTAAATAAGAGAGACTTTGGGTCTGTGTTTGAATTCCAACTCAATTACTCACTAGCGTTTAAACATAGAGAAAAGCACTGTACTCTGTAGTGACATACTTTTCTTGTCTATAAAATAGTGACAATACAATTAACTTGGAGGCTGTGCAGAGGTGAAGTGTAGATACGAAGCACTCAGCAGATAGTAATTATTCAATGAACAGCTGCAATTATCTCCTATCATCATCATTACCATAGTACTGAGAGGCATCATCACACAGAAAGTCCCCGTGTTTGTTTCTCTGACTCTCAATGTTGTACTTTTCCAAACATACACGACCTGCATGTTCTCCACGAGATCTGCGATAAATATACAGGTCACTCAACATCTAACTTGTGTGAATGACTTATAGAAGAAAGTAACAGGCTGAGCAAGTGCTTTTCCAGCCAGTCTACACTTCTTTTCGTAAGCTCTTTTATTCAAAATTAGCAAGTGGCCTTTCGGCAGCTTGTGTTTACATTAACTATTGCAGTACCACACTCTTTATCAATCACAAAACTCAAAATACATTAAAATGTATATTTGCTTCTGGGCTTTTGGGAAGAAGTAATCCAGTAAAGGAAAAAACCGTGCTGATTTATACTTTTGGTTTTATAGACTTTACTGATTATTTTCAGATTGAATCTGGTGTACAACAGCGAAAAGGGCTATCTAATATTTTTGTTAATGTGCATTTGAGGTGGGGGCTGTAGCCAATGAGCTTACGCGAGCACATTCAGATGCAAATACAGAGAGATGAAAATTGTGTTGAAGGTTGTCTAGTGCTGGCGCTGTGGAAGAGGATAGAAAGAGATTGCTAGGAGACTTGGTTTTTTTTTTTTTTTGATGTAATACTACAGAATTTCCTAGTGGTGTTGCTTGTATGTTTCTGTGAATACACTAAAATGCACTGGATTAAATGCTTTAAAAGTATGAACTGTATGTATATTACTTACATTTAAATCTTTTAACTAGAAAATTCTCGTCTGTTTTTACATCGTTTCCCCAAATAAACATTCCCCAAGAGCTTACCTTGTGAGCTTCAGTGAATACCTGAGTGACATTGCATTGGCAAAACAAATTTTAATTTTTTGTACGTACATCACAGTTTGGCTTCTACAATCTTATAAACAAGATTCCTGCCAATTTCAAATTTTGAAAAAATTGCTTTGGATAATGCTTTCATTTTTATCAGCTTTTGTAATAGAATAAAAGAAGTATTTCATATTTTTGTTTTGTTCTTTGTTTATGGGGCAAAGTAGAGTCAAAATGGGATTAAATATTATATTGCATGTCTTTCTGAAAGCAGCAAACGATAAAATGTGGAACATACCCAAGGCAGCAAAGAAATAATTTCTGAATCGATCACATTAATTTAAAAACACTTGTAAATTAAATGTTGTTCCAAAAACATCTTAAATACTTATTAGAGCATCATACATACTTGTTGGAACAATGCCAAGTTTTATATTTTGGTCTTCTAGTAACTTAATGTGATTAAAATTTTCAGAGGAACAAAAAGAATAATATATTTTTAATTAAAAATGCACACACATATAAACAATGTTACTTTATTTTTGTAACATCATGCATTTGGAATGACCACTAATGCAAGGTATTATTTAATAACTGAATAACGTATAGCAATGTGGTAGGTAAAACTCACACGCCTTGGAGTCCCACTATCTCATGTGAGCCCTGATTTTCCTTGCTGTGGCCTTGAGAGTGTCCTTGTCTCTGTAGACTCAAAGTCTCCACTTTAACAATGAGTACAGTAATTCTCAATCTTAAACAAGAGAGTGGTAAGAACCCAAGATTAGAAAGCATTTAAAGTACTTTAATATGATGTGGACACGTGGCAAAGTACTATCGTTACCGTCACCTTTCTCTTCGCATTAACGTCACGTTGTACGATCATTTCTTCTTCCAGGGACATTTTGATACCATGGATTTCAGCAAGAGAAGCAACGTTCCCCACCAATGCAGTCCTACAGTGAGACCATTTTGTTTATTTTTCTCAAAAAATTCAAGTTATGATTCCAAAAACCCATTCATTCTTTTTGCTAACAGGCCTCTAACCACAAGTTCATAAAATGTCCTTTTTTTCCATAAACAAAGCCAAACATAATATCTTGTTCATCTGATTACAAGCTGAATAGCTGCTATCTGAGCAGTACTGTCTCAGGGACAATAATGGGCATAATTGCCAGTCTCTTGAAAAAAGAATCATCTACGAAAGGCATGTGGTGTCCATCAGGGTAATGAAAACTGAAAGGAAGCAGACACGTCTGCTGGTTCAACTTTGCATGCCGTATTGATTCGCGCTGTAGAAGCCTCACCTCTACTTGGTAAGTAATTCCTAGGTGCTCACTATGTTTAGAGCCCAGGATAAGTGTCTAACGCGATTGAATTCCCTTGTATTGTGCTAGGAGTCACAGACATAGAATTAAGATTAAATGTTATCTCACTTAAATCATAAAACTTTAATGTGAGAAAGACTGTGTTTAGAGTTAAAACAGGTAAAAATTTTTAATTATATGGCCAGGCTTTTTGGGGAAGATTTATCATCAATGAAATATTAATGCACGATACCTTTTTTCTCTGTGATGTTAGACACAGATTGCATTACAATCTAAGTTTAAGTAGTTGAGAAAAGTTCATGGTATGGCAAGCAGTGATGGTAATCTTAACCACAAGACCCTTAGAAGGAAAAGTGTAATTTTTATCATCATAATATACACATTCCCATTTCTGAGGTTCTGGAATCACCAAGGAAATGTCTCACCTCTGTCACCTCTGGAGCTAATCTCTAAAGGCCCCAACCCAAATGCAAAAGCACCAGTGCCTCTGGAGGGCAGCACTAGAGAGGCCTGGAAAGTTTCACCTAGTTTACTAAATTGTGTGAGGGGTGGGTGCGCAAGCCCTGGCTTGGCTGATGGCATGTCGCACAGGAAGCAGCTACAGGCTACAAGTGGCTGTAGAGACCAGTGGAGCGGGGGTGTGCACTGGATTCTGAAAGCCAGGGTTTGGCTGTCCTGTTGTTAGGGAGACAGGAAACTGAGGCCACAATTACAGAACTAATTTGATTTGGTAGTTCCAGGAGATAAGCCTTAAGCTTCAAAGATTGTTAGAGAAACAGAAACAGGCACAATTCTGATTCTCACCAAATACAACCTAAAAAGCTACTAACCAAAACAACAATCGTACCCAGAAGACCCAAGCACTCCCTGTTATCCAGAAACACTGTTCTGGATTTTTGCCAGTTAGAAGCATTAACATTTGGCCCTGTTTTCTACTGCAGGCTTCTGAAGGAAAACAAAATGAAAGATCTAGACATATTAATTTCATCTCCACGGGGAGGTTTTTTAAAAATAAGTATTTTAGAAAGAATCAGGACAGAATTAGTTTAACAAGAGTTATGCTCAGATTTTGAAGAAAATATCAAATGTCTAGGAAGCAAAAATAGACACAAACAAAAAGAAACAAAAGCATTTTTATAAAGTAATATTGATTGTGCTGGAACGTAGCTCAGCTATAGAACACTTGCCTTGCATATGCAAGGCCTGGAGTTCAATTCCAGCATCCCCCCCACTCCAAAAAAAAAAAAAACAAATAGAATGGAAGAAAAAGAATCAATTATGTCACAATGGTAATAGAAAGAAACAAGTAGTGGAACTTATTCCTAATTACACAGTTTTTTCTATCATTTCTATAGAGAAATCTTTATTTCCTCTCCATTTAGGAAAATTTGAGTTACCATTGTGCTTTTTCATAACTGACCATTCAAGAGGAACACTGTGTCCTTACTGTCCCAAGCCTGGGCATCCTCTGACTCAGTACAATCAAGTTTCTATGAGACTGGATAGTTTACTGAAGGAACTTAATGCTAGTACCTTATAACAAGCAAAACAACAACAATAACAACAACAAATGCTTAAACAATCCAGGAGGAAAGTGTGAAATGCTCCATTCTCCTGGATGTACTGCCTTCCCACCTTCCTGGCTCACACGGCAGGAAGTGATGTTGCGTTTCAGATAGGAGTGAAGAATAATCCCTCCTTTGCACAGATTCTTAGAAGGACTGTATCTCAGATCAAGGCAGGTGACAGACGCACACTAGCAACTTTAAAAGTCAGAAAAGTTTTCTAAGAGTTAATAAAATTAGATCCAAAGACACAATTCTCAGGATGTACTTAAACAATTCAATAGGTGTACAGTGTCACAGTCATTAAGAGGCTACATCTGCACATAAGTTAGAATCAAAAGATTGTAAGAGTAATCTAGATTAAAATATCCAGTGATTTACTCCTTTGCAAGTATAAAACTAATTCGATTTGGTAGTCCAAGGAGATAAACTCAGATTCAATTCTAGAATGCTTTGGGTTTTTGAAACCACTGCCCCCATGCCATAAGATCACTGGAAAAATCTTTCTAAATATTAATAGTCCAAGGGTTCAGAGGAAAATAAAACCTGAAGGCTTAAATAAAAAGAACCTACAGTGAAATAAGGAAGTCTATAAAGAAGTTTCCCTGGAGGTCATTCTGGAAAAGTCTGCCGCATACCTTTAGAAAGCTGGTATGAGAAACACACAAGGAAGCCACGGCTGTGACCCCACTGTCCTCTGTCCTCCATCCTGAGCCCTAATGGTTCATCTCAGATGGCTGCTGTCTGAGTAAGAAGCAAGCCTGCAGACTGCAAGGCCACAACTGAAAATTAAAATCAGTGGCAGTAGACAAACACTAGCTGTCTGTGATAGAACTCAAAAACCCAGTGCTTTGATTTAAATATTTCTTCAATTCCCAGACATTTTAATATAATTTAGACCATTTTCTTTCATCCCCTACCCCCTGGAAATTAAGTTTTCACCTACAAAAGACAACAACCTTATTTTTTTCTCTGAAAGTCCTTGAATAGAAAGTATAAGCACCAAATAAGTATAAGCATCAGGCTGGGTGGCACTCATGTGTAAATCCAGCACTACAGGAGGCTGAGGTGCCCAGCTTGGGCAACTTAGCAACACAGTAAGATCCTTTCTCAAAATTAAAAAGAAATTTTTTTTAAGGGCTGGGAATGTAGCTCAGCATGTAAGCTCTGGGTTCAATTCCCAGTACTGGAAATAAAATAAGATCATGACTAAGCCTTAGTCCTAAGACTATTTTGGATACTCAGTTTTGAAAATCAAGCGGTCCCCAGGTACCAATTTATAATGTCATGTGGGAACTATAAACAGTTAAAGTTTGTTTCTTTTGTTTATTTCAGAAAGACCTGAGCAAAGCAAAAAATAACTACTGGGCATTTAAAAATCTGACATACAGTTGTAGCCAAAAAATTCTAAAGTACAATTTAGCCAAGAACTTTCTTTAACACCGTCCTTATGTAATAATTACATTGCTTAAAATAAGGGATTAGAAATGACCCTGCAGTTGTGATCATACACGTATTTACTCACTGAGAACAACGAACGTATAGAGATATTCTATGAAGCAAGATCAAAATTTGTTATGAAGTCATAGATGATCAAAATACAATGTATCACATCTCTCTCCAAACTTCTCCATTTATTATGTCTTGACATTATCCTTTATCTTTTCTTGTTAAGAAATTTAATTGAGAAAATGAAAATTTTACTTTGGAAGAAAACACATCGCGTGACACATAGGTGGACAGAAATGACCAAATATATGCATGGCCTAATGGAAGATGCCTGCAGAGATGGATAGATGGGGCGTGGATGGGGATGGACAGATAAATCAATGAAAGGACAGAAAGAGACAGAGATTTTCCTTTATTACCAAAAAGGATGAGCAGTGACATATTATTCCCTGTATATCTTCCATTGTTAAGTCATCTGGGATAGAATTAGGGCTTATAAAATAATTCTTCACTAGAATAAAATAAATAACGTGCCAGTGGCTTTAATGTAACATATTGACACTAAAACTTTTTTTTTTAATTCTAAAAATAAAAAAACTGATTTTGTTTATCTTTACTCGTTGCGGAAGTGGAGATTCTGGTTGGGGAACATTTGGGTTGATTCAGTTTGGATAGAACTGCTTTGTCAGTGACCACAGTCTAGAAAAGGATTCCTAGTGTCCACCCTTGTGGCCCACTCAAGTGATTAAACCAAAGTGGTGAGAGAGCTGAAGATGTGAACATACTGATTGAACAGCTAAGTAATTTTAAAAGCAGGAGATGAAGGGTAACAATGCCAATTTCCACCGTCTAAGTGAACTTCCGGTGTGCCCTTCTCACACCTGGCATGTCCTCGCGCCGCGTCCTCCTCCCTCGCCCAGCCTCCCCAGCTCCTTTTCTCTTCCTTGGGCCATCATCCTCACCTGTCTGAATCTTTCCTTCCAAGCAGCCCTGTTTTTCCTCTTTCTCCCTAGTCCACTCTTCTTCTGTCTTCTTTCTTATATCAATAACTTAAAGTTAACAGAACCTTAAAAAGAAGTATGTTCTACTACTGACTCATTTGAAAATCGTTTTTAATATTTTACAATGAAAACTGGATATTTTAGTTTTCAAAGAAGGAAGCACACTTGATTCAATGTGTATTTGGAAGTGGTTCTCCCCCCCTCCCCCCTTTTTTGTTTCTTTTTCTGTGGGCAAAACATCATAGCCAGGCAAATAAGAAGTTCTTTTACCTACTACAACAGCACCCTGTGTCTTAGGAGGAGGGCACAAAGCTGAAAGGGAGGTTGGGATCTATGCAGCCCAAGTCCTCAGCTCCAGGCGAGGCTGGCATTCAATTGGGCCAAGATCATAGCCTACGTGTCCCAACAGAGAGATTCTGTGGCCACCCCGTAATCCAGTTCTACTTTGCAGGACTTTCACTGTTGGAAAGTTAATTTGTTTGATTATACCAAGTAACACATGCTGACCTTTTCCCCTTCTGTTCATCATTATTAACTTTATGGACCACCTGGAGACAATTACTGGATTACCTGTTGCCCACCTCTTCCCAATGTATAATTGCTACAAATCATTTAACCTTCAGGAAGTGCTTTTTACCACTGGTGTTTTTTTTTTTTTTTTAAACTGAATACTGCTATCTCCAGACTTTTGCATCACCCTTAATTGCGAAATTTGAAAATAATAAAAGTTAGAAAATAATCACTTTTGTGATAACGAAATGATGAGTAAAATAAATAGAATACTTTACAAGATCCTTTCTTGGGCAAGCTGTCTCCTGGTTCTGATGTGGTCGACATGGCAGAGACGGCGCTCCCATTTTACTCAATGAGAACAATGAATGCTTGGGAGGTTGTAAAGTTTCCAAAGCATGTGCCAACCACAAGCACTGAGGATTAACAAGAACCAGAGATGCTTGACACCAAAATTTTTATCCTATTATTTCTAAAAAGACTAGGCTACCTCTTCATGTCTATGATACAATCTTAGTAGAACCCAGTGGATTTCTGTGCCCATTCTCTGCTAAAAACTTAATGTATACATACATATGTGCGTGTGTAAACATATACGTATGCATATAAGCCTTTCTGGTGGTGGTGGTGCTGTGAGTGTGTGTGTGTGTGTGGTGCACATCAGCACATACAAATCTGCATGTTCACCGACTCTGCCATCATTGACTAGTTTGCAAGAAAGTCTGTTGTCATGGTTACTTTTCTGAAAAGCTGCATCTACTTTGTTATAAAGGTGAAATTACTACATAGCGTATTAAATTGATGCAATTTCTTGAATAAATAATATTGGAAAATGTAAGCCCAAGAGGCAGCACCATTTTAAAGTGATGAATAAAAAAAACCCACATTCACTGTCATTATTTTCTCTTTCTAGATAATAAGACCCAAGTGTAAAAACACAAAGGCAAGTGGTTTGGAATTAGGTCATGAAAATCTGAGTTTTCTTAATTGCTGACACTTTATCTAAGTGTTGGTAACACAACAATGAGAAACCTTCTTGGCTATTCTGACAGGAAATTCATCTCAGTCTTTACACAGCCCTGTGCATCCTAACTGTTGATTCCCTTGTAAACTCGTCACTAGCCCTACACCATGCTCTCCAGCAAACGATTCACTCACCCTTTCAGAGTCTGCCTCCTATTGGACACTTAATATTCATGCCCTTCTAAAGTTCACACATTGATCGCTAACCTCCAATGTGACTGTGTTTGATGAGACATGAGAGATCTCATGATTCCATCTCTCTTCTGCCATGCAAGTTAGAAGATAGTTATCTACAAGGAGAGCTAGGAACAGAATTGGTTGACATCCAACACTGGGATTTCCGAACCGTGAGAAGACAAATTTATGTTATTTAAGACCACTTACCAGACTGTTTAATACCACAGTGTATTCTGTTATGGTAGACCGACCTAACAATGACAGATGGTGGAACCAAGAGAAGGGGCACAGATATAATAAATACCTTAAAAATAACTTGAAAGTTCCAAAGTCACTTTGAAATTAAGTTATGGGTAAAGCGTGGAAGAGTTCCGTATGCTAGAAAAGAATTCCCTTAAGGAATTGTTGGTGGAAATACAGACATTAAATGCAAATAATACACTAAATACAGACATTAAATATAGGTGAAGATTCTGAAAGAGAACAGGAGAGGCAGAGAGCAAGCTTCCATTTTCTTAGAGAGTCTGTAAACAATCACATGCAGAACATTGGTAGAAATGCAGATGCTGCTATGGCATGATATAAAATGTCCCCTTAAATGTCTTTGTGGTTAGGATTGGTCTCCAGCTGTACAACCCTTAGGATGTGGGCCTACTGGGAGGCTGTTAGGTCCCTAGGGGCATGCCCTCAGAGGAAGTGATGAGATGAGGACCCCTTCCTGTCTTTGCTCACTACCCACCTTGAGGTGAACAGACCACCTCTGCCACACACCTGTCGTGATGTACTACATCACCACAGTCCCAAGCAATACGGCCCAGTGACAATGAACTGAAAGCCCTGCAACTGTGAAGTAAAATAAACCCTTCCTTTTTTAAAGTTGATTACCTCAGACCTAAATAGAAATGCAATGGAAGCTGACTAATATTGGTGTTAAAAGTAATTCGGATGAAGTCCCCAGCACCCTTAGGATGTGGCTGAGTAACTTGATAAAGAGGTCATGAATGCACCTCAACTCATGGGATGTGATCAGCCATTTTCGCAGAAGCCAGGAATAGAGACGGGATTAGGCCAGCAGAGACACTGCCAGTTTTAAATAGAGATAAGAGATAGATAGCAGGGTGGGATCAAGGAAGTCAGTGAGACTTCCTACGTTCTGTAGGACTGGACTATGGAAGTATTTTCTTGCGAAAAAATACTATTCTTCAAAGAAGGTGAATGATGACTTTGTATGCAATCCAGAGACCACCTGGATTATAATTCTCATCATAGGCCTAGATGGGGCAGTAAGAAAGAACGTTTCCTCTTCTGTTCATAGGTTGGACCTGCCACAGAAATGAGGTTGGGACAGGACATAGAGCTGTGGAGATGACCATGCCACCGTGGTAGGCACAGGAAGTGGACATCTAGCCAGAGGGGTTTATTCTTGTATCGGGAAGGTCTACTCAATAAAGTATCATCGTGTTCTGGAATCACATAATCTAGCTGGTCTTACAGGGGAATTTTGGCTCAGAATAATTGTACCTCAAACCTCACCCACACTTGACACAGATATTTAATCAAGACCTTAGAACTTAGACTGGAGAATTGACACTTGAATAAGTTAAAAGACTTGGGGGTTATTGGGAAGGAACTAACGTAGTTTGAATACAAGAAGGACATAGATTTCAGGGGACCAGCAATGGAATGTTAGGGACTGAATTTTTGTGTCTTTCTAAAATTCATATCCAAGCCCCAATGTGATTATATTGAAGGTACAGCCATTATGGAGGTAAGATGATTAAATTAATTACATATTAATTTGAGTTACAGTATAAGGTAAGGGTCACAGCACAACAGGACCAGAGCCTTTATAGAAAGGCAAGGCTGTATACCCTTTTTTCTCCATGTGACAATGAGGCAAGGCGATGACCATTTGTGAACTTATAAGAAATCCCTCCCTGGGAAGCAAATCTGCCAGAACCTTGATCTGGGACTTCTAGCCACTGGAACTGTCAAACAATAAGTTTCTGTTGTACAAGCTACACTGTCTGTGGCATCCTGCATGGTGTCCTAAACTGACAAAAACACCTACTAACACATCAATTTGTAAACCAGCAAGTATCACTTCATGTTTGGGCAAATTGAGATAACTTTGTATTCCAAAATTCTCTTTCTCTCTCCCTGACTGACTGATTGACTCTCTCTCTCTCTCTCTCTCTCTCTCTCTCTCTCTCTCTCTCTCTCTCTCTCTCTGTGTGTGTGTGTGTGTGTCTCCCTTCCTCCCTCCCTCCCCCTCTCTCTCCCACCCTCCCTCCCTCCCTCTCTGTCATTGCTTCTGCTGATATCACTGCTTACAATACTTCTTTGTTTTCTATCGAAATTCTGTCTACTCTTCCATTTCTTAGTTCACATTCACAAGATTTTCGAAATCTACTACCTGACCCAATGAAACTTACATATCCATGTATACATATACACACACAAACACGATTATCTCATGACTTTCTCTGCCCCTTTTGTGCTATTACATTGCTAGATTAATTTATTTTATTTCTCTCATGAAACTATAAATTATTAGAGAGCAGAAAATGGATTTCCTTGTTCTTGTACCCTCTGTGGTACTCATCACGCATTTCACGCTCAGTAATTATATTTAACTAATATAAAGAAATTACATTAATTTGAACTGTCAACCTTTTGTAAAAATGACATTATATTTACATTCATTCACTTCACAACATAGAAAAAGAGGCAAAAAATCAGTCTATCCTAAACAGAGTATATGAATGTTCCTATATGTTCTTAACCCAGTTTTCCTAATGTTAATATCTTATATGTTCATGCTGTGTTTTCCAAAACCAGGAAATTAATACTATTATAGCATTGGTATCTAATACAGATACTACTTGAAATTCAGTTTTTCTAATTTCTAACTAGTGTCCAGAATATGATATGACATTGCAGTATCTTCGCTACCTGTGACAGTTCTGTCCTCTGTGTCTTTCATGACCTTGAAACTTGAAGATTGCAGGCTGTTTTATGTAATGTTCATTTTGCTTTTATTTCTTTTTAGATTACACACTATTAACATGAGTATCATCATATGGAGACACATAATACCAGTGTGTGTCAGCACCATCATGTTAAGAAACACGTCATAGCCATTTCTCATTACTGTTAAGAGTAACATTTTTCATTTGACACAGGTTTAATATTGATGGCATTTTCCAGATCGTCAGTGGTCCCTCTTGAGTTTCTCCATTGTAAAGTAGCTATTTCTTCCTTTGAAATTAACAAATATCTTTCCAGGAGGTACTTTGATACTATGCAAATATCCGTTGTCTCTTTCCATGTTTCTCCCCTTAGTTTAGCACCAACTGGCAGATGTTGCTATCAGTCATTACTTCTGAGATGCTTACTGAAAATGATTTCCAGTTTTTCTCATTCTTTGAACTTTGAATGTTCAACTTGCAAGGCAAACTGATCAACTACAGCCTTCTATAGAAGATCAAAAGGCAAAGGTCTGGATTCCCCCTGGAGACAGCAAGGAGGGGGGACCTGAGATAAGAATCTAAGGGCTTAACAAAGGCATGCAGGAAGTCTGACAGTGCCCAGATCTACCCAGGAGGGAGGTGGCAGACACCATTCAACTCCAGCATGGCTGTGGTGGTTGTGGGGTGCAGTCATGTCATTAGATACATGAACCCATCCCACTTGTCTTACTTGACAATATCCAGACTTTGAGTTAAACTAGCTTAAAGGTTTTCTGACAGACAACTGAAAACAAATGTGGAAGAAAACGGGGAGCTCAGTTTTAAGTACCAACTTTTGTTTAAGAGAAATTACTCTGAACATCTTCAAAAACCAGTATTTCCTTTCCTTATTAACATTTGTTAGCGTTATGATCACACACGTTTTTAATTTAATTGATTTATTCAGTGGTTGGTCATGGCTAGTATGTTAGGAATGCTTTTTTTGCGACACACCCATAAACAATGTAAAATATGAGAAGAATTTACAAATTGTATATTTATTTGGAACTATAGAATTTAGTTCACCATTATAACACCAGTAGACCTAAGAAGTATCTCATTATTGGATTTTCATTACAGTTTATTTTGATTTTACAATAAAAATTTATAAAACTTTTAAAGTTCACAATGACATGAGTATTTTACTTTACCATATTATCCCATATTTCTCATGTCTCTGTGCCAGTAATGAGTATCTATTTGAATAATTTTGTATATTTGTGTTTTGAATAATTTCTTACACATTAGACATTGTGCATAATTTCAAGACTACATTATTCAAAGGGAAATTAAGGAATTTTTAAAGGCATACATGAGATCCAAACTTACAGATCTAAATTAATTAAAAATAGGATCATATCACACATGAAACTATTAAATTTGGTGAAAAATTATTAAATCTCTTTCATTTTTAAGAGGTTCTGTTTTATGATATTGATATGAATTAGCTGGTAATATATCACTGAGATAAGGCATAGCTTTTCCACAAGTATATATGTAATTTTATTCTTACTGTTTTCTTTTTACATGCCACTAAAAATGAATGCAAGTAAAAATTTATAATTTTTACAATACAATTAAATTCCTTTTTAATAGCATGTTGTATATGCTCCTACTTTATCATTACTTCTAAAAATGAATATTTAAGTTGTGTTTTGAAGTGTGGAAATAATCTCACTTCATAAGGTATTTTTATGATGATTGCATCTTCTAACCTCAGAGATCAGTTGCAACCACGTGGGAAAGCTGTGAAATTGCTTCTATTTGTATTCTCACAGCTCAATGGAACTTTGGGTTTAGGTCACAGGTCTGGAGTAATTTCATTCTTAACCAGAAACTTAATAATTGGGATGCTTCCTTCTTCCTTCCTTTTTTCCTTTTTTCCTTTCTTCCTTCCTTCCTTCCTTTCTTCCTTCCTTTCTTCCTTTCTTTCTTTCTTTTGATACTGAGTCTTGTTTTGTAGTCTAGGTAGGTTCTGGACTCACTACGTAGCCTAGGTTGGCCTCAAACTCACCACAATCCTCTTGTTTCAAGGACGGAAATTCTTACATGGCCCATAAAGCGACTGAAAGCAATTCCAACAGTTAAGAAAAAAAATAGTCTCCCTGTAAAACAATATGCCAGTGGTGTGGCCACCCAGAGATAGGACCTCAAGGAAAACGGTACAAGTTACATAACTGTTGGCAAACTGTGGGCACCCTCACACAGGCAACACTTAGTGATCTGTGCCAATGCAGGTAAACGAGATTTTTGAAGAGGTGAGTTACCCATGAAAACCATATAATTATATGAAAAGGAAGGAAGTAGTT
Organism: Ctenodactylus gundi; assembly: GCA_004027205.1. Taxonomy (NCBI): domain Eukaryota; kingdom Metazoa; phylum Chordata; class Mammalia; order Rodentia; family Ctenodactylidae; genus Ctenodactylus; species Ctenodactylus gundi. Next base: position 263,993 of record PVKB01000050.1, read on the forward strand.
GGTTGCTTTGAGTTAAGTTAATAGGCTTCTAGTGCCCTCATATAAATCTTAATTTGGAAAGTGGCTTCTTAGGTACTGGCCAACCTACAAAGTGAATAATTCACAATGCAGTAGTTAAAGGTTTAAAAAGATGCTACTGATTATCTTCCTGGAAATTCTTGGTAATACTTGCTTGATCTAAGCAACGGCAATAGATATCTAGCCCGGGGTCTTTTTAAAGCACCATCCTATGCAAACTGATTTGGTTCTTAAATCACAGTCTTAAACTGGTTTTTAAAAATTGTTCCAACAATTTTGCACTTATACATGTCAATAAAATGGGGAAAAATTGTTTCAACAAGTAATATTCAACTGCTATCATGTGAACAGAGGAACTACTTTTATTGATAGGCAAGTTGTATACCTATTTATCTTATTGTACACTTAGAAAGCTCTATTTTACTCTCAAAAGCAATGCTTTTACTCAAAAATATATTTGCACATAGTAAATCACAGTCTGATTATCTGTCTGGTAAAACATCTATGCAGCTGTCCACTTCTTGCTTCTAGCAATTCAGTAGGGGAGATTTATGAGATGAATGGCAAATAGATTTCAAGTAATAAGGACAGTAACAGTCTTAAATAATAAAGAATGTGCAGCAAGAGACCAGGACATGAGCTCTACTCCGTAAGTTCACTTTTATAAACACCTTATTTTGTTATTCTCCCCCACGCACCCCGAAATGGTCTTCTGTAAATTCTAGAAGTGTCAAGTGTGGTCCCTTGTCACACTGACACGTGAAGACAAGTTCAAAATCAGTTGCTGTGTGATTTTAGGGCTTCCTGTTCTGGCCTTCAGCACATACATTCAGACACCGCCACCACCTGAAGGGTAGCTTGCTATAGCGCACAGCGAGGCTTCCAGAGGACCTGTCCTCACTGGCCAGTCTCCTGCGTGACCTCTCGCGATAACGAGGGGTAGGGCTTGCTTTTGGATTTCACCCTTGGACTGTGATGGAAGCAAGCCAGGCGGACCACCACTGCAGCAGCTCTTAGTTCTCAGGAGCCAGAGGAGAGGCGTGCCTGAAGAGGGCATTCTAGATAACCTGTGAAATTCCTTGGAGAGCCATGCCACTTTTTTTTTTTTTTTTTTTTTAGTTTAGTTTACAGCATGTTTCTGAATCTAGAACAATCCAGAGCAACCTAACAGAGAAACGGGAGGGACACATGGGGCCTAACCCAAAGTCAACAATATTGTCAAATCCTAAAGGACTTGCCACCACGCAACTGTCCTCTACTCCCCGCTGCTGTTTGTGTCTGGGTCCCACACCACCTCCATGCTGGAGCAACCACTGCTGATCAGATGCCAGCCTCGAGAGGGTAAAGTTGAGTCACGGATAGGAGATAGAAAAGCACAGGGAGGACCAAACACTGAGCCTTCAGCACAGCTCAGTATCCTCATTTATATGCAAGAGATAAAATATTTTTAAACTACTGGCCCAAATGGATATCCCTTAAGAAGTGAATTATGCTAAATACCAAGTATGATAGTAATTGCAGTATGTGATGCTTCACATTCTCAACAAATCTTAATGAAATGAAACTGCAAGCCTCCTTGGAAACAAGACTACTTTTAATGATCAGGCAACTACTGTTGTACCAGGCTGCAGATTTCCTGAAGACCTTTAAAATATCTCATCTTGGGAGGTTTTTAAAAGAGCAATGCAGAACTCACCAATATTATTATCTATGCCCTTCTGAGTTCACAGATAGCTGGGTAATTATTTTACATCATATTTTTAGGTTTTAGCTGCCAAAATGCTTTTTCAAGACAGAGTTTGTCTCTCTCTAAAGTCCAGAGCTGGTCCTGAACTCACTATGTAGCCCAAGCTGGCCTTGAACTTATGGTAGTACTCCAGCCTTAGCCTCCTGAATACTGGGATTATAAGTGCATGCCACTACATCCAGCTTATGTGGTGCTAGGGAATAGAACTCAGGGGCCTGTGCTTGCTAGGCAAGCACTCTCACAGTGCTATTCCTCCAGTCCTTTCCTTATTTTCATTTTACCAATAATTAGGATGCTTTAATAAACTAAAACAATGACAGCAAAAACAGCAAAGAAGTCTCCTAAAATGATGAGGAGCAAGTTAACTTTTAAGTTGCTCAAAATGTTGTATTTGCTTAGAGACATCAAGAATATTCATTAAAGGTTAAAAAGTACAAGCACGCGCACATGCGCGTGTGCACACACACATATTTTAATATCCTTTAGTATATTAAAAAGTTCTTTCCCAGGAGGTAAGAACTTTTTTTAATCACTTACATGTTTCGGTTTGATTATTTGTGAACATTATTTAATTTTCAATCCCTTTTGTGCCTCCCATGGGCACAGTGTAATTTTATCTACCTAGTTGCTACTCCACACCTGCTGGAAGTAAACACATTCTAGACAAGTTACTCATGCCAATGTACCACTGCTTATTTCTGAGTGACTAAAAGAATAAAAGAAACCAATATTTTATGGTATACAAAGTACAAAATTTTGTGTTTACTTTTCATCTTATTCATAGAATACCACTATTTACTGCTCAATTCTTTCAATTACTAAAAATATTGAACAGAAATTGTGACTTAAATATCTGTGGTTACATGGTGAAATAATTTATTGTTCTCGGCTGCATGGAAAGTGTGGTTCAGAATATAAGCATAACCGAGAGAAAAGGAAGCAATAATAAAGATTGCTTGGGTTTTTGGTTTATTTGGTTTTTGTAGACCTGTGGCCATTGTAGCAAATATTGTACCATTGAGCCTATGCTTGAGGGAGAAAATGTAAAATAGGCGCTGAGTACAAAAGACACAGCACAGTGGTCCCTCACTTGCATTTCTTCATTTTAAATGTCACACTCATTACTCTAGTAGATTCTGTGTTGACTGAAAACAAATAAATAACTTGGAAGAAATCCCATCCTTTCCTTCAAGAAGTTCATTCTAGGCCGTGATGTGATTCTATAAATCCAGGAAAATAGTTGATTATGTGCCAAGTATCATGCTGAATTTTTTTTCACAAAGACGAACTCATGAATAACAAGCCTACAGAGGTAAAATAATCTGCCCCAAAAGCAAAGCCAATGAAACTTGCTAATTCACAAATCAGCCTTTAACCTCGGTTTTTAGAACTCATCTAATCACTACACATTAGTGACCCTCAAGGATGTGTGCATGTCACTCAGACTACACAGAAATATTAGAAACATTTCCAAGCACAAGTCCATAGAAAAACTGAACTTGCATAAATGAGAAACACATGTAAAGAAACCAACTCCTATGGAAAAAAAACATTTATGTACTTTTAACTATGTTAGGATAATTCGATAATATTACAGATGGAGCGTTAATTTGTATTTTTCCAAGAGTAACTCTCAATTTAGAACAGTCCCTCTAGGCAGTCATTCTCTTTTAATTATTCTGATTATATAATCCTGCTTCAGGGATCTTGCTAAATAAGCTGGTAAGTCCGCATGGTAAGACTAAAGAAAAAATAATCAAATTTTAGAAGTAACACATAAAGTCATGTCAACTTTATATTGTCCTCCAGTAAACTTAAAATGTGTGAGTTTTACTATCCAAATATAAATAGCAATCAATTATGCAGAACTTTATATTGTGAAAAAAGTAAGGGTTGAAAAATATATTAGAAGCTTAGTTCTTGACAAAAGGGCTAAATTTCACATATAAGAACTTTCTTTTGGACAGTGATCTAAACATGGATTTTTAAAAAGTATTGGAAGAGAAATATATTAGCACTGGGTAGCATATGAAATTTATATTTGTTTAAATTCATGAGAAATGTTACGATTTTAAATTTTTTCTTACCAACAAAAATACCTCTTCTAAACATTGTGATGGTGTTTTTCTTTCAATTATAGGCCAATATTTAGATTATTGTGACTTTGGTTCCACTTGTTATTAGTCTTATAAAACACAGTGACACTTCCCATTTGAGCACAACCTTCTTTATCTACAATTACATATGTTATAATTCCTAATTTTCATGAAAATCAGAATTCACTAATGCAATCTTCTGAAAACAGCATATAGCACTTACACAAATTCTGAATGAACAATGACTTTAAATATAAATGATAACGAAAAAGTCAAAACTAGATACCTACAGAGGAATCGTTGAAGACTAAAGTGTTAAGTAAACATTAAAACTTAATGCCGATAGCTTCAGGAAACTAAAATGCTTCACAGGCCAGGAACATCAAGAGAAATATTTGACTATGATTTAGTGAACTGCTAATTAGTTCTTATATAAACAGAATACTAAGAAACCTCATCATAAAGTAGCCTTCAAACTTTAATGTTGGCATGAAAACTGGACAGAGATCCATGAAACACAGTAGAGAATCCATAAATTAATCCATGTCTCCACAACCAACTTGGTCTTCAACACAGGTGCCCACATACTATGGAGAAAGGATCATCTGGAATAGTTGGTGCTGAGAAAACTGGATACGCATATGGAGAAGAGCAAATTAGATCTCAATGTTTCAATTTATACAATAATGAACTTAAAACAGATCAATAATTCTTTAAGACGTATAACTAAGAAAATACTAATGGAAAACTTAAAGAAAGCACTTAAGAATGTCAACATAAAATAATTTTTCTGGATTAAGCCTCAAAAGCACAGAAAGCAAAAATAAAATTAGACAAATGGGATTATATCACACTAAGAAGACTAGCAAAGGAAATGATCAACAGAGTGAGTCAACAAACTATAGAACAGGAGAAAATATTTGCAAATTATCCGTGTGATGAAGAATTAATATCCACAAATAAACTCTAAAATTCAACAGCAAAACCCCTAAATAGCCTATTTTTAAAATGGACAATTGATCTGCAAAGAAATTTCACAAAAGAATGTACAAATGCTCAACAACTTTCTGAAAAAAACCCTCAGACTCTCTAGTCACCAAAGAAAAGCAAATGAAAACGACAGAGGGCTGTCGTCTCACTTTCCTCACAATGACTACCGTAAAAGAGACAGAAAATAATAAATGCTGACAAGGATGTGGACAAACAATGACTTTTACATACTATTGGTAGTAGTATAAATAAATATGGCTGTTACGGAAAGTAGTAGGATGTGGAGTTTCCTGAAAAAGAAATCACAGAACTACCATGTGATTCAGCTATCCCACTACTTGGCAATATCCAGATTTATTGAAATGAGTTTATCAAAGAGATACTACATTTTCATGTTTATCTCAACCCTACTCACCCAGCCAAGATATGGAACCAAACTACATGTTCAACAACAGAATGCTTTAAAAAAAGTTGTACAGATAAATATTTTTTTAGTTATAGAATGGAATAAACAGCTTCCATCTGTGGCCATATGGATGGAACGAGAGGACTTGATGCTAAGTGACACAAGCCACAAAGAGAAAGGCAAATATTACACGGTTTCCTTCATTTATGATGTCATAGTACAGCCTAAGGCTGGGCATGTTGCACGATGGTAGGTTGCTCACCTACATGTGCGAGGCGCTGGGTTCCGCCTCCAAAGGGAAGAAAGAGGTGGAGAATGAGGCACAGGAGGAGGAAGTGAAGAAAGATAAGAACGAGGTGGAGGAGAAAAAGGGATGAGGAAGAGGAGGAGGAAAAGGAGGAGAAGAGAATTCTCATCGCTAGACACTATCAAAGGTAGGAGAGAGGGAGTGTAGGGAGGTCACCTGACAGGTATCGAAATACAGTTCAGGTGGGAGAATATGCTCTAGAGTTACACAGAACAACAGCGTGGCTAAATTTACAAGAATGTATTATATATTTTACAAAGAGCTAAAAGAGACCGATTTGAAATTTCCTAATACAAAAACATTATAAATTTGCAAGGAGATGGAAATGCTAATTAGCCTAATTTGATCATTTATCATACTTGGACATGATATCTGTAAAAAAAAAGGTCAAGAAATTCAAAATGGACTCATCTTGTAAAGGACATAGTGGTTTGGATGTGTCCTCCAGAATTTTTGTACTGATGCTTTATCACCCATATGATGATACTAAGAGGTGGGGCTTTTAGGAGGTAGTTAAGTCATGAGACAAAGTCCTTTCACAGAGAATAAGCCCTGGGGATGCAGCTCAGGAAGAGCAATTGGTTAGCCATGTGGGAAGCCCTGGGTGTGTTCTCCAGCACCACAAATAAAGGGAAGGAGGGAGGGAAGGAGGGAAGGAGGGAGGGAAGGAGGGAAGGAGGGAAGGAAGGAAAGAAGGAAGGAGGAAAGGCAGGTAGGTATCATCAGCCTTATATAAGAGGCTGAAGGGAGCACCCTAGTCTCTTTCTCTCTCCGCCATGTGAAGACAAGGTGTTTTTTTCTCCAGAAGACACAGAAGCAGAGTGACATGCTGGAAGAGGAGAGGGACCCTCATCTGACACCAAATCTGCTGGTGCCTCAATTTTGGACTTTCTGGCCTTCAGAATTACGAAGGATGCGTTTCTTTTATTTATGAATTATCAGTCTGTAATATTTTGTTATAAGAGTCGGAAAAGTTTATGAGGTGATTCTTTTGTTGTTGGTGGTGCTGTAGATTTTTGGTGTGTGTTGCTTGAGTGACTCAGAGGATGGAGTTTGAAGCGGCAAGAGACTTAGCTGGGGTCAAATACGTAGGTACAGTTATGAAATAAAATAAAGACAACTAGAAATTCAGTTCTGTACAACACTTAGCTGCCTATCTTTGAAGACATTCAGGAAGTAGTTGAATAAACAAGAGAAAAAAAATCAAGTGGAAATTTACAAGTAGGATTGCAAACAGGTTGGTGGCACAAGTTTGTAATCCCAACACTGTAGGATGCTGAGGCAGGAGGATCACAAATTCAAGCCCAGCGTGGGTAAAGTAGCAATTTAGCAATACTTTATCTCAAATACCAAATGAAAAAAAAAAGTTGCTAAAGATGTAGTACAGCGTGACGGCTTTGAGTTTCATTCCCAAAACCTCACAAAAAATGATATTGCTACTAACTAAATTATGCAGAAGGAAGCTCAAAAGTGGTGTGAAAGTGGAAAACAGGAAAATCCAAATTATCAGTGAACCACAAGGCAAGCTAATTTCTTCTCCACTGAGATTGTGTTTAAACTCTTCAACTGTCTAAATAATTGCTAACTGTCTGTACCTCACATATTGACATCGTCAAGTATATTTAGAAGCTTTAGAATGAAGTCACAGACTACTATTAAAAAATTACAATTTCAAGAATTACCGTGGCATACATTTGGGTAAGAATATAGAAAACGACCAATGCCAGGAAGGAGAGAAGTTTGTTCACAGATTTCAACTGTTGGTCCAAGGCAAACTAATCATTAGTTAGTCACAACACTCAAACATGGAAATAACTCCCTTGCACGTTAAATTGGCATGTAGCTATACTCTCTAATGACCTAGCATTTATTCATTCAGACGAGTCAATCACTTGACACTGAGGATAAGAATGGAAATGGAAAGCCTGAGCCTAGAGAAGCCTCCTAGGGGAAACAGCATTTTTGAGGGAGAGAGCCCCATATATTCGACTGAACACTCTCCCAGGATTCTAAGGGGCACAGAGATGGAGCCAACCACTACACGGATGAAGTCTCTGCATGAACTCAGAATTAAGTGGTGATTGTAAAGGAACCTAGAACTTACAAGACCAGACTAGGGAGTAGAAGAAGCATGCTAGATGACTCACACATCTGCACGATCTTTACTCTCTACCCCTAAGTCTCTACCTACATCTGTTCTATATATTCTTTTAAAAATTGAATTATTTTTACATAGCTAAAATCAGACACCTGACCATTTAAATTGACACAAATCAACACATCTGATCTGTAGGACAATCCACCTTCTTTTCAAAGGGCCCTTTGTGCATATTTATTCCTTGAAAAACATTTAAATAAGACCAACTCTTCATTAAAGTCTAAGCACAAAGAAGAATTCACGAAAGCCACCAGACTTTCTGACCTAAAGATGCCCAGAGTACAAAAAAATAGCTATGGCACATTTGAAGTAAGTTGTGAATGAACACATGGATTCAGACGAAAATACTGTGAAGTTTTATGACCACTTACACATTAATGTGGCCTGACCATTTCAAATTCTGAGGATCCCCCCTAAAACTGGAAGTTGGAGAGTAACTGATAAATGGGAAGATTTGAAAACATGAAAGATACTAATATTGTTTTACAGGTTGCATTAAACTAATTTATAAAATCACAACAACATACAAGTTTGACAAATCCAAAAGCAAACTGTGGCTATACCCTAATATTTTAAAATAGGCAAAGAATTTCTTTCTACAAAGTCTTGAATATGAGGAAGGAATTTATACAGTCCTGGCACATGCTGAAATGGAGTAAATTTCCTAAGCATCTCTCAGGAACCACTGTAGGTGGACCAGACCCTGTTTATTCCATTAGGCCATGAGGCAAAGTCCAAAGTCTTGAGAAGTAAAATAAGTAACTTCTTTCAGTCTGAAAAAGCACACTATAATACTCAACTCTATTTCATTGACCTCATTTATTAACTGGAGGAGTTAATCAGAGGATAACAAAATTTACAACTGAATCTTTTAAATACTGAACACCATAACCACATTTCTAAAGACTTTTTCAGTTGAAAATATGGCTTGAGAGGCTAGAGGCATAATTCAGTTGTTAAAGCACTTGTCTAACAAGTGCAAGGCCCTGGGTTTGATTCCCTTGGACCATATAAAATAGGTAAGCTAACGCACACCTGTAACCTCAGCATTCCAGAGGCTGGGGCACGAGGATCGCTGTGAGTTCCAAGCCAGCCTGGGCTACATAATGAGTTCAAAGTTGGCCTGGACTACGGAGTGAGACCTTGTCTTATTTATATTTGAGGAGAATTAACACAAGTTTGTGGACTGGATTTGGGGAAGCAGAATCTTCCTCTCCTCCATCATTTTATCTGGCTTGAAATGCAACTTCATTCATGGGGTTATGGTTAGAACTGAAACAATTTGTCTAATGATGCTATGCAAAAGTTTCTTGAAGGATTTAGTGACAGACAAATGTGTCCCAGATGCATTACTCAATGGGAAGGATTAGGTCTAGGCCAAAATGCATAAGACCCGGAGCCAAGGAGGTCTAAGTACACATATGTCTGTGTTGGGGAGAAGTTTTCACGCAGTACACATTTCAGGAAGCTCACTCTGTGATGGTTTTTTGGACTCATAAATGAAGAACACTAAATTTATTTTTTAATAGGAGAAAGAAAGAGAGGAACAAAGCTAAAATATGATCAACTGGCAAACACTCTCATGTAATGGTTTATTAGTGTTAGAAGTTATTATAATCCCATGCACTTTAGCTTTGGAAAGATGTCATAGATGGACAGACAACATGGTAACAGTAATGAAACCCTCTTTACCCAGAGATTACTCTGTCTGTTCAGTACAAAGCCGAGCCTTATAAAAATACTAAAGCAATATAGTTTCAAACATACCAGTCACTCCTGAGGGAATACCAGGTAGAGATGCACTTGAGGACTGAACCCAGAGGCAAACACTCAGTGTCCAAGTTACAGTGGGTGAAGAAAACAGCTGTCTGTCAAAGGTAATGAAGAAGCGTCTCTACAGCTGCGGGGGCAACCAGTTCATGACACTGTGCTGTTTTGTGTGGTTCTGTACCTTCGACAAAACGTGGCTGTGTAAGTGACTAAGACAATCTGAAGTACCGACCTACTTAGGCATACATTTTTGGGCCATATGCAGTTGGACATAAAAACAAATACAAAACAAACGCTGTACTCTGCAGCTGAGATCACTTGTGCCAAGTTATGTGGCCGTCCAATCTATCAAATAGATGAGGGCAATGCAGGAATTTAAAGCATGGACACGAGCTCTGTACGGGTTAATTTCAAACGTTTGCATTGTGGAAAACCTACATACAGATTCTCTCCTTTCCCTTCCATATGAACTCAGTCTTTCATTAACCGCGGGGCTATAACAACAGCTACCTATTCAGTTTCCTCAAATTTCAACTGTCTTCAGTCTAGAATACATAATGGACTGCTGTCACACCACTCTCGTAAACTGCTACTCCAGGAACATCATTTGTCTGGTCAAAATTTATTCATGGCTGTTTGTTACCTTCTGAGTCAGTTGGCAAGTGTAGTGCATAACCAGTCCTCACTCTCATCCCAGTTTCCAACTACTCTCCCACTTTTATGCCTCGTTTTCTCCCTCAACAACACGGTGATCACCAGCAACGTCATGCCCCATACTTGTCTTTGTGTCTGTGTGCTACTGGTCGCCCCCACTTTTTTGGGGGGGTGTGCTTTGCTGACTGGCTGAGTTAGAAGGTTTGTAGGAGCATCACACTTTATTTTTAAGGTCTTTCCATTTTTTTAATTTGCACATAGCCACAAAAAAATCTAGTTTTTGTTAAAAAAATATTATTCACAACAACAAAAAGGTAAGCATTATTTCATGAAAATAAGTTTGGTAAACTACAAAATATGCAGAAAACTGTACAACTAAGCACTTAAGATGTTCAAGCATACTTAATTATTAATAGCATTTAAATAAAAGTACACTTTGCATTGTTCATTAAACAACCAGAACCTTTGGTTTTATGAAAACTATAATTTCATACTACAATGCATGGGATGATTTTCTTGTGTAATTGGTAAATATAAGGCAAGAATACGTCATTTATCTTTTCCTTCATTTATTATCTGAAGAAGGACCCTAAACTCCAAAACACCCTTTTCAATTCCTGTAAAAGTATTTCTTTTGAATATCTGCAATTATTTGAAATTACTTTCTCTCCTAACACAGCTCTCTCCTGGTATCTTTTCGGCTCCTTATATTATTGTCTTGGAGATTTCTTCCTTTGTTATTCTCTCCTGTTCGCACTCATTGACCAACTCAATGCCCAGCACTTATGGTTAAGTTGGTCAGAATATTGACTCACAGGGTCACTTATCGTCTGTGTGCACTTACCTCAAAATGCTTCTCAACTATGCAAAGTGTCTAATACAGAGCTGACCCACAACAGAATCTTCTGGAAAAGCTAAGAAGGCAACCACAAGCAAGCACAATGACACTTCATGGGATGGATACAGCATGTCTTACCACAATGACGATCCATCACTTTAAATTTGGTATATTTCAAACACAGCTTAGTATCACCCCTTGTCTCCACTTACCTGCCCTTGAGACTGATTTTCTTATTTTTATATCACAAGGTCTCAAAGAAGTGAAGTCTTTTATTATTTACTTCCTGTTTTCTCCTATTTAAAGGTTAACTATTCCCACTGTAGTGTCTGCAGGACAAAACAAACTTGCTTTGGGCTGTATTAAATTATAATATCCATTATTCACTCAATGTCTACTGCACGCTACACATTGAGTTAAATTCTATAGATACCATTGTTTATTGATTTTCAAAGTACCTCACAAGAAGATGCTATCATATAGATTTATATTTTATCAATTAGAAGACCTTTTCAAATATGGAATACAATGATATATAATTGGATGTGAAATCAATATCCAAGTTTATATGTTTACAACATAGAATTAAGCACATAATGCCATAGTTCAATTTTTCCACAGTAAATTTCTCTAATCATATTTAGAGGATGTTGTCTTCAAAAAATATTAGGATAATATTTCTTTATTTTGATAAATGATCATCCTTAGCAGGACAATTTTCTGTTTATGCTTCAATGATTTTCCTCTAACAATTTCTATGTCCACATTTAGCAATATGAATTACTACTTAGTATGTTTTTCCCACTCTCAAAATAAAATGCCATATTGGCAAATTTGTTACTCAGAGATTGAGAATAATGAAGCAATTTCAAATAATTGTCCTTAATAAGCAGTATAAATGATCACCAACTCTAAAAAGAATGAAGTTGCTAAAAATTCCCAAAAGACAATAAAAATAAAAAAGCTATTATTTTAGCTTCTCTTCTTGAGAGCCACCCATGATCCTCTCTGAGTAGTATTGAAAAGAAATCGTATCTGTGAAATAAATTTTCCAATTAAGAATAAAGTTACAAATGCAGAGAATGAAGAAAAATCTTGTATAACAAAGGAGCATCCTCATGGGAAAGATTGAAGTAATAATGGAGGAGAGACCTATTTAGTACATCTAAGACAAAAAGAATGTGGCGTGCTCTACCAATTCTGACACCCTGCTAGTTGGCTGTGGGAAGACCAACACGAAGGATCCAAGACGTGGGACATGGAAGATCCAAAAAATGTGGTGGCTGTAACACCTCCCAGCAAACACCCAACAGACACGTTTCTCATCTTAAGAAATTAACGCCACTTTGTGGAAAAAACAAGCTACAGGCTATCTTACACCCTGTGGACAGCTGTCATTGTCTATGAATGAACAACATCTAGTGATACGGGGACCCGTGCAGACTGATGTAGACAACAGAACAGTTAAATGGATACAACTTGAGACTGCTATGCTTAGCGAAGCGAGCCAGATCCGAAGATTAAATACTGCACGGTTTCTCTAATATGAGAAACCCAGAGGGTAAATACACAATAGTCAAATGGGTGAGATGATGGGAGTCGTGGGAATGACAGATGAGATGGGGGCAGGGAAGGGAATGTGAACATGTGATACATGTGTGTACAATATTCCTGTGCACAATCTAACCATCGCATATGGCACATACATATTAATAAAAGAAAAAAAAAACACCCAGAGAGAAGGAAAACTGTGGTAGGCCCCGCTCTTGAGGCTGGCTGTCCCCTTTACCATGTCCTGTACGCTCAGTCCTATGCCCTCACTACACACCAGTGATGTAGCTCTCACCGCTCTTACTTTATAGATGAGAAAACTGGAGTCTGAAAGTTTCCTTCTTTAAGATTCTATTCAGAGTATTTAGCTGAACTAAATTCTTGTTTCTGGACTCCCATTTCCTGTTCTTTCCGCTCTAACTCGGTATCTCTCCTCAGTGTTCAACAGAAATTAGGAAGACAGCACCTCTGTGCCTGTCACCTTCCCAAAGCCGCTGACGATGGTAAGGGTGGGGGGCAGGTGGGCTGTGATGCAGGTCAGTAGAAATCTACAGGATCCACAGGTCAGAAAAGGTGGGGAACAGTACAGCAATATCGTCACCTCGTTCACTATTGATCAAGTCTAGAGGATCACAGCCACACAATTTTGGCTTTTCTGTGTGTGTGAAAGGAAAGAAGGATGAGAGGAGATGAAAAGAAGAGGAAGGAAAATTATGATAAAAGAGGGAGAGAAAGAAGAGAGTGGGACTCGAGTTGGACAGAAGGACTCAGAGGAATAAATATTGCACTGTTCCAAGGAAGCACATAATTAAAACTTCTGCATCTTTGGAAACATCTGACTAAAAAAGGCAGGAGGCTAGAAAGTCTCTTGGTCTCATTTTTTTTTTTTTCATTTTTCTTCTGCTTCTGTCTCAGCATTTTAAAGTTGCCTACATATTACAGAATGTTTTGTTAGATTTTCTTTCAATGTTCCAGTGAATGTTTGGCATGCTTCATTAATTTACAGGTGGTGTTGTGTTTCCATGTAGATTGCATGGAAAATAAAAACAAAAGGTGTGTGCATTTGTAGGTGTGTGCACTGAGGCAGGAGGAGGAAGGAATTAAAGAAGCTAATCAAAGCCTTTTTCTTACCTTGTGTGCCCCCGTCAAAAAAAAAAGGAATTTGTAATTCATGGATAAAATATAATCTGAATTTTACATCAGCACTATAAAGGTTCTTATTGAGTGTAAGTTTCTAAAATATTATTGTGTTATAAAATTTAATGGAAAAATTTTCTTTCCCTTAAAAATAAACTGAAATGCCACAGACATTTCCCCAAAATTCCAGCTGTCTGCTTGCTCTCCTCCAGAGCCACTTTGTTTTTCCTCCATTGGTAGCTTAAAGGTGTGCTTTTTGATATGTGACACCATTTTAAAGGCTTTAGCAGAATTAGGAGTTTTCCAATGGCCTATCCAGTTTATGTTCACATAATTGTGGTACACCTTGCAAAATTAGTGTTTTAATTTGGAAACTTTCATACTTGTTAAAAACTGTCATTTTTAAATGACAGAAAGATTTCTAAATCATGTGAGAGTTCAATCCCACAACTCAGCAAGTAGACTAGTGTATGCATGAATGTTATATTTTGGAAGGGTCAGGAGTTGGAGAAAATGTTTTCTAATTTATAATAAAGTCCAAGAGTATCTCTAGTAAAAATATTTTTACATTTTACCACACCCCATGGATTGTGTTTTTCCCCTCCTATGTTGTTTTTTTCCATGGAGGTAGTCATAGCCCAAGTACATTTCTTTCCAATACAGAATATCTGTCCACTCATCTGTTCATTCATTCATTCATTCATTCAGTTCAACCGAAAGATCATTCATTTTTAACTACCAGATGTCTAGTCCTTTTTACACACCAAAAAGCAGAGAAGAATAGCATGATTCTAATCTTGAAGACTGCACAGAGATTAAAAGATAATTGGGTAACTACAGGACAATCGGGGTACAGCTATGTTAATTAATTCTATGAACAACAGATATGAGAATAAGACCCCAGGCAGGCAGAATCTTATCTTTTGCCTCACTTCCACACAGAAGGTAAAATTTATAATTGACAAATGAATTTGACACATTATTCTGTCCTGCATGTGGCCTCTGGTTTGTGTTCCTTCCCACCTGTCCCCTTGAGCGAGCTGGCCATCTTCTTGCCCATACCTTGTGGGGTTAGTTACTACACACTTTGTTAGAGGTAACATCTCTCAGGTAATAGCTCACTGTGGAGACGTGTGTATCCTGAGGTTCCCCCTTAGGATTGAAACTACTTAAAGGCAATAACTAGCTGCATCCATTTCAAATCACTAATGCTTACCATTTAAATGTGTAATGATTGAAAACAAAGGAGAAAATACAGGGGGCCTTCCATAGGTGGTTTTGCAACGTGGACACATTAGAAACAAATTGCATGTGCACTGAACACATACACACTTTTTTCTTGTCTGAACAACATAGCACAAGTATTTACATGGAATTTACATTGTACTAGATAGCGTGTGTGATTTAAAGATTAAATAAATTATATACAAATACTATAGGACTTGAACATCTGTGGTTTTGGTACTCTTGGGGGTCCTGGATCAACCGGCACTCTGGGGGAAAGTTCAAGGCTAGCCTCGGCAACTTTGCAGCTTGGTGAAAACCTGTCTAAAAGATAAAAAATAAATATATGGGCATTGACTCTAACTCAGTGTAAGGGCCCTGGGCTTGATCCTCACCACCACAAAGCAAAACAAAAGCAAACACGACCCTACACCAATACATTTAGCTGCGACTTCTTACACGCATATAACTGCTCTCCCAACTACTAAGAGCTATTCTGTTTTTTCCCCCTTTCTTCTACAAAGGTAAGAATTTAAAACATTTTCTCTTTTTAAATGGACTTTTCCTCAGATGGCAGGCCACATATTTATTCTTCTGGCTGAGAAAAACAATAGTGTCAAAATGTCTAAGCTAGTTTGAAAATATTCTGAAATTTCTGGTTTCTATTCCTTGTATTTTATACAGTTATATAAATCTGGCCTAAGCCTGGAAGTCAGCTTCAAAGGCACATTTCAAAGTATTTGCGTTATTTTCTTTTCTTTCGCACTTCACTTGGCTGGGCAATTGTTTAAAATGTGGTATGACCAGACTGTACCTGTTTGTATTGGTTATTTCAACACAGATATTCATGAGTCATTATTTTTATATACTTTTTTTTGAGACAGAGTTTTATTCTGTAGTCCAGGATGGTTCTGAACTTATATTAACCCTGAGTGGCTATGAACTCATGGCAACCCACTTGCCTTAGCCTTCGAAGTGCTGGTATTATAGGTGTGGGCCACCATACTTGACTAATTTTTATGTGGTACTGGGGAGCTGAACCCTGGACCTTCTGCATGATAGGCAAGTACTCTAATCAGCTATGCTCATAGACCACTATATGCATATACTTCAGGTAGCCAACCAGTTTAGAAAAAATGGTTGGGTAGATTATTACAATAACCATTATGAGCTGAACGATCTAAAGAAGATTAGATTAAAAGAAAGGTCAGAAAAAAAAACTAGTTTCTTTTTTAATTCTCTATTTTAATTGCCTGTTCAAATCAATAATGACATAAATATCATTCCAGAAAAAAGGAAAATGGGGTTTAAATAAGAGTGATTAATTATTTGAAACATGAGCAAAAATATCTAATAGAATAAAAACAATCACTTGCCATGAGATTTACTGTCTGTATTAAATATATCTGGATATGTCAGTTAGTCCAATATTTATTCAGTGAACCAAGCTTTTGGGATTTTATTTCCATTTGCCACCTGGTGAATAAAAATGTGTGAAGTTCATGTTGTCTGTGACCTTTCACTAAAAGCTTCATTCCTTAGTCATATTCTGTACTGGTGGTCCAGCTTGGGAGCCAAGAATTTACTTGTCATTCGATTGAGTTTCCTCTTCACATAAAATGCTTCTGCTGAATTACACCATCCTAAGTGACTGGACATGGGGTGACAACACTGGTTGAAGGACTTTCTATTCCTAAAACCTTTACTCTTTAAAGAAGCATAAAAAAATCATTACAAAACAGAAAGGGCAGATTCTATACATGTAGGTCATTTATAATTCCAGATTAATAGTGGTTAACGTGTGTTTGCTATGGTTTGGATGAAACGTCCTCCAAAAGTCTCATGTTTTGAAGGTGAATCAATCACAGAGCTAATCCATTGATTTCCTGTGGTGTTAAAAGAGGGATGGCCTGGTCTGGAGGGGCGGATCACTGGGGCTTGACTGAAAGGTTAAGGATCACTGGAACATGACCGAGAAGGGTACATGATAGTTCCATTCTTCCTTACTCACTTGGCTTCCTGTCCTACCACGTTATGAACAGCTTTTCTTCAGCTACACATCGCCACGTTCTTCCACTATTGCCAGCCTTACACGAGTAGACTAAGACCTTCTGAGACCGTGAGCTAAAACAAACCTTTCCTTCCTTAAGTTGAGGGCATTGCATATTATGTTCTAGCAATGAAAAAGTAACTGACACACCATCCAAATCAACGAATTAATCTTGAGATACACAAACTTCACAGACTCTGAAGCTCCATCTCCTAGTCCTGAGTATATCCACAGAAACTGTACCATCCGCTGTCTCCACTGGAGAATTTGACCAAATTTATCCTAGGCAAAGTAGATACATTTCTTCTCCAAGTTTCTATTCACTAGATCCACAGGTCTATAAACTTCTAAAAATTACATGCAGCCATATGTCTACGAGCACACTTGTGTGACTTTTCACAGTTCTGTTTTGCTTTTTCATATTCTAAAAGAGGTTGGGATCCTAGAACACATGGAATCTCAGCCTGTGTACTGGCTGGGAATTTCTGATATCCACACCACTCTGAACCCACAGCGTCCCTCTGGGCTGCCCATGCACACACAGTGGCTCACATTCTGTGAGCTGGACAAGACTGAGGCTCAAGCACAGGAATCTCTAGGCTTTATTCATCAGTCTGACCAAAGGAAATGTGCCTGGGTTCTATCATAAAGCTCCTTTCTCTCAGATGACTGATACAATTCTGTGTGCAATAACTGTGAGGGGCTCAGTGGTAAAACTGAGTCCTAATCCATCTCATCTAATTTGGGAAATTGAGTAAAATCAATCGTCTTTTCCTTCTTAGGTCTTGTCTCCACATAAACACATTTAAACTTTTTTATCTTTCTGGACATTTAAAGAAAAAATATCTGAAAATAATACAATAAGGGTCCATGTGGCCATCATCTATTTGCTGTTGTTTTCTCAGGCTTAGGTCATTTAAGAAAAACAAGATAAATCTTTTTAGTCTTTCCTCGCAGATTTAAAAGCTATTCTTGTATCCATCAAGTCTTAACTTAAAAACAAGAAGTATGACACCAGGAAACAGTTCAGTTGATTACCATTCTCTTGGGAGTAGATAATGCGCTTGTGTTGCCACAGGTTGTTGGAGGCTAGCTCTGAAATGGCAGCCCCAGCAGGAGTCAAGGGGCAGAGAAGCTCCAGCTCCTGTCAGTCAGCAGCGGCATTAGAACCTGATAGGACCATGCTGACAGGAGGCGGGCTGTAGCTCACTGCTCACCTCCCTCATCTGCTCATCTGTCCTGGTAGCCCAGTCCTTCCAAGGCCATGGACAGGTACCAGTCTGTGACCTGGGGTTAAGGATCTCTGCTTTACATAATATTATAAATATTTATTAAATTTAATTACCACAGCTTTTTATGTATGATAGTAGTTTTTCGCGTACCTGTCTCAATTTTGTTTAAATTTTTGGGGGCAAGGAAGGGATTTTTCATTTGTTATTAGCTAGCACTAGGTATTGCTCTGAACTAAATCATTAGTCCTTTTTGAAAATTTTTTACTTAGAGGCAGATTCTGCCAATGTTTCTAAGGTTACCTAGTGAGAGCTCAAATTTATGATCTTCCTGTGTCAATCTCCAGAGTTCTGGGGTTACAGCTGCACGCCGCTGCACTCCGCCTGCCTAATTTTTCTTATAATACTGTCTTTGTTCTCTGGGAGTGAGTCTCATTACATGCATGCTTCTCACTCGTTGAACTGTCTTTCACAAGTTCTGTACCCTTAGTATGTCTTCAGCAGCAACTGAGCAACTGGACAGATAACAGTCCTCCTCTTTTGACTGTGAAAAGAGCCCTTTGGTTTCTGTAGACCGGGGGGTCTATGTGGGCAGTTGTCAAAATCGCCAGAAGTTTGAGGAACAAGTTTATCCCTGTGTCGGGGCCGTGTGATCTCTGTCTCTGTTACAGCTGCCTGCTTCTCGCTGTCAGGTATCACTGCTCGGTTTCTAAGCCTAGTCTCCTGTCCTGTCTCCTGAATTGGTTCTTCCACTTGAATCACCATTTCTTTCTCCTCACACCTTCACCTTGCACTCTCTCTGCCTTGCCAGGACTCTGACTCCACTTAGGAGCACCCGTTCTATTTTAGCTTCACTGACAACTGCGTGCAATCACCATGTTTTGATTCCAGGTCTGCATGAGTTACAGGGCAAGGATACATGCTAGTTGGAAAACATAGTTTTCTAGTCTAGGCCGGATAGGAGTTATTTTGGATTTCAGGTTACAGCTGCAAATTGCTCCGGTGGATTTTGTAGCTTGGGAGCACTCATAGGCAATACATAAACAAACATGCACAATAGGGTTTTAATATCATTTTACTTATAATGGACCCCAGATCTGGGAGGACGGGCCGGAGTCTGATTGGTTTCTGCTTCTGTCCACCAAGTGACTTCTAGTGGTGGTTCAGACCTGTAGATAGGGCTTTCCAAAGAAAAATAAGACACGTGGACAAACTCAGGCAAGCCTGCGTTAGTGAAGTGTGTATCACCTGTGCACAAGTTTTGAGTAGAAAAAGTCCTGCTAGTTTTACTGAAGATTTCGTGTTGCAGATGCAATAGTTAACCGTGTAGACTACCAGAACCCAAACTCCCAAACTTTTTTCTGCAGAACTCTTATGGTTCTGCAGACATGAGATCAATAACAACTACAACCTGTTCAACTTGTCACTGTCAAATTTAGTAAGGAAGGTAAATGTTTGAGAGGTTTCACAATTCTTATTCTTAGAGGTACACACATATAAAGTTTATCCTTAAAATAAACTCACCATTTGTTACTGAAGTTATTATATATAAACCTTGTTGAGTTTTTCAACTGAAGGGGTGTTTTCACACATTTTGATTATTATATATGTCTACATGCATACAAACATATTCAAAAGACAGTCTTCTCAATGCTGGAGGAGAGAGTCATTGAATAATGAAATAACTGCTTTCAGAAATCAAATTATACAAAAACATGAATTGCATTCATTTACAGACTAAAAATTATTTTTTTGAGATAGAGCTTTGTGTCATTCAGGCTGATCCTGAATCTACAATATAACCCAGGCTGTCCTTGAATTCACAGCAATCCCCCTGCCTCAGCCTCCTGGCTGCTGGGACTACAGGCATGTGTCACCATGATCCATATATATGATGGTGGAGAGTCACATTCAGGGTGCCCAGCTAGTTAGCCAAGTGCTCTAACTGCTGTGCTAGTTCTCCAGCCCCTCAGAGACTACTAATACTAATGTACCCCAGCAATAACTAGACACAATGTGCCCTGCATGTCTTTTTCTTTATTCACTGTCAGATTAGTCTCTGCTTGTCTTTGATCAGGGACATAACATACCAGAACATACGCAAGGAAGAAAACATTACACAAAAATTAAAGCTTTTCTTTTGTTTTCCAAAGTTATAAGTTGTGAATGGCAAAACTTCAAAGCTAACTTAAGAGACTACATACACCGAGGCCAGAAACAGATTTTCCTGAGTCTGGGTATTCTGGGGAAAATGAGACTCAGAAACTCTTGATTGGACTTATCAGGAAGCCAGTGGGGAAGAAAGCAGGGGACTCGTCACCTCTTCTGCCAAAATGAGTGGGACAAAGGGAGTCTAAGCGCCAGAATTCTGCCTGAAGAGAATCTCCACACCATATTCCACGCACTACTAAACAGCTATAGTAATTATATCATCAAGACTTCCTGTTTCCTACTTATTAAGTTACCATTCCAACAACCTGTGGTAAGAATTGAAGCAAGAGTACTTGGCGGGGCTGAAGTTCAGGGTTTTCCAGGATGCCGGGAGCCAGGAAAATACTGTGTGATGTAACTGACCCTAAGACCCCTCATTCTAAGCCTCATACTTAACCTTTGCAAAACATTTTTTATTTGCAAAATTATATAGACTAACTTTTCCCAGAGTGCGTAGTCAGTGGTGCTCAGTTGACTGAAATAAAACTTTGGTCTTAGAGCTGTCCAGAACACACCCATGGTGTGACACAAGAGTGATGACAGTGGTGACAGTGGGAACAACAGAAGGGAGAGGACTTAAAATAAAAAAAAGACACGTAAAGCACACAGTGAAAAGGGTCCGGGGCAGAGGGGACAAGGGAAGGCGCACCTTGGATCCTTCCTTTCCCAAAGCACTGTTCTACAAAGATAACTTTGATCAAACAATTTCTCTTATTCTTTCCAGAAAACTTTCCACTTATACACATTCATAATGCACTGCTGGTCCTCGTCATTCACAAATTCCAGGTCTGTGAATATGCCTACTCAAAGTTGATCTGTAGTCCTCAAAATCAAGACAACACCTTTGGGAGCCATTTGCAGGCATGTATCGAAGAGGCAAGATCCTGAGCTTCCTGTTGCACGTGTCTCCAGATAACACTGCACACGGTTTTAAGAGCTACGGAATATTCCCATGCGTAGGAAAGCTGGAATGTGCTGTATGGGAAAAGTACACGGAAGGCAGGCTTCCCTCAGCATGAGTTGCAGCGTCACCAGCCGCGAGCTCAACTTGATGAGTCAACAATATATGTCAAATGACGCGTTTTTAAACAGAAGCACTTATAAAACAAGGTTATATATTCGTTAGTGAAAATATTGTGATTAAAGGTTCATAGGACCTCACCCTCTATTGCCACTATAACAATGGTTCTGTGTTCACTGACTCTGCATGTGCAGTGATTGAGCATATTACGATCATCATGAATAACAAGGATCTACTGTGAATGCGCTGGGGAATAGGAAAAGGCTATTTACAAAACTGAATTCTTATGTGTACTACTCTGTTTTATATCTTGACTTTTTTCACCTGATAATTCATTTTAGATAACCTTGCCATAGAATGCGGTATATATCTACCTCTTTCATTTCAAAGAATGCAGTATTGTTGGGCCTGATAGTGTGAACCTGTAGTCTCTGCACCTTGGGAACCTGGGTAAATCAACAACTTAGCGAGATCATGTCTCAAAATCTCAAAATCAACCTCCCCAACCCCCCAAAAAGGACTGGGGGTGTAGCTCTATTTGAAGGCCTTGAACTCAATCCCCAGATCCTCCCCCCCCACCCCCCCCCCCCACACAGTTTTTCCCTGAATTATTTTGCCACTATTGATTTAGTTAGTTGCTGAGTTTTATGTGATCTCTGGTTGTTTTTAAACGGCAACACAATGTCTCAGGGGACACTCTTCGGCTTTAATATTGCAAACTATAAAGATTCCCCCAAATTTGGAGCCCCTGTAACACATATGAAGCAACTATGACTAACTTTAGGAACCATAAAAAATCTTAATAGACTATTTTACTGCGCAGGGTCTACATTTGGTCTGTGAATTTAATGTTGTTGAGGAGTAGCACCACGCTGAGGATGAAGTCAAGCAATTAGACCTTCTTTGGAAGGTAAGGTCAGGGTTTAGTAACTGCAGTGTCTCTCTGTGCCACACATGGCAGGAGTAAGTGCTGTGTTTGTATATAAATCTGCCAAGGAAGAGGGGCCCTTGTAAAGTGCTTTGTAACTAGTAGTGCCAAACTAACCCTTGTCTTGAAAGTGAAAAGCAGTAGCCACATGGCAAAGGGAATTGAACCTATCCGTTTAATACCTCACCGTCTCCCAAGCCCTAACCAAGCTGTGCGACTAGGACCATTCGTGTCTGGGAGAGAATACTGAAAACTCAAAGGAGAAATGGCGCATATAAAATGTACACAATAGATGAGAAACGCTTATATTCTCTAGTCAATTTTCTGCTTCAATTTTTCCCTATATAAATAAAAAATGCCCAAAGACCCACATAGTCACAGTAGTCAGCCACTCACTGCACACAGCCTACATGGAAAGTGATCATTTATAGACTAATAATTTTACATAACTACCCAAAATTTTTACTCCCTTCGTTAATAAACCATTATCTTTTAAATGATAGTATTAATAATTAAAAGTATGTTAAATACAGAAATAACAGGAGCATAGAAATCAAATTCAAGTTAATGTTAAGCATTCACACATACAAAATGTCTTGTGCTTGCAAAGCTATTGAGATGCCTCATCTGTCACAAAGCAGATTTTCAGGAGACAGGGTCAAATCTGGCTCTCTAGCCCATGTCTTTGGGCCATGCTGTTTGGGCATATATAGCTAGTGCATAAACCCATCAAACACAGAAGATTTTAGTGCAAATATTTGAGCTCAATGGAATTGCTGGATAAATACATTTGCTTTGTCCCGGTGAATTGATCAAGTGCATTAACAGCATTCAGTATGCATGCAGGGTGCGTGTGTGATCGCTTAAGGTGCCCACGTCACCTTCACATATCCTTTCCTATGACTACTTGGTTGAAGTCTGGAGAAAACACGCAAAGTTTTCATATCTGGAACCAAACCATGATGCTGCAATTGAGTGGACTAAATACTAACACATTTCTTATTTGATCTGTTTGGTTGTTAGAGTCTTTAAGCCAATGTATGTATGTTTTAACCCCAGAAGAAATACTTCTTCAGATTTTAATTTCTTTAAAAGAAAGAAAGTCACAGAAATTAATGTCTTCTGCTATTGGCTGCTTGGGGTTTCCAAGAGGAAAAAAAAAGTCTTTGTTGTTGCTCAGAGTGGAAAACTACCAAAACGCCTATTAAAATGATGCCTTTTGAATGATAGTTGAGCAAATGATAGTGTTTGAAAGGAATATATTTATTTTTATTTTTTAAAAAATGCACCAGAATTCCTTCAAGGAGAGGAACGTTAAGTTCACCTACCGACCTGCGGTCTACATCCTTTCTGTATAGCAATGGAAGGCTCAACCACCAGTGCTAACTCCAATAGTAAATATTTGGTCCTGAGCACATAACTTGATGCATTTGTAGCCTCAGTCTCCCAGGTAAAAAGGGCAGAGTTAGAATAGATCCTCTCAGTCTTTCCAACTCTACTACTCTGCTACTCTAATGTGTAAAGGCAGAGAGTTCCTGATAGTATTTTCAAGCTTAGACTTTAAAAATGCATTCTTATCCATGTATGTAAAACTAAACGAAGTAAAGATATTTAATTTCTAAGAAAAACCTGTTCATTCAAATTTAGAGAGCTTATACACAGAACAGGAAATGTTTGGCTATATAATCTCGACACTAAATAAAATGTTGTTATAAGATAAGCAGTAGGCTCCTTCATTTATTCAGTTGCTTATTCAATGAATGTATTTTTATGGGGGACTTTGATTATAGTGTTTCTGCCTCTGCAGAGGCTAAAAGACTATAGTGGTTAAGATACATAGAAATTACCTTTGTTCCAGCAGCAGCAACAATTACATAAGGAGCTTTGACACCTTATACCCTTATTATTTCCCCATTTGTCACCTGCCCAAGGTCACACACGCTGAGTGTGTAACCTCTAAAGTATTCTCATCCCCTTTGCTGTGGCTGTACCATTTATATTCTTGGTGTTATTGGGTAATGGTGCCAACTGCTCTTCCAAATTTTCTCATATATCTCTTACAGAAATTCTCAGAATCTCACACACTGAGTCTGCTACCTAGCCACGCAAAACTCCATCAAGGCCTCCACTGTCATCAAGATATGATGTCACTCATTACCCAGTACTACTTTGTCACATATCTAAGTACAGAATCTACAAATGAATGAGTGTATGTATGTATGTATGTATGTATGTCCTATTCCAAACTGTTGTGGCTTGGATGTAGTGTCCCCGAAAAGCTTTATGCTTCTAGGGATACTGGGGAAGGTTGTGATGTAGGGCCTGGCTAAAAGGGGTGTGGGCTTGAACTGAAGGGGGCGTATGCTGGTTCCTTCCTTCCTTCCCATCTCACTCTTCCATCATGCTGTAAGGATTTCTGGCCCAGGAACTCCAGTTCTACCTCTAGCTGTGGCTGTACCATGCAATTTCACCGTTTTCCAACTGCCCACCCATGAACAGACTGAGATCTTCCGAAACTGTAGGCTACAACGAATCTTTCCTCCCTAAATTGTGGATGTCAAGTATTGAGTCACAGCAATGAAAAAGTAACTAAGACACAAACCTTTATTTATCACGAATCTCAATCTTGCTTCTTTCAGGATCTTGGGTCTTTTGTCTGGACTTTAACATTCAGACAGATCTACAGCTGCTTGGCAAAATTCAACATTTAGCCTTATTCTGTTGCTTCCTAATTTAGTCTTCTTTTTTCTTCACCCATTTAATTTTCAATTGTGCAGCCTAATCTGTCTTATCTCAAAACCTTTAGGACTGTTTTGCTCTTATCAGCATTTTTCTTACGGACTGCAAAATTGCTTTCCCACCAGATTTCCTTGCTTGCACAAAGGTTTCTACATCGCTCGCCCTGCTAGAGTCCATTCTACTTAAACGGTTATCCCCTAGGGGACACTCCTCATCATGGGAGGTGCCTCTTGAGATGCTGATCTCAGTGTCTGCACGCTACCTACTTGCTGGGTTGTTTTGGTCCTTTCTTCCCAGGACACGATGTTTCTTTCTGTGAAACTGGATGTCCTCCTGGCATATGGTGCTGCAGATGCCACCTACTTTTTGATGGCTGAGTTGTCTTCCGGGAACTGCCCATTCCTCCTCTGTCCTGGTTTCCTACATTGCTACCTCTTTATATGCATATCTTCATTCCTTTCTTTATAACCCTTTCACACCATTGCAATTCTTCAAGACCCAATCCTCCCGAATAGCATACTTTCCTTGTTTCTCCTTTTCCCTCTCAACACCCCCCCCCCCAGATGTCAGTACTTCCTCAGCCTCTGTCTTCAGACTCTTTGCCCAGCACCTCTGTCCCACCCTCCCCATAATCACTACTATATTGGTAACCAATGACCATCTGCTTTTCTCTCCTAGAGTCCAAACAGGGCACTTATTCAAGATGTTCACCTGTGCATCCTACGTCTTCATATGACAAAATTAAGTAAACAGTGCTTGGTCACACTTACACAGCTTGACTCTAATTGAGGGCCATTCTATTTCTTCCACTGTACTCTTTCCTATACTCTTTCTTCAAATTCCCAGAGCGAACATTCCTGGCCAGGCTGTTGCCGTGCCATGTAGCTGCTCCCTGCAGATAGTTACCCTAGGACAACTGCTCACTAACTTTACGTGGGATCCTTGAAACAAGTATGAAAACTTATATGTATTGTGAGTAGATGTCTTAAAACATATTATCAAGTTCTTTGAAAATTTTTAGCAAGATTGCATTATACAAAGGGAATTTACCCAAAAAGAAATTTTTTAAAAATCAGGTATTTGTCTTTAAATTTTTTAGAGGCAACAAACCTATGATCTCTCACCAATGACAATTGCAAATTATGTATGAATCCCTGAATTAGAGAAATATTCTGTTTTCTCCAGTACCATGTGATAGGTTCTTAACTGGTTTTTGGTTAGCCAAGTTACCTCACCTAGTACTCACCTAGTACTATCAGTAAATTTGTTTTTATTATCCATTTCCTGCCCTGCAGCTCGGAATAAACTCCAGCATTTGAGTGTTCCAGCTAAGCAAACGGCTGTCTGAAGCCAAGGGGCATGTGTCCTGTCACAGACCACACGAATAAGAGATTCTCTGGGCTACAGTACCTATCTTCAAAGTTCTGAGTGGATTTCCCAAAAGTCACTTGTACTGTCCTTTAACTTTTCTTCTTTTTCCATTTGATGAAACAAAAGAGAACTGTTGAATTGCATCATCTAACAAGTCAAAATTATTCACATATTTATTTACTTACTGGACCTATGGATGGCCCCTAGGGATGACCCCTGAACATAAATCGAGATAGGGTCCTACTCTGTAGCCCAGGCTGACCTTCGACTCATAGCAATCCTACTGCCGCAGCCTCCTGAGTCTTTGGGTTACAGGTGTGCGCCGCCACACTTAGCTTATGTGGTGCTGGGAATCAAACTCAGGTACTTGGCACTTGACTTAGCACTTACTAGGCAAGCACTTTAACCACCGAGCCATTCCTCCAGCCCCAACAAAAGAGAAGTGTTTCCAAAATGTTTCTGAGATACAGTGCGTGTTGGGCAGTCAAATAGCAAATGAATGGCTGAGTGAATTCTAGGTCCTATAGAAGGCTGGGTAATATCTTCTCTTCATGCACAAAAATAAAAAGTTAACCATAGTAGAGGCTTAAAGAACATTGTGAAAAGACACAGGCATTTTCTTTTGCAACAAACTTTGGTTTATATTATTTTTCTGAAATCATTTTGGGGAGAAAAATATCTGCAAACAGAATGTTATGAAGCATCATCAGTTTTTTTTTCTATTTTAAAAATACTTTGGAGCAAATTAAACATACTCAGAATGTTTTATTAACTAGAACATTTAATTTAACTAGTTTAATTACTACTCTTTAGAAATTGCTATGATCAGCAGGAACTTCTGCTCGTGGCTCTCTGTGGGAATGCCCTGAGTGAAACGCCCACCTGCACAGCCTCTCCACGTGAGCTCCAATGTACCCCAGGGTCAAGAGAGCTGGCAATTCGCAGTTCTGAACGTGGCAGTCTTGTCATTTACTTTGTAAATTCCTTCAAAAGCAGCAATAGCTAAATGATTCTGGAAAAAAAGACCAATGTTTGCTTTTATCCCACATCAAGTTATGGAGGGTTTTTTTTTTTTTTTTTTTTGTCTTGTGTCAGTAAACAATAAACTAATCTCCTCCTAGACTAAAAGTTCCATAAGGTAACAGGCTGCCTCATGGATGCTAAGCTCCTGTAGTTCCACTCACAAGGCCTTACACAGAGCAGGAGTTTGAGTTATAGAGCAAGGATTAAAGATTTTATCCTAATGTTATAAATCAGAAAGCTGAGAAATAGAGCCAAATGATGTAAAACACAAAAAGGGGAATCTGAAATCTCAATCTCACCCGTTCCTCTCGCGTTTGCTCAGGTGTGAGAGCAAAGTAAAGAAATGGGGATGCTAAATCTCTCTCCTGTTCTGTAAAACGTTATGGGAATAACTTTGGAAAAACCCCCAACTATGCAAGGACAGAGGTGGTTTTGGCTGTTGGTGATTTTCCCATGTACACTTGCATGTGGAGGCCAAGTTGATCACTCTCTTGTTGGTGGGACACAGTGCTGGACACCCACAACTTAAAGGAGGGGAGGCTTATTTTTGGCTCACGTTTCAGAGGCCTCAGTCCATTTGTGGTGCTGGCAGTCGGAGAAGGACATGGAAAAGGGCATAGCCTGAGGAAAGTTGTTTATGCCATAGCCAGGAAGAAGATATACAGAAAAAAAAACCTGGTCAAGAATATTTCTGTCTCAGGATGCCCAACATCCAGAACTTAAGGGAGAAAAGATTTACGGTAGCTCACAGTTTCAGAAGCTCTCACACAGACCATTCATGAGTGTTCCTTGATGGAGGCACATGGCAGAGGTGTATGTCAGAAAAAACTCTTTATAGCATGGCAGACTAAAAGTCAAGTGGGAAAGAAAAGTGGAGCTACCTTTCCAGCTTCTGTCCCACTATTCCTCCCTTTTAGGTCAAGCCCAGTGTTCTGCCCCTTCCCACCAGGCCTCACCTCTTAACAGCACATGGTTCCATAGTCATCCCACTACATGCAAATGCGTGAGGCTTTTGGGGCACATTTCATACCCCAGCCACACAATATCCTTCTAGGCCACACCTCTAGTAACTCAGTCCTTTCGACCATGCCTCATCTCCTAACATGGCACGAAACCATCAATGGCTTAATCCATGAATGACTATAGTGCTATCACGAGCCAGTCACCTTCTGAACACATGGGGCTGTTGAAGGACATTCCAGATTCAAGCCATAACAGAGGCTATTATTTAACCTAAGAATTACGTGGGGGAAGTGCGGCTCTAGCTGTTTCTTGAGCCAATGAAATAGGCAACTTGTAATGACTATTAATAGGATAGTCTACATGGCAAATAGTTAAAATGGAAGGCAATTTAACTATATGCTACAAAAATTTAGTCTTTCATGTATATCTGTTTTTCTAAAATAATTCTACCTGACATAATCATGTAAGTAGTAACTTTAAAATGGGAAGCATGATCTTGCAAAATTTACTGAACACCCGAGGATTCCTACAGTTCAGAAATAATAGATGTATACATTTGGAAAACATAAAAATTAATTTTAAGGCTTTATATTTGTATTTTATATTAGTATTTTCCAAGAAATCTGAACCTTCCTGGAACTCAAAGCAAACTACAAACAACTCAACAGGTATTTTCCCTCTGCTGCAGCATGACGTGTACACCACGTAGCCCCATCCGCGTAGGCGGTCCCCTGGGAAGACATTGTACACCTCTTGATTTAAAAAAAAAGGCAGATTTCAAAGAGTGAGAAACCAATCTACTACATAATACAATACAGTAAAGATAGATGAAGCGAGACAGCCTTCCAGAAATGTAGATGCCCAGGGAAGAAGAAAAACAATCTAGACAACAGAAGAAAAGACATTATGATATCCAGTGGTAGCCACTCTGTCTTTATTGTACTAAACCAACCACTCTCTTCCTTTCACAATTGACTACTCTGTGAAACTTCCTTTGGTTTCCACAACCACCCAACCAGCTTTCTGCCCAGTGCTTTCTGACACCTATACCACCTCAGCCCTCGTTCCTCCCCACTGCCCCTTGAACATGGATATCTCCAACTATCCATTGTTGACTTACTTCCCTTTTCTTTATTACTTTCCTTGTGGTTTTATATCGTATATTTTAAATCATCATCCACAAGCTGTTGTACCTGTATTTTATAGAACACATGAGTACATATATCTTACATGTATTTTATAGCATGTTTACAGTAGCTTACAGATGATAATTTAAAATACAGAATTAAAACCATAAGGAAAGCAATAAAGAGAAAGGGTAGTAGGTCAAAACTAAAATTATCACATTCCTCTTAATCAGTTGTCCCATAAGCTCAGATAGTGGTTCCACCATTTATGTGATAGCCCAAGATAAGAATATGGAAATAACAAATTACCACTCTCCTCCATCTTCCACATTCTATCATTTGTTAATATATTTCAACTCAATTGCCATATTTTTCTCCATTCTTTGCTCTAGTCTACGTTCTATCAATAGTTTCAACACTGGTTCTCTACTTTGAATATACCATCAGATGACATTCGTAGAGCTGGCAGGACGACAAAACTCAAAGTGAAAATCCAAGGACATCGTTATCTACCCAAGTCCTAAAGATTGCCCTTGACCCAGAAGATAAAATTTTAAACCTTCAGCATGGAAATACAGCCTTCTACCACATTACTCTTACTTTTCTCTCCAATTTCAATGACAGCCAGCAAACTGTGAATATGTACATATACAATACCATATAATTCTGTATAATCTTGATGTAATGTTTTATTTCTACTTTACAAAGAAATTGGTATTGAAAGCAAGTTGATGATAGTCATCAAATCAGTAGATGTTGATAACTGAATCTGAACCTAATCACAGTCCCCAGTAAAATTTCTATGAGTCCATATCTTCCTCTCTGTAAACCACCAGCATCTAACACATTGCGTGGTACACATAATAGCTGTTAATTAAATGCTGAACTGCACTGATTGTTTAAAACCAAGGATAGATTATAACATAATCATGAAAGATCACCTTGCCAGTGACTGAAGATTCTAAAATTACCTTATAGGCACTCTAAACAGGAATAATGACACCATGACAGAGTTTATAAAACGTGTATTTCTTCACTTACACTTAATTTTAAACATATTCAAAATATGAGACAATTTTAATGTTATCACAACTAAGTTTAAAATTGTTTTTGCTTCTAAATTGTATTTTGGTGTCTCATTTTGCTTTTAGAGAAGCAAAAAGGGGTAAAATGTAAATACTGGCCCTGACACAAATTCTCAGCTAAAGAATTCTGTGCTAATGCGTGTGCTTATGTTTTGTGTGCCTTTGTGTGTATATGGAATTGATACGTGTGAATAATATACATCTATACAAAAATGGAAAAACTAATTTTGAAATTAAGGAATTGACT
This sequence comes from Ctenodactylus gundi, assembly GCA_004027205.1. Lineage (NCBI taxonomy): Eukaryota > Metazoa > Chordata > Mammalia > Rodentia > Ctenodactylidae > Ctenodactylus > Ctenodactylus gundi. The sequence goes on from PVKB01000050.1 coordinate 294,883, forward strand.
TCAGCGATACTTAGTAAGCACATTTTTCAGACAAACTAACTGAAAAGTATTAAAGGAATCACCTGAAAATTCTCAGACTTATTCAAGATTCTAAGTAATCATGAAAAATGGAGCTGTGGGGTCAATCTGTCTCCCACATTGCAACCAAATAAAACTTCACACAATGTACTTATAAATTGTTGAAGAAAAAGGAAATTGAAGTGGAAAGGCTGAAAAATCACTGAACAAAACAATGAGATGTGACTGTTCAACAATTGGGCTTCGAGTAGTTTCACACCACTGAACTGGGATTAAAACATGCTCTGCTGGCATTTTCATCTGCCAAAATGGCCATTTGCAATTAAAAATTAAATTTGGCACCACTTCTTTGCAAGCAATTACCAAAAGGCTGCTGGCTATGGTCCTTGTTTACATTGTTTCTTCTATCAGGCCTTCATTTCATTTTGAAATATTCTTTTCATATGTTTTATTTCTTTTGGACTATCTTAACAGTTTTGAACGTTTCTAATTGTAATCTGGTCCTCAAATGCGATAGTATTGTTCATGTTTCTAAAGCCAACTGAAGGATTTGAAGTATCTTATTATATTAGCTGAATATAAAGCAGTACACTTGTATAAGGCCTTTGTACAGCTAAAAGAAATAACTGCTTTTTAAGGAATGCAGGGAACAAATAATAAGCAAATACCAATTTTTGTAGATGTGGACTTAAGTCAGAACAGAAAATAAATGTAAAGAATATAGCAGTTCACTGGGTGTAGTGGAGCCATATAGTGGCCAACAGAGTAAAATTCCATCTTCCTCAAGGTCCCAGTAGCGTATTTTGTCGATTTGGATTGTTAGCGTGCTAACCAAAAGAGCCAGCCCGGAGCATCTTTCGTGCAGCAGATTCTGTTCTGAGTAGTAGTGATATTGCTGTGAATAAAAGGGAACTTCTGCCTTGAGGACGAGGTGGTAATAAACAGATCCCCCACCCAAAAAAGCAGTGGTATATTATTTTAAATCTTTAGGAGGACCCCTTTGACTGCTCAGTGGCACATAGACCTCAGGAAGTTAATTGTGAAGTTACAGTAAGAATTTAGGAGATGCTCCTCCAGCTTAGAGATGAGGAAGGGGGACTGTCAGTGGTGTCTCCCACCCTGTTAGATGAATGAGAGACACTATAATACCTTCTCACAGGTGAAGATCTAGAGTCCCAAAAGAGTAGAATGATTTACCCCAAGTCACAAAGTTAGTTGGTTGAAAAACTGAGAGCCCCATCCTGTCTGTTCTTTTTGTTTTGTTTTGAATGAATTAATGGTCCCTTACTTCCAAGAAAACTGAAAGGCCTGACTTCCTATGTTCTGAAGCTCACTCTGACACTGCATTGCAAGAGGGTTCCCAGGAATGTTATTTACTTACACACTGAGTGAGAATTCATTGAGGGTATAGTAGCTACGAGGGACCTTGCCAGGTGTTTGAGATTCAGAGACAAGTAGAAAATACGTGGGAGGCTTCACTTGCACCAGGGAAATGGCAAGAGGCCCACAATAAGAATGCAGCGGGGGAAGCATCATTGTATTGTTGTTCCCAGAGTACTACGGAACCTCAGAGGTTTGCAACCAATTCTTACATCCTTTTCAGAAACGCTCCCAGGAAGAATTTATTCTTCTATTGAGTTTTGAAGGAAAAGTAGGAGCTGGGATGCCAGAGTGCAAGATGGAAGAGACCATGAGCACAGTGTGAGGAAAAACAAGGCATTGAGACACAGGGCGGAGTAAAGCCGGAGACCAGGGCAATGGCTGTAATGAGGCCACAAAGGCGGGCACAGGCCATGACATGAGGGTCTTGTGAGCTGTCACAAGGATTATGGCGCTTGAGTTATCTTACTGTGTCTCTTTTCCCAACTCGTAGCCACCCTTTGGTCCACTTCTCACCATTCTACTGATGTAATTGTAGCAAAAGTCATCGTGGCCTCCTTCTTGACCAATCAAATAAAATCTCAACCAATGTTCTAGTCTTTTCTGCAGCACCAGAAACTACAATTCATATCCTTCTTCGTGGACATTTTTTTCCTTAATTTTATGAAAATAAGATTTCTTAGCTTTTCCTTGGTCCTTAGGTTACTTTGTCATGTTTTTCCCCCTGGTGATGTTTTTCCCAAACTCTCGCTCTTCTCCACTGGTTGATGCTGCTGTCACTATGACTTTTTCCTTCGTCATGTCCTCACTCACTGTACATTCTTCCAGACCATCCCAATTTTTTACTCCCCAAGACTGCTAGGGGTTGCCAAATCAACACATTTGATCTAGAGTTTTAGATTAACTTCCAGATCAACAAATGCATTCATTCACTCAAAAACCCATCTTATTGCATATCCTCTCAAGCAGAAATAGTGGCATTCTTGTGTCCTGTTGTGTTAGAAGTGGTTCTGGTCACTGACCCAAGACTCATTGGAAAGATACCATGTCTAGTCCATTGTTGTATTTTACACCACTTACAAAGACTCGAAAACAACCGTCTAAATCCACACTCTTTACACTGTGACAAATGCGCGTCTTTCCCCATTTGTTCCCTTCATCAGTGAATGGTACCTGCACTCCCAAGAGCCCCCAGGTCAAAGTCATCCCTCTCACAGCACTCATCAGACTGGTGAAAGCCACCTGGTAATTCTATAGCTCAACACTTCTCTTGCTAAAATCCAACTCTCTCTCTCTGTCTCTCTCCCTCTCCAGTTAGTTACTTTGTTCCTTCGGAAATCTTCTCTCACCTTTCTACAATAGAACAGTCTACAGCATGTAGTAGAGAGTCAACAGACATTTACAGAACGAACTTACAGATACAAGAATAAGTGGAAATTTTGAACAATTGCTCCGAGCTCATTATAAGCCACATGACCCTCCAATTCATTTTCCCAAACAGATAAAATTCCGATAGTTAAAAATTCATATCTAATGATGTCAGCCCCTCACCTTTTACCATACATTCCCCACTACTGTCTTACTGGATAAAGGTGAGATTCCACAGCTGGGCATCTGAGGCTTTCAAAGATCAAGCCTCTGCCTTTCCCTTAGCCGTTTTCCTTACAGCAGTTCTCGTCTTGCAAATACTTAACAGTACCTGTATTTACAGCGCTCAATCAAAATCCCATACATTTGCTCGAGTCACTTTCTCTACCAGGATTGCTCCTGCTCTGCTCACCTGAAAATTAAAATTCATTTAACCAAACTGAGCTCATGTCTCACTTCCTGAGGGAAGATTAATCTTGCCTTTTGGGCCATCATTTCCGACACTTATCTTTTCCCATAATGATTTGCAATCTTTTCCCTCTATTCCTGCACAACTAGCATTCTTTTGTAGATGTTCACACGCTTGTCTTTACTCCATGCTGAAATATTTCCATCTTTGAGAGTGGAAGCCTTTATCTCACTAATCTTGAAATTAGCGCACATTAACCCCTCAAATCCTTGTGAATGAATAAATTGGGGAATGGATAAATAAATGATAAGGTCACGACAAATTTGAGGCAAGAAAACAGTAAGACAAGATTTTCAGTTTATAAACAAGACCACAATATCAGAAAGAAATGCTAAAAAGTTAGACATAGAAGCAGATGATCAGGCAGGTGAATATTATAAATCACCCAAGGGAAAAGCATTAAGAACAGGGTTGGGGATGGGAATTGGAGTAACAAAAGGAGAAAATACATTGAAAAATAGTTATAAAGCGATAAAACAGAATTTAATGGCTATTTGGAAGGCTAGAAAATGCAAGGGTGAGGAAAATGCTAATTTTGGGGTTCCTAATATGGGTGATCAGAGCATTTCTTCTAATTTAACATATCTATAAATTCCTATTCACGATGGTATTAACCCAGCAAAGGCACACTGTTCTGAGTGATGGGCAGGATGTATGTGCAACACTATCTCCTTTCTCAGAACCACGTTTGGTGCATCAACACACATGTGCAGAGAGCACTTCAACCTATATTTTTCTCCCATCACCATTATTATTCTAATTTTCTCTCCAAAGAAAGAGTAGGGATTAAAAAGAAACAACATTCAAAGAAAGAAGTCACTTCATGTTTGATAGTTCATCTAGTAAACTGAAGAACAGCTCAAGACTAAAAACAGCTGTCTAGTAAATCTGAGAGACCGGGACGGTACATATCTCCTAATTCCCATTAATTTATGTACTGGAAGAAAGTATTTGAAGTAGGTCACATCTTGCTCCTGCCAGCCATCCTATCAGTAGGCTATATCAGTAGCTACTCTTAAAGCCACATTTTTATGCCATCAGAATATGATTATAATGATGTTTTTTCCACATCGAACAGAATATTTTCTTTAGCTAAAACGTAACTTTAAACACACTTTTTTTTTGTTGTTTCTTGGCAGTAGGAACACTGGTCTACAAAGTAAATTCATCCCTGAAGTACCTCATTAATCACAATGCACTTGTTCTTGGCAAGGACCTTAATATGCTACAAAAACTGTTATTAAAGTAAGATCGGGGATTCCCAGGCTGGCAGGGAATTAGTTAGTTATACCCCTCATGAAATCATTTTCTTATAATTTCCTGTATTATTAATGGCCCTGTTAGACCTATAGCTCAAAGCAACTTTGCTTTATTAATTTAATATGTAAAGTCCAGCTATTTAAAAACTCATTTACAATTATAAACAGCAGTTGCCAAAGATGTTCTCTTTTCCTCAGGATCTGCTGTAATTACACACAATCCTCCCAAACATGACACTATCCATTCTCTTTGTGCTGATGTGGATATAGCACCCCTACCTGACTGCTCAGACATTACAGTCCCAGACTCTAGGAGGGTGTAATGCCAAACTTTACACGAGCAACAAACACCATATCGAGAAGTATAGAAACCATTTCTTCTCTACCACCAGTAACACTGCTACACTGGTGATGCCTAGTGAGTACAGAATTATCCAAAGTTGAGCCCATTAAAAACCATCCATCCCCCCGTAATAATTTCATAAGTGCATAAAAACCTGTTACACACCAAGACATCAGAAAGAAAATGCTGCACTGGGGACAGCCCCCGTTCATGGTCCAGAACACCACTTGCAGGTGTAAAGTGTGTGCAAGGGCTACGAGTAATGCTAACTCTCTCGGAACATTCAGAATGTAATTTACCAAAAGTGGGGGGCTATTGATAGCATCCTCCTGAAAACTGGAAGCCGCGAATATTTAAGGACATACTTGTTAAAATAAAAACCACTATCCATGTAAGTGTGCCAAGTTGAAGTCATCGTTGATCATTTTTAGTGTATTTTGACAGGTCAAAACAATTTATTTAGCTCATTAAGTAATAGGATTAATTATATATCAACCCAGAAGAGATGAACAGAGGGTGTCGACAGTGTTTCTCCAGGTCTGTCATTAATTACAGCGTTTACACTTAAATCAATGTAATCTGACATCCGTGAATACAAAGTTATACCTCCATGTAATAAGGATGAAGCGCACCGTTCTCCTTGCGCACATTGGAAAAAAGGAATTGGCTGGAATATTGTACCTAATGCTACATGTTCACATCCACTTGGGACTGTAAAATTTTCCAGACACCGGGGCCCCACTGATTGCAGACAACACCAATTTCCTGATTCCTACGCGGTCCATTCCCAGGTTCACCTATTTACAAAACCAGTCCCTTCTCCCACGTTATTTCAAGAAAACATTTCCGGCGCTGGTGCCAATCCTTCCTTCTAGACGGGGAATATGTACGGAAGACACGCCTCGTTTCTGGAAGAAACCTAATTCACGTGCTCAGAACAGCTCGCTGGGTCGCCGGGAACGTCTGGGCGAGCGCGGCGGCTCTCCCCGAGGTTCGCCCAAGGCTCATCTTTGGATTTTATTTTAATATAAGGAAGCGAAGGGAGTGGGAAAACTAAAAGGCAGAAGAGAATAGAGGGGAGGAAAATAATAAATCGGGGCGCAAAGGCACGAAAACAACCGTAAAGCGTCCAGAGAAGCTTAGCTTTAACCGAAGACTGAATGAATGGACGTTGTGGGAAAAACAGTAGTAAACTTTAAAGCCACTGAAAGGTTTTAAATGCCTCAGGGAAAAATAAACATTTGCTTCCAATCATTTTCTCATTAAGCATCCTCTGCTAGCTGGCAAGGGTTTACTTAACACACATTCTTTGCCTGGGCTTCATAAACGCGGATTGAAACCACTGCTGGACGCTCGTCTGAGCCTGGCCCCGTGCGCCTCGGCGGGCACCTCGTGCGCCCCGGCTCCCCAGGGGGCCCCTGCGCAGCGCGGGAGCACAGCTTTGCCAGACCCGCCCACCTCTGCCACCTTCTCTGTGACAAGAAGGGCGATATTCACTAGCAGATTTTCCGTTAGTGGCGGCGAGGCGTGTTTCCGGGCGCGCTTAGACCCCAGCAGCCCTTTCCGCGCCAAGCGTCGGCTTCCCCAGCCCCGCCCCCGGGCCGCGGTCCCCGCCTCCCCGCCGCCACCTCGGAACCCGTCCACGTCCCCCCCTCCGCCCTCCCGCCAGCGCCCGTGCCCCGTGCCGTCCCCAGCGCCTGCTGCCCCGCTCAGGTGAAGTTTACGCATGTCTCCCAGTGATCCGCGACACCTGAGTCCCGTGTCCGCCTAGCTGTGGCCTGGGAGCCCGAAGCTGCGGGACAGGGGCCTAGGTGCCCTCCCCGGGGGGCAGGTTGGAGCTGCAAAGGTGGCAGAGGCGGGCGTGGGGCGCGAGCAGAAGGGCCACGAACACGTGCGGGGAAAGAAAACGCGCCACGTGCGCGCGCGCGAGTGTGTGTGTCTGTGCGCGTGTGTGCGTGCGTGTGTGTGGTCGGGCGCGCGTCGGGCAGGGCGCGGGGCCCCGGGGCGCGCGTGGCGGGGCGCGGGTACTCACACGAACGCGTGGTAGACGAACGCCCAGCCGCGGGGTCTCTCCAGCACGTTGTACAGGTAGTTCTGCAGCCGCCGGTACTTGGCGTTGCGCCGGCAGCTCGGGCCGCTCGTGTAGGACAGCGGCTTCCCCAGCAGGCTCATCCGGGCCCCCGGCGCGCCCCGGCGGCCGTCCCGCCGCAGGCCGCCGCGGGTGCCCAGCAGCAGCAGTCCGTCGCCCCTGGCGGCCGCCGAGTTCAGCAGCACCCTGGCCCGGCCCGCCTCCACATCCTTCATGCCGCCGCCGCCCGGGCGCTCCCCGCCCGCCGCCGCCGCCGCGCCGCTCCTCACCCAGAGCCCGGCGGCGCCGCCCTCCTCTCCTCCCGCGTGGTGGCGGGGCATGGCATCACCACGCGCACCGCGAGGGGGGCGCCGGCGGCCGGGGCAGCGGCCTCATGTGCGCCCGCGGGGTCCGGGAGGAAGCGGCGGCGCCGGTGCCCCCGTCGGCCGAGCCGGGGGCGGGAAGCCGCCACCCGCAAGCCGCCCGGGCGCGGGGAGAGGGCGGCGGTGGCCGAGCAGCCCCGTGCCCGGCCGCCTCCGGCGGGCTCCGGATTCAAATCTGGCCCAGCCTGGGGCGTCACTTTGCGAGGGTGGATCTCAGCGTCCCGCTCCCGCGGCCACCGCTCGCTCGCTGCTTCCCCGGCGCCCCAGGCCCGGGGCGGGGTGCGCGGGGCGCTCCGAGGCGCGCTCCCACGCGCGCACGCCCGCGCCAGCTCCCGCTCTCGGCTTCCAGTCCCCACGCCCAGAGCGTGGCCGGTCCCTTCTCCCGCCGCGGACCGGCCTCCGGGACCCGGCTCCTCCGAGGCAGCGTGCTGTTTGGGTCTCCCCGAGACGTGTGGAGCCGTCCGGAAGGTCTGGCGGTGCCCCGTGGGGGAACCGGAGCCGCAGGTCGCTGCGCTGTCCCGCCGCTACGCCGTGCCGCCTGGTCCTGCCATCCTTCCGCACGGGGTGTGAGCGGGCGCGGCCCTTTCCTGCCCTCCAGGCATTAGGGAGCGCCGGGTGAGGCGAGCGGGACGACGCTCCGGGCCGTGGCGCCGGGGTGCCCGCGCGGGGGGTTCAGCAGGCACACCCCAAGGTCGCGGCTGCCCAGCCCGAGAGGCTGAGACCTGGCCTCTCCCCGCGGCTCATCGCGGCCCGCGGGCTGTGACTGCCCATCCTAGCCGCAGACAGCAAGCCTGTGAGCGACTGAACACTCTTCCCGTCCCCAGGTGGGGTGGGGGAAGGACTTAAAACTCCCAAGGAGCTCCTCGGGCGAGCGAGCTGCCCCGTGGCGCTGCGTGCCAGCGAAGCCTGGGAGAATGAACCCTGCTCCTTCAGTCAGGCAATTTCCATTTAAGTCCGAGAAAGTCGTAAAATTGCTAACTCTCAGCAGAGGCAGCGAGGGCCTCCGTGTCTGGGGAAGGAGTCCCGGAGGGCGGGTCCCCAGGACTCGCCGCTCCCTCCCTGTGTGCTGTAAGGTGGGGACTTGTTGCTGGGACCCACCAGTTAGGTCCCCTACTTCCTCTGGCACCTGCACAACCCACTGCCCGTCCCCTAGGGGGTAAGTGGGAGCCTGCAGTCCCAGTGGCTGGGGCCTCTTTTTTTTTTTTTTTTAAACAACAGTGTTCCTGTAAGATCAACCCAGTCAAACATCACGTATTGTGGAGAAATTGAAAGACAACCTTCTTTGGGACTTCTTCAAGACAGTGGCTTTTCCCTCAACGTGAGAGAAAACAGTCATCAAGTTAAACTGAGCTAAGCGTCCACCATAAAGTTAAGGCTGATCCTTGAGAGGTGTTTATTCGGTGTGCCTCTGTCCTTTCCCCAGTCTCCAACCATACCGAGGCAGGCTCCACCCCTCCACAGACAGTCTACCCACTCGCTCTTGTACGCACACCCACGCCTGCGGCAACTGCGTCCTGCCTCCGCTAATAGCTTCATTTAATGCTTTACTTTTATATTTTCTTGTCGTCTCTATTATTTGTGTGAAGCTGTCTCCTGGGCTCCTGGGCTGTGCTTTCTTCCCCAGCCTCAGGACAGCAGCAGCAGCTCCCTGCTCTGTGCAGCTGGCAGCGGTGCCGCGTGACTGTAAGCCAAGCCCCAACACCCAGAGTTACTCCCGCTTCCCACCCACGCACAGTGGAGGTGTGAAAGAGATTGCTCCCTGCCCTGCTATTCCAGGCAGATGCAGATAGGGACCTGGAACAAGCCCTGGCAGTCCTAGAGCTGTGCGGGACCTCAGCTGAGGGCGGCTGCAGGTGGGGTCTGCTGTTGCTGTATTTAGTATCCCCGTGGAGTTTTTATGCAGGGACGTTCAGGGTGAAAGACCCAGAGAGTTAAAATGACTGGTGTGCTTTTCTGCAGACAGTAAAATAAAAACCACTTCCTCTTAACCAAGCTGTGTTCCTTGTTGCAGGTTTCTACCTAGTAGAAGGCCAGGCCCCCTTTATCTTACTTCTAGGCAGGGGCCTAGCCTCGTGTGTAGGCAGGAAATCTGAGGAAGGTAGGGCGCCAGGGGAACCATGTTTCCCTGGAGGAGAGCCTGCTACTTAATTTCCAAAAGACATTTCCTGGATCGAAGCATAATATTTACTCTGGTGTTGATTGAGCAAATGCTTATAAACATTTAAAAAATCAGAGTGGGTGATTAATAGAGATTTAGAACTAGAAAGGACCTTCAAGATTACCTGTTCTAGAGGAACACCCGTTTAGATACATAACCAGAAAAGGGAACCCACCCAGGTAGTCATCGTATTTAGTGGCAAGAACCCACCACCTTGCTTCCCAGTTTTCCAAGCCTCCCATGAGGCCCAGAATCGCCAACAGAAGAAGATGTGGCCCTGTGATGTGTTTCTACCACCAGCAGTTGTTCATAACAACACTGAGACCTGCTGAAACTGTGAGCTAAAATAAATCTTTTCCTCCCTTAAGTTGTGGATGTCAAATATTCTGTCCCAGCAACAAAAAAGTTATTAAGATGTCTCCCAACCTAGCAAGCAAGCCCACTTGATCCTCATCTACCTAATTCTCAACCCACCTGCCAGCTAAATGACCAATCTCTGACCTCCAGGCTGGCTGATCTACCGACACTAAATAAAATCTCAGGCCACCTCGTGACTGGGCCCTTAGTCCTTATGCCTTACACCTGGACCTCTTACCCAAGCATAAGGCAGAAGCTCACGAGGCAATAAACTTTCACTCCACCTTCTCTTGCTGCTGGCCATACCTTCGGGTTTACTGGGGCCCTTCTTTGACCCAACAGGCTGTTTTATATCAGCATCTCTTCCTGTCATCACTAGGAAAGACTGATTTAGTCGCACACTCTAATTTTTCTAATGGGCCATTCCCAGGAAGGAAAAGCCAGGCGAGGCTGCTATGATGTGGCCTCTCCTATGAGATCCTCTGTACCACACTTTTCTGCTACCCACTAACTTCTCTGAAAAGGTAGCAACTAACTTTGAGTAAAATAAAGTATTTGTAATTAAGCTTTTGTTGTTGTTCCTTGTAATATAGATGTTGCTAGGAAACTGCTCTTTATTCTTGTGGCTGAAGTATCAGAAAAGAAAGTAGGCATAGTGAGCCCTGAGTAAAATAATAGTATACATTCCATGCTTAACAATTATAGTTAGCATTCTGAAGAGGTAAATGACAATCACCTTTTTCAAGGAGAAATGATTGTTGCCACGCACAGCCTGGGAGTTGAAGGGCCGCCCTCGTGCGTTGAGGTGGCTTTGTTTACAACTCTTCTTATTCTGCATATTGCGTGATGCGTGGGTAAAATGTGTGATTTGGAAAACTTTTTCTCTGAGGTCTAGGTGGAGATGATTTGGGTTGAACATAGTGAATAAAAATATTTTATCCTGTTTTCTGTCTCACTCTGTTTTTCCTAGGAAGGTCCTCTGGGCCAGTGACATTGAAAGTTCTATACGTGACCTTGTGATACACAAGAAAGACTTTGGTTGACCACAAAGAACCCAAAATACCTACATCTGCACTAATTTTACAAAATGTCAGTGACTCTGTTACTCCCTTTCTTTCTCCTGTATTTCACATCCCTACCTGTTTTACTATTAGTCCAAACTCTCTCAGCACCATGTGTCTTCCATTAAGTAATATGTGCGGTTCTCAATAATTAGCTGGTAAGGGCTGCACGTACGCACTTTTATCTTCTGTGAGATCACTGGGCTACTCAGAGCAGCAAGGATACATAGAATGCATAAAATTCAGAGACAGAAACCAGTCAGATGACTCAGGACAATATCAGAGATCATCTGAATCTGACCAGACTGCACAAAGGTTCTAACAGGCAAGAGTCCTAGGTCTGCATCTCAGCTAATGAGTGTGTGGCCCCTTCGCAACACACTTGGCCCCAGGAATACAGAAAGGCTGTAGGTGTCAACACATGGAACTGTAAAGAGGACGGGGGGGGGGGGGGGGGGGGGGGGGGGGGGGGGGGGGGGTGTTGGGAGGGGAGGCCACAAGCTGTGTGTCAGGAAGGCCGGGTTTACATGTTCTTACCATTTTCATTCCCACAGCCACCACAAATCATTTTTCTAAGAATGACCGAAATATGCTAATCATCATGATCAAGGCAAAATAACAGAAAATATTTAGTATGTATTATGTACTAGACACTATGGTCTAAATAATTATTCCACTTGATGCTGGCAATTGCTTCTTAAATTATTGTAAGACTATAACTGTGCCCAGTGAAGATAATAACATTTTAAAACTAACAAGTAGTAGAGATATTTAATACAAAAGAAAAAATTTAAAAATAAAACAAAATCCACCCTTTTAATTACTCATATTATCTTTTTCAATAACTTTATTAGTTATTATTCATCGATAATCTTGACAGGTGTTTTTTTTTTTTGTTTACAAAAAAAGTGGAGGAAATTTTCTTGTGGGTGTTTAAAGCAAGACTTGGAGTTTCCAGCACAGAGGTGGTGTCACTATCTCTCATACTTCCTGTGAAAGTCAGGGTTTCACTGAATACGTATTTCTCCTCACTGTATTTGTAAGACAGTCCAGAGTTCACAGTATTGATTTCTTGACATTGTACTTAAATTTTAATATTCTTCCCAAAGTTATCTTCAGTTTTATTAATGGGGACAAAAACATGTTTATTTTCCTTGGTTATCTGTAATATACTTGATTTCATTTTTTCTGTTATTAACGCATGGCAGTATTATTATCTTTTAGCCATCTATTCCCCATTCCTTTCAGGAAGTATTTTAGTTACTCTATCTTCATAAGATCCACATATTTAGAAACTGAGCCAGTTGATACAGAAGGAAAACATGTCTTCTGAGTTAGTGTGCTGGAATGTTCTGTTATAATTCTGTGCCCCCTAGTGGTACTGACATTTCACCATTATTTTTCAAAGGACAATAAGGCAGCATCCTTTATGAAGCTCTCAGGACATGTTATCCTTTCAATAGCAATTGCTACTCACCAGGTGGATGCTAGAGGCCTATTTGCAGGGATAAAAATATTCCTGATTTTTATCATGTCTCTGGCCTAGTGGGAGAGGTGGAGGAGTAATCGTAACTTGGTAATGAGTTCACAGAGACTTGGGCAGATGCTACCGTGGAATTCCCAAGGAATGTAATAGATGAGCTAAATCTTGAGGAATTACTAGGTTTTGGGGAAGGCATGAGGGTGGGATACTACTCAAAGAGGAGCCACTTCAGAAAACGTGAGGTCTGAGGAGCTCATCACGCTTTGAGTATGATGGGTAGACGGATTCTACTGGAACCCAGCTTGCCTTTGAAGACACACCTGTCACATGAAGGCAGAAGTGAGGCAGAGGCTCTGTGGCTAAGGACCTTGGCAAGAACTTCTCATTCTCCGTTAACACGTTGTCAACAGTAAATGTTAAGAAACATTACAGGTTTTTGCCTTTACTTTCAGAAAAGTACCTGATATGAGTTGAGCACATATGAAAACTGCCTATTATTCCAAGCCAGGGAGTCAAATACTCAAAATAATGATGCTGATTATGTTGCAGGTTAGTGAGAGCTATCTAGCATCCACGAACAGCTGGTAAGCCTAACTTCCAGCTTTCAGATGTGAGAGTCTGAGCAGATAGTGGTATCACTCACTTAACTAGGAAAGATTAGGGGAGGCATTATGGGGAAGTGAAAGTTATTGACTTCAAGTTTCATATTGAATTGGACACACTTTTTGATGGAGATGTCCAGTTGGTGGTGGGATAAATAGATTTTAAGATCAAAGAGAGCAAGAAATCTACATTTTAGAATCATCAGCTTGTATTTAGCATTCAATTAGTAGGCTGGGGTCAGATTACCTGGCGAAGCATGTGGACTCTTTCAAGAAGGAAGAGGACTGAAGACCAGTTTCCGACGATCATGAGAACTTGGGGTACAGAAAGAAGGGATGGAGATTGAAATAGAGAAGACGGAGTGGCCACCAAGTACCCTTCCAACTTCAGTAGGAAAGTGCTGGAGAGGTCTAATAAGGTAGACATTTTGGATTTAGCAATAAAGAGGCCACTAGACTACTTTCTTATTTTGTGTGTGTGGATTTGCAGAAACAGAAATCAGGTAAGAATGAAGCGAGAGAGAATTTGAAAATAAGGAAATGGAGGCAATTATTTTGAAGGTAAAATAGAAGAAGTAGCCAGCAGAGGGCTTGGGTTGGAGAACGGCTCAAGACAAAAACTGATATTGATTTAACTGAGACGGGTGACAGGGTGGGTGCGAGGGGGCTGGTATAGCTCATCTCGCAGGTACTAAGGCTCTGCCTGTATGGCCAGTTAGGCAACTGAGCAGCAGTTTTGACTGACTGACACTGTTTCACTGTTAATTGTGGAGTCTGAGACCACTTGGGCATCTTCTATTGATTTCGCTAGTATTCATGACATCTTTAATAAACTCCGCCACATTTTATTTCTGACATTTTCAAAAAATTAAATTCAGTAAAATGTGTTTTTATATTTAACTTTCAAGGAGAACCAGTCCAGAAAGCACAATTTCAGGAGGAAAAAATGAACAAACAACATTTTTGTTCGATTTTATTTGTAATGAAAGACTGAGGAACAAACTGGGTCATTTGAAAAATAATTATGTAGATGAATACTGAATGCAAACAATGCTACTGACAACTAAATGAGAAATTTAGAGTCTTCCAGAGAGGTCAGGTGTTAGCAAAAACAGAGGCATTAACATTTCTGGAATTTAAAGTAGAGGCTGACTTTTCTGTTTCATACAGGACGTCTCAAAAGCTTGTTAATTTTTCTTTGGTGTGGATACTTTTGGGACACCCCATTCTTTGAATTTAGTGCTTGTGTAGTTTTTCTCATAGCATCAGTTTTACTTCCCATATTAGGACAAATTAATCCTGAGAAAACAAACTATATTACATATTATATTTTAATATTTTTATATGTATGGTGACCTTGGAAAACCATATATATAAAATTGTATTAACTGAAAGCTTGTTAAAGTTATTTGTGAAGATTACTGGCCAAGTGTGGTAGTACTATATGGATTTGTATCTGAATCCCAGAACTCTGGGAGGCTGAGGCAATCGGATTGCAAGCTCAAGCCTCACCTGGGCCATGCCCTGCCTGGGCTACTTAGCAAGACTCTGTATCAGAATCCAAACTAAAAAATATTGTTCAGTGTGAAGGCCTCAAGTTCTGTTCCTATTATTGCAGAAGGAAAGAAAGAGAAAAAGAAAGAAAGAAGAAGAAGAAGGAGAGAGAGAGAGAGAGAGAGAGAGAGAGAGAGAGAGAGAGAGAGAATGGTTCTGTTTGGTGGGGTACTCAGAATGACATGTCATGCCCTTTTGAGTCACAGCTCAGCCACAATATGACAATATGCTATGCCGGCCACTGGTGTTAGAGGGGGAGGCCAGTTTGGGTCAGAGGTGGCAGGCCTAAGGCTCTGAACATCTGAGGTCTTCTGCAACCTGGCTGGACTTTAGCTTATGGAAAGGGGAAGATTAAAAGGCAACGAAGAGACAATAAACTGTGTAGGAATGTTATTAGTAAAAAGAATTAATTGGAGCAAGACGCAACTATCCTGAAAAACAGATGAATGAAATTACAACCAAATTGTGATTTGCCACTCTGGTGTAATATTTTGTTGATATACAAGAACAGTGAAAAAACATGGAATTTAATATGCTATAGAAATTGGAATTCATGTATCTATATACATATAATAAAAACTGAGTTTAAAATCATAAACATGCCTTTAAAAGAGCAGTGGAAAGAGAAAATA
Organism: Ctenodactylus gundi; assembly: GCA_004027205.1. Taxonomy (NCBI): domain Eukaryota; kingdom Metazoa; phylum Chordata; class Mammalia; order Rodentia; family Ctenodactylidae; genus Ctenodactylus; species Ctenodactylus gundi. The sequence goes on from PVKB01000050.1 coordinate 310,018, forward strand.
TTCACGTGCTTTCAAAGTTTTTAGTTTTGCTGTTGCTTGTTATTTTTTATGTGATATGGAGATATATTGAGAAAAGAAAAATATTTCCTGATGTGACTAGGAAGATCAAAAATGGGGAAAAAGTAGGGTCCCACCAGGCACAATATTTTTTGAGCAATGGGCATTAGAACAACTATTTAAATACACTCAGAATTTGGGGTTAAAAATGACTTGTAAACTGGGATCCTGGTTCCTAAACCTTGTTTTCATTTCCTTCATGTTTAAAGTGGGGATAATAATAATCACATCACAGAGCTTTCGTGAGGATTGAAAGAAATGGTTTATATAAGGGCTTTAGTGAAATGCTGACCCATAGAAGTGCTCAATAAATTTTAATGACTAATAATTATATTCATGCATGTCAACATTTGCCTTATTACAACTTGTGATCTAATCTGCAATTTGAAATAATACATAATTAATTTTATAAAATATTAGCTTCTGTAATTGTTAGCATTTGATTGAAGTTTAACAATCAAGTAAAAATAATATGACCTTGTAAAAATGTTTTTTTATAAATAAACCTTGAGTGGTGAAAATTTAAATTTTACAGATGTTTTCAAGTGAATTTCTATGAAGTTTGAAAGCAAATAAGATTGTTTTTGAAAATATTCTTGACTGTATGTGTGTGTCTATTATATTCAAATTTTCCAGATAAAACAAAATAAAGCTTAACAGATGTAGTTTTAAGTATTATTCTAATTCTAATAGTAGTATTCAAATCATAATTTTAAAAATTTGAAATGTATGAGTTAATTTAGATTTCTGATAGGTGTTGAAGTCAGAATATCTCACTAGAATATCTGAACTTATGTTTTTAAGATTTTTCTGGATAGTAGAATTTTGAGAAACCTTACAAAAAGTAATAAAACAACAACAACAAAGAAAAACCCAGAAATATATTTTTATTTTGCATATAAATTCTGAAGTTCAAAATATGCTTAGCTAGAATATAACTGGAATTTATGGTTCTTAGATTGTGAGATTTTGAACTACAGTCTTTTAAAAGTTAAAAGATCTGTCTGTCTGTCTGTCTGTAGGTCTGTCTATCTAGAAGAAGTCTTGGTCTTTGCCCAGGCTGGCCTTAAACTTCTGGGATCAAACTCTTCTCTAAAGGCACCTGCAACCACGCCTGGCTGTTTTTCAAAATGTTTTCACCACTTTATTGATATGTATACATGCAATACATAATGCTTACACTGATCTTGAATATTTTGTGCATATACATATCGTGGCAAGATTACAAATCTTCCCCCTCTCCCTTTTAGTCCCTCCTAACCACTTCCCTCCCCATGAGTTCCCATTATTTCCTCAGTTAGGTTTATGAAATGATTGTGATCTGGGTTTCTCATATTAGAAAAATCCTTTGATATTTAAACTTCTGCTTCTGACTTACTTCACTGAGTATGATGGTCTCAGTTGCCTCCGTTTACCTACAAAAGCCTCAAATCTATCCTCTTTATAGAGGGCTATTATCCCATTATGTATAAATACCACAATTTGTGTATCCATTGGTTTGCTGGTGGATAATTTGGTGTCTTTCACATTCTAGCTACTGTTAGTCATACTATTATGAAAATGGGTATACATGTGTCTCAATTATTTGTTTTTAACTCTTTAGGGAAAGTTCCCAGAAGAGGTATTGCTCAATCAAAGGAGATATTTATTTCCAGTCTTTTGAGAAACTTCCATACTGCTTTCTATAGTTGTACCAGTTTACATTCGCACCAGCAGGGCAAGAGGGTTCGTTTTTTCTCCATAACGTCGCCAGCACTGATTGCTGTTTGAGTTCTTGATAAATGCCATTTTCTCTGGAGTCAGATGGTATCTGAGCAATGTTTTGATGTACATTTCTGTAATGGCTAAGCATGTTGAACATCTTTTCATGACTTACTGGCCATTTGAACTTAACAGAGAACTGACTATTCATTTCCTTTTGTCCATTTTTCAATCAAATCTTTGATTTTGAGGGGTTTGCTTTTTTTCAGTTCCCTGTATATTCTGGTCACGAGCCTCCAATCTGAGGTATAGGTGGTGAATATTTTTTTCCATTCTGTCAGTTCTCTTTTTATACTGTTGATAATTTCATTTGCCATGCAGAAAGTTTTTAATTTGGCATAATCCCATTTGTTAATTCTGGAGACTATTTATTTAGCTTTTGGTGTCTTGTTACGAAAGTCTTTGCCTATACCTATGTCTTTTAGATATTTGCCTAATTTGTCTGCCCGAAGGTTCAGTGTTTCAGTTTTAATATCCAGGTCTTTGATCCACTTTGCTTTAATGTTGGTGCATGGTGACAGGTGTGTGTCTAGATTCATTCGTCTGCATGTGGATGTCCAGTTCTCCCAGCACCATTTGTTGAAGAGGCTGTCCTTTATCCAGCGTATGCTTTTGACTCCTTTGTTGAAGATCAGGTAGCTGAGGGGTTTTGAGTTTGTCTCTGCATTCTCAGTGTGTTCCACTGGTCTAGCCGTCTGTTTTTGCATTAGTATTATATAATTTCTATAACTATTGCTTTGTAGCATAATTTGTTGTCTGGAATCATAATGCCTCCTGTTTTAGCCTTCTTATTTGGGTTACTTTGACTATTCTAGGTCTCCTTTTTCTTTATATAAGTCCTTCACTTCCTTGGTTAGGTTTACTTCTAGGTATTTAATATTTTGCTGGAATATTGAAAATGGAATTATTCTTTTGAGCTCCTTCTCAGTAAGTTCATTGTTAGTGTGGAGCAATGCTATTCATTTTTTAGTATTGATTATATAGCTTGCTATTTGGCTAAATTTGTTTATTATTTCCAAGGGTTTCATAGTGGAGTTTTTGGGGTCTTCTATGTAGATAATCTTACCATCTGCAAGTCAGGATACTTTGGCTTCCTCGTTTCCTATACATATTCCCTTCATTTCACTTTCTTGCCTAATTGCTATGGCAAGTGTTCCAAGGACTACGTTGAATAGTAGTGGCGAGAGAGAACAGCCGTGTCATGCTCCTGATTTAAGAGGAGATTCTTTCATTTTCACTGCATTCATTATGATAGTTACTATAGATTTGGCATATATGGTTTTTATCAGTTTAAAGTAAGTTGGTTCTACACCCATTTTCCTCAGAGTTTTTTTAAATTATGAATGGGTATAGGAATTCATGAAAGCCTCTTTCTGCATCAATTGAGATAACAATGTGGTTTTTGTTTTTGTTGATGTGATGTATTACATTGATTGATTTATGTATGTTGAACCAGCCTTCCATCCCAGGAATGAGGCCCACTTGACTGCGGTTATGATCTTTCTGGTTACTTGCTGGATTCTATTTGCCAGAATCTTACTGAGAATATTTACATCTATATTCATCAAGGAGATAGGTCTGTAATTTTCCTTCTTGGTTAAGTCTTTGTCTGGTTTTGGGACTAGGACGATGATAGCCTCCAGAAATGAGTTTAATAGTATCCCTTCACTTTCATCCTAATGGAACAGTTTGAGAAACATTGGAGTTAATTCCTCCCTGAAGTACTGAAGAAATTCTGCTGTGAATCCATCTGGTACTGAATTTTTCTTTGTGGGTGAAAACTTTATTACTGCTTCAATTTCTGTGTGTGCGTAATGGACTTATTTGAGGTTTTTATGTCTTCTTTGTTCAATTTTGGTATGTTGTATGTGTGTAAGAAGTCATCCATTTCTTCTCAATTCTTTAACTTTTTAGAATAGTGTCAGTTTCTCATAATGTTCTTAATTTCTTCAGTGTCTTTTGTAATTTCAGACTTTTCATTTCTAATTGCATTAATGCATGTTTTTTTCTTTCTTCTTTTGGTGAGTTTGGCTTGAGGTTTGCCAATTTTGTTTATTCTTTCCAAGGACCAACTCTTTGATTAATTATTTTCAGATCTAATCTTTAAATTTTCTTTTCTTCTACTGCTTTTTTGGTATAGATTGTTCTTGTTTCTCTAGGACCTTGAGGTGAATCACTAGTATGTTTGTTTTTTTGTTATGTGCATTTATGGCTATGAATTTCTCTCTAAGTACTGCTTTCATTGTATCCCACAGATTCTGATATGATGCACTTCTTTCATTATTTAACTCTATAATTTTTTTGATTTCTTCTCTAAGTTCTCCTGTGATCCATTGTTTCATCAGTAATAAATTATGTAGTCTCCATGTGTTTGTGTGTTTTCTGTTTTTGCTCTTGTTGCTGATTTCCAGTTTTATTCCACTACAATCTGAGACTATACAAATGGTATGTGAGCATTTAAGTAAATGTAAGTAAATAGTGTAAGTAAGTGTGTCAGTCTCAATAGTATTCTAGAAAGTTAAAACAATATTAGTATTCCTGCTTCCTAAAATTTAACATTGTCTTCCTCTAGGACATAAGGGAAGGAGATAGTAAGATACCCTAGAAATGAATGAGTGCTCAGTTATTTAGTGTTAGAGAGTTCTGAGACTGTTGTTGTTGTGTTGAGCATTGAGTTCAAGGTTGCATGCACACTTAGGCAAAGCTTTACCACTGAGCTATGCAGCCAGTCTGAGACATTATCTCTTGATCCCATTAGAATCCTTAAAATAACAACAGGGGTTTATTCAAGCTTTGATCTAATTCTATCTGAATTGATGCAAAAATTTAACTGAGCCTGGTGGTACAAGTCTGTAATACCGGTATTCAGAAAGCTAAGGCAAGAGGATCACTAGTTCCCTCCTACTCTGAGAAGTTTAATGACTTAGGGAGATCTGTCTCAAAATCAAAAATTCAAAAAAAAAAGTGCTGGGGATGAAGCTTAACATAAAGGCGCCAGGTTCGATCGCCAGTACTTATGCCACCATCCAAAAAGAATTCTTCAGGTAATGGCAGAAAATGTCAGTCAGAACATTATAGTAACTAAGATCCATAGGCACCTATTAACAACGTCACAAGAGGTGGAGATCCAAGCATGGATGTTTCATCTGAATATCATTGTGTTTGGGTTAATGTATCTTTTGAGCAATTTAATATAAAAATATTTCTGTGGTAATCATATCCTAAGAATAGCCTGGCAAGTATGGTGCCCTGGTTCACTTTCCCAGCACCACATAGATGGGGCATGGTGGCACCTGGCTTACTTGTAGAAAAATAAATAAATAAATAGAAAATAAAATTTAAAAAAATTTACCACTGAGCCTGGTTCAATTTAACACAGAGAGGAAAACTATTTCTGAAATTTAAATTAAAAAGCAGTCCTATTTCCTTCGTGCTCCAAGAACAATGTTCCGTTTTCTATTTTCAACAAAGTGTTTGAACATGTGCTAGATTGTTTTCTGATGTGAATTCTACTGGAAAAATTAGAAATTTTATGTAATTTGGATTCAACGCTAATAACTCTATTTTACATATGAAGAGACTTGGATGCATTATTGAGTTCCTTTCTCCCATAATTTTCTCATTTTTAACACAGAAGATAACATAGTGTTGCCGGGAGATGAAGTAAGTAATGTAAGACGCTCCGGGCTGTAGCGGCACAGGAGTGCGGCGTGTGTGGTGAGTGGCACGTCTTGACGCCTTTACACTTCTGAGGGGGGTGGGTATGACTTAAGGAAAAAATAGAAGTTATAGTGTGTTGGAATGGTTATCTATTTAATATTCTTGCATAAATAAACATGATCATCTGTCAAATTTAACATTCCTCGACTACACAGGTTATCCTGTTTTTATAGCGCCAAAGTTGAAAGTAAATATTTGAAAGCATTTGTGGAAATGAATCGAAATAATCTCAATTGACTTCTCGTATTCTTTTTTGTTTGTTGGTTTGCTTTCTTGGTTTCTTGTGTTATGCTTTTTCAGTTCTGTATCCTAGACTTCTATCACATCCCAGTTATATGTTGAACAGCACTGTTGAATCTTAGAGTTGGGATAGAGCTTAGCTTCTTTCAACCAATGTAGAATTCCAAAATATACTCTGCATAGTAAATTTTAAGTCATGGTAGAAAAATTCAATATATACCTCTCATATAAGTTTATTATTATTATTTTTAAAATTTGTACTGTGCTGTGGTTTGGATCTGGAATGTCCCCACAAAGCCTCATATATTTGGATGTTGTGGAATGCCTGTGAAATCATGAGCTATTTAGAGGTGGAACCTGGCCAGAAGGGCGAGATTGTAAGTGTATGGTGGATTAGGAGCATTTAGGAGGTACTGGTGTGTGGCACATTACTGCCAGTATGACCAGGAAGGGGTGGGTCACTGGTTATTAACCCATGGGGTAGAATACTGAGGCTCATCCTGGAAGGAGGTGGATCACGGGGGCATGACCTGGAAGGGTATACGCTCGCTCCACCCTTACTCCTCACCTGTCTTCCTGTATGCGATGTGGTGACCAGCTTTCCTCCGCGTCTGCCAGCTACTCACGCATGAACTGTGTGAGACTTTCTGAAACTGTGCGCTAAAGTAAATCTTTCCTTTCTTAAGTTGTGGATGTCGGGTATTGTGTTTCAGCAATGAAAAAGTCACGAAGACATCCTGCAATGGCTGTGGGAAGTGAGCAGTAGTGTTGTTTCTGTATTTGAGATGCAATAATGAGCCCAGAAAGTAAGCGATTATCTAAGATTATGTAAAAGGTGATGGGAAAATGGAGACTTGAGTAATGGCTGCCTCCGGAGATTTGAAACCTAAATATAAAATCATAGTAACCTTATGTTATGATTTAGACCTAAAATGTCCTCCAATTTTTGTATGTGCTCAGGCACTCTATTTTTGGAAAGCTGTAACATTAACAGTTAGTCTATTGAAGAGATCATAATTTGATGGCATTATTGGGAGATGATGGAAACTATAGGAAGTGGGGCCTACTTGAAGACAGTGAGCCAAAAGAGCATAACCTTGGGGACTCTTTCTTGTCCCAATCTCTTTCTCTCTGGCTCCCCCCCCCCCCCACTCTCTCTCTCGCTCCCTGTTCTCTGACTACTATCAGGTGAGTGCCTTTCCTGTACTATTCCCTTCCACATGACATTTCTGTCTTGAAGTTAGCCAGTGCTAAAATGAGACTTCTGAAACGGTGAGCCAAAGCAAACCTTTCTTTTTTAAGTTGTGTATGTCAAGTATTTTTGCCAGATGCAGGAATGTGACTAAAACACCTCCAAATTGAAAAACACTTCTAGGAATAGAGCTTTGTCTATTTAGGAATTCTATTAGCCACGTCTGGGAGAAGAACATACCTGCATAAACACTGATCACCTTAACTTCAAACATGGGAGAGGATAATGCCTTCTCAGTTGAGCTTAGCCTGTGAATTTGGGTAGAATAAAGTACAGATATACTGTTCCCGAGATTACCAGCTTGCCTATTAAGAATACAGCACTCTCAGCAATGAATTCTCTTGCCTTCCTGATACTGAGCTAAGAGCGCTGATAACCGACTCTGGTTAATTAAAATAAAACCAATGTCATTAGTGTCTGGAAATCATGACCACAAAACATTTATTTTAAAATGAACAAACATGTGAAAAATACATATTTTAGTTATGAGATGTGTTACGAAGATTTCCATCACTATGATCAAATATCTCAGAAAAACAATTTAAAGGGAGAAATATATCCTGGCCCATGGTCTCCGAGGTAACAGTCCACAGACAGCTTACTTATAGGCCTGTGCCAAGACACATCAAGACAGAAAGATGTGGCAAAGGTCATCTGCTTATCTCATAACATCCAGGAAGCAGACCAAAGATAGCCAGACAGCCAGAGAGCAAGTGGCCATGAGTAAGAAATGCCCTCAAGAGCGTGCCTCCAAAGACCAATTCCCTTCAGCTGAGCCCCACTTCCTAAGTACCTACCCTTTGTACCATATTGTCAAGTGCTGAACCCTTCAGTAGGTTAGTCCACCAATGAGATCAAAGCCCTCATTATATAATCATTTCCCCAAGGCCCCACCTCTGAACTCTAGGCCAATGGTCTGACAGGTTTTCAACATGTAAGCCTTTGGGGGACATTCAAGATGCAAACTGTAACGTGGAATTATTTGGGGGAAAATGTCAGCATATGTTGTTATTAAAAACATTATTCCAAAGCCAGAGGATGCCCAACTATGACAGAGCAATAACATTTGTCTGGAGTTTGCCAAATCATGTGAAGGTCTGCTTTCTCTAGACTGAACCACATTTCAAGTTTTGTTTTATGTTGATATCTCATATTGAGAATACAATTTCACATGTTGATAGCCAGAAAATTGAAAACTTTACACACTTTAGTCTTTATCAAATAGATCCCATATCAACATCTAAATATTACATGCTATGAACATATGGATTGGAAAGCCAACACTATGATCTTTTTAGTATATTTATTTTTCCCCAAAACTGTGTTTTGAATGTTCAGATCTTGTTTTAATAGCAGGTAATGACTACTGGACAAGATGTTAAATGTGAAATGGGTGTACAGAGAGGGACCAGAGATGTGCTCTCCTGGATCCCTTTGTAGGCAACCCTCAAGGATGAGAAAACTGACATGTCACTAGTTGAATGATTTTTAAAGTATATTCATTAGGTAACATTATCTTTCTGTGACTAGAAAACCACAGACACTGATTGTCAGCAGTAATCAAACTTTTGGATCCTAGATAATACTTTGGCTAACACTAATCCTGGTTTAGGCAGATCCTACCACGCACAACTTCATGAAGTAGCATAAGAACAACTAGTGAGGTTGTAAACTCACGCAATTTAAATTGGTCATTTTTTTTTCTTGTAATACGTGTTTAGTGGTTTTAACTCGAATCCAAAACAAAATGAAGTGCTTTGGCAGTTAATAAAATGGTTTCACCCTCCCTCAAAGATATTCCATGTGCTATTTCTAGTTGAGCAAATAAAGTTTCCAAATATCCAAATGCTCTGGAGATGAGAAGTGCGCGAAGGAGAAGTTGTATGCTCACTGCACGGTCTCCATCACCCGAATGAGCTAATGGTTTAAGAGAGTGGGTTACAGATACCCTTCAATGTTTCTCTCAGAACAGAAATTGTAAAATCATAGGGACATCCAAAAACAACTTTATCACCTTATTCGGGACCCTGACGTGTTTGATGCTATGGTTTGACTCTGTTATGTCCCCCAAGGCCTCATGTGTTTGGAAGGTGACTGGATTGTGGGGACTAATTGGATCTTACGCATTAATGTGCTGATTGCAGGTACTATTAAGGGATGGGTCTGGTCAGGAGAGATAGATTGCTGAGGGTGCAGCTTGGAAGGATATATCTTTGTACCAGCTTCACCCCCATCCTTGCTTCCTGTATTTCTTGCTGTGAACAACATTTCTCCAGCAAGGCCTTCTGCCATGCCCTCCTGCCGTGGCCTGTTGACTGTGAATGGACTGAGACCTTGGAATTGGGAATTAAAATAAATCTTCCCTCCCTTAAGTTGTGAGTTTTGGGTATTGTGTTCCAGCAACGAGAAAATGACTAAGATATTGTGTCTGTTATTTTGTAGAAATACAAATTACCTGTAAATATAATTTCAAAGATAAGCCTACAAAAAGACAAATCCCAAACAAGAAAAAAGAAAGACTTAACAGGGCATTTAGTGATATAATATAGTGTCTGTCTTCTGAACATTTTCATTAAAATCTGAGTGTTATTTCAGATCCTTTCCAGGAGAAGAAAAAAATTATTACACGGTGCTATTAGATTTTACCTAGAAGATTTTATGAAGTTCTCCCCAGGATTCAGAAATGACAAATTGATAATGGTAGATAATCAAAAAATGCTTGTTGAATTGAATATGTCTTACAATGTTATCTTCAGATATAGGCTTTGCATGCAACTCAAATAATTATTAATTTTCTGATCATAACTGATATTTTAGGCCTACACCTGTATGTGTCTACAGACATACATACTACCATAATGAAGAAACATTGTTAGTATTCTGTTTCTGTCATTGTGGAAGAATATACTCTTGTCTGCCCTCCTACAGAGATAAAAATTAATGAAAATGATAATTTTGACAGGTAAGTGGAAATATCGCTGAAGATATTTACTAACATTTAGATGAAAGTAAAATTCAATTCTCCCAGAGTGTTTTGACTTTAGGCAGACAGTGGGAAAAGACAAAATAACTCAAGGCAGAGTCTAATAATTGCTTCTTCCTTTGTAGAACCCCAAGAGACTGAATCCTCATTTAAAAGGCTACTAGAAAAAAAGATTGCAAGAATAATAAGTTACCTTAAAGCTTGCAATTAGATTTATGGGGGAGGGGCATGTACTAATAGTTCTCGATAGGTCAGAAAGCAAGCTTTTCCAGACTGAATTTCTATCAGCTGGGCAACACATAAAAGATACTAGTGTCAATAGTATGTTAGTTTAAAGGCGTCCCAGATTGCCAGTTTGTTCAGGATCTCAGAAGAAACAAATATAGGCACATTTTCTAATTTTATATTAGAACTTAAGGAATACTTTCAGATGGATTTCTAGTAGGAGCTCATCCACAAAGTCACAAGCATCCAAGGAAATAGAACAATGCAAGTGAGTATTAAGAGGGTAAATAAACAACTGAATTGAACTAAGACAAGTTGGAGGTATGAGCTTTATCAGACTGTAAAAATTGCTAAGCATAACTTTTTTTTGGTGGTCTTAGGAATCAAGCCCAGCACTTTTGCACTGAGCTACTTCCTGAATCCATTTTTAATTTCCATATTGAGACCGGGTCTTACTAATTTGTTAGTTGTCTTGGCTGGACTCAAACTTGCCTTAGCTCCCAGAATGCTAGGATGACAAGCCTGTGTCACCAGGCACCACTCTATAAAATTTTTCCTTAAAAATATTTGCTCTAAAAAGAAAAGATTAAAATACAGCTACTACACAATTATATAAGGTGATTTGAAAAGGTATAAAATGGATATTTGAAAATAAAAAATATTAAAATAAAAGCAATAGTTGCACCAATATTTGCAGAACAGCTAGCTACATCATGAGAAGTGGATTGAGCTAGATGACATATCTGAAAAGTTTATCCAGAACATGACACAGGGAGAAGTGGAAAAAAATAACAGGAAACAAAAGTAGAATAAAGTCACACTAACAAAGTTCTGAAATAGAAAAAAATAAAGACATAGAGGCAACATTGAAATCAACTAGAAACTTGCCAATATGGTAAAGAGCATCGGTCTATAAAACCATGAATCAAATTGCAGTAAAATAAACATACAGCATTTCCAGTTTAAACTACAGAATGATACAGACAAAAAAATTTGAAAGACCATCTGGAGAAAGAAACTATATTTAAACTAACAATCAACTTCTCAGAACAACACTGAGGACTTAGAAAAGTGTTGTCTTAGTTACTTTGTCGTTGCTGTGACTCAATACCTGACATCCACAACTTAGGGAGGAAAGATTTATTTTACCTTACAGTTTCAGAAGGTCTCAGTCCATTCATAGGTGGGCGGCTGGAAAATGGTGGAAGTACATGAGGGTCCTGGGGTGTGACAGGGCCAGAGCCAGAGCTCCAGTGTCAGAGATCTTCACAACATGGTAAAACAAAGAGAGCTTCTGGGACTCTGACCTCGACTATATCATTTTTGGTTGGAGAGAAAGCACACACAGGAGATGGACAGCGCCTCACCTCCTTCATCTTACAAATCCTATTTAAGTGCAGGGTTAAAATACATTGAAGATAAAACACAGCATTGATGTGTGTGAATTTATTGTCTGCAGGCACCTCAAAGGGAATTTACCTCTACACATTTGTCATTTTCCTTTGTCTTAATTTAAATCATAGTTCTTTTTGTGTGAAAATACTGATCTTTGGTCAGCCTTTTTGAATGACCTAACATTTTACTTTACAAGATTTAAATTGGGGCATCTTTCTGAGGTGTATACTCCTTTTTTTCTCAGTTTTCTCTGAGTCCTCATATCTTTCCTTCTTAGTGTTATTTTAATTGTTCGCCTCTTCATCAAGCTCATAACTTATAACTTCTTGCTGATGGTCCAATTGCTGACCAAGGAGCCATAATAAAAAGCTACTTAATTATTGCTTTATGAGGTTGCTTCTATCTCGCAGAGATCTGCCTTCCATTAATTGCAGATCAAGACATGAGCTTTCTAGGGTACAGCTTGCCCTCTCATCTTCACAGATTCTGTTTAATAACATCAGCAAAGTCCCTGGAGGCTTTGTTTTAAATGAAAAGTTTAGTCTTTTGCCCTTGAATTTACAAAACAAGGTTCTTCTTGCTTTTTTTTTAGATGCCTTTAAACCCTTTTTCTATTGTCCTGATACAAAATACCTTCGTTTAAATGCTGATATTTTCAGAAGTCACCTGTCCAAGATTCCAACATTACAAGCACATCCTTTCTGGCTAAGCTGAAATATTTTCAAATCATACAACTTAGATTTTTGTTCTTTTCTCTTTGCAGATTTGGATCAAAGCAGACAGCAGTACCCATGATGTAACCTGAACATTGGGCTGTTTTGAAGTTTCCATCCAGTGCAGTTAATCTTAGTCTTCTGCAAGGTCTCAGGACATGAGCAAAATGAAGACAAATTTTCTGTCAGGATATAATAATATATATAGCTTCTGGTCCTCTTGTCAATAGAGAACACATTTCCAACTGAAATCTTTTGAGCCTAGCCTTTACTTATGCATATTTATTGGCATTTTGGCCTTCTGAGTTCTGATGAGAATTCTCATCATTCTCTGCTTTAAGCATTTCAAGATTTCTCTACCTGGCAATTACAAACTTTTCCAAATTCCTCCCATAAAGCATTCCAAAGGTTTCTGAGCTACAGGGTCAAGTGTAGTCATAACACTGACCTCATACTTCTTAAAATCTTCTGTGTTAATCTCTTTTCTATTGCTGGAACGAAATACCTGACACTTGTAAATTAGATAAGACATTTATTTGGCTCACAGTTTCCAGTGGGTTCACTACAATGTTGGCTGGCTCCACGGCAGAAGCAACATCGTTTTAAAAGGGCCTGGTGGGGGATATCTGCTAATAACTTGACAGGAAGCAGACAGAGAGAGGCGGGACTAAAGACAAGAATAGATCATTTCAGGTCCTATCTGCAGCCACCTATCTCCAGCTAGGCCTTCTGATAGCATACCTCTTAACAGCACAGATACTGAACACACCAATGGATAAATCCACTGATGAGTACAGTGCCCTCATGATCCAATCACTTTAAAATATGAGACATCTGAGTGACGTTTTGGATGTAAAATAACATTGTACACACATCAGATATCTAGACATACTAAGTCAACACAGTATGGAATAATCAAGACAGCCCACTGGAAATGAAAAGGGGACCTAAACACAGAGTTATGCATCTATGGAATTAAGCAGAAAAAAAGTGTGAAAGGACATTTTTAAAAATAAATGTGGTGATAATTATTATGCAGGAAATATTAAAAGTGGATCCCTCCCTGATGCTATGTCACGGGTGGATGAGGGACATAACTAGGATAGACAAAGTAATAAAGCTTTGAACAATTTGTTCATGACATATCCGAAGGAAGATTATCTCAAAAAGATGCAAAGAGTATCACCAAAAAAGAAAAGATGAATAAATATAATTACATTGGAAGTAGGAATTTTATTTACCAATAAATACTATAAAATTATTAAAAGATAAGCCAGAATGGGAAAAGATATTTAATAATGGAGAAAAGGCTCATCCCCACAACATAAAACGAACTCTTACAAATCTATAAAGAGAGAAAATCCAAAAAGAAAAAACACTGGGCAAAAAAGATGAAGAGAAACGATTGAAAAAGAGAAGTTGAAAAGTCCACAAACCTTTGAAAACCTGTACCTTCTTTATATTTAGAAAAATTCTTATTAAAGTTCTAACGAGTTTTGCTTTTATTTATTGTCCGTTACCAGTTTGGCAAAAGTTGAGTGTAGAAAACATAATCATAGAAAAATAACTCAATGTAAAAATGGGTCTAATTTTTCAATACATTATTTTATCAAATATATTCAGGTGTCGTAGAAGCACAGGAAGAACATCACTAGTCATTAGGGCTATGATAAACTCAGATTGCAGCAAAATATAGCTGCATATCTGTTTTATGACTGAAATAAAGAAGACCCCTGTTCTAATGTTGGAGGGGTTCTAAAGGAATCAGAACCCTTATACACTGCTAGTAGTAATGTATAAGGATGCTTTAGAACTTTTTTACACAGTCTTACAAATATTTTGAATCTGAAATATATTAGTCTCTTATTTTTACTAAAAATACAGATTTTTTTTTCTTCATTCTTCTTGTTGTTCATCTACATTTTCTCGAAGGAAGGGAAAACACTGACTTTTCTATCCAAGTTCATACTGGAAGCATTCCTTATATCTCTGACAGTACCAACCAGTAATTTACAAAGAGTGAATATTGGTGCCTTTTAATATTAAACTTTAAATGTTTACATTGGCTATAATATAAATGGTGTTATAATACAACAGAGCAAAAGGAATATTTTCTTTTACTGTACTCTATTTTATAGCATCTGACCTGATTTAACGAAAAGTGAGTATTAAAAATAAAAACAATGAATCCCAAAGGAAATCAAAGCAACTATGTCACTCTAAAATTATATTTTCTATAATAAATAGATGGAAAAATATACAGAGGCCTCACCATTGGCATGTTGGGCATTTTCATGTCTTTTCGTGGGCACAAAACATTTATCCTGCCACAGACTCAGGATTTGATCACCCTCTTGTCTCCTGAGGACTAAACACTCATTCATGCAAATAGTTGGGACAAAGTTGAGTGTTTACTTTTGTGAGACATAACTCAAGTTTAGATCTTAGTCGTTGAACAAAGTATGAATCCTTCAGAGATTTAGGAATGGCTTTTCCCTTTTCTCTTGAAAGATACTAATAAGTTATGCTTTAAAATACTAACAATGGTTTTCTCGGAATCAATTTTTTTTCTAGTACAACTGTTTTATTCCGAGAGGCCTTTATTTTGTTGAGTGACTATTATTTAGAAATATAGCACTTGATCCTTCAATCACAGCAAACTGAAACTTGTTTCTTTTTCTCTCCAACCTGCTCCTGCAAATGTTGTTTTTATTCATTTTACTTGGCTGAGTTTGATTCTAGAATTTTTCTGTTTGGAAGAGTTTAAGACTCCTTTTCTGAAAAATAAAAAAGAAGTATGAAAAAAGAGTTGGTGTGGTAGAGAATGTTAGAAGGGGAAGGTATATGGTGGGGGATAAGCAAAGAAAACTGAGTTATCAGTTAAAAATGGGACTCAACAGCTGACATGTTTTTGGATAGCATAAACAATGATCTAGACTGTATGTTAAGTATGTCAGAATAGGAGACATGTGACGAAGAGTTTGCTGTAGAGATTTATATGGAATTGCAGATGAAACATCAAGACTAAATGTGTTTTCTTTTCTTTCTGACTAAGCCTCTGAACAGAATAGACTAAGTTTCAGAATTCTTGGGTATTTTGTCTCTCTGAAAAGAATGATATGTAGACAGGGTAAATATATATTTCTCTAGAAACCCAAGCAATATCCAGGATGTGATCCCAATTTTTAAAATATAGCTCTCTTAATATTTGTGAGTGCAGTTCTCTCAAGCTGAAGAAAGAGTATGTTTTAGAGCCAAATGGACTTGGGTTCAATGATGTTTCATTACTAATTTCTTATGAGCAATAGTGGGCTGAATAATGAAAATTGAAAAGCAAATCACGTGGAGTGTAACTAGAAAACAACAAGCAATTTGGCTTCTGCATCCACAGATGTTTTGAAGGCATTATTTTTATGGATATTTCTCATAATGTAACTTTCATAAGACCTAGGACAGAATCTACTTACTCGCATAATATAATGTGAACTTCTATTTTCATTGTACACAAAATAAAATTCATTCTCAGCACTTAAAAAAGAAAAAATGTAAACAATACTTTATTTTCATAATGATTAGAAAAGTTTGTGACCAAGTCTAATCACTTAGATTTTTAGAAATAGGGTGAGACTTTTCAGTTGAAAATGATACTCTTTTAATACTTTTGTAATACAGTTATTAGTTCATAGTGCTTTTGATCATGTTGGTTCCTGCAAATCTTTTAACCTAATGCCGCTGATTTATGATTTCCTAACCATGAGTCGTCATATACAGAATTAAACACCTATTGCATTATCACACGATCTGCTTCATTCCTAATGCCGAAGAAATAGCTCGAGTATTTTAAAGGAAGTTTTGATAATACTACACTAGAGGGAATAAAAATACTTAAGTATTTTAATTGTCTACCAGTTGGGAATGGTCAGAGAAGACACAAGAAGAATAATGTTCTGAGACAAGAAGAAAAATGAGCTCTAGGAACTGTTACAGCATAGTTGCTGCTTTCTAATTTAAAAGATCTAGACTGGAGCAATCGTCTTTGGGCAGTTTGTACCAAGATATTGTGGGAAATACACCAGACTGATAGATATTGTATTATTAAATTTTCTTAACAGAGTGTATTCCATCATATTAATTACAGCAAGGAGAGAGTGTAGTTGAAATGCCCAAGACCCTCAAGGAGGGCACAGGAAGTGAGGTGGAGCTGACCTGGCACTCACGGAGCAAAGAGGCTGCTCTGGAATCTTAGGAAAATTTAAATCTCTTAGGAAGAGGGCCTAGATTAGCACGACAATGGACTTCAGTGGGTGGTCTTAACTGGTAACCATTTAACACACACCAGCTCCTGAAGTAATGAAAATTGCACCAGGAAGTAAAGTTGAAGTGACAAGAGCTCTGCCATTTTAGATTTTTCCCTGATGTCCTTTTTGCTGTGTCACCTTTCCTCTGGCCTGCCCCAGACCACTATCAAAAATCCTTCCTGTACCCCCGAAATCAGGCACAAGACATCAATTAAATTTCAAATCTCTACTACATGTTAGTTTGTTATTTAATTCTGCAAACCTATGCTAATTATTCTTCATCCCTTCCCTTTTGGTTTTGTGATCCTTCTCATTCTTATGGTTTCCGCCTTTATAAACTCCACCCAATACCTGCTTTGGCGCTAAAAATTCTTTGGGACATGAGCCCCCTCTCAGTTGCTGGCTAATAAAGGACTCCTAAGTTTTCCTTAACAAGTGGTACCTCTCCTGTATAATATGGTCTCGCTCAGTTATAACATGTGGAGATTCCACCAAGATTTGAAAAGCCCACCCCAGAAAGACATTGCTCTGGTCCTCTCCAGGGCTGGCTAAGCCTCATAGGGAAAGCACCACCTCAGATTTCCATGGCCCCGTGAGACTTTACCCAGCTTAAAAAACTCCAGATCGATTGCTCCTCCAAAATTCAAACTGGCGAACAACTCCTCCGGTTAGCGTGTCTCATAATCAACTGGTTTTCCTGTTTCTGGGAGTGAATGTTGCGCATCACCCTTGTTCCACCCCTGTTTGAGCACGATGGTATTAGGGGAAGGGGGACCTGTTCTGTTTACTGGTCTGTTTGTTGACCTGCTTTGTTTGCCTAGCTTGTTTACTGATCTGTTTACCTGGTCGGTTTCAGTCTGAAAAACTTCTCTAATTTCAGTCTTTCTGTCTAAGTTGACTTTCACTGTCATCCTCACCATTGCCATGGTCATCAATATCTCCAAAATTTCTAAATTCATCACTCCCAAATAAAAGACATTAAACATAAAAATCCCACAAACTCAACAAAAAAATTCAGGTTTATAAGTCCGCTGTGCCATTCTCCTACCTCTCAATTACACTATCTTAAAAGTAAAATCTTATTAATAAAAAAGGGTCAATAATCATACCGGTTAACAACTCTTCTATTTACTTCAACTGGCCTTTTAATTCTCCTTCTCAAACTCCTCATAGGCTCATATATCCTGAACTGTCCGCTTAAATTGGTCCAAAAATTTATATATCCCCCCAAACCAGCTACAAGACACCAGCTAAATCTCAAATCGCTACTAGATTCTTGCCATTGTTAGTTTTTTTGTTAATTCTGTAAATCTACTACTGATTATTCCTGACCCTTCCCTTTTGTTTTTGTAATCCTTGCCATTCTCGTAGTTTTTGCCTTTTAAAACCCCACTCAACCCTCACTCCAACACTAAAAATTCTTTTAAACATAAACCTGTTCTCCGTCACTGGTGGACAAAATAAAACCTAATTTTTTCTCAACAAGTGGTGCTTCTCCTTTGTGATATTATCTTACTCAATTGTAACAAAGACTTACATAACAAAATAATCAAAGGTATTGGGTACTACCATCAGTACCAGTTTTCAGAAGAGTTAGAGATCCCGTCTTAAATATCCCTATTGGAGAAATCAGATTTGTATCCTTGGATACATTTCTCTGCTCTTTAATGTAACCTAATTACAAGCAGCTTTTTGGCTGTCCATAGATAACAGTGAGCTACCAACATATATCTGGAAATAGTCTTTAGAATTATGGGCACATCTAATTTATAATGTCTTTTTGTATGTGTCTTATTTTTAAATTAAAAAAACCTCTTTCATAAAAATATAAGTATCTATCAGTAAACTTTTGTAGCAGTGCAATAATTTTTTTTTTTTTTTTTTTTTGCTGCTTCCAAATATAACCGATTCACTGCCTGTCTTAAGGAAAAGCTGGAAGAAATTCCTTCCGTCTAGAAGAGCTAAAGCTAGTGCTAAATCGCTTATTTTACAGGAGAAATAATTACAGATAGGTGTTTTAAACAGACAATAGGAAGTCTGTTGAAAACATATGTATAGTATAAGAATCAGAAAACTAATCACACGGTTAACTATTTCTAAAATGGTTTCAGAAGAGTTTCCTATGTCAGAGTGCTGCTTTCTTTCCATGGATTAGTAGATAATAAATATGATGTCACCTCTATCTAGTTTTATAAACTCCAATTAACTAGAGTAGTTTCGCCTACAGTAGCCGGAAGCATGCAGCAGATGGCACTAAGAACATTTAGCAGAGCAGCCAAGAAGAGGTCGTCCTTAATTGCTTCACAGGGTCAGAAAATTGCCTGAAAAAAATGAGATACACTAACCAAATACAGCCTTGCCAACAGTAGTTACAAAGCAGAAACTGAAAGTTTCACAGAGAATTTTACACTCACAAGAACTTAGAGTCTTCAAAATAGACACCTCTCTCTCTCTCTCTCTCTCTCTCTCTCTCTCTCTCTCTCTCTCTCTTACTTTATTGAGTAAACATAGATATTACCTTATGAGTGAGCCTCTTTTAGGAATCAGGCTACTGCAAAACTTTCTATAATATGGGCTATATATCATAGCTGTTGCTGTCTCTATTCTTAGAGTAAAGGTATTCACTTGTTTTAATTTTGGAAACAAAAATTTCAATATGTATAATTTATCTCAAGAAAAAAAATGAGGATCAATCTAAAACATGGCAAAGCAAATATTTGATTGCTTCTTATAGTGTGCTGTCAGTTTTTTCTCTTTATAACTCTTTATTTGTGTTTTCTGTGAAAAATTGCTGGGGATTATTTTTCAGGCACCTATCTACTGTTCATCTGTATCTTACGATTTTCTTTAACAAATGGAGATTTGGTGCATGATTGGATTGTTTATGATAGCCAAGTATCAGGTCATATATGACTAAATCAAAGAAAAAGACAGAAAAATCTAAAGTCTGAAATCGAAAATAACAACTGAGCAAATTTTTGAGCTAATGTTCTTCTTTAAAGATAATCTCTTTCTCAAAATGCTAAACTTCATTGTAAACCTTAAATTTTGCACTTATACATATCAATAAAATGGGGGAAATATAAAAATAAAAAGGCAAAGAGCTTACAGAAGAATAAAGAAGATAATCTTTCTTTGATATCCACAGTGCAAAAATCTCATCAATTTTTTGTCCCTAGTTAATTATTTAACCTTTTATTTACATCAGTAGCACACATTTATGTCAGAGCCATACAGTTCAGTTAGCACTGAAATAATCCTTATTGTGCAAGAAGTAAAACAGCTTTTATAGTTCACTAATTGGAACTTTATTTAAAGAAAATCTATTAATTAGGTGCAATGGATATATGAAACTTAGACCATTTTTATGATGCTACCACGTATAATAATCTCTATCTCTGTGAACCATGTGTGGTCATAGTGCATTGGCATGTTCCCTGATCTCCTGGGAGTGTCATCTGTGCCTTACACAACAAATGCTTATGAATCCTTTCTATACTTTTAGGTTGCCATTATTTGAATATTTTAATGAAATTTATGTTATAGACAATACAGATGAAATAAATATGCCATCAGCTACAGGAGACATGTAAGTTAAAAATTTTCCCATTTCTTTGTATTGAAAATATTCTGTCCAGGGTGATTGTAGCAGGGATAGGGAACTTCTGGCCCTTGGGCCATGCATGGTCACCAAATCATTTGATCTGGCTAGGCCAAGGTCTTTCCAAAGAGAAGGTATTTCAACTGTCACATGAAGGGAGATTTAACTAAATGTTTTACTAAATACAGCAGGATAACTTTTAAATTGATAATTTTGTATAGCCCACAAATGGTCTCATAAACATCAAAATGGGTTCTGGCAGAAAATAGGTTCCGCACCCTTAGATAGAGGGAAGAAAAAAGTCATTTGCTGATAAGATTAGAAATCCTGAGAACATTATCTACCAAACTGTACACAAATGGTTGATTTCACACACACACATGCACACACACACACACCTTCTCATGTTGGAATATAACTGTCTATATAAGCTGGGTATGTTGGCACACATCTGTAATTTCAGAACTTGGGGTGTTGAGACAGTAGGATTGCTCTGAGTTCAAGGCCAGCCTTGGCTACACAGTTCAGGACCAGCTTGGACTATAGAGCAAGAACCTGTCTCCAAAATAAATGAATAAATAACTAAACAAAACAAAAAGCGATCAGTGGGACCTCATCAAATACAGCTGGCTGGGAGGGAAGGCTTGTGGGGACACCTCCTGGTTTCTGCCAGCTGGACACAGAGACAATGCTGAAGCTGAGTGTGGCACGGCACTGCCATATCCCAAATGGAAGGATGTCTTCTTATCCCTGACTTCTCTTACTTCTTACTCCTGGCTGTCATGACTAAACAGCTCTCCTCCGCCATGCTGTTTCTGGTTTCAAACCAGTAAGCCACTGGCTGAACCCTCTAACATCTTAACCAAAATAAACTCCTTTAAGTTGCAGGCACTGGATATTTAGTCACAGTGACAGGCAAGTGACAGATACAAGTGCCTATTTACCTACATATGAGGTTTGGTGAACAGGTCTTGCAAGCGATAATTGGATTTGATCTAGATTATAATTTTTGGGCAGAGAGCTGTCCATAAGGTTCCTTTATTATCCTTTTAATATCTGTGGAAACTTAAAGAATGTTCCCATTTTCATTTCTGATATGAGCTTGTGTCTTCTATATGGTGTTCTTTCAACTGGAGGCATTTCAACTTTATGCATCTGTTAAAAGAAACAGCTTTTGGTTTTTTAAGTTATTTTTTGTTGTTCCTTCTTTTTAATTTCATTGATTTTTGCTCTAATTTTTATTATTTTTTTTCTGCTTATTTCGGATTTATCTTTTTTTGTAGTTTCCATAGGCGAAACTTTACCTAATGACTTTTGGCTTTTTCCCTTCCTAATGCATGCATTTAGTTTTCTAGTGTTATTTAGTGTTAGGATCTCCTCCTCTGAGCATTGTCTTTGCTGTGTCCCGCAAGTTTTATGCATCATATATTAAATTTTGTATGTTTAAAATGTTTGTAGAATTTCTCTGGAGATTTTTTTTTGATCCACCAATTACATACATATTCAGTCTACTAGTAGTTTAGACTTGTAAGGCTATCTTTGTGTTATAAATTTTGTGATATGAGAGAACACAGTGGCTAATTTCTATCATTTTATGCTCATTGACATTTGCTTTACGGTTCAGAATATATCCTGTGTCGGTAAGTGTTCTATGTTGGCTTGAGAGGAACATGAAGCTTGTTTTTGTTGAATAAAATAGACTTCAGGTGTCAATTTGTCTGGTTGATTGATCGGTTACTAATTTTCTGCCTGATGTACCGCTTCAATTCTGATCGAAGAGTGCTAAAGGGTCCAACTAGGACATCAACAAAAGACCCATCTATTTTCTCTTGCAGCTCTTGCCTCATACATTTTGATGTTCTATGTTAAAGTACATGTATATCTATATCTCTATCTATCTATACTAGAGATTGTTATGAAATCTTAGGGCATTGACCCCTACATCATTATGCAATACTTATTTCCATCTTAGTAACATTCTATGTTCAGTCTATTCTATCTTAAATTAATAAAACTACTCATGAATTAATTTAATAGTGTTAGCAAAATATATCTTTCTATGACACTTGACTTTCAATATACAGGTGGATTTGTATGTAAGGCATGTTTTTCATAGACAATAGTTCACCAAACTTGGTTTTTATCTTCTCAGAGAATCTCTGTCTATTAATGGATTTACACATCAATGAGATTTAAAATTAATATTGATGTAATTGGATTGCTGTTGACTGTATTTGGTTTTTTAAACATTTTGTTGCCCTGTTTTTTTGTTCCTAAAGATGCTTAAAGTTGCCACAGATTATTTTTTTATAATGTTACACTTTTAAAATGTGTGGGGAAATGTTAGTCATGAGCATGTTTATAATATTTTGGCATGGATCAGATGTCATAGGAAGATTTAGATTTGACACTGTACGTAAATTTTCCAAAGCCAGCATTTTTTTAAAAAAATCTAGGCAGACAAACATGTAATTATCCATAATTTTTAAAAATTACGGTTCAAAGGCGTCAATTTAAGAATATTTTATTTGACATAAGTATCATGTTCTCTTTAGATGTTTAGCAAAATAGAATACTTTGAAATTATTCAACAAGTAAAATGAAGTTATCTTTCCAGCTTTATATTCTAGTAGGTCACTATAAAGAACCAAAGCAAAATGAAAATTACCTCTTCTCAACAAGAAGCTTGGTTAGATCACTAAAATCTATGCTAATTTAACCTTAGAAATTCTATTTCCATTAAATTGGTCAAAAATTATCACCTACTTGCAAGTCCTTAGTCTTCAGAAAGATATATGACGTATTTTGCTCCACACTGTTAGGTACTGGTAGTTAAAGTTTCTTCTAGAAAACATTGAAAAACAATTTTATTTTTATTTGAAATGTGATTTATAGGTTAATTTTCATATTAATTTAAAAATTGTAACTAGAAGAGATGTAGAAATTCATGACTTCCTTAATTTCTGTTTTGCTACTAGCTCATTCAAGAAACTTGACTGCATCATTTCTGCATTGGTATGAAGTCATATCTGACCAATATTATCATTATTGTTGACGTCTTGAGCAGTTAACAATTTTTAAAGATAAGCACATCTTTCTCTTATTTTTTTCAGGATTAAAAAGGAAAGGGTAAAATAATTCAAAAGAACATTTTCTGGTATTTAAAAATCTGATATGCTTAGTCTTAGAAAAATAAACTATCAAGCACAAATGTGGATGCTAAAATACCAAGAGCGAACTCCAGGAGGGCTCTCAAATGTCCTGCCACTTTTCTCTGTGGCATTTCTATAGAAAAATAAAATGGAACATCTGACCATACTTTTCCATCCCTGGTGGCTCTCCAAATACCAACTGACATTACCAGACAGAAGGATTCTCACTATTTGTTTTTCCCAAAGTGTGTATTTTAAAGCTGTTTTATTTTTCACACTGTTAAATGCAAGAAGAACGAGTAATCCATGGTCTCCCTTAAGGGGTTTACATGATACTAAGTGATAGAGATACACATCTAACTAACCAAAAATATAAAGTGCGTACTACAGCTCCTTGTGGGAACAACAGGGAAGGAGGTCTTAATTCTTCTGAAAGGGTAAGTAAAACTGTTACAAGGACGTGTGATTAAAATTTTTCCTTTGACCATTGAATCCATTTCCCCCACAAAAAGTTCTCAGGAGGAAGTAAAGGGAAACTAAAGGAACAATTACATGTAGATCATAAAACTTACAAAAGTATATGCTTGGAAACAGAGAGCTACTCTTATATAGTTATTTAGAAACTTAAAAAGGTATGAGTGGTTAAAAAAACATTACTTAGAATAGTGGTATAATAAGAGGGCTCATTCTCTTTTCTCCCAAGAACTTTATTTTCTGAATGTTATGTTTGGAAAACCACCAGATAATATAAAACTGCTTTTAATCTAGCTATGATGTTGTACTAATCACTTTCTCATCACTGGGGCAAAATATCCAATATCCACAACTTAAAGGTTGAGGGACATTTTAGATCTAAACCACAACATATATGCATTTTTATTGTATGCAAGATGTAGTCCTAACTTCCTTCCAGGTAATGTTTCAATAAATTCTGTCAAAAAATCTTAACAATTACATAGTATTATTTCCACTTAAAACTCCTAAGATTAGTAAAGAATGATTGAACTTCCTGAAGTTATTTGGCTAATATGTGGTATGGAAACAATTCTACACTGTCCAACTCCAAGACCAACTTAAAATAACTAATAATGATCTTAGCCACTATATCGTATTATCTGATTATACAATGAATTACAGTAAACAAGAAGAAACTAGACAAATTTGTTTCCTAATTTCCAAAAGGATCCACAAAAGATTGTAGCTTATCTTGGAGGGACTCTGTAGAGGCTGAATTTGGAAAATTTCACCTTGATGGAATTCTTTTAAATTAATGGAGGTATCCAAATAGTTCTCTCCTTTCGGGAAAAACAAAACAAAACTAAGGTCTTAGAAATCTTGGTGTTCATTTTCATAACCTAGAGCATGGGTCACCATCACTGAGCCGCAAGCTGGTATTGGTCATTGAAAGGTGAGGTACAGGGCCACAGGAAGGAGGTGAGCAGGGGTTGAGGACAGCACGCAAAGCTTCATCTGTATTTACAGCCATTTCCTATCACTCACATTGCTGCCTGAGTGAATCAGCAGAGGCGTTAGGTTCTTAGAGGAGCAAGAACCCTACCATAAACCGTGTGTACAAGGGATCTAGGTTGTGCGCTACTTATGAGAATCCAATGCTCAATGATCTAAGGTGGAACGGAGGTGGCGATGCTAGCACCCACCCCCATTCTGATCCCCCACTTCGTGGAAAAATTGTTTTCCAAAAAACCGGTGTCTAGTCCCAAAAATGTCTGTAGACCCCTGAACTAAGGGCATATCATTCCTCATATCTTTCAGTTCGGGTCAAAGGATAATCTACCAGTGTTTCTTTTCCTTGCGTGTGACTGTAAAGTTCTAATCTATACACATAGTTGTGTGAGTCTTTAATAATCAATTGATTTAATTATTTTATTCTGTTAATTTTGGAATCAGTATGAAACTAAAAATTGGGAAAATATTACACAGGAATGGAGATGAGAGATTATTAATTTTAGTGAGTTTTCTTTCTGGATAACTAGAGAGAGAAGCTGTGATGATAGTCTGGGATGTTTGCAACTCTGACATTACCTTGGCCCTCAGGCTAAAGGAAAAATGTGTCTGGCAGATGCCCTGGTAGTTACTAACAATGTCTGTGGGTCACAGAAATCCAGATGGATCTGGAAAAATTGCTTGACCAAAAGTAGAGTATGTTAGATAATTCTGGCTCTTTCCAAAAACTATTACTCAGGAATGAATTGAAACCAATAAATCAGTCACATTTATCATGAAGCGTTCAATGTGACAGATTAGAATGGGCATCCACTATGTGAGGACAAGTATAATGCATCCCTAACTCATGTGTGTTATAACTGGTTGAATATCTAAAGAACACTCCTTCTGAGCTCGGTGACATATGCTTGTGATCCCAGTACTTGGGAGGGTAACACAAAAAGATCACAAGTCAGAGGGTAGCCTAGCTTATGCAGAACATCCAAGGCCAGACTGGACTATGTGGTGATAGTTCATCTCATAAAACATAGCAGCAACAACAAAATAAAGAACATTCGTAGTCATGAATTATCCATGAAAACTACTTTATCTCAGTACGCCTATAATCTTAGGAGTTGAGAGGCGAAAGCAGGAGGATTGTGAGTTCAGAGCCAACCTGAGCTACGTAGTGAGACCTAACCTTTAAAAAATAAACACATATATACTTGCTTTACAACAGCTGCTTCTCCCCATTAAATACGTATAAAAATAATAGTACCGACAGGGGCATTAACTTTCAATTCCTGACTCCTACTTATCACAAATTAGACTACAAATCTACTACTTAAAGTGGTTAATTTAGAGCTTTGCTTGAAGTAGGATATAAATAATATATTCAACAATCTCTGCATTCATAGGCAAGTTTCAGCAAGTCTTACATGCAGCACAATAAGAATGCTGTTTTTTTATTAGATTCAGGAGGCATAAAAGGAAATCTATTGCATGTTGTTTCATCCAGTAAGCATAGTATCCATATTAACTTGTAAGCAAAAGGGAATCATGCCAGAAATTGATTTAAAAATTTAACACTGGCAAGATTATTTTAATATGATAAAGTTAATATATTCAATAATAGAATGATTACATTTGCAAACCTTCTAATTGGATTTTTGTGTTAATATAAATTGCAAAGTATTTGCACTTGATTATAAATGAAATGGTGCATGCACCCACATAATTATCACTTAATATTGAGCAAGCACGTCTGTATTTGAAACTCATATGAATTTGGACTTCAATGATTGAGTCAGGTGCTTCATCCATTTATTTTCAAGTCATTGCTTATTCATAAATCCAGTAAAAATAAAGAGTAGAATTCTATGATATTCTTGTGCTTTTCACATTAGATACAAAAAATTTAAGTGAATGTTACCAATAGACAATATGAACAATGAAAAATTTCACTAAGGAAAATGGCTTATCCATTATCATTATTAGAACCAATATCATGATTATTAAGAAAATGTTATAAAATTTAAAATAACTAATAATGGTCAGGTTTTTTCAGACCATTGGTATATTGTAAAACTAATGAAAATTAGTTTACCATAAAATCAGAACATGTAACTAATGATTTGTCACTAAAAGCAGCATATTTTGGTAAGTGAAGTCTCAGAAATGAGAAAGAAACAGGAAAATATATTAACTATATATAACTAAGTACTTGGGAAACAAATTATGTTTCTTTCCATAAATATTTAAGTGAAGAAAACTGAACGTATAAGTTCTGGCTAGCAGGACAGTCAGTATACAGAAAACAGCAAAGCCACCGTGACTGAGCAATTTCGCCTTTGGCCTGTGTTTCAGTGGAACAGTTGTGTGTAGAGAAACTTGGAAGTAAGCGAAGGGCCTGGCAGAATACATCTCTTCTAATTTCTGTTTTCTTACCACTCCATTAAAATATTATTCTTAGCAAGCTCTGACCTTGACACCATCAGGAAAATTCCCTCCGAGGTAGTCAGCGAGCTCGGGAGTCCCTGTGACTTCATTTCAGCCAGGGAGCTGAGGAGACCATGATTTTTTTTTCCTGGCTCCTACAATGTATAGAACAACAAATCTTGCATAACAATATCACCACGGCTCCTGGGACACAGCCTCCCAAGAATTCTGCACGTTTCATCTGCAAAGCATGTGGAGCTATTTGGATTTGCAGAATCCAGACCCAGGAGTAAGACTGGACTGGAGATGAAAATGCTGAATTTATTTTTCTTAAGAAGGTCTTGGCAATGTGGAAGTTCATTCAGACAACTATAGAGTTGTAAATGTGTCATCTGAAAAGGTAGTGGATGCAGATGGAACCCTGAGAAACCCAGTTACAGGGCTGAGCCGTGGAAGGAAACCCAGTAGGAGGCGCAGGTAAATCCTGTAGGTGGGGCTTTTTACCAAATAAACTTGTAATCTTAAAAAAATGAAGAGTGTCAAGATGATGCTCTAATAATAGGATCAAATGATACGGGAAGATTGAGGACTTAAAGAATGATGGGGTTGTCAGGCAGGAGTTAATTGGCAGCGTGAGGATGTTGAGTCTGAGCATGGGGTTGGTAGGGACGTGAGATTGCTGTTTTCTGGGGTGAATTAGGGGCGAGGAAGTTGGGAAAAGCCAGCTTTGCCTTTGCCTCTGCTAGTGTTGATTGATGCTATTATTTCTACCACAGAAAGAGTAGGAGGAGAACTAAAGTTGTTCAGGGCAATGGCTCACAAAATTGGCTGCATCTTATGACACCTTGAGAAAGGTTAATTTTATACTTTTGTTCTATTTTTTATACAATTCCCCAAGCCTCACTTTGAACCATTAAATCTGAATCTCTGCAGATATCAATCGTGTACTGATATTTTAAACAACACTTTAGGCACTAGTAAGGTTTAGCCCAGAATTAAGGACAACTAGACTAATCAAAAACGAATCTGGGGGCTGGAAAAATATAGCACGGTGGTGAGAACATTTGCCTGGCAAGTACAGGCCCTGAGTTCGATTCCCCAGCAGCACATTAGCTGATGTGGTGGGGCAACTGTAATCTCAGCATGTGGGATGCTGAGGCAGGAGGATTGCTGTGAATTTGAGACCAGCCTTGGCTACATAGTGAGTTCAGAATCATCCTAGACTACAGAACAAGACCTTGTCTCAAAGGAAAAAGAAATCTGACTTTTGGGTTTAACGTCAGTCTCACTTTTGGCTGTCAGGTCTCTTGAAACTTCAATTTCCTTGTCAAACAGGTATGGTTCTACTCCACCAAATGCCTGTAAATTAATCTACATTCCTATAATCCAACCCACCACCTGCAATCCACCCCTCCAGACAAGAACCCAGTCTCCCAAGAGCACATCGTTCTATAGACAATCCATAACATCCAAATACAGGAGACTCTTGAGGGACACTCCAGATCCAAACCCCAGTACTGACCAAGAGATAAGGGTTATCAAGCTCTGACATCATTTCCTGTTCTTAAGTAATACTCCAGGCCTCTTTCTCGACAACTCTGCTGCTACTTTACCTAGTACTTAGCTCTTACCACCATATTAGCCCTATCAAAATTTTCTTGTCTTACTCTTACAGTTTCTGGAGTTCTATATGTGGTTCTTTGGCATTTAATTTCTAATATGAACCAGAGACTTTTATTATTCTTTCATAGTCCTTTTTCAATTTGGTCAAGCCACAGCTCATTTTCAACTCTGAATTGGTCATTTGTGGCAATGTCTTACCGTCTATGGTGTAAATGCTGGTGGCCTGGTGTATTGCCCTCGGATCTTACCTTGATGTCACTGTCAAAAAAAAAAATGACACTGAATAAAATCAAAAATGGAAGGAAGACTTTACTCAAGCCTACCGTAATGTGGGGGACATCTTCAGTATGCACTAGATTCTGCTAAAACAGGATTTTTAAGCAGTGGGCTAAGCTAGTGGAAAAGTACTGGAGAATGTTAGGGAGATCAATATGGAGTTCTGAGCATATTGAGTTATTTATTCTTGAATTTGCAAATGTTCTTTTTGGTGATTAGGCCATCTGGGTTTGCTAATTGGTACTCTCAGGAAGTTGGGCACACATTTCTATTTCCTAGAATGGAGACAGCATTACTATGTTCAGTGTGTGTATGTTTGGGAATTGAGCCCAGGGATTACATACTGAGCTACACCCTTGCTCTCTTTTTGAGACAGGGTCTCCCTAAGTCACTGAGTTACCAAGATTGAGCTTGAATTAATGATTTTTTCTGCTGGGAGAACAGACTGTGCCTCTGGGTCTGTCCCAGGTGATTATCATTCAAAGAGATGGTTCTCGGGTGCTTCAGAGAACACATTCCAGGGCTGTGACACAGGCAAGAGACCAGAGAACCATGTCTGCCAAAAGGGCAGAGGCAGGACTCACGTTTAGAACATTTCTCAATTAAATGCTTACAGAAGGGGAGGTCAGGACTTTGAGTCAAGAGAAAGCCTGTGTAGAAAGGAAATGAAGAGGCAGTTCTCAGATGGAGAAGTTCAAATGGCCAATAAGTACATGAAAAGATGTTCAACATACTTAGCCATTTCAGAAATTCAAATCAAAACATCACTAAGATACCTTCTAACTATCCCCTTCGATCCAGCAATACTTCTGGAAATATTCCCAAAGAGTTAGAAACAATACATAACAGAGATACACGTATACCCATGTTCACAGCAGCACAACTAACAATAGCAAAAATATAGAAGACACCGAAATACCCATCAAGAGACCAGTGGATACATAAATTGTGGTATTTATACACAATGGAATACTACTCATCTATAAAGGCAGATATGTTCGAGGCTTTTGTAGGTAAATGGATGCAACTTGAGACCTCAGTGAAGTGAGTCAGAAGGAGAAGGTTAAATATTTAATAGTTTTCTATTATGGGAAACCAAGATCACAATTATTTCATAGAACAAATAATGAGAATTAGAGGGGAGGGGAGAGCATGGGAGGGAGAGAGGAGAAGGCTTTATAATTTTGCCACAATATATATCTGCACAAAATATTGAAGGTCAATGTAATCATTATGTATTACAACTATACACTTCAATATCATGGGAAAAAAAGAAAAAGGCTGTGCAAAATTTAGTCAGGTAACCAGAAAGATGAAGGCCATCTTGGTCACCATGTTTGACTTTTCTTTCATATAATCATTTTGTTAACATTAGCTCCTTTAAATTCTCTCTGTCTTTCGCTTTCATTTCTAATTACTAATATTTAGGCACTATTCTTTGGTAATTATTTAGAACCAGCAAAATTCTAACTTTTTGATAACTTTTTATATACAATCTGTTAACAGAGCAAATTATGGTAGCTGACTTACATCTTCTATCGGCAGTTTTCCACACCCCAAATTATCTAAAAGAAAGAGTTAAATTTTAAGGGAAAATGTTTTGGTAGTAATATTATTACAGTGTTGTAGAAATAAACATTTTCCTTTTGTACCTATCAGTGTCTTTAATATAACATTGTGCTATCCAGAAACAAAATATACTTAACATAGGAGATTTAAAGACATCTCATAAGCTTGATTTTTTGCGAATGTATTATCTAGTATACAGTTGTATGTTTTTATCAATTTTTAGAAATTGTTGACTAATATCATACTTTTATATATTTATGGGGAACTGTGTGATATTTCAACACTTGTGCAAAGCACGTACTGATAAATTAGCACGCCCATTTCCTCATCGTCTCGTTGTGTTTGAAGCCTTTGAATTCTTCTCCTCTGGTACTCTGTAAAACAGAGTAGGCTGTTGCGAGCTGTTGTGGTCCTACTGTGCTTCTCACTGAATGCCTGGCACTTGGCCCATTCCTTTATGTTTTGATATCTGTTACCCATTTTCCCTCTGTCCCGTACTCAAGGTAAGCACTACAGCTTCACCGATGGAGCTGGGCTTTTCTTTACTGGGTTCCTTTGTCTTCCTTTGGGGAGGTGACTGTGCCCCGAATTTTCTATCTGGCATTTTCTTCTTTACTTTATAAAAATACCACACATTTAAGTATCCCTAAATAATGTACTGAGTTGTATTTGTTTGTGTAACTCATTTTCCAAATATGAGTTAGACATCAGGCACTTTTTTTAGCCTACACCTATCCACATATTAACGTACTTCTTTAATTTTTTTCACAGCTATACAATGAACAATGTTTGCAATTATTTTGCTGAGAAAATAATAGCATATTTAACTCAATTTTTGATATAATGATTTTTACCATTCTGCTTAAACAAGTATAGATGTGTATATTCACAGGTGAAGAAGAATTATGCTGTTTATACTTTTTAAATTTTTTCCCCACTATTATTATTAATATACAAATGTAATACATAGTATTTACAGTGAATTTGGGTGTTTCGTACATCTATGTATCACATCGTCTTCACAATCCCTTCCCATTTTCTACCCTCCCATCCCCTCCCTGTCCCTTCCCCCGACTCCGGCTATCACTTCATATGGTTCCAGAGAATGTCTGTGTTCTGGGTTTTCCAAGTCCGAGAAACCATACAGGGTTTAACATATTAATCTTCCGCGCCTAAGTCATTTCACTCAAGTCACCACTCTACCCCAGCTTCCTGTTCCTCTAATGGGTTCGCAGTACTCAAATCTTGACATCTCCTCTCTGAATCCACCCAATCCCTTCATTGGGAAATTCACCAAAAGTTTTTTTTCCATATTTCCCTACATCTTTGTTGTTATTGTTAAACCTGGTCTTACCAGTTCACACTAGAAAATAATTATAAGCATGTAGTTCAAAAGGATAGTTAATTTGGGGAAGAAGAAAAAATAATAAATAAATAAATTTCAATTGCCTTAGCTGAATACTGGAAGGTGCATATTTGTACATTCACAAGGTTATCTATCCATCAATCAGTCTCCTTAGGATAAACTTTCATTAGTGACCTAATAAGTGAATTGCTACAACAATACAAAGTTAAAACTACATCACATTGCTACATTAAATGAACTTAAATCTATACCATATAAACATACTTAAAGTGACAGACATGAAGGGAAATCTATTTCAGAATTTCCTAACTTTCATATCTTATTTACTCATATTTCATTTATTACTAATCTATTTTTTCTCAGCTCCTTCTCCTTTAGCTGTTGTCACTTTTTCTCTGGGGTTATTGGTGTCACTGGTCTCCCTTTCACTGTCCAAGTTTCCTTTAAGTATTTTCTGCAATACTGTCTCAGTGGCTGCAAATTCCTTTAAGCTGTCTCTGTCATGGAAAGTTTTAAGTTCTCCCTTTAAGTTAAAAAGATAATTCTGCTGAATATAGCAGTCTTGGTTGACATTTATATTTTTTAGTGCTTGGATGATATTGCTCCACGATTTCCTTGCTTTTAGAGTTTGGATTGAAAAATCTGCCATTATCCTGATGGGTTTATTTTTGTAGGTCACCTTCTGTTTTTCTCTTACCGATTTTAGTATTTTCTCTTTGTGTTGGGTTTCTAGAATTTTAATTATGATGTGTCGTGATGAGGGTCTCTTCTGATCAAAGTTGTTTGGTGTTCTATATGCCTGCTATAGTTCCATGTTCATTTATTTTCTTAGATGGGAATTTTCTTCCATTATTTCATTAAACATGTCCTTTAAGCCTTTTGTTTTGTCCTCAGTCTTCTCCTCGATTCCCATAATTCTGAGGTTATTTCTCCTTGAATCATCTATCAGCCGTTGTAATGACTTGCTTTCTTTATTTGCTTTGTGTTCTTCATGGCCTCTATGTTGCAGCTTAGTCACTTTATTTTCTAGGTCTGACATTCTATTCTGAAGTTGTTCAAAGTGGTTGCTTATTATTACCTGCGTGTTTTTCATTTCCTGAATATCTGTATCTTTTCTATATCTCTGTTGTGTTCTCTAATTTCTTCTTTTGTCTTCATTATCTTCTGGTATATTTCTTCTCTGGTCTCCTCTAGTTGCTTTTCAAGGCTTGCTTTTTGCTTATCTATGTATTGGTGTAGCTCTTCTGCTGTCTGTTTTATTTCCTGCTTGAATTTCTGGGCCCAGAAGATGCCATCATTTTTGCCATATTCATCTTTATTTACCCTGACGTCATCTCCTGGGGTTTCAGGTCTTTTTGTAGGAGATTTGTGACTCTGCTTCCCTATTTCTTCTTTGGTCTCCTCTGATTTCTTTTCAAGGCTTGCTTTGTGCTTAGCTAAGTGTTCTTGTAGCTCTTGCACTGTCTGTTCTACTTCCTGCTTTGCTTCCTGGTTTAATTCCTGCTTTAATTCCAGGTTTAATTCACTGACTATCTGGGCCCATAAGTCACCATCCTTCTTGCCCATCTCTTCCTTGGGTTCTTTGGGTTCTGCAATTTCAGCACCCCTTGCACCCTCCCCTGGGGAGTCAGATCTTTTTGTATAAGATTTGTTACCACGTTACCCCATAGTTCTGCTACCTCCGACTGACTGGTGCACAGGAAGGAAAATGGCTCCTGCTGACATCACTGCCTGCGATGGCTGTTGATCCCCGTTTTTGATCTGGGATCCCCAGGGCCTTTTCTAGGGGGAGCGCACGCTGCCTTTGTAGTACACATACCCACGGATTGGTGCTTCTGAGGCTGGGGCCGCCCGCTGCCAATAATTCCCACTTATCCAGATTCACACTTACCTGAGCTGAGGTTCTGGCCTCCGGACCTTGTTTGTGATCTGTGGGTGCCGGCAGCTTGGGGACCTGCCAAGTGGGCTGCTTCTGACCCGCCCACAGCCTCCTCTCCTGTTGTTGTGTGCTCCGTCCTCTCCCAGCTCCCTTCAGTCAGATGCTCAGGCCCCCGTGAGATTTCCTCTGGAGCCATTTGCAGCCAGCTGCAGCGGCTTCCTGGACTGTGGGGATTCTTTTTCCCCCTCTGGTTTCGATGATCCTTTGGAGTTTCTGGCCTCCCGCTGGTCGCCTTTCAGTTTCTCGGGATGCACCTCTCTTTCCTAGCTACACCAAACATGCTTTTTCTAACTGTCTGCCTGACTTTTTAAGTGAGTTGATGAGGAAATATTGTGCATTAGTGTTACTCAGCCGCCATCTTGACTGGACTGTTTATAAGTTTTAAGTTAACTATTAAATGTGACTCCTAGATATCAGGCATTCAGATCATAATTAAGTGTAGTTCTTTTAACAGGGTCCTTATTAATCCCAATCTGCTAGCATTCAACTTATATATTTCTTGGTTCAGCTCTCACCTATTTAAATCTTGTCTCCTCCTGACAGGGACTACTCCTATTGGTCAGAGTCAGTTCTCACATCCTACCTTTCTCTTCAAGTCGCTCATTTCTGAGTTGTCCAGGAAGCAAAATGAAGTTAAATTCTGAGTGTTAGGAGTCCAGATTGGAACCTTTTAGAGGAACCGTGGCCAGATCTAAAATTAGTTGTGTGATCACAGACACAGAGATGCAAAAACATCCAGGATAGAGCGATGGATACCGAGATACGCTAGGAGGAAGCGAGATGTGAGACAAGTGGGATACATGTTTAGTACACAATAAATAAAGGGAAATTGGTTGCAGTGTTCAAAGAAATCTAAGAAGCCACTCTTCGAGAAACAAAGAGCAAGTTATTTTCTTTGTTTGCAATCTGCACTGAGGATCCCTGGCCTGGATGATTGAAACACAAGTTTGTTTTTCTGTTTTTTATGTGGATTGTTTCCTTGGTCTTGTTTATGAATACAACTACAAGTTTCTGCCTAGGGAGAGCTTTCAGGAAGCTTCTAGAAGAACTAATTGGTGATTGTATCCAATGCCTTGCTGTGTTCATATATTAATTTTTTTTTGTTTTATGCACTCAGAACATCTTTTCAAATAGTGTATCAACACCCGTTTGGCAGGTGTGGCTGCCAAGGTTGATCGTGTCAACTTGATTAACTTGGAGCCTCTGAGAAAATCAGTAAAACAGACTTGTCTATGTGCCTGGACCAATCATAGAGGCGCAACCTTGGGTGCTGCCGCTGGGCCCTTGTCCCTTGCTCTGTAACCCTATCTTCTTTTTTTGCTGCCCAGGTGCCATCGTTGCTCTAGCACACTCTTCTGCCATGATGCTACCATGGACTGAGTCTTCTGAAATCGTGACCCCAATGAAACCTCTCTTCCTTCCGGTTTTTGATGTTGGGTACTATGTCTCTGCAACAGGAATGCTGACTAACTCTGCCGCTAAGTGCTTAAATCAAAATTAATCTCTTGAAAATTAAACATTCAGAATAAGGTAATTGCTCAGCCAGCCTAGGATGAAAGAATGGAGGGAAGGATAGGTGTTTTTCTATTACAAGTTTTTTACTTTTGGCTGCCATAATTTTCTTCATCTTATATTGAACGGTTCTGAATTCTGAAGCTTTTTTGAGCTATTTTTTGCTGTGAGATATATTAAAACCCAAGGGTATCTGGGAACTGTGATAAATCTGACTCCATGTTGAAGCTTTCTGTGTCATTGATTTCTTTCAAAATTGAGGAGAAATACACAATTCACAATTCTATGAATAATGTACATGCTCTGTACGGCTATCATCAGTATCTAGTATCTCTTGCTAGTGGATTTCTACTTAGGTGAGGACGGAAGTGTCTATCCTTGGCTTCTCGGAGAAAGGATGTGGGTCCCAAGAAACTCCCCATACCTAAAGCCATGAATCTTCTAGTGTGAAGAAAAGTGATGCCCATAAGGAGTCTCTTAGCTGGTGTTTCTCCAATTTTAATCTGTTAATAATTTACATTGAGATCTCGAGAAAATGCAGGTTCCTGGGCTTCTGCTTCAAGGATACTGAGAGAGTCTGGGATGGATATTAAGAAGCTACTTTTGTAGAAAGCTCTCAGATATTGCTGCCCTGAAATTTGAGGACCGTATTTTAAATGGAACTGCCTTACATAGTGATTGTACTATGATTAATTTAATCAATAAAATGGAAGGCCTTCAATGAGTACTCGTGAGCAAGGAATGGGTCTCTGGAGCTCTGTACACAGATTTCAAAGAAGGAAAAAAGTGATATCTGTCTAGCTAGTAAGGTCCATAAGCCAACTCTAGAAGTCAGTGTACTGGCCAGTGACACAGTCGGGTCACCTTCCTAGCCATGATCCAGTACCAAGAGATGTTTCTGAGTCATAATAGAAAACCTCGTCTGCCTAACTCTGTGCAACAAACACCAGTTATTGAGGGTCACGTTGGCTGTTGCTTTGGATGGTGAGTGACCAAGTATTTCAATGCAGCAGAGAGAAAATATTTTAGTATAGAGTTGTGATCAACACTCCAGCATTCAGAAGGGTAGCTAACAATAGAACCCTTGCATTGCCATTTCTTGACTGTATGTCTTAGTAAATTACTTAGCTTTTTCAGGCCTCATTTTAATATAAAAATAGAGATGTTAATAACATAATTTTTCCCCGGGTTGTTTTGAAACTATATTAAAGCACTTATCACAACTTAAAAAGTGGTAACACCTAAAAAGTGGTCAGTAAAGTTCATGACTATGCCTCCAGCAAGGTAAATTTTTCTTTTGATAATATCTAGTGGCTTCATTAGAATAAAGACTTTCCTATAAGTTTTAAAAGACAAATGCAAAAGAAATCACGTGGAAGCTGAAGATTTATCAAAAAAAAAAAAAACCTTATCTGAATCCCAGTGTGTACATTGTCCTGTCAAAAAGTTAAAGTACAATTTTTATCATGATCACTAAACAGTAGCTAAAACTATCTTGGACCATTTATTCTTAATTTTCATTTTAACTTGAGGAAAATTTTATCTCATAAATTAACAAATTCTACCAAAGCTAGAATGTTGGTTATTTCTGATACCCAAACTTCTGCCTATGTCTCCCAGTGTGTCCTCACTGCTATCAAATTGATTTTGGGTTCTCAGAGTACATGTGGAGTTTATCCATTATTCATTCCCTCTTTCTACTCTGTAGTCTATTCCTATTGCCATGGGGATATCTCTTCGTTGCCAAGAATCCCTTCACTTCAGTCATCTTCACAGTTAATGTGGTATCAGGTTTATTCTAGCTTTGATACTGTTGAAAAAGAAATGTATTTAATAAGGTGAATTTTTTTTCCACTCCATTTGCCTTTGCATGTCTTTGTGTTGCAAATTTAGCAACTGAAACATTTGCTCTGATGGATTATCTACAATACATCATTGGCTGTCACATGCATGATTGATTTTCAATGTGGGCCTGAATGTTTCCTACCAGACGAAACCTGTCAGACAGCAAGGCATGTTTACAGTTAAGGAAGGCTTTCTTTGTCAGGTACCCATGTCACCTTTGACTACAACCTCCTGTTGTAAACAAGAGTTGCTGGCAAGAGATCTTAAATAAAACCCATCTCTCTCGTCGTCGCCGTTTTCCACACACCTTGCCAAGGAGGGTGTCTAGGGTCCCTCGATTTCCTCCTTTCTCAGTCCTTGGCTCTTTTGTTAATCTTCCTGCACTGGGTTCACGTTCCCTGTATCCACTTTGAATCCCTTTCTGTGCCTCTCTGATTACTGTGGATCAGCAGTGAGTCATGGAAACTGCTCAAGTCATGTCTGCTCATCTTTCCAGCCATATCCTGTCACTTGTCTGCCTTTCAACTGCCCTTTGTAACAATATGCCTTCTTCTGTGTTAGTTTACTTGTTTAAAATTTTTATGTTTGAATTTCAAGCCCCACTTACATCTTTAATTGTAAAGATTTTCACGGCCTTTTAAAGTTACAATTTGGCTACATGTGATGTGTTAGAATTAATGTTTCACATTCAAAATATCCTACTCTTGTCATCTCCCAGAGTTTGAGGATTAAAACAAAGTTAATCTTTTTGTTTGTTTGTTTTTTGAGACAGGGTCTCATTCTGTAGCCCAGGCTGGTCCTGAACTCACTATATAGCCCAGTCTGAGTCTGGCCTTGGATTCACAGCAATCCTCCTGCATGAGCCTGCTAAGTGCTGGAATTACAGGAGTACAAAGTAGTTGTTAAAATGCTTAATTTTCATTTCTCTTGTTAATCTTGCAGTTTTCATGGTCTTAATGTGTTCAGTTATATACAATAGGTCTGACCGATTTTCCAACAAGTTAATGTCACTGAAATATCATGTATGCACATTGGTTAGAAAGCTGAAGCCTTGGGCGGAAACCAGCCTAATGCTTGTTTCTATCAACACAGTTTAATTGGAACATAACCACATCTATTTCACATTGCAGAGAGAGACTAGAATAGGTTTGCAGAGAAGTATAACATGCAAAACCCAAACAGCATGCTACTTGGCCTACCAGGCAGACTATCTATTATGTTAATTCAGGCAAATTTCCAGGTCAGCTCTTGGTGTGAAGTTTAGGGTATGGTCAGTTATTGAGTGTCTCTTTGCTCTAGGATGTGAAAATGCGGTACTGACTCACTAGAGAGACCAAATTGTTTTCAGAACTAGCTCAAATACAAAGAGGTATGTCAGATAAAATACAGGGCTCCCAGTTAAGTTTTAATTTTAGATCTATAACAAAAAAATTTTTAGCACAAGAGAGGCCCTGTGCACGATGCTCCATCTTGCTCTTTCGTTTGTTCAGCATGGCAACTGTGCCTACAAAGACACGCAGGGAAGAAAAAGGAAGAGAACTCGAAGCCACATGTACAGGGCACTGGGAGAGTTGTGGCTTCTCAGCGCCTTCTAATGTATCAGCTGACCCTGGCCCAGAGTTCCACTTCGCAGCCAGGCTTCCTGACAACAGAGGGAGGCGTCATTCTTTGCAGCCAGGTGTTTGGCACCTAGGTGGTCTGTTTCCAACCCAGGAATCCATGCTGTTAAGTAGCAATTTGAGTTTTTCAGTTGTACGTGGGGTTGCAGGAGGAAGAACACTTTTCAACCTGAGATGAAGGGGAATTTTGCAGTAGGGGTTCACAGGTCTGATTCAGCCACAGGAGGAGGGCGAAGGACAGAAAGTTGACAAAATGGGTGATTGGGAGTTGGCCAGATGCCACCTGTGCTAGTGCTGTCCGATCTGACAGTGTGAGGGATTTAATTGTGATTAGGAAACACTGGGCAGCCCCAGGGGTTCACAAAGAGACAACAAGGCTGGGTAAGCAGAAAAAGTGTTTTAAAATCTATATCAGAGGCAAGGTTTTGCTTAGGTAAATCTTCAAATGTTTAATAAAATCTTGCAATTGTTCTCTCTCACATTCATTTTACTTTTTGTTTTTACCTCAATTCTAGATAAGACATATGTATATATTCTGATCACAACATTTGTTCCAGCTGAAGTCATTAACTAACCTGCTGAGTAACTTGTAATCAATGGATTCCCCTTTTGATCCCTGGTTTCTCATCTGAAGATATCTGAACTAGAAGAGTTTCAGATTCTTTCTGGGTCTCCTCCTAGGACAAGCCTATGCACGTTGGTGATGTCCAAAAATTAGAGCAATGCCACATATCAGGGGAAGAAATAGTGAATTACATTAATAATATTTTCTTATTCATATT
Source organism: Ctenodactylus gundi (assembly GCA_004027205.1). Taxonomy (NCBI): domain Eukaryota; kingdom Metazoa; phylum Chordata; class Mammalia; order Rodentia; family Ctenodactylidae; genus Ctenodactylus; species Ctenodactylus gundi. Next base: position 349,828 of record PVKB01000050.1, read on the forward strand.
AAAAAGTTATTTATAATGTGTCAAATTTCAAAGTAAAAATCTAAAATAAATAATAACTCCAAATTCTCTAACCATGGCTGACAACATCAGTACATGGTTGTAGTGGGTAAGACTGACTTCCAGCAAGTCAATAAACAACCAGTGAAGTTTAATATTCTAGATGTGTCTACTTCGGGCATATCTTTACAGAGCATTTGTTTGTCTGCAACACCATTACTTTCTTCATAAAGATTTTAGTTTCCTGGTAGTTTTTAAACTGCAGAGAAGATTTTGGTAGTGATTGTTTCACTGTATGGTACTTGGTTAGGTAACAGCCACCATAGGAAATCTTTATTTTGTTATTAGCCAGAAATGATTGTGCATGCCTGTTGTCCTAATACTCAGGAGGCTGATGCAGACAGATTGTTGTGAGTTTGAGGCCAGCCTGAGCTCCACGATGAGTTCAGGACCAACCTGGATTACAGAGCAAGACCTTGTCTCAACCTCCCCCCCCCACCACACACACACTTTATGTGAACATTGCTGTTCATAACAATATGTGAACATTAATTTACATATTGACTACAATAATATTTTAATTAGTGTTTTATTTACATAGGTAGTATATGAAGGCATCTTTTGTCCAAAATTAAAATAGGACAAATAAGACTAGAACACCTTTATCTATAATTGTAATTTTTCTTTATCCCCCTCCTTGAGGTTGGTATTGTTATTGGTTTTGTGTCTTTTCAAATTATTTAAAATGTGTTTTTTATTTTTGCATAGAGATTTGACTGTTGTTCACATATGTACTAACAATCTTAACTTGCCATGTTTCTGAAAACAACACTGGTTTTGCACTGGGCTTAAATATCAAGTGAAAATTAAGACGAGTCATTTAAGAACAAGATGTGTGTGTGTGTGTGTGTGTGTGTGTGTGTGTGTGTGTGTGTGTGCAAACTGATTCAAAATATTCATACTCCACTTTTCACTTTGATTCCATATCTGGGGCGCAAAGTGCCATCATTTAAAACATCACTAAGCTTTGGTTCAGCTCTGAATTTCTGTTGGTTGATTATTTTCAGATCTAATTTAGCTGAATTGAAGGTATGTCATAGGACTTCTACCTTCCTAGTGGTATTTAGTTATAATTACTGTTTTATATAGCCTGCTGTTCTTTGTGTAAGCTGAAATAATTTTATAGTACTAATTTTCTGTTTCTTAGCTCCTAATTTTGCACCATTAGTACCGTAATACTGATATCTTCTTTCAATAAACAAAACTGTATACACTCTGATGATACTGACAAAAAAGTGACATTGTTTCCTTTTCTGAGACCAGTGAGATAATTCTCACAGTTTTCTGTCTTTCTGGGTGGACTTACTTCTTTTTAACATTGAGTGTGTCAGTATCCTCATGGTTAAGGTTCTAACTTAATCTTTATGAAGATGAATAATTCTTTGCCTTCACATGGACAATTTTTCTTCACTTTAGGCTGCCTGTCTTGTAAATCATTATATATCTTATCCGAGGCTACACAGTTTTGGGGGCATGCTATTGCTAAAAATTAGTACAGATTTATTTGGAAGCATTAATAAGAGAATGACATGCATTCAGACTTACATACAAATGCTGAATTGTGATGCAATTAATTAAAAAGTAAATTTATCATTTCTCTCACAAATCCCCCTTATATTAAGAAGCTTCATTGCCACATTGAAGTGAAGTATCCCTTAATATCTATGCTTCCTTTCTTACATATGTCAGATGCAATACATTCATAACTCGAACAAATTCTTGTAGCGTGGTGGCTCTTTTCTTGCCTTTCTTTTTCCAATTCACCAGCAATACACTAATTCAGGAGTCTGAGAATAATTTCTGTAAAGAGCCAAATAACAACCAGCTTCAGCTTTGTTCAAATTTCTTACTCCTGTTGTTGTAATTGAGAAACAGTAACAGGAAATGCATAAAGGAATGGGTATCCTTGAGCCCCAATAAATCTTTGATTACCAAAGCAGATGTTGGCCCATGGCCATGGCTACTGAAATTCAGGTACACAGATCATAATCAATTGAGGTCTTTGTGAGGTCCTTTAGCTCTTTTTGCAGAATCTGTATTCTTTCTGACCAACTCACTTTCTGCTTATGTATTATTGGTTCATTTCCCACCTATTTGTATTTTGACCTCTCCTGACATCTTGTTCCTGGACCGACTCCTTGCGTCTGCTCTCGTGTCATGCCTGTCTCTACAACTCTCTCGTTCTTCCTTTGTCCCATGTGTCGTAGCACTGGTATTTGACATGCTGTCAGAAACACAGGGGCTCCTGGTCCAAGATTTTTTTACTCACAGAGGCATATTACTTCTCAAGGTAGTTTCGGCAGGGAGGAGTACTCAGTAAAAATCTATTCAATAAAAAATAGGCTCTGTTTTACACACATAAGAAGAGCCACCAAAAATATATATGGTAGCAGTGATGTCAGGGGAAATGATAGTGTTGGAATTCCAAGAAGATATCTTGTCCCAGAATCACTTGAAAATATGATATAAACTGCTAGAGTTAACTTAATCAGAACTCTGGAAATGGCAAATATTTAAACTTAAGCCAATAAAAAAATTCTGAAAACTAGTTGGAGATCTTTGTGATATTCCCCCCGGCTTAGTAGTGGTTTAGAGCCTATAATCCACATCTCCAGGGGAAGTTCAAGGTCTGGGAGGAGCTGAGAAAATATTTTTCTCTGAGATGTATAATCGTCTCTTTCGACCTTCTTGGCAACTCCTTGAAGCCTCATGTGAAGGATTTGCCTGTGCATGTTTAACTCAGAGCTGTCTGAGTGGAGAAACAGCAGCATTGCTGCGCATGGGCAGGGGTCACAATGTTTACAAGTAAAGATGCCCACGGTGTTCTCTTAGACAATGTGCATTACTTGAAGAGTCTGGAAAGAAAGGCAGGAAAGAGATGCTTTTCGGAAATCTGACTAGGAGTGATGATCATATCCAAGGTTGGAGTCATGCTCAGAAAATACATAAAGAGCCATAAGCTCTTTCCTTTGATGACCTTCAAACTCCACAATATAGAATGTAAAGGCCAAGGCAGAGTAGTAGTTTTTATTAAGAATAGAAAATGTGTTCCAATAACAAGTACATACAGCCTAGCGGCTAAGATGGGAGATGTTTCTCTGTTAGTGTTGTTGCTGTTCCTCAGCTACAGATATTTACAGACTTCAGTAATTACATACAATATACTGCGCACTCTTTACAGAAGAAATAAGCAGAACAATTTACAGTAAGCAACAACGACAAATGCCTATGAGAGAGGAAAAACCTGACTTTTCAAGTTAACACATTGTGGTGTTCAAATGCCAAGCTGTCAACAGTAATTAAATATGCAAAAAAGAAAAAGGGTGTGGCATGTTATCTATAAACACAAAACTAAATAAATAGGGACTATTCTATTCCTGCCTCAGAGACAAGGGTTTTGCATACATGTACTCAAAAAAAAGCTAAATGAAAACAAATGGACCAAAAAAATTCTAGAAGAAACCAGGGAAATAGTGTGTTATGAAAGACAGGATATCAGTAAGAGAATTTAGGGAAAAGAACCAAATAGAAGTTCTGGAACTGAAAAAAAAGGGGCTAAAATAAAAGCTTACCGGATGACATCAACAATAGTTTTGAACAGACAGAATCTAGAATAAGCAAACTTGAAGACGGGAGCATTGAAATCGTCTAGTCAGAGGAAGACAAACAAAAAGAACGAAGAAAACTCGAGCAAAAAAACAGAAGACAGAACACTCCTAACACATCAAATGGGGCCAGAATTACCTTGAAACTAAAACCAGACAAAGACACCACAAGAAAAGGAAATGCTAGACCAGAATCTCTACGAAATATAACTGCAAAAAAATTAATGAAAGATTAGCAAACCAAACTCAGCAGAATATGAAAGAATCTTTTGCTACCTTTGCCATAGTCAATATACAAAAAAAATCAATCAATATAGTTCATATTAACAGAATGAAAGAAAAAATAGGAACTCAAAAGCAAACAAATGTTGGCAAGGATATGGAAAACAGGAATGCCCCTCCACTGTTGGTGGGTCCACGTACTAGTGAAACCACTATGGAAATCAATATGGAGATCCACAAAAAAACCCAATGTAGAAATTCCATTTGACCTTGATTCATGTGTTCTGGACTTCTTTGTGAAAAAGTTAAAGAAATCATATTATAATAACACATGCATACCCACGTTATAGCATCAGAACTCATAATTTCTCAATGTGGAGGTAATTTATATTTCCATCAATAGATGTCTGGATAAAGAAAATGTGGTCTGTAAATACAATGGAGTATTAAGCTGAAATAGGGAAAGATAAATTTGAGTCATTTGAAAGGAAGTGGCTATACTTTGAGAACACAATGCTTAGAAAAATAATTAGACATAAACAGTTAAGTAACACATAGTTTCACTTATTTGAGAAACCCAAAATATAAATGGCCGAAAGAGGAAAACATAAGAAGACAGGAAATAGGTAAGTACATTTCACTGAGATGGAAAGGGGCCTGAGGATGCCTGAATGGGACCTGGGGGCGTAGGAAGGGAGAAAGGGAAGGGATGGTGCTGTGTTTTGGATCTTGAGTGTTTCCCCAAATCCTCATGTATCTGGAACTGTGTGCTGTTAGGAAGTAGGGTTGGGCTGGTTGGCTGGAAAGAATGGATGCTTGGGGCTTGACCTGAAAAGACTTATTGAGATTGGTGGTTTCCCAGGGCAGAGTTTTCAGGTTGGTATTATTGATTCCAACCTTGCTGGCTGGGTGGGTGGGGCCAACTGGCAGCTTGAACTAAGTAAAAGAAGGAAGAAGAAACATTATTACGGCTTCTTCCTGGGAAGGCTCTGGCCTTGCTGGAGGTCTCAGACATAGATTAGCTCCTCACTCAACTGGCTTTTGTCTGCAATGCCACGAACAGCTCTCCAGCCTCTGCTATGTGCTTCTACTGTTGCCAGCTGCCCATGAATGAACTGTGTGAGACTTTCTGAAACTGTGAGCTAAGTAAATCTTTCTTTTCTTAAATCGTGAATGTTGGGTAATCTGTCACAGGAATGAGGAAGTGACTAAGAGGGAAAGAGGGAATAGGTGAAACCACAATATGCTTCTACACCAATTCCTCAAGCTACATCCAAAATGATCTTTCAGAGTTACTTTGACTTGGAAATAAAAATCCAGAAGTTTTACATGGCCAGATCCAGTGAGTAAGGTGAAAGAGATTCTATTATGATGTTTTTTATGAATATGAATACACATTACAAAAATATGCAAATAAAACAATATTTTAAAACGTACCAACACGTTTAATTGCATCAAATTTTAAAAGTTTATGAAGTGCAAAGAAAAATAAATAAAAACCCAGAGAGTGAAGAGCCGACACACAGAGTGGGAAAACTTACTGCCAGTTACTCCTCGAACAGAGGGCTGATAACGAGATTACGTAAAGAACAAAAACAACAGCAACAACAACAAAGACTTTCACAAAATAAAAATTCAATCAACAATGGATAAAGAATTGAGAGTTCTCTAGAGAAGAATTACAAGTAGCCAGCAACTACATGAAAAACGTATAGCATCTTTTGTCATTAGAGAACTACAAATCCAAACAACACTGGCTTTCCTCCAAAGTGAAAATGACCACGAATGACACTTATTCTAGTAAGAATGGTCATTTTTAAGAACACAAGAAACAAATTCTGGGGAGGCTGTTGAGCAAAAAGGAACCCTTCTCGTACAGCAATGTGCTAGCGGGGCAAGGGCATGTCATTTGGTACAGCAACAATGGGGATCGTTTTGGAGATTACTCAAAAACCTAACATAGAAATTCCATTTGATCCAGCTATACCTTTTCTGGGTGTCTTTCCAAAAGATTGAACATTCTCATAATACAGTGATACAGCTCATCATAGCTAGATCTTGGAAGAAACCCCTAAAGCCATCAGTAGATGAACACACAAATAAAATGTGGTACATATGCATGATGGAGTTCTGCCTAGGCATACGGAGAGATTTCCTTGAGTAAATAATAGGAACATGGATGCCACATTTTGGGGTAAATAAGTTATAATCATATACCTGATGATGATCTATTGTCGAGTATACTTAAAGAATTCTTCCAAGTTTTCTAAGTCTTCCGACAAAAGAACAAACAGTCCGGTTTAAAAATGAACCACAAACTTAATTGGGCATATTCCTAGGGAATACAGACTATGTGTGTAGCATCATTTGTTGTTAGGAGAATGCAAATCCAAGTCACAATCTGACATCACATTATGGGGGTAGATCAGCAAATACTATGAATGTTTAAATTTTTAAAATTCAATAAAAGACACATTGTCACTAATGCCTCTCATGATATTCCTCTTGCTTGAAACACACTCGTGGATCGTTTTTGTCACTTTCTGAAGAAGTTCGAAATCTTGCTTAGTTAGTGTCTGTGGTTGCACTAACCTGGCTTCTTGATGCCCTGAATTGATTCAAAACAATGGCCCTCTGTGGTCACTATGACTTTGGAAGAAAGCCAGAAGTTTCACGTTGCTAGATCCAGTGAGAAAGGTGAATGAGGACCCATCGTGATGGTTTTATGAGCCTACCTTCTTGTTGGACAGCAGTCAGCCACAGTGATCACTGCATTCGTGGTCACACCTCATAGACACTCGCAAAAGAGGATTCCTGGGCAAGAGAAATTGAATAAGTGTTTTAATTGAGTAGGAGCATTTTAAGGGACATTAGTAGCAATGTATCTTTGAGTGTGGCAAGTTATATTATTTAAATATTAACTACATGTTTTAATCACACACTTAGACTAAGATGACTGATTTTTTAAAAAAGGAAAATAACAAACATGATGAGTATGTCAGGAAATTGGAACCTTTGTGCATTGCTGGTGGCAACCAACATAAGTAATATAAATGCTATGGAAGATATTTGCAGTCCCCCAATGTGTTAAGTAATTTAAATTATAATTGACATATAACCGAAGAACTCTACTACTAGGTTGATACCTAGAACAATTTGAAATATGTGGACATATCAGCAAACAAAAGTGTTTCTTACACAGGAATATTTGTGGCAGTGCTGCTCACAATAGCTTAAAAATGAAAACAGCCCAAATCTCCACTAACTAATGAATTAGTAGACAAAATGTACTCTATCTATATCATGGCATATTACTCACTCACAAAAAGAATAAAATACTATATACACTCCAACATGGATGAACTTTGAAAATATTATGTTTGGTGGGAAAAAGAACACAAAAGGCCATTTTTTTTATTCTACTTATATGAAATAGTCCTCTTCCCAAAGGCAAATTAACAGAAAGAGAAAATAGTTTAGTGATTATCAGGGACTGGGGCAAAGGAGAATGAACCATGACTGCTTAACCACTACGGGTTTTCTTCTGTGGTTGTAAAAATATTCTAGAACTACATAATGGTGATGGTTGGAAAACATTGGGAACATATTAAATTTTTTCTGAAACTAATTTTGATGGCTGCACAAGATTGTGAGTATAGTGAAAGGCTACTCTGTTGTATTTTTAGGGGGGGATAAGATGGGGACTTTTATGTTTGCGTATTTTATTTTAAGTAGCAGATGAAATGATTTAGCAAAAATTGTGCGCAAATGTGTCTATCAAATCTAGAAGCCTACAGTGAAACCTATGAATCTATTTTCATTTCAACTTCAGATGAAAAGGCTTTAAGTGTCCAAAACCCTTCAGGACGTTGCTCTCATCACTTAGATATACTTATACATTTATAAATGAGCCTAAAATTAAAAGTTTTAGCAACATCAATCAATACCAACATGCCAACTGAAATGTCAACTGGTAAAACATACAAACACACTCGTGGAGATTGGAGGAGATGGCGATGACTCATCTTGACAGGAGCAGACTCTTGAGATTTCAGCGAAAAGCCATTGACATTACTGAAGGATAGGAAAATTGGATTTGTGAGAAGAGATGAAAAGAGTAGATACCAGCTGGTTTAGTGGAGGAGAAACTGAAGACTGATTTAATAACCAGCACCAAGAGCTGTATTGCTACCGCATGGGCAAAAGAGAACCTGGTGGTATTAGAGGATAGAGGAAACTCGGCGTTTCCCGGATGCTCTAATTTTGTTTTTCTCAGATGCATTTTCATACACTATTTTAAACACGGTAGAAGGCAGAAAAGTGAACTTTTGTCTTTTTGTCCTACGTATTTACAGCGGTATGCGGCTTTTCTCATTTGGGTAGGTCAGAAGATGAACAGGCAGTGGGGAGTCGATAGATGACGCAGAGGAGAGACTCGAGGCCATCTTTGGAAGCAGCTACTGTATTGTTTAAGATGATCAGCTGTGCAAGCATGATTTCTGAATTGTAGTTTTCCTTGGAAACCTTTAAATAGCACACATTCTCTTGTATGAAAAGTAATTCCACTGTCATTTTATTTCTGAGAAATAACTGGATCAGTGACCATTACATTTCCTTCATTTAAGTGAAACGGTTGGATCCTGACGTCCTTACTTTCTCTGAATCCGTGAAGTTCTTAGGCCCAGAAGTCCTCCTACATCTAATTTAATTCTTTAACAATCTTATCATTTTTATAGATAGGCAGCATCACTGACATAGTTCCAAGAACGTCAGTGTCATGATCACAGGGGGTGAGATTTTTGTCACGTCAGAAAGGAATGTAAAATACAGCATCAGCCAGAGGAACTAGAGAAATGTGTCACCACCAATGCAAATGTCTGCTATGCGCCGTGTCAACATCAGTGGGCTGAAGAAAAGCCCCAAAGGCCCTATGAACTAAGAGCAATAAAATAATAAATGGCTTTATTCCCACAACCCTGCCAAGAGTTGAATTAAATGTAAATATGCATAAATAACTCAAAAACACCAACCATTTGAAACTAGAACAAAGTACTTCTCTTTCTGACATTATATATATTACTATCCAAAAAAATAAATAAAAAGCTTTTCACTGATCAGATAGTTCAACTGCTAGGTATAGAATGAATCTTTCTAGATTAACAACAGAATTACCTAAAAAGGAAAAGAAAAGTCAGAAGATCACAACTCTTATGGAACTTAAAATGAAAAACAAAGTGGAACGGCGGTAGGGTAGGGAGGGAGGGAGAGGAAGGAATGGGGAGGGACAAAAGGAGAGTGGGAAAGCCCTTGTCACCTTGACAAGATACGTAGGTGCACAAAATGCTAAACTTCATTGTAAACCTTAAATTTGGCACTTATACATATCAATAAAATGGGGAAAAATTTAAAAATTGCAGCAAAGCAGTAGTTTAGTGAAGAAAGCCATCACTGAAGTCACTTTGCTCTGAATATCTTTATCATCCCTAGAAATGAATCTAGACAAGATGCCAAAGATGAGGTTCGATTTAGAAGATATTTTTGGCATCTTTGTGGGAAAAAATGGAGCTTAGACTGTATGACCTGCTATACAACTGGAGCCCCAGAGGGGAAGTACCTGTGGTTAAAAGATGAAACGCACAGATGAATCAACTCATTTCACACAGATTTGACTTTCCGTGGGGGTGGAGAGGCTCTCTGTATGGATCTGAGGTCAGAATTCTCACTACCTTATTCTTATAAAGAAGTCAGAATATAGTTTGAAGGAAACACGAATTGAGAGTCACTTTCGCTGTATAACACAAATTTAAAAATCTGAAAGTTAAAAATAAGCTAAATATTTTTGAGAAAGAACATTAAATACAGACTAGCTTCAAGGAATTAAAAAATATGTCATCAAATAAGCCCATAGTAAGAAAAATAATTCACAAATAAAAGAAAAAAATAACTTAAAACAAAGAAGAAATTATATACCTGTAAATTTTTCAAGAATTGAAATAGTCATGTAAAAACACAGAATGTGTTTGAATAAGTAGTTCAAGAGACCCTCAAAAATGAATGGACTGGAGCTAGGGGATGTAGCTTACTGGTAAAAGACTTGCCTTGCAGAGTTGAGGCCCTGAGTACTGTCACATAGGAAAAAGAAGAAAATGGTTAAAGGTTCTGCTTCTGGAAATAGTGTTCTATATGCCTGCAATAGTTCCATGTTCATTTCTTTTCTTAGATTTGGGATATTTTCCTCCATTATTTCATTAAACATGTCCTTTAAGCCTTTTGTTTTGTCCTCAGTCTTCTCCTCGATGCCCATAATTCTGAGGTTATTTCTCCTTGAATCTTCTATCAGTCGTTGTAATGACTCGCTTTCTTTATTTGCTTTGTGTTCTTCGTGGCCTCTATGTTGCAGCTTAGTTACTTTATTTTCTAGGTCTGACATTCTCTTCTGAAGTTGTTCAAAGTGGTTGCTGATTATTACCTGTGTGTTTTTCATTTCCTGAATATCTGCATTCAATTTTTCTATATCTCTGTTGTGTTCTTCTCTAATTTCTTCTTTTGTCTTCATTATCTTCTGGTATATTTCTTCTCTGGTCTCCTCTAGTTGCTTTTCAAGGCTTGCTTTTTGCTTATCTATGTATTGGTGTAGCTCTTCTGCTATTTCCTGCTTTAATTCCCATTTTAATTCACTGAATTTCTGGGCCCAGAAGTTGCCATCATTTTTGCCATATTCATCTTTATTTACCCTGACGTCATCTCCTGGGGTTTCAGGTCTTTTTGTAGGAGATTTGTAACCATGCTTCCCCATTTCTTCTTTGGTCTCCTCTAATTCCTTTTCAAGGCTAAATGTTCTTGTAGTTCTCGCGCTGTCTGATTTATTTCCTTCTTTGCTTCCCGGTTTAACTCCTCCTTCAATTCCTGTTTAATTCACTGACTATCTGAGCCCAGAGGTTACCATCATTTTTGTCCTTTTCTTTGGGTTCTGCAATTTCAGCACCCCTTGCACCCTCCCCTGGGGAATCAGATCTTTTTGTATGAGATTTGTTACCACGTTTCCTCATGGTACTGCTACCTCTGACTGTCTCTCGTGTGCATGAAAAGTGAATGGCTCCTGCTGACGTCACTGCCTGCGATGGCTGTTGAGTCCCTTTCTGATCTGGGATTCTGGAATCTTTTCTAGGGGGAGCACACACTGTGTTTATAGTACAAACACCCACGGGTTGGTGCTTCTGGGGCCACCCGCAGCCAGTGATTCCGACTAGTCCGGGTCCACGCTTACCTCGGTCTGAGGTCTGGCCTCCGGACCTTGTTTGTGATCTGTGGGTGCCGGCAGCGTGGGGCCGTGCAGAATAGGCTGCTTCTGACCTGCCTACAGCCTTTTCTCCAGTTGTTGTGTGCTCAGTCCTCTCCAGCTCCCTTCAGTCAGATGTTCAGGTCCCCGCGAGCATTCCTCCTTCTGCCTCTGCGGGCAGCGGCGGCTTACTGGAGTGTGGGGATTTTTTTTTTCCTCCGGTTTTGATGATCCTTTGGAGTTTCTGGCCTCCCACTAGTCGCCTTTCAGTTTCTGGGGATGCTTCTCTCTTTCCTAGCTACACCAAACACGCTTTTTCTAACTATCTTCTTGACTTTTTAAGTGAGTTGATGAGGAGACTTTGTGCAGTGCTGTTACCCAGCCGCCATCTTGACCGGAAGCTCTGGTTTTGAATTCTTTATGGTTTCCCAGGCTGGCTTTGTACTCAGAGCAATCCTTCTGCTGCCGTCTCCCAGCTTCTGGGATTACAGCTGTATGCCACCATGCATGGTTCCTGTGGTGCTGGGAAATCGAACTCAGAACCTTGTGCTTATTAGACAAATGCTTTAAGCACTGTGCTATTCCTCCAGCCCACAAAATACTATCTAAAAACAAGTATTTGAAAGCACAGGAGTAAAATAAAAGAAGGAAACATGAGCACGAGAGTAACAAGAAAGATGAGAATCACACTTGAAAGAAGAGTGGGTGAGATCCTACCTCGCGGCTTTTTCTTACATTGCAGTACCAGGAAGCCAGAGCTGCGCAGAAGCAACTGCTTTCCTGGGAGAAAGGGCTGCAGGTGAGGCTGATATTCATCAAGACTGGAGGCTAAGAAGGAAGGATTCCCAGAGTGGAAGTCCTAAAAGCACCTGAAATAATTTAAAAAAAAATCTCTGCATCCTTGATTAACCCCAGGATTGTGCGAGTGTGAGAGAGACCACCAGGAGACCAAAGAGCAGCGGGGCACGCCGAAGAGAAGGCTTTTAGCCAATAACAATGGAAGGCAAACAAAACTTGCTGTTCAGGTGAATAAACTTCCTGCTAAAACGAAAATCAATTCTTCTAGAGCCAATAGCACAAGTCAGTCTAGTGATGGATTTCCAAAAAATTTTAGTATAAAATTTTAAAATGATTGTACATATAAAGCAATAGAACATTGACTCCTAGTCAAGGAAGAAAGCAGTCAATAAAAATAGGCTGTGATATGATGAAAATAAGTAAAAAACAGATCTAAACTCTGTAATAGACTTAGTCAACACCACTAGTAAAAGGAAAATAGAGCCATAGGAAATAAAGGAGGAGTCTCTGTAGCCCCCCAAAAGGCTAGGCCAAGGCAAGGGCTAGCCCACAAAAGGGATGGGCCGAGGCCAGGCCAGGGCTAGCCCTACAAAGCATAGTATCTCTTTCTGTCTTATACATTTTTTTCCTCTGAACTCTATATTATATTCTGATATAATCACTGCTGCTTTCTTTTGATGAATATTTTCATGGAATAATATTTCAATTATTTTTCTTTTAACCCAGTTAGCGAGTACATTTCAAATGAGTTTCTCTATAGCACGTTCTCAAATCATGTTTTAAAATCTGCTTTTCTATTCTTCCTTTTTCAAAACTAATTATGTCATTAATTTAGCTGTTGATATATCAAGGTTTAAATCTGCCATTTTAATTTTATAAATTAATTTTACTACTCTTAATTTTTCCCTACTCTTTATTTTTTATTTTATTTATTTTTGAGACAGAGTGTCAATCTTCCGTCCACTCTAGTCCTAAATTCACTGTGGAGCCCAGGCTGGCCTTGAGCTCATGACAATCCTCCTGACTCAGTCTCCTGAGTGCTGGTCTTATAGGCGTGCTCCATCATGCCCAGTTTACGTGGTGGTGGAGAGTCTAACTCACCTTGTGCTTCCTAGCAGAGCATTTCAGTGTCTGAGCTGTGTCCCCAGCCCCTTTTTTTATTCCCTAAGAATTTCAAACAGTTTTTAACTTTAGAACAGTTTTAGATTTACAGAAATCTCTTGAAGACAGTCCATGGAGTTTCCACATAATTTACACCCAGTTTCTCTTATTAGTAGCAGTTCCTAACTGTGAAACATTTGCTGTAATAATTTATTAATATCGATGTAATTTACTAAAATCTGTATTTTATTCAATTTTTTGGTTTTTACATAGTATTCTTTTTATGTTTTCATGTGCCATCCATGTTACCACATTACACTTAATTACCACAGTAAAAGCCAGCTGGATATAACTGACAGGTATAGTATTCTCAGCAATAGAAGATATATATTTTCTTGAAGTACATGTGAACATTCTTTAAGACGCACACCTCAATAAATTTAAAAATATGGAAAGCATGCAATATATAGTCGAGTGCTATGAAAAACTTAAAAATCATTCAGAAAAGGTAATTTTAGAGGTAAAAAATATGTTGAAAGCAAATAACACACTCTTAAATAACCAGTGTATGAAAAAGACATCAGAAGGGAAATAGTGAATTAGTTTGAGATGAACAAACATGAAAAACAATATACCAAAATTATGACATGTAGCAAGACTGGAGTGTATAAACCACTTTGCAGCCGTAAGAGGCTTTTTAAAGGGAAGAAATGAATAACTTTCTCACTAAAAAAGATAGAGAAAGGCAACCAAACCAAATCAAATCAAATAGATAAAGAAAAAATATTGGCATGAAAATCAATACCAAGTAAAAAAAAAGAAGAGAGAGAGAGAAAGAGAGAGAGAGATGGAAATACTTAAGCAGACCTTAAAGGAGATAAAACATAGTAACACATATTTACTTAGCATTCCAAAAGAAAAAAAAAAGAGTTTGCTATAATATCAGTAGTGAAATAAAGACATTACTATCAATCTTCCAGACATGAGATATTATAAGTGAAGGCTGGGGCATAGCTCAGTGGGTAAACTGCTTGCCTAGCAAGTGCAAGGCCTGGATTTGATTTTCCAGCACCATATAAACTATGCTTGGTGGCAAACGCCTGTAATCCCAGAGCTGGAGAGATTAAAAGCAGGGGTATTGCTTTGAGCTCATGACCAGCCTGAGCTTCAGAGTGAATTCAGAACCAGCCTGGTCTAGAGAGAAAAAAGTAATATAAAGGAGATATACTACAAATAATTGTGTGCATGCAAATCAGGTACATTTCAATAAAATTGGCAAATTCCTAGAAAGATATAAACTATCATTGACTCAACCTCCATAGAAGCTCCAAAGGAACTTGTCATTACCGAAAAGTTTAAATTAGTATCAGAACGACTCTTTCTTCAGACCTCCTCACTCTTGTCTTTGTTGCTAAACTCAAAGTCTTGCATGGTTTTGCACTCCTGATGGACTCGACTCCAGCACTTACGTCACATGCGACTTTACTGTCTCAGAGCTCATGCCCAGGTGTACTGCTAGTGCCCACGTGTACAGCATGTTCCACTCCTGAGACGGCCTGCAGGTGCTTAGAAGTGCCTTGCTGGTCTGCGAAAGTTGTCCCTGCAGGTAGCAACCATCTTGTCTCTGTCAACATTATTTGACTCTCAACATTATTCCAATAAACTTTGTTATTAGTGTACAACTCTACAAGCATATGGTATTAAAATTTCTGGAAGTCTACTGTCTATACCCTCAGGATTTTTGAGGACTTGGTAAGTTCATAAATCTGCACTGTGGAAAACATCCCTGATGTTTAGCGAGCACTGAAGTATTTGCAGTTATCAAGGATGATTTTTCTTCTAATGTGATTTTTTTTGGTTTCTTGTTTTTTGAAATGGTAGTATTTGTTTCTCCGCAACTGAAGAATCATGTAATTTAGTAACATTTGTGTAAAGTGAGAGATGAATGTAAAAAAAGGCAGGATATAAAGTGTCAAGTGATCATTATGTCAAAACAGGTCTGAGGTCTATGTCTGAAATTAGCATGTTAAGAATGGCACAAGTTACAGACACCATCACAGAAGTGAGATATCTTCTTCAGAGAAAAGAAGATAGTCCCAAAAATGTAAAAATCACCAAAGAAAATGATGTCCTGCTAACAAACATGCCAGGACCTCAGGGACAAACTACCACGCTCCAACCTCTGGAAAACTCACTAGCATTTTCAGGAATAGAATGTTCTCTGTACTTCACTGCAGGAAATTCTTCATCATTTAGAAATGATGAAAAGAAGATTTTAAGTCTGTCATGCTATAAGATGATATGTGGCTCTGGTAACTGAGCTTCATAGAGCTTTATTAATCTTAAGAGGAGAAATGATCAGTTCAGAAGTTTCTGTGATCATCTTCAACCCTCGAGGCCAATGCATACAAGCCTTATCTTGATTAGGTAGATAAAGGTAATAATGTAGGCAGTGGCACCATTATGCACATTTGTGTCCAGAGAGAGAGAGAGAGAGAGAGAGAGAGAGAGAGAGAGAGAGAGAGACAGACAGGCTCAAGTTTGTGTTCCACATGGTACTCTGACCAACAATTCCTGCAGTGGAAGTTCAGTGCTAGGTTCATGATATCTACACTTGAGCGCTAATACTATAGGCCATATCAAATGTCTACATGAATAGTCACAGTGAAAAAATGTAGTGGTGTTCAAGACAGTCAGCAAGCTCGTAATGAAAGACAGACAATTGCAGCAGGCTCCAATGGCTTATAGGTAAAGGGAGAAGAGCCAAGGTTCGAGAAACCCTGTTTATCCCCTGTGGTAAACTGGGGTATCACAGGCGACACTTAGTATGAGTTATCAGAATCATCCCCTCGGTTATGCTAGCCACCCACACCAGCAGCCAGTTTAGCCTCTCTCCCACCACCCTCTCCTATTCTGCAGCATCTGATCTTGAAGACAGAGAAATTATTATTTTGTCAGGACAAAAAAATCATCTGAATCCAGTTTAGATTTTTTTTGTAAAAGGAGTTGGGGGGTGGATTTCCCCTTTAGTTATTCTCTTTTCTCCTCTCTCAAGAATTATCTAAAGCTTCCAACTTTGGAAATCACGGAGAATAGAGAAAAGAAAGCACAACTGGAAGGGTAAGAAAGAAAGTACAAGGTTGTAAATGTCATGGGACAGGCCACGGCTGGAGAGAGGTGAGAGGTGTGGGAACCGATGCAGGAATTTGAGGGGATACAGTGGGGCAATGCAGCCAGGTGTGAACAGAGGGGCAGGGCAGATGTGAGACTTAAAGACACTTGTTGAATTCTATAGAGCTTTATCTTCTTCCTGACTGTAGAAAATGTGTCTGGTGTAAATATAGAAATTAACTCTTTGCTTGCTAATTTGAGCTTTCTTTGATCAAAAAACATTTTTCTGGATCCAGTGGTATGGATCTCTGGGTTCATAACGTGGCAGGAGACAGATAATGAAGTCCTGAATTTGGTTAATGACCCATGAAAGAAATTTAGAGAGTAGTCGATGGCCTCATCTGGATGCCTCTTTAATTCCGTCTTTCCGTTTCCTTGGACTTCGCTTTTAATTGCGCCCCTGTTCTGTTTTTCTTTGATATCGCAATATCCTCTTTTCTTTTATCTCCCTGTTACACCATCCTCGGTCAATATGTCCTTAGCTTAACAGCTGAATGCCCGATTTTCTTACTTGGTACCATAATGAAGCTACAGATGTCAGCTCAATTTCAGCAGAGCCTCTGAGAATTTATTTTGCTGTCTCTCCTAATATATCTCTTGGCAGAAATTTGATTATGATGTTTTCCTTTTATACACAAATGTATTCATTCAATTTTATCTTTCATTGTCTTAGAAGTGTGTGTGTATATAATATACATTATATATGTATACATTTTAAAATTATATGTATATTTGAATATATATATATATATATATATATATATATATATATATATATATATATATTCAAACTATTAAGAAAAGACCTTTCTCATTTTTATTTGGATGTGATCATGACTAATACGTCACAGAATAAAGGGCAAGAAATAAAATCAGGCTAAAAACCCTGAAAGGACTTGAGTCAACCACCCGTTCATGTCACCGCTAGGACTGAGAGTAGGATTTGGACAATTAGGCATTTGCTGGTTGTTATAGGGATAACTAGGAACAGAGCCTAGCCCCTGTCCTCAAGAAGTATATAGCTAGTAAAGGACCCAGACTAATAAATAAGCGGTGACACTAAGTACCAGAGCCTGCAAGTCTTACAACGGGGTGTGAAGGCCTTCACACGAGCTGCATCCCTAGCCTACTCTTATTTTTGATTTTGCGACGGTCCCAGTAAGTTGCCCAGGCTAGTCTTGAACTCGCCCTTTTCCTGCCCCAGCTTCTCGGGATACTGGAATTACATGCCTGAGCCACCTGGCCTGGCTAGGAGTACAAATTCGAGGTGACTAACTGAGCCAGAATTGAAAAACATGATTATATTCACAGCAGATAAATTTGATTAAATAAAGGGAGACTGAGAAATATATTAGTCCTGGACATAGCATGCTAATCTGAGGTACCATCTGTAAACACTGCTGTATAGGCAGATTTTAGGAGAGTTTATTACTGTGTTGTTTTTAGTTTTTATATCTTTTTCTTTACCTTGCACAAATATTTTCAAATAAAGACACACTTTTCACCCACTCACTCTTTTTTGTCTTTTATGTGCCAGGCACTGTCCCAGCATCTCATGGTTCTGAAGGAAAAAGGCAGTTTAAATTTCATGGGACGTACACAGTCTATAGAGATATCAAATTAGATTATGCAAATAAGCTAGCCTGCCAAACGCACAATAATGAATGCGGGAGATTCATTAAACCTGGCATTTCTTCCCCTGTCGAAAAGAATTAAGGTTTAGATTAGTAAGTCACAATGTGAGGGCAAAGTAAACATATTTTCAGACCTGTAATAATTCACCTGATGCCGACAGGAGACTTCCGCAATATTAAGAGGGCAGTTGCTTCACACGTGAGAATATAGAAGACTCTAAATATAGTTTCTGGTGAGGAACTGTGAGGCAGCTGGGGAGGGAGGACAGGAGTTTTGGGGCCAAGATGGACGTGAACAAAACCGTCAGTGCTTAGCTGTGTCATTTATAATTCTCCCTCTTTTGTACTTATTTGCTAATAATTTATCCCTTGATGGTTCAATCAGCTTCACTCTTCTTCATGTGCTGCATTTAGATTTCTAACAAAAGAAATGGATTTCAACGACGCAACACAGTATCAATCGCTTTTATGACACTGATGAGCTGCAGGAAAACATGATGAAGTAATGGAAAATAATGTCAAGGTAGAGACATGAGAAGAACCAGGCATTTTAAGTTCTAAATTCTTTTTGTTTTGAAAGAGGGTCTTTCTCTGTAGTCCAGGCTGGTCATGAACTCACTGTAGCCAAGAAAGGCCTCGATTATGCAGCAATTTTCATGCTTCAGCCTTTGGAGTGCTGGGGTTACAGGTATGTTCTATGCTACCATGCCTGGTTAATTTTTATGTGGCGCTGATGAATCATGCCCTTGAGATATACCCCTGAATCCCGGCGTTTCAAATTCTGATCCCATTTTTGAACTAGAGTTCTCCCTAGCTTTCTTCCACACAGAGGAGTCTCAACCCTTAAATGTTAAGAGGAGAAATTCAATCTAATATTGAACTTCAGAAGTGTCCAAATCCCCCCTGGAGCCATGCCAACAAGGAGCAGCACCTTAGTGACGTAGATTCAAAACACAGTTCAAGTCTGACTTTAGACTAGTGGCCCAGCTGGTGAGGCGACTGAGGGAAGTTAGCATTCATGTGGTCATGTGTTACAGTATGCCAGAGGAGATTGGCTGCGTAAGAGGGGGGCAGAATCCTGGGCTAGGAATTCAGAATGAGCATTGCTCTCTTGACCACCATGAGGCCCGTGGACAGTACTAATCAGAATTAAGAAATGAGCAACAGTACTAAGAACAGAAGTGGGAATTTTTCTGGCTAAAGGTTCTTGGCAAGAGAGACTGACAAGGTCAATAGATAGGTAGGATACCTTGTCAACCGCCGTGGACTATGTAAATGAGGCCAGGTGACAGACCGTTGATTTCTGCTGGTGTCCAATTGCTGCCATCTCCTAGTGAGGACTGGTAATCATGGGAAAGCTGCTTACATATTCTGGCCTCTGTAAAATCTATACTAAAAAGACAAAATAAGTGGTAATAACTGAAGCATGAATACTTTTCTCCACCTTCAGAGAATCTTCTGGAAACTTTCCTATCCCTTGATGTCGGAGTAGCATTACCCAACCTGGGCATGCATTTCCCACTCCATCTGGTAGTGTAGACTTCCAACTGCCTCCCACTGGTGAAGAGGAAAGAGCAAACAAAGGTTTTAATGAGTGATTAGTTTAACAGACCATCTTGAAGAGAATTCACAGATTGTATTAGAATAATTAGAATACACTTTCTCAAGAGTAGCATTTTGGGTGAACACATGAAGTTTAAAGTCGATTAAAGAATTATTCCATACAGTACAATGAATGTATGAGGTTTTCTAAAAATATCTAGATAAAAGGTAAATATTGATCTGATAACGCCTTGTGGATATAGAATTGTTGTTGGTGTGTGTTTATGTGGAGATTTGAAACTTGTCAGTGGAATAATCAGAGTGCAGATTCCGAGTGGATTGCCCTTTCCCCTGCCAGTTATAGCACTGCTATTCTTTCAAATAAAAATTTTATTAAAAAGAAACTCATGTCTACCTTCCCTGTCCCAATCACAGCCCTGCATGTCCATTTAACATCTTTCTGTATCTCGTTTATTCAGTTCCCAATGAAGTCTTATATTATTTTATACGTCTTTGCAAAATTGATTATAGTGTACATAATACTTGGAAAATAACATTAGGATTTACTAGGAAGTACTTTTCATAAGGAATAATATTATTTATCCTTTCTTTCTTTATTACAGATTCTTAAGTGATGACTAAAACGATTTATATTCATAGCTTTTTTCATGGTTGAAAAAGAGTAACTAAAAACTGTCTTGAAACATCTTTCTTCATACATTTAAATAATCTTTATTAATAATATTAATTTACTGTTCTTCTTAGACTTAACATTTACACACGGTGTAACTACCCAATATGTGTGTGTGTGTGTGTGTGTGTGTACCTACACATATATACATGTACTGTAAGCATTGAGCAAGTCTGCTATGTATGTTCATGTCACGACTGATGCTTCCCCTACTCTGCTTTTTAAAGTGCATCAAATATTAATAAACGCACTTGTGAATGCTCTCACATACGTCTCTGATATGATCTGACTTTGTAGCAAATTCATTTTTACTAGGTTTACAGTCTTTCTATGGGCAAATCTTTTGTAGTCAAAAATGACTGAGGGAGGCACAACATGGCAAGCACATATTGCCAAAGGTGGCAGAACAAAAGTAATTGATGGTCACTACACCGAAAGGCAGATAGCCAAAGAATGACTACTTAGGAAATTTACAAGCCAGGGCAGGACTGCGGTAGCGGGAGGTGCTGGCTAACATACTGCTGTTGCTGCATATTTTGTAAATTGTCAGCCAAATCCTTTGTGTTCAACAGGCCAATTTTATTGCAGTCCATTTAGACCCTGTGAAAACCTTGTAGGTAGCATACAAATCAAAAGGCTTTCCTTCATTTGAGATGGAGAAATGATGTTCAACCACTGACATGATTTTAAACCAACAAAGGTAAAGTTTAAAAACAATTTTAAGATAAACCGGTTTTATTAGTTTTAAAGCGTCATGGTTTTCTACATGCATACTAACTTCTTCTGAAAAATACCATGAACATATTGCACTGAAAAATCTCAATTCCTATCAATGCTACAACAAGGAAACAAAAATGAAGTCAGACTCTAAGCTCATGATTTTTGGTGGGAAATGTAAATAATGTGTGGTCATAAGAGTTCCAAGCTCTGAAGCCGGGCACCTCAGATTGGAGGCTTGTGTTCATGACCCCGAGTTCTGATTTTTCAGCTCAGCGATCTGGGCAGAAATTTCACTTCTCGAACTGATGCTCTGTGTCAGAGTTCACAGTTCTAGCTGAGGCACAAGTTCATGTGACAGACAGGCTGCATTCCTTTTACTGCAGATATCAGGCTTTCTTTCTATGTGGTTGATGCAACTGTGAATTGACTGAGTAATACTAGAATCACGTTATTAGATCATGCTAGTCCTTGCTCAATGACACCTTTCACCTGTTAGCTAAGGGTTCTTCAGTGACCTTGACTTATTTTGTCTTTTTTCTTTCCTTTATGAAGTTCAAGGTTGTATGCAATGGGAGCAACATAGTTTGGTGAAACCTCTGGAGCTTAAACATTTACCCTGAAGAAAAGCGAGGAGGAAATTAAATAACAAAATGATGAAGATAGCATTAATGAAGAGAATGAAGAACAAACTTTCGGGTGCACTGGCACACACGTGGCATTGACTGAGCTTCACACGTCTTGCTATGAATTCTTCACACTAATCTTACCATCCCTATTTTATGAATAAGGAAGCACAGAATTAGAAAAGCTTGCAATACATGCCTAGTTAATCAATATTGAAAACAGTAATTTGAGCCAACACTTTCATTTCCAGAATCTCCCACCTTCCTGCAAAATGGGAAGAAGAACCAACTAAGAGGGGCTGAGAAAGCAAAAGTCAGCAACGTCACCACTCAACACAGTCAAGGGTTAATTGGAGACTTACTAAACTCCCACAAATTTAGCATCCACAAATCAAACTTTGGGGGAATAAAAGCTGTGAAAAATCTCTCTCTCCTTCTATTTAAATGCCTCTTGAATTTGAGTTGGAGAAAAGGAGTTCACAATAACCCGAGAATGGCTTCCCAGGATGTTACGAGTTCAGACAGAAGGGACTGGTTCTTGTTCCCTTCACCAGCAGTAGGAAACCAAAGAGAGGTGTCAGAGCAGTGACTGCAGTTCTGAGTCAGTGACTAAGAAAAAATTTTTAAGCAACAGGGATGATGTCATACCATGTAAACTCTTGGTTATGAAATCTTTTCAGCAAGTCTATAAAAGACTAGTTACTCATACTTATGAGGTTAGCTTAGGCATAAGTGTATAGAATTAAGAGTTTAAGGTGATTCTTCAAAATCCCTCCTAAGCCCTTATTATATGTTGACATTATGTTTTTAATTTTTTATTTAAAAATGTGTGCATGTATGGGGAATAGATGATGTACTGCGAGCATGCAACGTGTGTTAGCCAAACCAAGGTAACAAGCATTTCTACCTCTCAGCCTTTAACCACCTGAGCTGTCTAGTCCTTTGGGAATATACCATGCACTGTTCTGCCCATAGTTTACCTACGACACTGCAGGAGGACCCGGAGACTCGTTCACTCTGTGTTTGGTGCCCCTTTATTGAGTTCTTTTTTATGTCGTTCCCTAACCCTAATCTTTAGCGACAGCTATTCCATTCTGTTCTTCTACGAAGCTGATTTATTGATTTCCACAAATGAATGAGCACACGTGCATCCTGTGTTTCTGCAAAGATTTCTGGTTCCATCAACGTTGTTGCAAGTGTTTGGAATTCATTCTTTTTTTGGGGGCAGGGGGTTAAATAGTGCTTCACTCCATATCACATTTTCTTATCTATCCATCCTCTGGAGGACATATGGTTGATTCTATATTTTGGCTATTGTGAATAGTGCTTCATACTCTAAAATGTTAATGATCATTTTCTTTAACAAATCGCTTGGTGACAACTCTGTGAAACCGTCTCTTTCATTGTAAACTTGCTATGATTTTCAAAAAATATTTTAGAGTCTAATAAGGTTTTTACTAATAAAGTTTTTAGAGACTAATAAAGTTTTCCTTGTAAGCAATCAAAAAGGTATATGTACGCATACATATGTGCATGTGAGCTTATTTAATTTCTATTAAGTGAAAAGTATCGTAAGCTACTTCAGTGTTAGTATTGTTTTGTGGATTGTGTCTTTTTGGGTGTTGCTTTGACAATCTTTCTGGAATTTTGTTTTCAGTGCTAGTGTTCTACAGACACATCACTGAACTGGAGGTTAGAAGCTCTTTACTAAGCCAGGCATTTATTTTTTAAATAAAATTGTCTATTTAGTTCTAAAGAAAGTTAACAGGGATGGTTATTAATACATCAAGTGAAAGTATATATAACAGCCAATTTCACTTGAGAAAGAAGTTATACTCTGAGCAGCCTTTACAGTCTCGCAGATGGCAAGGTTTTGGTTAGCTTTTCATTGCAGTAAAGGATTGTGTCTGTTTTCTTGACATAACGTGAAGGATTTGGAGATGCTTAAAAATTAAATGTCTATTTATTTGGCTTAGGATATGGACGGCCCTTGTCAAAACACAAATATTAATTGGTGAGTTGATACTTTAATTGTCAGCATTAACACTTAAATTCAGGTTCTCGTATCATATATTTAAAGCTATTACACCAGAGCCAGAAATTCAAGGGGAAAAGGCAATGTGTTCTACTGCTAGAAATGGTTAGAAATTGGCTAAAAGAACAGTTTTCAGGGATCTGATTACAACTGGGGGCTGTTTAAGCCCTCTCATCTTAAATTTCTGTGACAGTCACCAATGAAAGGTACAGAAAAGCAAACCATTTACCAGATTCCTTTGAAAGAGAGGGAACAGTGTGCTTTTGGTGTGCTTGGTTCTTATAATTCTTCTCCAGTTAGTGACCATAATTTATTTATGTAAATAAGTTTTTCCTTGACATTTGCAGTGCACAATTATATTTCTCTCTCCACACACACACACACACACACACACACACACACACACATATATATATATATATATATATATATATATATATATATATATATATAAGTTGTTGAAAGTTTCCTGCAGTTTTATGTACCAGAATACACCAGGATGTTGGGATCTTCCTACCTAAACAGTAGTTGGCTTTTTGTAACCATACTCAAGTAGAAAAAGCCTTGAGAGATGCATCAGAGAATAAAGTTAACTTTACAGATGAAAAAAGAAAAAGTCTGTATGGTATGCATCTTGTGAAAATGGCTGACTTTCCACAAACAGCATTTCATTAGAGATTGAAAAGACCTTGCCACCTGGCACAGTAAAACAATTTTAGATTTCTCCATCCCTGCAGAAACGGAGGAAACAACAGTGGGAGTGATATTTCTTTCTGACAAGAGGAGAAAAAACCACAGGATGAAGAAAAAAATAAAACCCGTCTTGGGAACTAAGAGTAGAAAACAAGTGAGAAATACTCAGTAAGATGCAAAATGAAATAATAAGAAATTATTTCGGGCGCTGAAAGAACACTGAGGCCCTGACAAAAGTTTTATCTCCTTGTGACTTTTCTAAGTTCTTATCCAAAAGGAATACACTTTGAATCCAGAGCCTCTCTGGATTTTACAAAACATGATTGTTTACTTGAACAAAGCGATTGTAAGATCTCTTATATTTAAAGTGGAAAAGAAGCTTTGGTTTTAGGAGTCTTATCTGAAATATAGAGAACATCACTCTAACTTGAAAGCTATTAGTAGTCGACTCCTTGGAGAGGTCATATTTCAGCGTGTTCTCCCACATATCCTGGCTGCTAATAGCTTCCTCCTCATAATTGCCTTCATAACTTCCCCAAGAGGCTAAGGAAAGTACAAGAAAAATATGTGAGAACTCTCTATACTTCTTCATAAATATTTTGTAGCTGCTATTAATCATAGTCCCATCATTCTAGTCACATAGAAACTAGGAAAGTTCTCGGCGTTCAAAAACACCCACAACCAATATCTGGTGACCAGCTCTTAGGAAAGTAAAAGCCTATTGAGGAGACAACTTGTTCACACTCATTGTTTTGCCATAAAAATCTTTGCTGCAATTTACTGAGAAAAATGAGTAGGACAGGCAGTGCAGGCTGACATAAAAGTAACTTACAACCTGGGAAATACCGAGCATGAATTTTGTTTTTCCTTGTGTTAGTCTAAGTTGCTGCGTTGGATGTTGAACTGATAAGCCCCTTGGCATTAATGATTGTCTTAGTTGTGGAAGATTTTTTCTCTTTGATTCAGGGAGACTGAACACGTTTCCTTGGAGACAGGTAAGCTCAATGAATGCGGGAGAGAAGGAGAAAGAGGAGTATGTATATTGGATTTTAGGGTTTTGGTAGCAGAATGACATCCAAAGACAGCCAGCAGAAAGATCAAAGAGCAGTTATTCTCTTGAGCGAAGGTTAGAAGTGGCCATTGGGCTGATCTCTTGAGATCTCATAAGCCCACGGGTTTGGGACACTTTAGGAAGCAGATGTCAATGGCTTAGACTAGAGGGAAGAGGTCTGGACTACTGTTAGATCCAGCAAGGGATAACTGAATTTGTATACATTTACTTTGGGGATATCAAAAAGTCTATGATGCCAGCACCCCAAATGCTTTGAACGTCTTAACTTTGCTCACATTTCTTTTTATGTACAACGAAATGTGTTGATCAAAAGTACTGACTTATGACAACAGGCCCTTCCTCTGCCTGATGACTATGAATGGAGAAGTTATTACTTCTTTTAAAAGGCTGACACTTATTAATCCTTGTTAGTTTCTCCCTCCTCTTCTGACCCGAGCTCTTGCTAGATGCTGCCCGTGTTACTAGGCTTTCAAGCCTTCCAAGATGTCCTCCAAGTCCTCTCCACAACTTCTGTGTGTAGAGAGGACAGGCTAGGCCTGAAGGTGTAGGTCACTTTCTGTAGTGGGTTGCACCAACAGCAATGGTATTAGGTCCAGAATAATCAGAAATTGGGGCAGGGTATGGTTCAGTAATTAAAGTACTTGTCTAGCAAGCACAAGGCTCTGAGTTCGATTCCTCAGCACCACATAAGCCAAGCAGCATGGCACACGCAGGTAATCTCAGCATACGGGAGACTGAGGAAGGAGGACTGCCATGAGTTTGAGGCCTGTATGGGTTACAGAGTGAGTTCAGGACCAGCCTGGACTATGAGTAAGACCCTGTCTCAAAAAAGAGTTGAAAATACTTCTTCAGTCAGGTGGTGCAGCTGTGCATGTTACGTTGATGAATCCTAGGCGACATGGAACTTGATCACCTGCCGCTGGTAGCTGAGCACAGAGCAGCAGCCGGTAGCACTTGCAGCAGCTGCACTATGGAAGCAAGATGCGCCTCGCTTGCTTCGAGCACCATTTTATAGCATGCAAGATTCACACGGAACAGCAAAGTGGCCTCTGAGTGTTCCTGCCTAGGTTGGCCTCCTAGATACCCAGTTATGACCTGATGAGATGCCACACCACCAAGGGTGGATCCTTCACAGGGGGCATGTTTCCCAGGCAGAGTGGACGCCCATGGATCCTGTTGTCAGTTCTCTGCCAGCTCCTAGTGGGCCTGCTCGCTGCTGGGACGGTGATTAGGTCTCAGCATCATTCTGGGATTTATATTTCACCTTCTGAGTACAATACCATAACACATATCACTTCCCAGAACTCATCCTAATAGAAATATATGAAGCACACCCAAAACAAGAAAATAACCAGTGAACTGGGCAGGCTTTCTTCCGTTCTCTCAAATTAAATTTTTTTCTCAAATTTCTTTCCAAATTTCTACAGACATTATTTTAACTCAGGGAAGCTTGAAAGATTTTTTCCAAGAATTAGAGGGGAGAAGACTTTAGTTTTTTAGTTGCAAAAGTCATTGTGCCAAATAGATCAGCCTTCTGTAAGAAGATAAACCTACAACTGTGTACATGCCACACAGGCTTACATCCATTTTGTCATCCACAATTTTATTCCCTGACCAAAAGCATGCCCACATGCAGACTGAAGATATGAAGACATTTCTGTTTAAAAATTGGGATTAATTCTGTGTTTTATTGATCCATGTTCTCTGTGATCAGTTGAAGATGGATTCTGCCTTGGCTTTTCCAGGTTCTCTTTGTATGTGAATGACATGTACAGATATCCCTGAAGTACATTACCCATTATATAGAGGATGCTTCTAATGACCAATTTTTTTTTAAATTTTGAGACAGGTTCTCATTCTGTAGCCCAGGCTGCTCCTGAACTCACTATGTAGCCCAGGCTGGCTTTGGGCTCATGGTAATCCACCTGCCTCAGCCTCCTGAGTACTGGTATTATAGGTGTGCACCACCATGCCCAGTTTATATGGTGTAAGCTCAAAAATACCAGATCACAACTCTCATGGAACTTAAAATGAAAAACAAAGTGCAACAGAGGGTAAGGCAGGGAGGGAGGGAGGGGTTGATAGGGGGACGGACAAAAGGAAAGTGGGAAAGTCCTTGTCACCTTGACAAGATACATATGTGCACAAAATTCACAACTTCATCGTAAACCTTAAATTTTGTGCTTATACATATCAATAAAACGGGGGAAAATACATGTTTGTGAAGTTAGTTAAAGCAAAACACGCCTCATTTGGTGGGTATAGACTTATGTGTATACATATTAGCGCTTCATGTTTAAGTTGTAATTCGTCTCTGTGGCAGGGGGTCCTAGTTCAGAGAATAACCTCAACATGCCACATGGGACCCTGATGAAAGGTCTCTTTGTTCCATAAACTTCCCTCCAAAAGATCACAAGGATTCAAACAGAAACTAGGCATGACAATTCATCAAAGAGCAAGTATAGCCTGCTAATAATTACATGGAAATATATTCACCCATGTCTTCTAAAATTAGTTTTCTAATTAAAACGCTGAAATATTTTTCACCTATCATAATTCCTATGATTATTTACATTAAATTTATTTTAAAATTCACACACTCACCTTATTTAAAATTGATATGTAATAATTATACACATTTATGAGGTACAGAGTGATGATTTGATGTGTATGCAAAGTCTAATGATTAAATCATGGTAGTTAGCTTACCCTCTCCATAAACATTTATTATTTCTTTGTGTTGGAAAATTTCAGGTCATAGATTTTTAAATGTGCAATAATGGAACAAGCCAGCTCTAACTGACAGTGTAAAACTTTGATTTTCATTTCATCATATATAGTGACGCCATTCCTCTGGATTGGTGTGTGTGTGTGTGTGTGTGTGTGTGTGTGTGTGTGAAAAATCCTGAAACTTCCGCTTCCTTTGACTTAGTTTTAGTTTATTTTTTTCACAAACCATTATGCTAACAGGAAAGTTATCTTAAGAAACTATTTTAATAACATGGGAAAAACTTATACTCTAAAAAAATACTTACAAATCAAGTAATCCTGCCAAGGAAGAGAAAACTTTGTAAAATATAAAGGTAGAAGGAAATTTATCAAAATATTTTCAGAATTCAGGCAGTGAAATATTACTTCCCCTCCACATTAAGATGACATCAGTGGAGACCTAGCAGGGAGACTGGCCTCCCACATCCGTCCCTGCCATAATAGGGACTCATAGGTGTCATTTGCAGCTATGGGTAACCTGGACTCGCCAAGCCACCAGGCTGTATTGGAACAGTACACTTTTGTTTCCTGCCGGCATAATGTCAGAGGGAGCTTGCTAAGACAAATTATTTAAATAAGGTGCAAAGTTTTATAAGAACTAAAGCGTTCAAATATAATTTGAACTCATAACATAGAAAAGAACAATCTCATATTGAATAAGAGAAGACAATCATGGGTAATAACAATGATGAAGCTTTCAGAATCACATGACAAGGGCTTTATAGCAGCCATCATAAAAATGTTTAAGTTTGCCACAATGGATAAAAGCAGGAAGTTTCAGCAAAGAAACAGGGACTCTGCCACAGGGGAAAAATGTACTAATTAGAAATTTGAGAACTGAAACATTTAACAGTTAAAAAGTAAGTGGGAAGGTATACTAGCTGAGGGCTATGACACAGGAAAGAACTCTGAACACACAACTTTAAAATACAGCAGTCAATATTAGCCTATGTGAAAAACAGATAAAATAAACAGAGTCTTAAGGATCTGTGAGTACTGTAGTAGACGTTCTAGCAGTTCTGCTGTGAGGGAAGAGGCGTCCCAGAGGAGGGAAGAAAACCAGTGGTGTTGAAAAAGTATTGAAATAAATAATGGATGAAATTTTCTCAAACTTGGCAAAGAAGTGTACACAAACTTACATATTCAAAAAGCTACAATGATGCCAACCAAGGAAACTCAAAGAAATTTGTGCCAAGACACCTCATGATCGAACTTCTGGAAGCTATGATGAAAAAAAAATGTAGAAAATACCAAGAGAAAAATACTTTATCTATAGGAAAAATGATTCATATGAGAGTAGATTTCTCACTGGAAACTGTATGGTCAGTCTTCTGATTGAAGCGAGGCTATAACTGACACTTACAACTTAGAGGAAGTTTGTTTTGATTCTCATAACCCAGTCACACTGTGCTTGGCTTTCCAGGACTTACTTTGAAACGTAAGTGGACGATTCTCTGACCCCAAAGCTTATGCACAGTGTGTGTCTGGAAATCCAGGTTCATGTGGGCAACGCCAAGATCTGGGGCCATCTTGAACAGTAGTCAAGCCCCCTTGGGCCACGGCTGCGGTGGCTTCTGAGTGACCAAATGGCTATCTCTGTAAGGTGAGGTCATGAACACAAAGCTAAACTCTGTGTGGGAACAACAGAGAAGTTCAGTATAGGAGGTACAGCACAGGGACTCCAGAGTGTGGAATCTTTGTTTCTTTTATTAAACAGTAAGGGAGACGTCATTTCTCTTTGGGGAAAAGTGATGGCAACAGTGAATATGTGTCAATACTAACCATAGTCAGGCACTCTCCTGTGAAATCCATGATGTAATTTCTTACATAACCCCCAAATTGATAAGATAGGCAATATTTTAGTGCATTTATGGATCGCAGGATATAAGCTTAGAGAATTTAAATCAATTTCCTGTATTTTCACAGGTAATTTAATGCAATATTCCACATAGAAAGCAAGAACTTGAAATAGCATCAGGGGTAGTGGGAAAACTTGCATTCTTCTTTTTAATGTATATTTCTCTCATCATTGATGGTTATGCTTTGGATTCCAGTAGAGCTCTGAATTTCTGATTATGACTGTATCTGATCTCATAACAGAAGAGAAAGGGAACTGGGCAGGGAAAATTAACCAACAAGAGAAATCGGTGTCTACGTGGCACATACTGGATCCACTTTGTGACTTTGCTCCAGTAATGTTCCCATCTTGCCTGGAGATGAGAATTTCCTGAAGACAAATTTTGGCTACTAGAAATCTTTCCTAAGAGTGACCTTCATCTTCATAGTTAAATTTTCAATGTGGGAAATGTAATCAAAATCAGTCAACCCATTTGAAAGCTGGTAGGAAGCAAAGAGACGTGAAACATTAAAAGGTCCGATCGATTTCACTATGTTCAATCAATACTTTTTCATTCCTAATTCAGCAGGTAGCCTTCTTTTAAACATCCATGTAACCAAAAATGACTTAAAACAGCATTTGATTTTACCACACACTGCTAGCTGAAAATTAACCACAGGGAGGCAGAAGACAGAATATTCAATAGCAGATTTATTTCTCTCTCCTGCACAAGAAAGTTCTCTTCATGGAGATTGCATGAATAAAAAGCCCTCTGTAATTGAGACATTAAGAGCTTAATGCATTTTTGTTTGACTTTTAATGTGTTCTATATTCCAATTAATGACTCCCTTCATGAGTTAGAGTGACTTTATGACTGAGCTTCAAAAGCTATAGTATAGTATAGTAATCATTACTTTAATATACTTGACTGAATTAAAAGGTGACAGTTTAATTTCCGATGTTAAATTATTAAATTTTTGATCTTATACCATTATAATTAAATCTATTTTTTCCCTTCCACATTGTGTAGATAAATCTCAAACTGAGACGTCACAAATGACCCTTCCCCATTCTCACTTTTGATGAAATCTATTCATTCTTTCACAACATAACATTCTACATTCAAGGGCAGATATTATATTTAAATACTGGGATATATCAAGTTGAATTATATGAAATTGTTAATATATGAGCTGAGCATTTTTAGCCCATAAGCAACTATTCCATAGTTGTTAATCTAATAAAAATTAAAAATTCACGTGCTTTCGTGAAGATTTCACAATTCTGTAGAAGAAACGTACCGATAAACAAAATTATAAATTGGAGGCTTCCTTGAGGAAGTGTCCAAGCTGGTTTTAGAGGGCTGAGTAAGAAAAGTCTGTGGAGTAAAGTAGGTCTTTCAGGTAGAGACAAAGTATTTGGAGAGTTAATTAGGCGCCAAAAGGCAGAGGAGAGAATGCAGGTGTGACTGAGTGCCCGTGTCAGGAGGTGAATGAGGACCTGGGCTTTCCTGGAGGCTGGAAGATTACTTGGAAGTTATTGCATCACTCCGGCTGACAACATGTTCACAGAAAAGCAGGGGTAGTAGCACCGGCGAGAAGGAGCCGATGAGACCGAAATCAAGAGCGGCCTCACTATTGACAATAGACTCATCAGAGGCAGAAGCCCATACGACGATTTTTGTCTGGGGACACAGCACATTTAAAATGGATATAGGTAGCACGGAAGAATTGTGTCTGTATGGAGTCAAGGGGGTAGACGGTATTGTCAGTAAGTTCATACATCCAAGGGGATATCTGAGGTTGGAGTTTGATGCTACGTTTTTGAGGTCACAAAAGAAATCTGAAATATGGAGGACAGAGTCTGCAGTACAAAAATGGTAGTTTAGCTTATGAGCATATTTGGGACTGTCTGGGGGAAAACATGGGGAGAATTGCTAAGGGATAAGGGCTGAGTCCTGACAACACCATCACCAAAGGAATGGGACAAGGAGGAAACGTAAAAGAGAAGAAAGTTCTAGAGAAAAATAGGAAGGCAACCAAGAGAATGCATATATTTGGTGCTTCAAAATTGCAGAACTGAGGCATACAGTTGTCATCTATCTTAGTTATTTGTTCTTGCTAGTCAGTAGCCTCTTTCAGTTTGGAGACTTTACTCTTTCAGCTCTGGGTATTCGCTTTTAATTAGCCATCGGATAATTTCTTCAGTCTTTACATAGTCTTGATCTTTAGAAACTCTTTTCTATTAATTAGATGTTTGAACTTCCGGGGTTGTCTCTCTGTGCTTTTAATGTTTTCTCTCACATCGTGAGTGCCTTCTTTTTTTTTGTTGTATGCTCTGAGATATTTTTCTTTTTTATCTTTCATCAATGACTTTCTTACTAACAACACATTTCACATACATGAAAGAACTCTTCCCAATTTTTTGGTTGTTCTTTTGCAGCTTCTTGTTCTTCCTTATGAGCCTCTAGGATAATAATATTTTATCATTTTTTTGAGACAGGGTCTATCTCTGTAGTCCTGGTTGATCTTGACAAACTCATTATGCAGCCCATGCTGTCCTTTAACTCATGGCAATCCTCTTGACTCAGGCTTCTAAGTGCGGGAACTACTGGTGTGTGCCACCACATCTGGTTTATGTTGTGCTGCAGAATCAAATCCAGAACCCTGTGCTTGCTAGCTAGGCAAGTTGTTAATTTTTTTGAAGTTAATTTGAATGTTAGCTTATTTTGGCTACTCTTTCATATAAAAGGCTCTCTGTAGGTTTCTGGTGCATCTTGTATATTTGTTTATTTATTTAACAAATGAGCTGGTAAAAACTAAAGGAAACAGAAATAACTGTTAGGCAAGCACTACTTTAAAATACTGACTGTGGGGCAGGGTGGGGAGAGCGAGAAGTTACACTTAAGATCATACGTTGTAGAACCTTTAGAAAGTCATGTTCTCTCAGAGTTTTCAGCTGTTTTAGAGAAGTCTTCTCCTGCTGGGGGCCAGATCTTGTTTTCCAGTAGGTATCTCTTGGAGGTTGGATGATGTAGTGTAGGGATCACAAATATTGGCATTATATTATTCCTTCTGCTTTTAAACATGTCTAAGCTTATCTTCAATTGAATCCATATTTTTCTGCCCTGGGTACGGCCTATATTCTTTGCAGTGTGTTCTAGGTTGAAGGTCTCCTCTGATCTAATTCATCAGACATCACTCTTTATTTCTTTTATTCTACAAATTTGCTAAAATCTCTTATTTTTTGGTTACCCATCTCTTTTTCTAAGTAATTGTTTCTTTATTCCCATTTTATTAATATATATTTGTAATACATAATGTTTACATTGAACTTGAATATTTTGTGGTAGGTCATTGTTTTATAAAATTCTAATGAGAGTCTTGATTAGAAATAAAATGTATAATGCATTTTTTGGCCAGATATTTTCCTAAATGCGTGTTAATTCTGTAGCAATGATTTATGATCTCTGTGAAAATAGAGATTATGTGTTTTCACTGCTGCACATGTAGAACTTATTTCGCAATATCTGCTAGTGTCTTGTATTATAGGTGCTGAGTGAGGAGTGAAGACTTGTGAAAATATCGTAAGGGGAAATGAGCGTGCAAATGAAACCATTACGTTTTAATCCAGTTGAATCAAAATTTACAGAGAGGTATAACCTGCCTGATGTAGATAGCATAATTGACCTTGGCTGGCTGAGAATCTACTTTAGCTAATTGTGTTCTAACAATGAAAACAGTGATACAACATTAAAGGTGAAAAATAAAGTGCTTTGTCCCAGGACTTCATAATTACTCTGTATGTGGTTGTGTGTCTGTGTGTATATATAAGAAAAATAATAAAAATAGTGATATTCCCATTTTGTGCTAGATACGATGTTTATTATTTTTTATTTGTATTCTCTTTCAACTTGTACACTTTTGCAAACTAGAAGGCTTAAGTAAGTCAATGTTTGTAATTGATTCAGACTAGCTGTATATTGCCCAAACACCACAGCTGTTGCCTGCCTGGATCCCCAGTATTTACACGCAGGAAGGTGGATTGGCGACTCAGGTCATTAAATCATGGCTTCCAGAGTGTTAGCTACCTAGTTCCTGTTGCTCATTCTCATTAGTTCATTCATGCATTTCATTAAATAACTATGAAACACTATTTAAAAAGGAAATGAGTTAGGATTCATGTGTAGTCAACCAAGAAAACAACTCTATAAAAACAGCAGAGGCGAAGCAGCATGAAATTTCGTATTAAAGACTATACCTTCCACCTGCACTCAGTGACACTGGCACAGTAGTCATGGGCATAAGGAAAAGGTAAGGAGTAGCATCGTCATATAGGGCTGTGTGGCCACGTAGGCGTCAGTCCTGGGAGCAAAGTTTGAGGGTCTGTATTGCTATTTTGCAAAGGCTGTGCATGTCTTCACATATAGTTAAGTGCATGAACTCACACGGAGTTGACAAGGACCCCATAACCCTTCCCAACTCAGCCAGAAATGGTCTTGAACTTGGCTTTCTCATAGGTCACAGTTTTGGTGAGTCAAAGTACAAGGAACTGAGGAAAATAAAGAAAATGGTACAGTGGCTAACAGGATTGTAAAAGATATTGAAGATGAAAAAATAGTGTGTTTAATTAAAAAGGAGGCTGTATTTCCTTTTATTATTTCTGATGTTTTGAACTTCTTTAAGTTATTTTGATTTTGATTGCCAGAGAAATGATTTGAAGCTGAATTCAAACCTGACTTGAGTTTGCGAGGAATATTAATTGTGGGGTTTCTTCTAGCAGTGAGAAAAGGGACAACAGGCTAACTCAGGTTCAGGCTAAAGGCGAAGAGTACAAGGAAGGAAGTTTCTATGAGTTAAACATTATGGACCCTGGACTAGGCTGAAACAGGAGAGTATCCTAGGACAAAAATTGAAGACAGCGTCCACTCCTTCAATCTGAGAATGCTGCCACTCTCGTGAGGCTGAGAGTGAAGGCTCCTTTGAATTTTCTGTCTTCGACTTTTCATTTGCCTTAACCAAGCTCTGACCCTGGTATATTAAGATATTTTAGGGTACCCACTTATGTTGGGCTTTATTTTCTCATCACATCAGAATACATAGTAGAGGAATTGCCAAGAAAAACAGGAGACACGTGCAGAAATGTGAGGCCTTCATTCCCAACCTAAAGATATTTTCCTTACGTGTCACATTTTAACTTCTTTTTAGTTCTTGGAATCCTGCAGCAAAACAGCACATGCCTGTTAGCCATTTTTGGTGGCTTATGTGAGGTTAGAGAACATACTTAAGCGAGATGCACTTGACATGAAGTTGGCAGGGACAGTGAAATAGATTGCACACCAGAATAGAGATTCTAAAAGATCCTGACAGGCTGAAATGATGGGCCAAATATAATCAGATGAAACTTAACAGGGATAACTCTCTGTATTTTGGTCTAAATTTCAACTAAATAAATGCAAAATTGAGAGGTGTAGATTAAAGGCAACTGCTGTGATCTAACGGCTTCAGTCTAAATAGTTTCAATAAGTCAGTTGTGCAGTGTGCTTAACCTACACTAAGTGCAATTTTAGAGGCATTAACCAAAATCAATTACCTAAAATGTGAGAAACGATAGTTCTGCTCTGCTGAAACAGGAGCACTGCCCAACAAGGGAGAGTGAATGCTTTTATTTTTATTGAGTGAAAAACTATATAGTGATCGCCTTACGAATAGTGGTGTAAATTTATTTAGAAAAAAAATTGTGCCATAAGGGATGTTGCATTTTTCTGAATTATAAAAAATGAGAATTTTTCTATAGGGAGAGAAAGGGATCTAGAAATACAGTGGCAGCCTCAGGACTGAGGAGAGAAGAGGTTAGAGAGGGATTTCTTCCGAGGGAAAATTTGTGAACTTTCAAAACTGCTGTTTTTTGGTAGGCTGCCTTCTCTTTTGAAATATAATATCTCCCAAACCTTCAAATAGTCATCGTAGATAACTTACATGCAATAGATTTGTGTATGGTGGACTGAAGTAGGGAAATGCGTGTCAGGAAGTCGGGTAACGGATGATAGTCACAGGAAGTAGCGAAACATGAAGAAATAAAGCATGGGATTTAGGGAAGAATTTGGAGGGAGAGGCGACAAGTGGTTTCCGGAAGTTATCTCCTGTTCCCTGATGAATTCTTAGCAATATCAGCAAGTGTGCCAGATTTCGTGCAGCATCTCTATCATTTTACGTGACCAAAGTAAAGGGCGGTTCTGAAAGTTGAGGAACTCAAGAAGAAATTTACAATATTATGTTCTGGTGAAGAGTGGATTTTACTTATTGGACCATAGGCTACAGTGGTAGAGAAATTATAAATATTTATCGACTGAGTAGTAAGATAAATGTACTTGATATAGCAAGGATGACACCTTAAAAGCAGAGATTAATATGACAATGTCTCTTCTTTAGAATCTATTGTCTTAGGGGAGAGTTTTTTGTTCAACAAGTTTATTGAGTTGGGGTTTTTTTTTTTTTTTGGCTTTTGGACTATAAAGAAAAAAGCACACCTGATTAATCCTTCCATGGTTTAGCTTCTGACTGGAAAACATAGATTAAAAAAAATAAACAAATTAATAATTAAGAAAAATATCCACCAGGGACTATCACTAGGACGGTAATTTAAAAGGTAAGAGACTGTAAGAGAGCTCTTGCCTCACATGCAAGAGGCTCTGGGCTTAAATTCCAGTGTAGGTGCACCTACGCCCATGTGCTCATGCGCACACACACGCACGCACAGAATGACATGACAGACTACCGGAGGAGCTGCAGTGTATCCGATGCTCAAGGAAGCCTTTACGTTAAGATGATGCTTAACTATGAATGAAAAGGAGAAGCCAACCTTATTGAGATGGGCATTTGCAAATAGTCAACAAAATGAGAACCGGAAAGGTTAGCTGCACTTCGGAGCGCTGGGAGAGGCGGAGGGTGGTGTTAGAGGAGGGTGTGATTCAGAGAGGCGGAGCCTAGAACTTTGTGAGTTGGTGTAAGGGAGGGGATTTTATTTTGAGAGTTGTACAAAGCCATTGGAGGGTTTAAAGCTCGATGGCAGCTATGAATGTGGAAATAGAATCGAGCAATTTTGTAAGTTAACTGTTTGGGTACAAATGAGAAGCGATGGGATTCTGAGGGAATGCCAGAAGTGGAGGCACCATCAGGGAAATGTCCCTGGGAGACGTGGGATAGGCCACAACTTTTTCAAAAGGTCATAGGTAAAGAAAGAAGGAAACTAGATCTGAAGTTGTGTGCAGCAGTCTGGAAGCTGGGTAGAGCACGACTTTGTCGTGGAGCTGGGAGGAGCTTGGTACGGATGGGATGGAATGAGAAGGGACAGAGCTGGAGAGCTGAGGAATGATGGGACTGCGAAGCACCAGCGTTTGGCGAGGCAGTTAGCACTGTTGCTCAATGGGTGCGTGCAGGATTTCAACCAGAGAGTGTTTGTGGCATGAGTGGCATAGGGAAAAGTCTATGAATACCACTGTTAGGGTTCCCGGAAAGTCGGGAAACGGGCAGGAAAACTCATCAGTCAGTTGAAATGAAAGCTTCAAAGATGCAGAAGCCAGGGGTCTGTAAAGTTGCAGAAACATACAATAAGAAATAAATACACTTAAGTAATGAAAAAATGGAAAAATGATAATGACGGTAAAGCAGTTTTATTGAAGTGGTAGAGAGTGTTTACTTTATGAGAAAGTTTATAAAAAACGGAAACTCTCCCAAGAAAAAAGCAAGGGAATGCTCTCTCTATGTCTGGGTATATTCAAGTAGCATTTCTTGGAAAGGTTTTTGCATAGGAAAAATCCAAATTTAAGACTTTTTAAACTAATTAAACAATGATGCATTAGTAATGAAAAGATAAGAGATGTCTGTGCTGTGGCTGATTTATACTAAATTAAACAGACCTGAGATTTAAGGGAATATAGAAAGAATTACATTCTTAAGGAAAAATAATACTTCTGATTGATCATGCAGTAACATAATTACATATTGTTAAATGATTTCAAGTATACAGATAAGTTGTAAAAAGAGATCTTTCTCTCTCTGAAAGTGAATGCAAAATGATGACCTGATGTTCCATCAAGCTGGAATACTTTAATGAATACTTATTTGACATGAAATTACCATACATCTTCACAAAACATCAATATCAGGAAATGAATAGGATATTGTCATTTCATCTCAGACCCCCATTCAAATTGCATCAATTATTCAAATAACATCCTGTATAGCCTGCTGCATAGCCTCCCCTGGATTTATATATATTTGTAATACAGTCTTTCCTTGGCTGCGTGACTTTGCCGCTGCTGGAGATAAACATCAGCTGTTTTCTAGATTAGCTGTCAATGAGAGTTTATCTCTTATTTCCACATGATGTGCTTTTTATTGTGGAAATATGTACAAATGATATTGCATTCTGTCAGAACATACATGGTTTGATTTGTCTTGTTTACTATTAATATTTATACTTATTACATGTTTAGTGTCTGTCAATCTCCTTCACTAGAAATTTGATACTGTTGTTTAATAATGTACATTTAATAGAGATGTACTTTGAGCTTATATAAGTATCTCTTCTCTCATGAACATTTTAATCAATGCATTAACTATAAGAGTATGAGGCAATGGGTTCTTATTTTATAAAATATTAGAGTCTACTACTGTCATTATTTATGTTGATGTTTGCATTGATCTCTTCAAGCTGGTCCTTGTGGCCTTGTGGCAGTTCCTCATCATTCCTTGAGCACTCTCTATGGCATAACAAAATTTAGTTCTTATTGAACCTTTTCCACCCAGAAATTGAATCCGGACGTTTCTTCCCGCATCTCTAATTCCTTTTAAGGTAGAATAGTATTTGTAAACAAGATCTGAGTGTTAGATATTTTAGACACAGGCACGGATGCCCAATTTTATGAGTTAATTTGAATAGGACAGAGATTTGGTCAATACAATTATGGGAATATTCATGAGAGTGATTCCTGGTGACAGTCACCTTTTCATTGCAGGCTGTGTGAGGCAGATTTCTCTCCTTAATAAGGGTGGGTCTCTGCAATTCGCTGAAAGACTGAAGAGAGAAAAAAAAAACCCTAACTGTCACTTGAAGAAGAGGAAGTTTTTGCTACCCAACTTTATTATTTATTTATTTATTTGCTGTCTTTAAACCCCAAGACGTTGTCTTTTTGGGGTTGTCAGGTCCTGGCTTGCACAGAGGAGTCTTACCATTAGCTCTCCCAGCTCGCCAGTTTGCTCACCACAATGCACCATGTTTGTTCGCTCCATAATCTAACTCTCACTAACACAGACATAGGTATTGCCACGTGTAGTTCTGTATCTATCCGGATATGTTGAAAATCATAATTTCACCTTCATATCCCCAGTACCAGTGCATATCTGTCCAGTTACTTTTTCATTGCTGTGACTCAATGCTCAACATTCACAAATTTATGGAAGCAAAAGTTTATTTTAGCTTACAGTTTCAGAAAGTCACTCTCCATGCAGGGACGACCAGCAAAAGTGTAAGTACGTGGCAAGGGCAGATGGGGAGGCAGCTCCTCATGACATCATACACAGGAAGCCAACTCCCATCAAGTCCAATTTTCTCTCAAAAGGAAGGTTCTGTCCCAGTAATCTACCCCTTCTGGGTCCCGCCTTGGTGTCACATTCCTTCCAGGTGGAGTAGGTGTGGTAATCTCTTACTACATGCCTGTAATCTACCTCTCCAGACCAGGTCACAATTTCCCAACAACATATGGTTCCATAGGCAATACATAACATTCAAATACATGAGACTTTTGGGGGACATTTCACCCAAACCACAATATTCCACTCCTGGCCCCAAGAGACTCAAGTCCTTCTTCCCACAAAAAAATGCATTTAGTTCTTCTCTAAGAGTTGCCAAAGTCTTAATAGTTCTGTACAGAAAAAGAAGTCCAACTTTAAAGTTTCTTCTATGACACAAGGCAAACTCTTAGCTGTGTGCTCCTGTGAAAATCAAAGAGAGGTTAAATCCCCCAACGTACAGCATTGGGTAACCATTCCTGTTTCAAAATGGAGGAGTAGGAGAAAAGAAAGTAATTGGATTAAAACAAGGTCTAAACCCAGCAGAGCAAGGGTTAAATCCTGAAGTTCCATGCTCATCCCAAGGAGTGAG
The DNA here is from genome assembly GCA_004027205.1 of Ctenodactylus gundi. Taxonomy (NCBI): domain Eukaryota; kingdom Metazoa; phylum Chordata; class Mammalia; order Rodentia; family Ctenodactylidae; genus Ctenodactylus; species Ctenodactylus gundi. The sequence continues at coordinate 389,841 of PVKB01000050.1, forward strand.
TTGTGGTGCGGTATGAACTCCAAAGGGCTCGGGTGGACTCACCCCTACAGCGTTGCTGTTAGCTGCAGCCTCCTTCTTCGCTCCTTCGGGCTGGATCCACTCATGGCTTGCAGCTCTTCTGTTGATGATGCATGCTCCTGGCTTCTCCAAATTTTCAGGCTCTCCTTTGCACCTTAGGCTTCTCCTTCTCAACTGTATGCACTGCCCTCCCAGGGCACACTGCCTGGCCTCCAAGGCCTTCCTCTGAAATCTGGGTGGAAGCCTCCATGAACCCACAACTCTTGCACTTTGCAATCCTATAGAGCCAGGATCACGTGGACGTTGCCAGATTCTGCCACTGGCTAGAGTAACAGTCCAACCCCCTTCTGCCATGGCTGCAGCAGCTTCTGGGTGCCTAGATGGACGAACTCCAGGGAGTTGAACTCTGGTAAACACTTCCCTCTTTGGCCCTTCAGGGAGCCCTGAGGTGCTCTTCTCAACGCTAAGTCCTTTACCTTTCCACCCTTTAATTGGTAAAAGGTGAGATCACATTGAATCCTGAGACACTCTGAAGGCCTCCTCATAACCCTGATTCCAAGCACGTGGCTTCTGTTTTATGTTAATCTCTTTAACAACACATTCTCTTTCACACTAGACCGCAAGCTTTTTGTTTTCTCTGCCATTGTCTCCTGTCTTTCACTGTAGAGCTGGTTAAAAGCTGCAAATAGTGCCCAAGTAGCAGCCTGAATATTGGACTGCCTTGAGATATCCTCCACCAGCTTAAGCAGTCCACTATTCTTAATCTCAGCTTCAGGCAGGGTCCCTGGACAAGGGCACAATGCAGGCAAACTTTCTGCCAGAGCATAGCACAGATAGTTTTTTAGACCACTTGCCAATACAATTCTTCCCATTTGAAACTTCACAATCCTGCCCTTTCCAAGACACAGTTCTATCATCATTGTGGTCTTCTGAGCTCTGATCAGAATCTCCCATCAAGCGTGGATCAAAGCACTTCAAGGATTCTCCAGCCAGCATCTTCAAACCTTTCCAAACCCTTCCTGCAAACTGGTTCCAGAGGCTTCCAAACCACACGATCAGGTAAAGTCACAGCAACAACCCTACCTCTAGTACCAATTTCTGTTTTAGTAACTTTTTCGTTGCTGTGACTCAATACCTGATATCTACACATTTAGGGAGGAAAGGTTTATGTTAGCTCACAGTTTCTGAAGGTCACAGTCTACTCAGGGCGACTAGCAACAGTGGAAACACATGGCAAAGGCAGAGGCGAGGCAGGTCCTAAGGATATTACCAGCAGGAAACCAAGTCCCATTAAGTCCAATTTTCTCCCAGAGGGAGGTAGCAGCATATCTATATATCTATATCTGTATCTGTATCTATCTATATCTATATCTATATCATCTATATCTATATCTATATCTATTTATATCTATATCATCTATATCTATCTCTATCTATATCTATCTATATCTCTATCTATCTCTATCTCTATCTATGTCCTGCTCCAGTGATCTGCCACATCTGGGTCCCGCTGCAGTGTTTCTCCCCTTCCACGTCCACGTGTGTAAGGTAGGCCCCCACCACATGCTTGTAATCCAACCACTCCGAGAAGGCCCCAATCTCCCAACAGCTCATGGTTCCAAAGATAATCCTTAACATCCAAGTGCATGAGATTTTTAGGGGACATTCCAGATCCAAACCACAACAATATCAACCACACTTCTCTCTCTTTGTTGATATCTTTTCTTGACCACAGACAGCCTGAGTCTCTTCATCCCGTCCCTGACACCTTCTCTTATTTAATCACACCCTCCCCATGTACCTCTCATACCCCGTGCTGCACCGCGCCGATGCCCTTATTCTCCTGAGGATTTCACATCCCTGACCATGCCACTGTCCCTGCTGTTCAGGGAGAAATGCCTGAAGTCTCCCACTGTGGCAACCCGTCCATGTCACCCTTTTGACAGGCATGTACACCCGTGTTGGTCAGCGCCACTAAAGATCGCAGCCCGCCTTCCCCCATGAAGACACATGATCATCCTGCTTGTTCTCTTCAGCCCGTGTGAGGTTATAGAAAAGAATTCTCCCTTATGTTTTCAGTCTATCAAACAATATGGAAGAGCTGCAATGAATAGTTTCAGCATTTCCTAGTTGAAACAATTCATGAATTAATCAGATCCATTTAGAAAATACTTATATGAATATGGATGGTTTATAGCTGTTTTCCTCTATACCCCATTCTCAATCTTCCATTTTTAGTATAACTGCTAAATGTAGGAAGGAAATTCATGGCCTTGAAAAACACGTCAGGAGGACTCCATATTCCACTTGAGAAATGGCACGCTATGTCCCACTTATATGAGTTGTGTATTCAAATTTAGGATACATAGCAGCTGTGCTACTATACTTAGCAGAGGGGCAAGGATAGAAATTTAATTTCAACAAATTTCTCAAAACAGCCTAAAACTCATTTTGAAAATGAATAGCTTAAAAACAAAACATTTATTTATATGAGTGAGCTTTTCAAAATCTCAATTTAAAATATTCACTACTTTAGTCGTGAAAGCATATATCATGATAAATATCCCCTTTGGTGGTACGGTTTTTATAAAACTTTTAAAGAGATAGATGTTTCTAGAATAAGATGTTGGCAAATTCTTTTATCCATCTGAATTTTGTTACTCTTTTATTTAGAAAAACAATAGACAGGACTTCTTTTATGAGGCACTGAAATTATGACAAATAGAGTTTATGTAGTAATTATTAATTTTCACGGACCAACATAAAAGTTAGGAAGATATGTGTTCATTGAACTTACTAAAAATATTGCACATCTCCTTGCCAAACATAATGACTTCAGAAGAGCTACCAGTAATTTATCCACAGTGGTAGAATTGCCCAGAAACAGGATAGAAAAGAAATAAGATTCCTTATATTTATGCTTATTTCTGTCACTAGCTTCATTTCAAGAAAGTCATACCCTAATCATATTTTATATTATTTATCAATAAATAAATAAAGCAAGTTAATTGAAAAGAAATAGAGCACCATCCAAAAGTGTTAACTCTCTTGCAATAGGAAACATACAAATTCAATGTTTAAACTCAACATAGAAGATTGAAAATTGGAACTGGCCAATTAGGTGACTGCAAATCTTTTTTCAGTATTGTTCAGCTTGCTTGCAATGATTTCAATGTGTGTAAAATAATTTAGAAATGACCATAATATCATTCATTGTTGTTGAAATATCATGTTGGCTGGCAATGAGGATTACCTTTTTGGGAAATGTGTAAGTTTTGAGTATCCATAGAAGTTAGCAAGTACCTTATTGTTTACAAAAATTTTGTGATTGAAAACCTGTATCAATCAAATGTGGTAAAAATAAAGCAGTGCTCCTCCAAATCAGTAATGAAACACAATGACTTTCATGTAATATTTAAAAAATAAAAATTTGTAGAAAAATATGAGAAGGGATCATACAGAATAAAGATTGCTTATATAAAATGTTTATTTCTGTTATAGGTTATTGGGTGGTGAAAGGCACATCGCATAAAAATGTTTGGTTCCTAAAAGATCTCAGAAGGTACCATGTTGAGAGGTGGAGCTTCATAAGGCGACTACTGCATCACCATCTCCATCTTCATCAATGGATCAATCTATTAATAAGATTTTAATTTCATGGCACTATTGGGAGGTAATAGAAACTTATGAGGTGGGCCTAGCTGAAGGGAGTGGTCCCTGGGGGCATGACACTGAGGACTACAGCTGTCCCTGTTCCTTCCTCTCTGGCTCTTTCCCTCGCTGCCTGTCTTGATTGTCATGGAGGTGACAGCTCTCACCTGCCATGTCCTTATTCCAGCATTGTTCTTTCTTGTTACAGGCCTAAAAGCAGCATTGCCAGATGAGCTTGAACTAAAACCACAAAAGCCTTCTTTTAAGTTGTCTTTCTAGAGTGTTTGGTCACCGTGATGGAAATCTGACTCACACAAATGTGTTTTTAATGCTGGTCACGTGAAACAATACCTGGTCACTGCTTTGTTGTGGAGCCCCATAGTGAGTAGCACGTGTTTACCTGTTCACTTCTCACTCACACTTTGTTTTCCTAGTGTATGTCTTTCTTCCAAACTTGCTTAACACATAATAATTATTTTCTAATCTTTAAGTACTAAAATCAGCACTAATTGCATAAAATGTTGAATTCTTATATTTTGTCATGCTCTGTGGTTGATCCTGGGGCACATGAAGGTAATTTTTGCTGGAAAGTTCGGTCTCTATTGAGACTTAAATATTTCAGGAAGCTAGTTTGAAGTGAAGACAGAAAAAAAGGATAGATTGGAAGAGATCTAAGAGGCGGATGGAGCACAGAGACTGTGAAGAGCTTAGAACCAGGCCCTTAGAAATCTTTGTTATGGAAAGATGAGAATGTAAAAGGCTCAGAAATGGAATTAGTGGTTAGAAACCACAGCTTTGAAATAACAGATAATGACCTATAACAAGACTGAGGAACATCAATTCTAAAGGGGGCAGAGAATAAAGTTACAGTCTGAACCATATCATTATTGTATTCCCTCACCACTATAGACTAAATTTGAACTTTTAATTCAGGATGCAGCACCTGCTTAAGGAATGTGTCCACATGGCATGTTACGTCAGGTAAGCTAACTTTACTAACCCATTTTTAAGATCATATTTCATAGAGAACTTAGGAATGGCTCTCTATAAACTATGATTGAGAAAAAATTTAAATATACAGTTACCCTGGATTTTTACTTTATTTTATAATTTGAAAGTGTCTATGCGTGCAGTCAAGGGTAAAGAGATGTAAGCTTACCAAATTGGGAATTCAGGATAACTGCCAAAAGCATTTGAAATAGCCTCGAAGCCATTGGCAATGGACATCGTTGTTCCTAGTGATAGTCACATATTATGATAAATACGGGAATATGGCCGTCAAAGAATGGAAGTCCTTACTGTGCTACAACTGTTGCAGGTTATGGGATTTCAGGAAGCAGGCAGGGGGTTAAAAAAAATTTTTTTGGCATTTAAATTTGGAGGGAATCAACAGGCTTTTTAAATTTTGTCTTGGACTCTTGTAAATCTGTCAGGTTTTTCCTCTTTTATAGTGCCACTGTAGGACAAACCTTCAGATCTTCCTCTGTCACTCGGACAATTAGCTTCTTAAAAAATCTTCTGTCACATCAAAAGAGAAATTTAAAGGTAAACTTTAAGATAAAGACCAAAGTCCTTGAAGTCCCAAATGGCCTGCATTGTCTGACCCCACAGCAAGTCCTTCTTGCTTTCAGTCCTTCTCAATCATAGTTTATTGTTTAGTATCTTCAGCAATGTATGGTGCAGCCCAGAATTCAACCATCTTTTATGCCAGAGTGAGGCCTATGTACGCTGTGACCTTACAGAAAAGGCCACAGAAATTTTTCTTTGAATATTAATTGTAGTTTTTATTGATGATTATACTTATGCAATAACATGACTAACATGCATGGTCTTCTCTAGACCGGAAGCACCACAGGCTCGGGTGCTTTTATCATGTTCATTGTGTCCCAGGACCTCACAGGGCTAGAAACCTGGAGGGACCCAATGCCATGGAGTGAATGAATTGCCTGTGGGGGAATTTGCTGAGTCAAGGCGCAGGTGTATCTGCTTGGACGATCAGAGTGCTCTTAATAAAATGGCCCCAAATCAGTCTCTCTCATATGCTAGTTTTAATGTTTTCCTCACTTTCTTTTTTATGGAGAAAATGGTGGTGGTATGTTGAGAAAATATTTTGCTTAGGAAATTTTAGGATTTAATGATCTCTATCATCTTATTCAGCCATGAAAAATCAAGCACTGAATATGATATTAAGCTTAATAGTATTTTTATCCAATTCTTGGAGTGCTTATGCAAAGTAATATGCATCTTTTCCCTTAGGGCGTATTTTTGATTGATCTTTGTTTTTCCTATTTTTATCTGTAATAGAAAAAATTTCAATACAGTATTATCTAATGCTTTCATGAAAGGGAGTAAAAAGTTTAATGACTTTGCTTATACAAATGCAACTATCATTATCCTGATATTAACTTTTGAGTAAAATTGGATAAACTGAAATTTGAACTTTGAGTTTAAGTTGCAAGAATTTGTGCATTTAGGTATGGAAAACTTGCTTTAGAAATATTAATACTAGGTTTGGAATACTGTCTCAGTGACTTTCTCTTTCCTGGGGCAGAATACTTAACATCCACAGTTTAAAGGAGAAAAGATTTATTTTAGCTTACATTTTCAGAAGGTCACAGTCCATACACGCACGGTTGGCTGGTGGTAGAAGAATACGGTGCAGCTAGAGCCAGAGGAAATCTCCTCACGACCTGGCAGGCAGAAAACCAAGTGAAGGAGGAAGGGCAGAGCTACGTTTTCAGGTAATCAACCTCGTCTAGGGCAAGCCCCAGTGTTCTCTCTCATCTGATGACAGGAATAATGGCGTGACAGGAATAAAAATGTTTCATGTACTCACGTGGTTGTTTTCTGTCACTATGCTATGGTATCGGTATTTTAACATGTATAAACACAGCAGATACAAGGCATGAACACTTTTTTATATCTGCTCACACCATCTCGCGGACTCAGGAAGGCTGTCAGGACCCAATCCAGGAGTCAGTTCTAATCGTACCTTTCCTTGGTGCCAAAATGCTCTACTCTACATAAACTCCCTCACGTGTGTTATTTCTTGATGAAGAGGACAAGAATGGACCCGTGAATCATTGGATTAAGAATTTTGCTAAATTGGTTATCACGGTGGTACATCAGTGTCCCTTTTTTTTATTTTTTCAATTTCATGTTCTTCCCCAAGTGTCACTAGGGGAAAAGACTCAATCCCAAATATGACACTAGATGCCACCTGTTTAATAATTGTAAGAAATGTTTTACAGTGATTAGCATGTTTTAATTTGTCCTCTGCTATAAAATATTCAAATGCTCATCTCTCAGACACTAATACTTTCATTATTACCAGTATTAAGAAAACTGTCCATGTTTTTATCTTATGTATAAAAATACTGTCAATAGCTAGTTTAGTTACTTTTGTTCACATTTTCCAGTGGGATTTAGCAGGATGTCTTTATGCCTGGTCTAAGTCATGTGAGAAATCATTTTTGTTATTTTTATTTTCATGAAGATTTATAAAATCGAGTGTATGTAGGGGATGCCATTTTTTATGCTATTTAAAAGAAAGGTCTTCCACTCCAGGAAATGTCATTAGAATGAAAAGATAATAAATGCACTCACATGTACAATCATGGACTGCTTATTATTACTTTTTGGTAAGGAAGAAATTATGTTTTTGAGTAGTAAAACTGAATTATCAAAAACTTTAAAAAGAAACTTAAAAAAAACAGATAATAGTAAAGAGAAGATACTTTTTAATATTGCATTTTAGGTTCATGTTATTTTCTTATTCACATTTAACCAGCTAAACTTTTTGACCCTCTTTCTATTATATACAGGATGATTTATAAATAATGTCAAAAACTGCAACTAAAAGAAGCCCTGTGTTTTTTTATGCAATATGAAAAACCCTGTTGAATAATGGCAGTGTCTGATTCACTGGTTACAAATAAGATATTCAAGTACAAACATTAAGCCTTCTGTTTAATAATTTAATACGCTGTCTCAGCTGGAAGGCACATCTCTACAGAATTTTTTCTTTATATTCTTCTATCTCTGGGAAAGGAGGTAAAATATATCTAGAGAAATATGTACCTGTGCTCTATACATGCACATAATGGTAAATGTGTACTTGTATGTTACACAGTAGTATGACAAACTGTGAGCTCAAAATTACCTTTAATATGAAAAATATTCTCTCCATCTTTTTTGACAGTAGCTGAAATTTATATAATCATTAAAAGGATAAAAAAGCCATTCAGAGCTAACTTAAAATGTTAAATACATGTGTCCATTTCTTATCATCTCATCATTAAACGTATCTTTTTTTTAGCAATGGAAATTATACTCAGGTCCTTTGCACCGAACTACATACCCAGCTCTTTCATTATTATTATTACTGTTTTTTTTTTCCTTTTTGAAACAGAAACTCACTAAGTCACTAAATTGTCCACTTTGGGCTCCAATTTATGATCTTCCTGCCTGAGCCTCCCAGAAAGCTGGGATCACAGGCCTGCAGCACTACCCCATCTCCTTCTCCATTTCAGCAGGCAGCGAGTACAGTTAATAAACTCCTACTAATGTGTGAATGTGGAGTCAGTTTTCACTGGAGAAAGCTCTCAGTGCTAGCAGAGTACAGCAGCTACTGAAGAGGGGCGTTTACACAATTTATTTTGGAGATCCTGAGGACCTCCAACTCTATTTGTAATGACTGCCAAAAGATTTTATAATGGAAAAAGGATAAAATCATAAATGGGGACTCAATATTCTTTTATATTTCTAAAAATAGATCTACTACAATGTCAGTTACCTAGAAAGTCCCAAGATATTTTCCCTTCTACCCTGTGACTTTTGGAATTTCATCAAGGACACAAGTAGAGTCATTCCTTGAATAGGCAATGACAGAACAGGAACAGAAGGAGGTGAAGAGAGGAGGAAGGAGAGAGGAAGGATGAGCCACAGGGATGAGACAAGCCTCACCTTGTCTTTGGTGATCCTGGTTTGCAAGCTTGTGCTCGTTGGTGTGGGATTTGTGGAAAGAGAGGTGTCTTCTATGGGCTGAAATAACATAAATAGCCAATTACTAAGAGACTTTTGTGGGTCAGCCTTTTGTGATGGAATATCGACCCTAGGCCACCTCTAAGGAAAAGTTGTTGGGTCTCAGAAACAAAGTGCCAGTCACACAAATCTTAGTGTGGTTAAGCCTTAATCCATATTATATGACTCTTCAAATCACCATCTCCTGTTTCAACTTTCCGTATCCTCCCTCTATCCTTTCCCAGGTTGATTATCTTAGAGAATATGCTAAATATTCTAAAGCTAGATATCAATACCAAGTCATGCTTGTGAACACGAGGAGCACTATAGTTCTATAATTGCCACACAAATCAATTCATTTTGGTGCAGTATTTTGGTTACAACATTTTATGAAATCGTAGCATGCTAGACATGAAAGAAGTCTTAGAAATCATCTGACTAAAATCTAATTCCTCAAGTAAGGAAGGTAAAAACCCAAAACTCACACACATGTAAGTAGTACAATAAATTGGTAGTCACATGATAATCAGGTCAGTAGCTGGGACTTGGGTTTTTGATGATGTGACTTTCAGCATCCTTCAGCAACACAGACATTACACAGTGGAGAAGTCTTCTCAGAGGTTACTCTTTATACAAGAATATTTTAAGATATTTTCAGGTTGGGGATTGTACAAAGAATAGATGAAAAATAACAGGAAAGATATCATACACCAGGTAAATGGCCAATATTGAATTGGGCACTTGTATTTATGTATTTCATTAAATATCTATGATATATGTTGTCTTAGTTACTTTTGTTGCTATGAGCAAATATCTGACAGCAACAACTTAAGGAAGGAAACAGTTCTTTGAGTTCACAGTTTCAGAAGGTCACAGTCAATTCATGGGTAGCTGGCAATAGCGGAAGCACACAGTGGAGGTAGCTCCTTAAGGCATTGCCAGCAGGAAGCCAGGCCAGAGAAGAAGGGTGTAACTGGCATATACTCTTCCAAGTCTTCTCCCAGGGACCCACCCTTCCAGGTCCTACCTCAGAATTCCACCCCTTCAAATTAAGCCTCTTATTTACCATATGCCGGTAATCTATTATCTGCCACATGCCTGTCTTCCACCACACACCTTTAATCCACCACACACCCTTAATTCCCACCTTCAGACCAGGTTCCCACCTCCCAACAGAACATGGTTGCATAGATAATCCATAATATCCAAATACATGAGACTTATTGGGGACATTCCATATCTAAACCACAACATATGTGTGTGTGAGTGTGTGTGTGTGTGTGTGTGTGTGTGTGTGTGCTACATATATAATATGTGTAATATATATATATATATATATATATTCGTATATTATACATATATAATATGTGTATATATACATCAAATTATTTTATTCCTATAAACTTTAACAGTTGTGAATTTGCTAGAACTACATTTTTTGGCACACTCCCAGTACCAGCTACAGATATTTGTATATTTGTGGGGTTTGGGCAAGTAGGGGAAATTTGGATGTGATAGATCAGGCAGAGGGTGAAGATTTGAGATAGGACAGGTGTATTAAACTATCAAGCAGAAGATGAAATTAACAGCATTTACTAATTCACTCTACTGAATATCCATTATTTGTAGGACAAGCTTTATAACTACCTACAATAGAAGTATAAATAATAATCTATTCAACTAACTTAACACTGTCTATCGCTAAAATAACATAAGAGTTTGTGTGAGGTGGGAAGGGAGAGAGGGCTGGGTTTGAAAGCACCCTCAGCCAGATGGTCCATTCTGACCACCCACCACCTCACTTTATTTTTCTTGGTAAACTCGTCTCATTGTCTCTGGCTTTTCTACAAACAGGAACCATCAAGCCACAGCCTTAGAGCACCTGACCGAAGATAAACAGCAGACTTCCTTATAAGGAAGAAAGAAAAACCTTAAAAAAATAGAAAACATAAAGATAGACTTGATCAAGAAACCTCCAAGCCCTCACGTGAAGAAATGATTAAGGAACATCACAGGATGGTTAAGAATTAGAATTACTAGATGACAGATTGAGATCAGATAAAAGTGTTAGGAACATATTACACATAAATCCTGGCTAATAAAATTAAAGTCATAAATAATGTGAACAAATTTATGAGGAGAGTTGGCCGAAGTAGAAGAAGAAACATAGAATATACTAGTCACCATTTCTTCCTCCGTAGGCCCAACAACTTGATTTCAAACGAAAGATTTCTGTAACTTTTAGTATGCTCCCAAATACAAAAATAGGAGAAAGTTTTCTTATATTTTAAATCAGGTACCAAAAATTTGACTTTAAAATGTGATAAAAAGCAGTTTAATTTTTAAAAAGAAAATCTGGAGACCCATCTGGATGTTCTAGGTACCACAGGCTCAGAATTTTAACACGTTCAGAGGACAAGGTAGGAAAATCACAAGTTTGAGTCCAGCCAGAGCAACTTAATGACTTAGAGACCCTCTCCCAAAATGAAAAATTAAAAACTGCTTGGGGATGTAGTTCAATGTGAAGTCTCTGAATTCTTGTCTTTAGAATCTCAAAAAAAAAAAAAAACCAGAGACTACTTGAATTTATGAGCATAGCCACAGAAATCCGTTAATGAAAAGTGAATTATATCAGTACTAACCCACTCAGCAGTCATACGAGGCATTGTACCAAGCATCAACTGTGTTTTTAGGAGTCTATGAAAGTTATTTATTAAAAAACTTACAAAAAATTTTCAGGTAAATATTTTAATACATAATTTTGTGTTTATATTTCATGTTTATATAGCTCACCTTTCCATTAGGTCATAAAATATGTATTTAAAACTTTTTACAGCGAAAAGGACTCATAAAGACAAAGTGCCTAGGGCTCATGAAGGTCTCAGTGTGCCCTGCTTCTTTAAGTGGTAGCTTGACAAAAGTTGTGGCAATGTTTGGTCAGAACAGAATGGCACATGACACATTTCTCTGTGATTTGTCTGCTTTTTTTCCGTTCCCAAATTTACTCTTTTTCCCTACACATCTCATCATGCCTCTTTAAAGACTGACACTTATCTCTCCGGAAAACACCAGGGTTTTCATCTAAAGCACAGTATGCCCCTGCTTTGCTTCATAACAAAATCCTGCAGCAGGAGGTAGATCAACACACCCAGCAACTCAAGTCCTGGGGGCAGCGTCCTCAGTCCTGCTGAGCTCCCTGACAGAGAGGACACTTCATTACCTGGTGTTTATTCCAAAGCTGCTGCTCCTTAAGACATTTCTTTCTCTTGGAAAATTCTATATAGAGTGACGTCTGCAGTGCACCCACCGAGGTGCTTTCACAACTCTAAAACCAAAACATGTGAAATCAGAGGTGCCCTCTTCCTCCCTCCCTTCACAAGTTCTTATGGATGCTACCGTAATGTTACCTAAACTCTCACAGAAGGTAAGGGTTGCCACTGAATGAACAAAGAAATTTCTCAGCCTAAAAATTTAGGAAAGTTCTATGGGTTATGAGTGACAAGTGATAATCAAATTGGTGTTTGTGTGTGTGTGTGTGTGTGTGTGTGTGTGTGTGTGTGTGTGTGTGTGTTGTTGAGACAGTCTTATTACATTAACTAGGCTAGATCAGCCTCACCTAATCAAGTGATCCCCCTACCTCAGTATGCCAAGTAGCAGGGACCACGGGTGGTCACCACCACACCCAGCTCCAAGCCAGTGTGTGAAGAATGAGTGAGATGCTGTCTAGTGTGTTCCATCTATGGAGAAGATGCTCTGCGTGTCTGATAAAGCCAAAGAAAAACGCTATAAAATGTGCTTGATTCAGAATAGTAACAACAGTACTTACCTTTTCAGAGTTGTCATAAAAGTTTAGAGCAATGTACTCCCACTCCTCCCACTAGAAGCCTAGTACATAGCAGGTGTTCAAGAAACGTGGACTGTGCCTAATATCAGTCAGTAGGATTGCCATTAAAACCTATCTGACCAAAATTACAGTCATGTAATTGCTCCTCAATTTATAATATGATCTTTTCTTTTAAATTTGAATTTGTTTGCCTCATTTTCTAAAACCCTATGGAGGCCAACATTTATATCCTGGCTTTCAAGGATAAAAAGTGCTACTATTTGGGGAGTTTAAATTACTTGTGTGAAATCACACAGACACCTTCATTTCACTTGCTGTGTGGTTTTGTTTACACTGTTACCATGACGGCTTTCAAGTGCCTGCTTATCACGTATTATAAGTTGAATACTTTTGTCCAGTCACTTATCCGTGCTGTCTGCCAATTTTCAATAAATAAGTTGAAAATATTTTGCAATGATATGCTTTGAATATCTTTTTTCTTTCCTCAAATAGTTTCTCACCTCTTGACACAGTATTGAACATTTTGCCAAAACATCAGATCTAGATAATATATCATATTAGAGTTTATAATGAAATATATCATATTAGAGTTTATAATGAAATAGAAGAAAATTAGTTTTGGAAAAACTCTCTTGAAGTGTTTGTATAATGAAATCGATACACTGAAACACTTCAAACCTTTAAGTTTTGCATAATGCTTTCAGTAGCTACAGAATGCTTCTTCTCTCTTCACGGACTTACTACTTCTATGTTAGATACAAAGGATGTTCTGAGGACTTTTTTGTCGATTGCCAGTGTCTAGCACTTACTTTCTCTCCTATTATTGCCTTCTTCCTCATCCTCATTTTGTTTTAGTCGATGATTGTCAATTTTCTGATGTTTAAGAAATCTTAGTAGTTCACCCAACAGCACGATGGCTTAATCAATGGTTCTAACTGAGCATGTTAGTAGGAAATTAAGACTTCGAACCATTACATTGAAGAAAAGTTAACTAAGAGCTAAAAGTGAATTGCTAAATTATAGTCAGGTGGTTGTTCAATTATTGAAGGCTATTGTGACAACTAGAACATGACTTCAGGTTAATGGGAAGATGTAGCTCAGGGAAGTATAAGTGGGAGGGTAGGGTCTGTCAGACTCAAGCTACCCAATTAAGGACAAATTGTTCGTTTTGTCGAAAAGAAAATAAATAATGGTGTTTTTTCCCCCAAACTTCAGGAAACAAAGAGATAAATGCTTTTTCGTTTTGGACCTAGAATATCTCCCCAAACTTCAAGTATTTGGATGTAGTACCTATGGAACCTTGTACTACTGTAGAGCAGGGCCTGGAAGGAAGGGGTTCCTTGACCTGCGGGGATTGTGTTAACTTGTTGAGATTGGGGTATGTCCAAAGCAGAGCCTTCAGGTGTGTGTTACTAACTTAAGGGCCAGCAAGTGAGGGAGGAGCAGGATCTTAGATGGGTGGGGTGGGGAGTGCCCTTCTGGCAGCTCGAATCAAGTAAAGGAAGGAAGAAGAAACATTGTTCCGGCTTCTTCCTGGGAAAGCTCTGGTCTTGCCTGAATCTTCAGACATTGACTAGCTCCTCTGTCTGCAATGCCACTTGCACCTCTCCAGCCATTTGCCTCCAGTGTTCCCCGCTGCCCATAAATGGACTGTGTGAGACCTCCTGAAACTATGAACTAAATAAGTCTCTCCTCCCTGAGGTGGCGGATGTTGGAAATTCTATCATAGCCATGTGAAGGTAACTAAGACACACGCACACATGAAAGATAGTGAGAAAAACTGCAATGAATATTGGTGCAGCTGCTCAGATCCAATGAACTAAAAGAAAAATTAAGCTAATCCAAAATTAAAATCAAAAGAAGACACAAAGCTAAGGCTGTGAAACACCCATGGCCGGGCCAAGGAATCACAGTAGCAATGAGCTGCCGGACCCAACGCAGTAGTCGTTCCTAAGAGCAGCCTGCTCCAGTCCTGCAGGGCCAGCCACACCGCAGAGAGGCGTTGCTCGGACATCTGAAAATCTGCGTCCTGCTGTATGGCATCGATCCTCGGATGTATAAAGGAAAAGGTACGTTCTTGTGATGTATATTAAAATACAAATCAGCCCATCTGCAAGGCTTCAAAAGCCCAAGCCAAACGCGTGAAGCTGCAGGATGGAAAATGGCTCCCTCTGAGTTCTGAGTCTTCCCACAGCACTGGAGCAGCGATTTTATTTGCTCGTTCGATTTCTTCTGTGATGCCAATAAATACTGCAAGCAGCCATGGAAGCCGAAAGCCATTTAGTCTGCTCCTGTTTTCTTGATCTACGGGGAGCCGTGAATGAAATCACACACCTTGAAGGCTTTGTTCTTCCTTTTCTGTTTGCAGCACAGGAACCGTAAACCGAGCCATGGCAGCTAATTGGGGATTGCCCGAGCAGAAATATCGTACGCGTGACAGAGCAGCGCCTTGTGAAAGGTCTTGGAAACACTCGTGTGTTGGAGTGGACTTAAGGCTCTGGGTTAGGGGCCTGCGACAGTAACATACGGTGGCTTACTCCTCACACTCTGAGAGGGACACAAAGGTCATCAGAACTGCTCACAGCGAAGCACTTGCAAAGCAGCCCTTGCCTGGCCCTCCCATGTCTGCCAGTGCACATTAGACTCCTTTCCCCGGGTTGTTTGCTATTCTGGTTCATGTAAGGTAGTCTCGCCGGCCCTTCCCCCACGGAGAGCGGCTCCCTTATTCTCGGAGGTAGTACTTAGCGCACATGCATTCATCCCTAGCCTGACTCACTATAAATAGTTCCGTTCCACATGCCTGCCAGAAAGAAATGCAAACAGGCGCACGCTCTGCTGCTCAGGACGGCTTCCTCCAGCCTGGCAGGGATCTCGGGCCCACACTGTGCCCTTTCACGTATTATTTTACTTACTCACATTTCCCCGCATCGTTCAAAGCTCACATACTTTCTTTCAGGTACCCGGGAGAGAATTTTGGCGCTGCAATCACACAACCCCAAACCTTGTTGGAGGAAACTTCTTGCTCTCTGTTAGATGAACACTTTTTAAAAAGAAAACCGTTTGGCTTAAAACAAAACGCAGTAAATCTTGATTTCTTACTTCTGTGAAGACTGATAATCAAATCCACGAAATTCTTCTAGAAAAAGCCGGAGAGTGAATATTTTTGACTTTGTGAGCAGTGAGGTCTCTCTTCCAACTGCTCGTTTGTTTGCGCTGCTGTGGATCAAAGCCACCGAGTCAATGGATGGTTGGTGATGGAGCTCCAATAATACTTCACATATAGACATCACAATTTGAACGTCATCTTAATTACACACGTCTTAAAATATTTATATATATATATATATATATATATATATATATATATATATATTACCTTTAAACGATCTAAAGCTATTTTTAACTTCTAGTCTTTCTTTATGTAAATAAGTGGCTGGCCAAACTTGGTCCAGGGCTGTCGTTTGCCGACTTCTGCTGGAAATTTAAGTTATTCCAATTAGACAATGCCTGTGCTATACGAAGGCACTCCTGGTACAACATGGCGGCTAAGGCGAGAAAGTATTGATTTGCTGCGGAAGAGCTGTATGATTGCCTGAGGACGAATAGCAAGATACCAAGAAACTGCTTTTAATACTTCCAACCTTTCCAGCTATCTGAACGCCGAGTGTATGTTCCTTGAGTTAGCTGTGAGGCAACATTTGTAAATCATAACGACTGACTTCATTGTGGTGAAGAGATGTTTGGAATTTAACTTTCTGACGTTGCATACTGCCCCACCCCCAAAATTCAGTAAAGAGGGAAAATTGCTATCAATGCATTGACTGCTTCTACTTTTCTGCATCCTCACTCCAATGGTTTTGATTATAGGGGAAGGAAATCTTCGTTTTACTGGTGGCATTTTTCTTCCGATTTCACATATAATGAAGCCATTTGAGGGAAGGAGCAGGTCAATGCAAGATTGATGTCCTTATGAGGGCACGATCACCCTAGTCATCCCTAAGAAGAAGAATAACGTGCCTTTTTATTTTTTAAGCAGTTCTTACAGTTCATAGTCAATTGGCATATTTCTAGATTTCAAGAAATAATAGTTTTGAAAATATTTCTAAACTGTTATATAATGTGATTCAAGATAATATGTGTAAAGTGAATGATACACACACCATGTGTAATAGCTATTGTAGAAATAATGAGAGAATTCAGGGAAAACAGATTTCCTAAAACAAGGCAGCTTGTCTCTTTATAGGGTTTATTTAACCTAATTTAATTTGAACAACACAATATTCATCTTTTCTCTATTCCCAAGAAACAGACTGATGTTTGAACCTGAGCTAAGCAAGTAAGAGCACACGCTTCTACTGTTAGGTGGTAAGTGGAAAGCCTGCATGGGCCATATGTCAGTGGAGTCGCTTGCTTTTAAGATTGCATATATTGGTATACATTTCTTCCTTCTTATTTTCCCCCCAAGGCTATCTATTTTAAGCTCACGGATTTTATATTTTTCCTAAAATTCAATTTTTACCATAGAATCGTTACAGCAGTCCTGAGAAAAAGCAGCAATCCTGAAGGCGTCACGACACCTGATTCCAAACTATACTTCAAAGCAATAGTTTTTAAAATGCCAGTGTGGCACTGGCATGAAAACAGAAGCATACGAGTGGAATAAAACACAAGACACAGAAAATCCCACATGCCTTCAAGTGTGTGCTTTGTGACAAAGAGGCCAAAAGCACACACTGGAGGAAAGATAGCTTCATTAACACAGTGGCAGGAAAGCTGAACATCCATTGTGCAGAAGATGCAAAGTAGATCCTTGACTAAAATCAAATCAAAATGGCCAGAGACCCACACATAACACAAGAAATTTAAACTGGTTGGAGAAGATATGGGGAAACACTTGAACCCATAGACATGGGCAAAGGCTTCCTGGATGGGAGACTAGTAACGCAGGAAATAATATCAAAACGAACAAGAGGCTTTGTTAAATTACCAAACTTCTGCACACCAGAAAAGTAAAGGAGACAATCCGCAGATTGGGGAAAATCTTTGCTTGCCGTTCTTCTGAGAGAGGACTGATATGTAGAATAGATAAAGGACGCAAAAATAACATTAACAAAATCTCAATCAACAAGTGGGTAAGTGAATAGAACATCGACTTTTCAAAAGAAGTATAAAAATGTTCAATATCATTTCCAGGCAAACAGAAATAAAATTGAGATTCCTCTTCATCCTAGTTAGACTGGCCATCAGCAAGAACACAGAAACAATGAACGGTGGTGAAGACACGTGGAAAGTGATCCCTTCTTCATTGTTGGCAGGACTGTAAACTAGCAAAACCACAAGGGAAGCATATAAACATTCCTGGAAACCTACAAATGAACAGGAAATTAGGTACAGTATTTGACCCAGCTATTCTACATCTTATGATTCCAAAATAATTAAAGACAGCACACTATAGTGTGGCATGCCTATATATGAGTTTTAGTGATACAATTCACAACTAATCTGTGAAAACAGTCTCTGTACCCATCAATAGATGAGTAGATTTAAAATTTAAAACTATATATATATATATATGGCATATGTATATAAACAATGAAGTATTATTCAGCCATAAAGAAGAATGAAATTATGTCTTTTTTGCAGGAAAATGGATGGAACTGAAAACCATCGTACTAAGCAAAAGAAGGCAGTATTAAAAAATTAAATATAATAAAATTTTCTTATATAAGCCATCTACAAATAAATGGAAAAAATAAATAACTAAACCCAAGTTTGATAATAGTATTCCTCTGCCCCACAAATTCAATCACTTAAACAAAGATAAATTTTAAACATCTCAACTAGTTGCTTATGGTCATGGTCATTTGACTTCCTAGATAATCACCATTATTTTTCACAATATCTCTTTCTTACCATTGTTTTAGAAGTACCAGCTCTCTTTTCATCTTTCTACCTGTATGTTCTCTTTTGAAGTACTTAGCTACATCCACAGCCTATATTATATTATATTATATTATATTATATTATATTATATTATATTTATTTTTGAGATTAAAACCTCATTAAATCACTAAGTTATCCAGGCTGAGCTCAGACTTGCATCATTCTGCCTTTGTCTCACAATATATTGGCATTACTAAAGTGCACCTCCATGCCTGGCTCATATCTGAGTCTTACCCCAGGTCTGTCCTCACTCTTTTCCCCTTTCGTAGTTGCCTCCCAAAGCATTGCTTGTATTCAAGGCCCAAGTCAAGAGTCAACTCAATCAATAATTTATAAAAATAACAAACAAACAACCCTCCCCCAAAAACTCAATGTTAAGCTTTTCTTCCTTCAGATTAATCATTTTTATATTTTTGCCTTAAAATCATTGTTTAAATGAGTTTCTTTTATTTCCAGGCTATAAGCCTATGGAAGATAAATATCTTTATAATATGGGTCTTTTGTAAACATTAGACTAAAGAGCTATGATTTCCAGACAACAGGAGGATCCTGCCCTTCAGAATCCTCTGACCTCATTGAAGGATGTAGACACTCCTTCAAAACCATAAAGGGTACCTTGTCAGCTGCTTTAGTTTAGCCAAGGTGCTTAGTGGGGTTGGAAGAGAAAATCAGGCAACAAAAACAAAAATAATCTTTTTAATTTTAAGGCTTTCAGCTGTTTGATATGTCAAGAGCAAAGGACTAGAAATTTCCTTTGCTTCATGTAAAAGTGTAATCTATTGTGTTTGTATACAGGGGGTGGTGGGTTGGGTTGTTTTAGTTTGGTGAGGCACAGGTAACCAAAAGACCACAGCTGAAATGGAGACTGGAATGTCTTTCCGGCTCGATGGAGGGAAACATTTTTACCAAAGAGGAAAAATTTGTATTGGGGAGATAGTGTTTTAGAGGGAGCTAAGTTTGAGCTAATGGGAGATGGGGGAGAGATATAGAAATAGAAAGAGAGAGAGAGAGAGAGAGAGAGAGAGAGAGAGAGAGAGAGAGAGAGCCGGCCTTTCCTTTCCCATAACTCCTTAACTCTGACAACCTAAAGAGTGGCAGATGCAGACACCTTCAGAGGCCCATTTGGATGTCGAAAATGGTGTTGGCACAAGGTTCAGTCAGGACTGTCTGCAGGTCTGCATGAAGATACATAGTGAAAGATAATGGACAAGTCAGAGCTGCAGCCATGAAACAAGATGGGTAACCCCAAATATGAACTGTATCTTGCTGATTAACCTGGATTTCATGCCCAGTCTCCTTTGGGAGGCTAACCACTAAATAATGGGCACTTTGAAGAGTCCGATTTTGTCCTACCTTACAATAGGACATTCAAGTTTTAAAAATTTATCAGAAATCATCTAAAAGTGATAGGTCAGATCAGAGCTTGCAAAAATTATTAATTCCTTTATTTATTAACATTCTGTCAAATTTAGTTAGAATGATGAAAAAACAGAATTTGCCTTCGCGTGTAACTCCTTCGTGTTAAGAAGGGTCCATCACCACCCTGAGCCAGACTATTGAGCCATCCACTAGCATTAAGTGTTGTTTTAATTTAGAAACAAAATTCATAAATCCATGCAAACATTGGCCATCTTAAAACTCCCCCCCCCCATTTTACTGGTGTGTATAAGTGCAGTACATGCATTTTATATTGATCTTGAGTATTTTGTACATATACATATCACTGCAAAATAACAAATCCTTCCTTTCTGCCTTTTCAACCCTCCCTCTCCTTCCCTTTTCCCTTCCAATTATTTCATAGAACTTATTGTGAGCCATCTTCAATCTCAATGTTTGGAAAGTCGAGTTGTACCTACCTAATCCTGAAAGTTTGCACAAAGAGTTCCTAGTATGAGGACGAGGAGAACTGCAATGACTACTCGTGATGCGGGAGTTGATACTCCACAACCCACACCACACGCGCACAGGAAGGTTACATGTGCTTGAGTGTGTGAGTATGTGTTTGGCTGCCTCCACACACCTTCTCATGCTCTACTCCAAGTCTATGTTGGTAATTCTTAGGGTTAACAGTCTAGATCATGACACAGAGAGGCAGGATGGGTGGCACAGTGTATCTTTCTACCACAGAAATACTCCAGTGCTGCCAAGAATTCGCCAATTGAGTAGTACCTCAGTTGGAATTCTGTGCTTAGTTTTTGAATTCTGGCCCTAACAGATAGTTAGAATATCAATCCAACTGCAATTATTTTAGAGTTCTAGATCTCATCCTTCCGACCAAGGGAAACATGTCAGTAATGAGAAGAGACAATTATCTAAAATGTAGCTAATCTAAATGAATTTTCACTTCCTTTTTCTCACCACCAGGCATCTAATGATAAGATAAAGAAATATGTCTTCCAGACCTTTTACCCCATCCCAATAAGTTTTTGATTTGAATTCTAATGAAAGTCAATACATACTCTTCACACATCTTCCTTCTGATTTTCTGTTTTAATTTTAATCTTTTCAGAAAAAATCCTGTTTATTTTCTTTTTATCCAAATATTTAGTTACATGTATGTAGTCTCATTGTCCATTAAAATCTAGCTTAGAGAAATAAAGGCAAAGAAGCATAATGAAGTTTGTTGATTTTTATAGTTTTTCAGTGTAATTTTTTTCTCTCTACATGTTGAGAATAGAGAAAAACACCTATCTTCTCCCTAGTATGGTCCTCAGTATTTTTTTTTCTTGAGACAAGGTCTCACTCTGTTTAGCCCAGGTTGGTCCTGAATTCACTGGTGTAGCCCAGGCTGGCATTGGACTCAGGACAATCCACCTGCCTCAGCGTCTGAGTGCTGGGATTACAGGTGTGCACCACCACACCTAGCTTTATGTGTTGCTAGGGATTTGAACTCAGGGCCTTGTGCTTGCAAGGCAAGCACTTTAATAACTGCTGCGTCCTTCCTCCAGCCCCAGTGCTCAATATCCCTTTTCTGCAAAGACACAGCTTTTTAGGGCTATAGTGGGATAGAGGACAAGTGAATTACCTTCAGCAGCAAGTAGCTACTGTCGGGGTGGCTGTCCTGTGCAGCATGTAGCATATTGCTGGAGTCAGCGCCTCTGAGATCCTTTTTCGCTTCTTGGCAATGTCTAGATGAGATCACTAAGGGAACTGGATTCACTCATAAAGTGATGGGCTCAACCACTGCCCAAATGCTAGTTTGGATAACAGACTGTGATAAACACAGTGGCATTTTCAGTGTGGGTCGCCTTTGCCCCCTAAATCTGAAATTGCCTTCAGAAATGTTGTGCTTACGGGGAATGCCAGCACTTGTGAGGATGAGAGAAACGCCAGCAAATCCTTTGACTTTCTCTTAGGAGCATGAGACATCGCTGTCCCAGAAGGAGAGACTTCGTAGCCTGTATTCTCCACTGTCTTCTCACAGTGCCTAGCAGTGGCCTTGGCCTTGAAAAGAAGCTCCCAGGGACCCAGGGCTGAAGAACTTCTCAGTCACTCTTGGCTAGACTCCCGTAAGTCATTTCAATAGCATAGTCAAGACTCTTGCTCCAACTACCAAAAGATAATGAGCAAAGATTAGGAAGAGAAGTAGTATATACCTATTGTCTAATAATGGCCATGTGTGTATTTATAAGCAGGGCCATTTATATACAAAGAGGTAATCTCAGAGGGTTGATCTGGGATGGCAACTTTAGGAGTACAATCATAGGAGTAAAGTCATTAAACATCATCAAAGATAGTTTACTGTATAAAAGATGAGGGCGGGAAGAACATGCTGATTTCAAACCATACGTGAAAGAGAAAACTGTGGGAGCGAGGTAGAGAAATCATTAGGATTGGAGGACAGAAAAAACCCTTAGGAGATATAGAAAAGTGTGAATTCAGTTCTTTAGAACACAACTGTCAGAGAAAGAGATCTTCATACCAAATCAAACACTTCATTTAGGGCAACTGAATCGAATAATAACCTATGATTCTTGAATGATGTTGGGAGTTAACCACTGCACTTTCACTTCTAATGGCCACTGGTTTGGACGTCTGTGGAAGTTGTTTCAAAGATCTGAGTTTCTTTCTCCTTTATCAACCCACAGGTTAGTACGATGCTGTGAATGTCCCATATCATAACAGTTTTCCAAAGGAGAAAATTTAAACATGTTGACGTGCTGAGACGATGACTAACTTTCAAGTTCATATAGCCAGTAGGTAAACAGAAAGAACTCAATAAAAGATATGATTACAACCCAATGTCAAAAGATAATGTTTACAGATTTTGAATTATGAAGTATTTTTCTTCCTCTTTTTTGTGGTACTGGGGATTGAGCCCGCTGCCATTACATTTAGTTGCATCTCACACCATTTTTGAGACAAGCTGTCACTAAGTTGCTAAGTTGCTCAGCCTAGGCCCAAAGTTGTGATCCTACTGCCTCAGCCTCCCAGACTGCTGGGATGACAGACCTGTGCCACGGGACCCCACTATTCTCTATAGTTACGAATCTAACATAAAGGGAGTGACCAGGAAGCGCTGTAGCAGAACAAATAAGAACTGTTTACTTTGCAAGATCTATGAACAGCACGTATGTGTGCTTTGATGTAAACACATTGAAATTGGTGTCTAAGGATTTTAATTTCTTACCCAATTACAAACAATAAAATAATCATATATTCAACTACTTGTGAAAGAGTGTCTTTTCCAAAGACAGCAGTAACAGTATCACCCAGTCCATGTGTTCTTGAATGTGACTTTGCCAGAGTTGGAACCTTCCTTCCCACCTACCCTTTCTCTGTACCCTTAACTCCTACTGCCAGCCCAGTTGTGCCTGTATCTTTCTGACTGTTGAAAGTGATGCTATGTAAGTTTCAAGACTAAGTCATACAAGACAATGCTGTTTCTAGTTTTGGAACACTTACCTTGCAAACAAGTCACCATGCTGTGAGGAGAAGTCAGGCCACTAAAACAGGCCACTTGTAGGCATTTTAATCCTAGCTAAGATTCCATTAAAGAGCTATGTGTGGAACAAAGGCTTTAAAATGACCTCCGCAGCTACCACAATCGAGCGCGACTCTGCGAGACCTGCGTAGAAACCACCAGGCTGCCGACAATGTGTCTGATAAACAACAGCACAATAAAAACAAAAAATGGCCCACATTTTAAATTCTGAAGTTTCTGGATTAGTTTGCTATGAAGCAGTTGATAAAGAGAACTCAACTCTTTTTTTTTATTTCAATGCCTGTACTCTTACTTTCCCCCATTTTATTGATATGTATAAGTGCAAAATTTAAGATTTACAATGGAGTTGAGCATTTTGTGCATATGCGTATCTTGTCAAGGTGACAAGGGCTTTCCCACTCTCCTTTTGCTCCTCCCCTTCCCACTCCTCCCTCCTTTCCTGCGCTGCCCCCCCTGTTTCACTTTGTTTTTCGTTTTAAGTTCCCTAAGAGTTGTGATCTGGGGAGAACCCTACTTTTAAAAAAAGAAGAAGAGCAAGTTATTAGTAACATTTACAAGGCAAAAATAAATTTAGAATCAACGAGACTCAAGTTCTACCACTCAGGCACAAGCTGACTTCAAAGAAAATATAAACCACTACCAAAGCTCCAAAGTTTGTAGCAAAATCCACAGAAAAGGAAACATACAATGAGGATCAGCAACATTTTCTGAACTCTAAAGTGGAAACTTATGTGAACTCAAATGTTGTTGCACACGTATCTTTGTGTTTGCTTAAAAAATGGGCAAGGTGACCTTATGCTTCTCTTGGACCTCTAACTTCAGGCATTTTACCTTCTTTGTGTGGGCGTTCAGTTTGCTGAAAAAGCCAGATTTTAGAACAGCTTTCTTTTGGGAATGATGTTTTTAAAGTTAAGAAAAAAAAAAAAAACCTTGCCACCCGGTTGAAGTGGCAGCTATAAAAATAGTTATAAAAATAAATTGAAAATTCATAACAATTGTGCTGCAAAAGATGCATGGAACCTAAATTATAAAGTAAAATGAACAAAGTAGGCTCCTGATTAAATGAGTATGTCAAAGTATTTACAGTATGATAATATGTTGGGAATGGCTAGAGATATTCTAAAATGATTGAAGGCAACATTGTGTCTTCGGTACTAAGATTGAGCTTGCATAAGATCAGAATATTTAGAAAGTATGAATTTAAGGTAGGGCCTGCCAGAGAGCTGAGTTCATTCGTGACTCTAAAGGAAAGAATACTAAAATCTGTGCTTAGAAACTTAGAAAGAATGGGACCAGCAATGTATCAAAATTTTTTTGCTGCTGCCAGAAAGATACTAAAGTGGAAAGCTATGGAGTTTGGAACGGATTGTGTAAAATAAAAGTACACTCCTTCCCTCTCCCTGCGTCCCACCCCCGCTGTCCTCAGACACATCAACACCATCCGTTTTTAAAGAGTGAAAGTGACTCCATGTTCCTCACTTACATCTGCACAGATGGCAACAATAATTCATCAGTTTCGTAACAATTCATCATCGCTTTCTAAGAAAAGGTTGGAGACCTTAGCTGGCTTGAAGTTTTCATAAGGAAAAGAGCGTTGTTGGAGTTTCTTTATTAGTAAGTATTTGTGTTCACTTAGCACCTCCGTCACTGAACACAATGGGGAATGCGGATGTCTAAGACGACTAAGTGCCTGGAACCGATTGAGGAGATGGATGTAAATTAATAATGAATATTGAGTCCTAGAAACCAAGCGGTGTTGATGGAAATAAGGGTGTGAATCTGAGGTCTGAAATAGTGGAGAGAAGTGACAAATCGGCCAGTCTCTTGCTCTGTACCCAGTACATAGGGGATGCCCAAGAAATCTGTATAGAAACAGCGAGCACCCGTAAGTATGTCTTCAAGCTGTGATGCGACCCAGACAGAGAGTGTTGTCGCCGCACTGTGGAAAGCAGAGGCAACATATAAAGTCAGAGTTCAACTTAGGCAACTTAGCAAGACCTTGTCTCAAAAAATAAATAAATAAAAAGAAAGAAAGAAAAAAAAGGCTAGGGAAGTAGCTCCATGGTAGAGCACCATGGATTTGATTCGCACTGCCGTAAAGCAACGCAAAACAAATCCACCCTCACTAAGGAATAATGTAGTCTGTGTAGGGATCCTCCAGAGAGATTACTCTGAAAGCAGAATGTGAAATGGAACAGAAGGAGAATCTCAAAAGAGATATCATCAATTTTAACTCTCCCAGGCTTCAAAGGCTTCTTTTTAATGTTTGTATTTTGTAATCAACTAAGTAAAACAACGTCAACCGAGACACATGTTGTGAGGGGAGAAAGTTTGTACAAGGACGTTATGAAGCACAGCTGAACTCAGCTCTATGGAATGTCCAGCTATGGCGTTGCAGGTGTTGAGATGTGGGCGATCCTGTTTTAACCCAGGCTTTCTGCAAAATTGCTTATAAGAAAACAAGCAGACTACACCCCTAGAATTCAAAGGACAAATCAATCAGAAGTTACTGCAGAATTATTGTAAGAAGAATTGTTGCCAGGAGATAAAGGCAACATCATCTATCTTTCCCTGAGACACGGGGAACCTAGTTTACTTAAAAATAGCTCAAAAATTCAGTGGACTGTTTCCATCACTCAAAGCATACACTTTGTTGGCTCACTAAAAGACTGATATTGGGGATAAGAACCTCTGTATCATTTCCCTGGGAGAGCGGCAAGGTATGATTATGTGGACGTAAAGGGGACGGCTCAGGTTGCTGAATGCCCCTCATAAGTTCTGTGGCTCCAGGCAAGTTATCCCACTTCTCTGTGCCTCCACCTGGCCATCTAGTGATGGAGATAATTCTAAAAACCTCCATATAAGGTTATCATGAGGACATTATTAATTACACATGAAGTGCTTAGCCTAGTGCTTGGCTCATAGATAGTCTCGGTAAATATCAGATGTCATTATTACTATATTGAATTTTTCTTTCTGTCTCCTTTGCCTAAGGGAAAAAACTCGCCACTGCTATCAATATTTTTACGGTAGAATGGCAGAGAGATAACTTAAGTGGCTGTTGCTGACTGATGCACTGAATCATTTGAGGGCATTCATGGAGCACCTTCTTCTGAAATCTTCAGATAAAGGGAAGCCGTATTTTATTTTATTTTGGAACTAAGTTAAAACATGGAGTTACTGAGTTGAACAAAATCGAATCATAAATAAATTAGTTGTGTTTTTGTTTTTCCTGTCTAAGAGAGCATGAAAAATGTTTCTCCTTTTCATCTGGAAGGACATTCAAAAAAAAAAAAAAAAAAACAGACCTCACCATGACACCATGATGTCTGTACCTGAAATAAAAAGAATCACAATAAAAAAAAAAGAATAGTGTCTGACAGAAGGCTTAGAACGTTGTTGTGATCATCCAGTTGTTCTTTCTGTGAAAGCCAATAGGGCATTGAAGTGCACCTTGCCATGTAAAAAACATTTAACCATGTACTTCCAAAGATTTAGTTGGAAATGGTTGCACAATGGATTGTTTTAATGTATTCTTTCTAAAATTTGTTATCATTCAACTAACACTCCACTGCCATATTCTATTCTCTTCTCTTATAAGTTTTCAAACTTCATCCTACAAAGAATATAACATTTCTCTCAAATAAGCTTTGGCATATAATATTTCTCTTTCACTGCTCGCTTTATTTCTCTTAGCTCAATGTCCTTCAGGTCCACCCATGTTGTCACAATTTATAAAATTTTCTTCATTTTTAAAGCCAAGTAATATTCTTCCATGTATATATTTCCCTTCTATAAGCCATCTGTCCTCTGAGGTACAGTCAGGTTGACTCTTTTTCTCAGCTACGGAGAACAGTGCTTCAGGGAACTTGACATAGTAGTACTGATTTCATTTCTTTTAGAAAAACAACCAGAAGAGAAATTGCTAGATCATATGATCATTCTATCTTTAATTTTTGAAAGAGCTACCATATCGTGTCCAATAATGTTTGTATTTACTTTCTCGCCAATAATGTGCAAAGGTTTCTTTTACCACATTCTTGTCAGTATTGGTTACTTCACATATTCTTTTTTTCTAATAGTAACTATTCTGGCAGGTATGAGGTAAGATGTCATTTTGGTTTTAATTTGCATTTCTCTGATGTTTACTGATGCTGAGCATTTTCCATGTTGGCTGCTTGTGCGTCTTTTCTGAAACAATGTCTACAGTGTCTGTTCAAGTCCCTTGCCCATTTTTTTATACAATTGGAGTATTTTTCCTTACTGTTGAATTGCCTGTGTTCTCTATGAATCCTGGATATTAACTTCTTCTCAGATGAATGGTTTGAATTTTTAAGTATGTTTTAATTTAAATGTATTTATTACAAATTTAAAATGTTTAAAAAAGAAGTGAAGTAAGCAACCTTCTCGAGCAGTTCTAGAAGCCTAGGTCAGTGAAAGAAGCGACAGAAACAGGAAACTATCAATAGTGAGAATGAAAGTTGGTCCTATTAAAAGTTTCATAGAATTCACCAAAACTGACATGGGAAAAAAGAGCCTAACTAATTTATCTAAGACTGCTACAAACTGGCAATCAAATATCATCCCACGAAGGAAACACCAAGCTGAAATGCTTTGTCAGCGAGGGCTCCCAAATATTTACAGAAGAAATAAATTTAGCCTTACCCAAACTCTTCTCAGTAGTGGTAGAAAAAAGAGCATAGACTCCTCAAGTGATCTTATGTGACCAACATAACACTGGTTCCAAAATCAGGGAAACAAATTCATGCAGGCAATATTACCAAGGAAAATGGGTTACAAGATCCCTTTTAAAAAGCTAGCAAAGAAAAATAGAAATTTCCAAAAGGATTAAAATGTGTAACTCTTGTGGGTTGGATCTGATATGTCCCCCAAAAGCCTCACTCATGTATTTGGAAATAGTGGGTGACCTATGGATCTGTGTGCTATTGGAATGTGGAGACTGGGTGGAAGGGGCAGATGGTTGGGTTTGACCTGGAGGGATTATATCGGCTTGTTGAGATCGGGTGGGGGGTGGGGTGAACCAGGGCAGGTTTAGATTGTTGACTTACGGGCCAGGAAGTGAGGATGGGGCACTCACCTTGGGTGTTGGGGCTTCACCAGTGGCTTGAGGTAATTAAAGAAAGAAAGAGAAAACATGCTGACAGCTTCTTCCTGGGAAGCTCTACCCTTGCCCGAGTCTCCCCCACCGGGCCAGCTCCTGCTGCACATGGCTCCGGTCTGCAGTGCGGCGCAGCGTTCTGGCCTCTGCCTTACGTTTTCACCACTGCTGGCTGCCCATGAGTGGACTGTACGAGGCCTTCTGAAACTCTGAGCTAAGGTAATCTCCCTTAGGTAGTAGATATCAGGCGTTCTGTCACCGCAGTGAATAACTAAGTAAGACAATGACTACGCTGCATTAACATCAGGAACTCAGGTTTAGTTTGACATTCAAAAATCAATCAATATCATTTTGCATAAGATGTTAGAGTAAGTGGATTATAATGTCATTTTAACAGTTATAGGAACAGCATTTGATAAAATCCAAGATTCACTAATTTACAAGTTAAAATTGATTGAAAAAGAAAAAAAAGCAAGTTTTTCAATAAGAATATTTACAAAAATTCTACAAAAACATTAAACTTTATGGTGTATTTGAAAGAAAAACCCAGGTTCCCACTATCAACGTTTACTCTCATCTGGGTAATGAGGATCTTCGTAGCTGCAGGAGGGAAAACAAAGATACAGATATGTAGATGATAGATGGATAATGTTGTTCTTTACACACATATGTGAAGAAGCACAGGAAACTATGTTTTAAATAAATTATATAATCTTGGAAGAAAATTCAATTGAATCTACAGAAAGAACACAGTCATGATCGTGAGGGTATCGTCGGGAGCTCCCCATGAACTCAGATAGAAGACTGAAATTCAGTAAAGAAAATTCCTTAACAGTGTAGCTTAGAAAAACAGGAGCAAGTAGACCTGAGTGGTGACCAGGGAAGCAGCAGAACGGTTGTAAGGATCTCCAGTCAGGTGAGCCCAACTTCCCCTATGAAAAGAGCACCCTGGGCAGAGCCAGGCAGTCAGGGCCTGAGGCCATAGTGAGAGGGCGCCCCCAGCTGGAAGCTGAGGGTGCTGTGGGAGAGTTAGAGCCTGGATGGCAGCCTAGACTGTGCCAAGGAAGCTTCCGTAGAGCTGGACAGATAAAAGGCCCTCGGTTACAGCTTACAGCGCGCCAGAAAGCAGTCATTCAGTTGCAGAAACAGAATTCTGCAGCCATGAGGCCTGCCTTGGAGCTTAAGGACTGTGAGCTGCAGATGCAGTGGGGGAGTTGCAGCCAGCCAGCCTTCTGGGTGGTCCCACAGAGGCCACATGGCAGTGCAGTTTGAGTTGTTACATGACACAGTCCATTGACAGCCAGGTCACACTTCAGGGAATTAAGGGATCTTCCTTGCTGGTGACAGGGAGGGAAGAGTGCTGCCAATAAGACAGGAAAACAAACAAACAAACAAACAAACAACAACAACAAAATGATTGTGAACCTTCTTAGTGATTTGAGCCCCACAAGAACAGGTCTTAGAGGGAGTATCAGATCTTGAAGATAAAGTTGATGAAGTTACCTGAGTGTTCAGTGCTGACACCCCTCCCCCCCAAAAAAAAAGAAGCCACGGAAGAGATTGGATACAACAGCTGAATGATGACTCAAAGAGAAGCAACCTTAGTATTACAGGAATGCAAGAGAAAATGGAGGACAGCACAAAAGGTATAAATTATATGGTCAATGAAATTATAGCAGAAAATTTCCCAAGTCTAGGAAAAAAAATTAACATTGAGCAACTTCAGGCAAATAGTCTTGACCAGAAAAGATCCTCTCCACAATACATTGCAATGACAATAAGACAAAATACATAAAAAAAATTTTGGAGATATAGGTGTAGGTAGACTTTCTCAATGGAACACCTAATGCAAAAGAAACAATCCTAAGAATTAACCACTAGCATTACAGAGAATGTTAAAGCTTTCACACAGTAAAGGAAACGGTCAGCAGAGTAAAGAGAGAACCAACAAAATGGGGAAAAATACCACCATATACTCCTCAGACAGGGGCTAATCACTAGAATATACGAAGAACTGAAGAAAAATATTCCTCAAAATAAAGGATTGAATTAAAAATCAGCAACTGAAATGAAGAGACAGTTCTCAGAAATACTAATGGCCAGCAAAAACATAAAAAAGTCCAACATCTTTAACTTTTAGAGCAAGGCAAATCAAAGCAAGGCCAAAATGCCATCTTACGTGGGTGAGAACAGCTTCCGTTAAAACTCAGAAAAAAATGGATTCAGACAAGAATGAAGGGGGAAAGGAACACTTCCACATTGCTGGTGAAATTGTAAACAGATGCAACAATTATGAAAATCAGTGTGGAGATTCCTCAAAAAATAAAATAAAATAAAACAAAATAAATTGGATATTTTGTTTGACCCT
Source organism: Ctenodactylus gundi (assembly GCA_004027205.1). Taxonomy (NCBI): domain Eukaryota; kingdom Metazoa; phylum Chordata; class Mammalia; order Rodentia; family Ctenodactylidae; genus Ctenodactylus; species Ctenodactylus gundi. Next base: position 420,751 of record PVKB01000050.1, read on the forward strand.
CTTCTAGATATATTCCAAAAGAGTTAAATTCATCATATATATATATGCATAGAATTCCCAGGTTTAATGACACCAACCACTGTTTATCATAAATTCACACTAATAAAAAAATGGGAAAGAATTATTGTTCTAATACAAAAGAACTTAAATTGTAGTCATTTGGCTCCGTAAAAAAGAGTAATATTTTTTATTTTACAGATTTTCCTTGAGATGGTGGTCCAAGTATCTACATTTTCATCATAAAATAATTACATTAATTATTTTAAGAATATAGGAAAATATAATCCTGTCTATCTGTACATCCAGAAACTTGGAAGATGTAGGAAATATATAGAAAATGTAAAGTATATGGTATCTATTTTTGAACATATTTAATACAATAAAATTTTATAATCTTAAAATTATATAATTATCACATAAATAATAATTAAACATAGAGAACGAATTACTTCCTTGAAATTATTGCCTTCAGAAATCTTCATTCAATTTGTTCTGTGTTGTTAGATAATAAGGAATAAAATTTCTTTAAAAAAAGCAGAAACTGCAGAATAATTTTCAGGATTAATAGAACTTAACAAAATGGTAAAATACAGAAGACTGTATATCTCTATACCAGCAGCAAATATTAAGAAAATAAATTTGTATTAAGGTACACTGTATCCTAATAAAAATATGGAAAAATACTCATGAAGTTAAGAAGAGTTGTCTAGCACATCTTTATCAGAATTCATGCATATGTATAAAAGGAAAATGAGATTATTGTAAATGAGATATCTTCTATGTTCACGAACTGGAGGACTTAATATTACAAAGAAATCATTCTCTCAATGCTGACTATAAATTCAACATATCTCAGTCTAAATTCCTATTCACATCTCTGTGGAAAAAGAAATTGAATTTAAATTCATACGAAAATGCAGGATGTCAAGCGTCATACTGATGCTCATACAGAAGAAGAAGGTGTGAGGGACAGGTTCCAATGGCTACCAAATATTGTTACAAGGGAACCGTTAGAGACAAACGTATCATGGGGCCAGAACTCTTTTCAGAATTCTCAAGTGTCCTACCGTTGTGTTCATGCGATTATATTTCTCTTTCTGCAAAATGTACCAAATCCAATTCTTTAACCCCGAGTGGTTAAGTTTGCTGTGCCTTTACTTTCTGAATTCACCATCATCACACACCCATTTATGTTACCTGACTTTGTCAGGACCATAAGCATTTGAGGGATTTGGGAGAGAATTCGAGGCGAGTTTGTCTCAGTCCTTTCTCGGTGCCGGTACACAATTCCCAGCACCCACAATTTAAGAGAGGAAAGGTTCATTTCAGTGCACGTTGAAAAGATCTTGCATTCGGAGTCAGCAGGCAGTGGCAACATGGCAGAAGGGCCTGGCAGAGCGCCCGCATGGTGTCACTGGAGGAAACAGCCGGGCTTGGGGGCAGGAAGCGGGGCAAGGGTATTTCCTTTCAGGCTCCACCGCACCCTCAGCAATCAGCCCCTCCCGTGGGTCCCACCTAACAGCACATGAAATGCATACGTAATTCACAAGGTGCAAATGCATGAGGCTTTGGGGACATTCCAGATCCAAATTGTAGTGGGATTATTTTTAATGTTAGCTCATGCTGACATCCTTAATGTATGCCCTAGTTGCTTCCGCATGTGGTCGCTTCAATGCTAGCCGTTAGTGTAAGAATGGCTTCCGGGCATAGGCGTTAGCCCTCTGTGCTGATCAGGCCCTGTTGCGACATGAGATACCAGAGACTAGATCATGGCACGAATGTGGTACCATATTTGCTGCTGAAAGTGGGGATAGTGCAGGGAAAACAGGTGCGTAAAGTTGTGCCAGACGATACTCTGTGGGAGTTTTCTAATCACGGGGCATGTAAACTATTAAGGAGATAATTTGTTTATGCTGATAATTTAAAATCATAGCTATGATGATTTAGAAATACACATCCGGAGGAAGTGTAAATAACTAATTCCCTGTACACTTAAATGAGAACCATGCAGAGTGGAAATGATCAGAAATCTTGTGTTTTCAGGGCATATATTTGTAACAGTGCATAAATAAGTGAGTGTATCTATATACCACACATATAGAAAATTTACATGGATGTTTTTACAAATTTGACAAAAATTTTAAATTACCCACATTTTTTGCAATGATAAGTTGAAAATTTTCTAAACTCGCAAAATACTGATTTTCATTGTCTGTTATTAAAAAACTATTTTTCTGTATAATGGTATTACAAAAACCATTATCTCCATATGAAAAGATGATCAAAGAATATTAACTTAAGTTAAAAAGAGAGCCTCTTGAGATTAAGCTGCAATAGTAAGTTATAATTAACAATTATAATTATAGGGTTTCATTTTTAGAGGTTTCAAATGTCAGTTTGTAAAATTTGTTTTAGTTTCTCATTCACTTTCATGCTTAATTTTTGACCAATATTTATTTATTTATCTTAAGAGAGCTTGAAATTGAACAAGCTTTGAGCTTTACAAGGCTAGATCTTCATCTAGTTCTACTAATACTTAAGCACTTAAGTACAATAAAACAATAATTAGGGGGAAAAGCGACAAAAAGCAAAATACTATCAAATATGTAAGAGAATAGAAGATACCTCAAATGACAGAAGTCTGAATTGTTCTTTGGCATTTTTAATAACTCAGGGCTGCAGAACCCAGAATCGCTTCTTCCAGCATTCTGATTCTTCACAGGCATATAACAGAGCTCACTGAAGTTCTCCTCACTAGCGGAATTCACAAAATGTGTTTATTCTTTCATTAATATTCTATTTATTGATTTTGTGTACTCTGTGCTGCGGTCAGAGGGACGGACAGAATAGTAAAAATCCACACTCTCTTTGTGTTTGTGTGCTGAGCTCTGAGGGGTGTAATATGCAGCTTGAATCACATGAGGCATGTTGGGAAGGCAGAAAAGGCAGACAGAGCAGACGGAGGGGCCCGAGCTCAGGCAAGACAGAACCTGAGAGCTGGTCTTTATATTGCCAGTTTGATGGTTGGTGGAGTTCTCAGAGAAAATCCAACCCCAGCCCCCCAAAAAAGAAAATTCCTCAATATTATGACTGAGTTTTGAAATACAAAACATTCAGCAATCTTCAGATTAAGGATAGCTACTAAAACTTAATGTAGGATTTTTTTTCTGAGATTCTTAAACTTCAAGAAATAATCCACAAGTGTATTCCTTTCTTTCTGATTCAAGCTTTCCACAGATCAGCTTTAAACCAGAGGCTGGGAGCATCACTGAACATTGTTTAAAGCAATGTCATATAGCATGTGAGAGACTCCAATACAACAATTTTGTCTCTGTTTACGATTATTTTTCAGCCAGGAATTTAAAAAAAAGTACATGCCTTTAAAAGAATCTCCATACTGCAAATTATGACCAAAACACTTTTAGCTAATTTCCAAGCTACTTTCTTTATAAAACAGAATCTCATGACCTATATCAGCATCTCAGTGGTGCTCGCAGCCTCTGGTTTAAAGCCGATTTGTGGAAAACTTGAATCAGAGAGGAAGGAGAATCTGTAGAAAATAAAAATGTCTTCCTCGTTGACCTATCAGTATTTTGTGCTATCCAAGAATGATTATCTCAGGTGAAGAACATTGAGCAATGATGATTTTAGCATGTCACACCAATGAACTCATTGTTGGCTGAAATATGATGAATTTCTTCTGGGTCTCACCTTATCCAGAGGCTTCTGACTCCCTCCAGTTATAAACAAAAACTCTAGTTCTCTCAGAAAATATGCTTTAGAATTTATTTTATTTTTGGATATACATGTGAACTGAACACATTTTTCATACAGCTGATTGGCGATGTTTTCTCAATGAGTGTCATTCCCAAACTTATCTATTAATATTCTGATCTCAGAGGAGGCCCCAGCAGTGAGGGCGACCACGGGTCTGATGTGCCCTTTACTCAGACTTACCTGAGGGCTTGATCACAACCAGTTCACATAGCTGTAAGCACCCTTCTCAGGGTCCCTCAGATCAAAAGCAGGGGCTCCCAGGAAATTCTGAGTAGGGAAGGACCAAAGAACTCTGCTGATAAAAAATAGGAAGAAAAACATTTTTTAATTGAAGGCACTTATCTGTATTACCAAGTCATGAGACTGTGTTCTTTTCGGTCACTGACTGGATCTTTGGAAGACATGTGGGACTAAACAGGAATGCCCATCTGGTTAGGCAAGTAAGTTAAAGAAAAATATTCCCAGTATTTTAGTCTCATGCTAAATAATCGAGAATGCCTTAATTAGAGCTATTGCTGTTTGCTCATTTTGATTCCCTTACCAGAGTAGGCCTAAGCGACAAAGAAGCTTGGTGTTATGGCTTCAAAATTAGCAATTTGTGTTCTATTATCATTCAAATAAAAGCTTGAGAGAAATTTTGTTGTGAATCTACAATTGGCGAACAGCCACAAAGTGACAAAAATGAGTGGAGATGACAGAAGCTGCTGCTTTGTCTCACACAGCATCAGGCACCAGGTGTAGGGACCTACACTCTAGGCAAGAATGCACAAGAAAGCAGAAAAATGAATTGTTTAAATCATAGTAACCACATGGCTATGCACCACAGGTACTTTTACAAGAGATAAATCTGTGTGAGAAAAATGAAAAGGAAAGCCAGTATGTACTCATTGCTCAAAACAAACAGAAAATCTCAAATGAACAGACTCAATGGACTTAAGTTTTAAAAACATAGGCACCTGAATTCTCTGGACCTAAAGACTTTCCTTCATCCCTTGATTTATAGAATCAAGAAATCTGGAAGGAATGATAAATTGTTGTCCTCAGGCTATTCGCAAATAATAAAAATTAGTAAAATGAACTTATTAATCAAATCATGAAAGGTTCAAGGAACACTCAGGGAATAAGCAAAAGAACAGGACACCCTTGAGCACGCAGACGCCTCTGGCTTGGGCGCCCTGCTTTCTGGCCTCTCGTGTCTTCACGTCTCTCTGTGGGTCACCCTAATTTCCTCCTCTTTTTCATTGCCTCCTTTTCCTCCTTTTCCTGGTTGTGTTCATCAACGTAGCTTCCTAGGGCACCCCGACTTCATTTCCTGCCCAGGAGCCCAGGAGAAAACACAACTAGTGGTTATCTTTGTGACTGGTTCATGTGGTGTAATATTCCCTCAGACAAGGAGTAAAAGTTTAGGTTATGAAATTTAAACATCTCTGGGTTTTTATCAACCAAGGGGGATGAGCTATTTTTGTAGTAATTTGAGAAGGTGTACAAAAAGCATGTCCACCATAACAGTAGCTTAACTCACTGTATCGCATGAACTTATCAGTTAGGAACTGTATTAACTTGTTTTCTCCAATTAAATGTATTTTAGAAAATGTCACTTTGCTGATGGCCATTCACAGTTTGTTAAAGATAGCACTTTACATATGTGTTTACAAAGATGTTTTTAAAGTTGATGATCAATATTATAAACCAGTCATATCGACACTGATTTAAGAAGAGCAGATTTAATTTCCATTGCTTTGTCTTTCAACGCTTGTAAGACAGCCAAAACTTCTGTGCCAAAGGTCTGCCCTGTCATTCTTATGATGCTGGTACTCAATCCTGCTCTAACTACCTCCCGTTAAGGGTAGTGGAGGCCCCGTCAGCCTGATCCCCGAGTGCCTGTGTGGACCAGGGGCACTAAGAAAAAATTCTGCTGAAAAAATAGTGTAAGCAAATTCCTAAAATTTATTATTTTCCCGAACAATGAAAGAATCTTGACATACACACAGTATCCTTGAAAGAAAAGAGATTTTTTTCTAAAAACATATTAAAGTAGAATATAGTGCTTTTTCAAACAGTGATCTGAGAAACCACTGTTGGTTGCTGTACAGTGAGAAATGGGAAGGTTCCCCCTAGAACGCAAACCAACCAAGTCAACGAGCACAGCTCAGTTCAGCTGATCGGAGTACTCGCCACAGGAAGAAACGTGCTAGCAAGCTGATGGACTGATGTACTGATGTACCTGAGCTCGTCCTGGCCCAGTACTCTGAGTAACTGGCACAAACAACGCACATCAGAAAGGCTCCTGAAAGTGTCTTTATTTTGTTCCTTCCCAATGTAACATATGGACACACTAAACAAACAACAGAAAGTATAAAAAGGGAGCATAGAATGAATACAACCATCTACTTCTTCCCACATCCCACAGTCCTCTCAAGTTCTTCCAAATTAATCACTATAAGCAATTTGTTGAGCGACTCCTTTGAAAATTCTTGAGTACATCTGCACATATACTGGCAACAGTGGAAGTTCATGGCAGAGGCAGAGGTGGAGGCAGCTTCTTGATATTACAAACAGGAATTAAAGTCAAGGCAAGTGGAGTCTAGTCTTTCAAGGAAGGCCGGAAGCAGCTTCCCAGCGCTCATCCCAGTGACCAGCACCTCCTGGATCCAGGTGTGGAAGGGGTGGTAAGCCTTTACTACGTGCTTATAATCCAACCTTCCAAAGTAGGCCCTAACCTCCCAACAGCACGTGGTTCCACTGACAGTTCATAACCATCAAACACATAAGACTTTTGGGGAACATTCCAGATCCCAACCTCAGTACTTCCTAAGTTGTGCCTGGGCTGGACTCAAACTTGTGATCCTCTTGCTTCAGCCTTTTTGTGCCTGTACCATCAGGCCCGACTTTGCTTTTATTCAGTAATATTTCTTATAAATGATTAGACACTAGCAAATAGAGACCTATCTCACTCTATTTTAGGACTGTGTGTAGCATGCACATGTAATACATTGTAACTACATGTCTGTACATAATTTCTTTCCAAAAGACTGTAAGAGTACTTTTCCCCTATCTCCTCGTGGTAGCTGAATATTATTGAACAGCAATATTTTAGCCAATCTGATAAATGAATAATGTTTATATTTCAGCTGCATAGTTTATGACAATAGTGTGTATGTTATTCCCAAGGAGTTGCATAATAGGGGACCAGACTAAGTAAGTGAATTATAAGAAGAATATCTAAGGAATGAACTGAGAATTGCAAATGTAGATGTAAGGGCCTGCATTTCTGTTTTGCTTTGCATTTACTCTCTCTCTCTCTCTCTCTCTCTCTCTCTCTCTCTCTCTCTCCCCTCTGTCTCCTGATGTCAAAGGGGCAAAGGTAAGAAAGCCCCAGAGTATCAGCATTCAAGCCATACAGTCTATCTGTCATTCTGATTTCAGACCCCTAGAAGTGATAAAATGATTGCCACAATTGGTCCAGTATCCAGTAACACTAGGAACAGCCATCATCAAGCCCTCTGTGATTTTAGAAGAGAAAGGGTGTAAATAGCAGACTAGAAAAGATCAGTGAATGCTACCTATTGTGAAGGCTTCTTGCCATGGTCATGCATTTTACTGGCTCATCTTGTGAGATTGTTTTGCCTGTTAAAGGTCAGTCTTTGATAGTCCAATGCCCATCAAGGGAATACCTCTCTAGATTTTAATTCCCATTACCATGACAAGCACAGTCTTCAAAGTTTTTAAGGACTGTATTATTTGACCTTTCTTTTCCTTCCCTGTCCATTATTTTCTTCTATTACGTCTGTTGTCCAAGCCTACAAAAGTTCTCACTCTCTTGGTCTGAAAAAATAATTCGCATGACAACTGTTAATTAATTCGACCATCATGTTTCAGTGCTATCCAACTTGGTTTGAAGGATTGCTAGAAAAAGTCCTCAGAGCAAATGGATTACTTAAAGCATAAAAGTTTTGAAGCTGCAGGGAGATGTTCAATACTGCTTCGCAATCATGTGCCACCTTTGTGCCAGCCTCCGCCCTAGGACCTGACTCCAGGGACCCCCACTGCGCTGCACAGTGATCCCTCTGAAATGCAGCCACTCCTGTCATTTCCCCCACCTAAAAGCATCTGAAGAGTCATTTCACACCGATCCACGAGGTCACATATTCTCTGCATTGCATACGAGGCTCTTCACGGAGTGGCTCTGGCTTACCTCCCGTCGCATCCCACATTCCCATATGCATCCCGTACTCCAGCCAAGCCCGTAACTGAGAGACCTCAGGAGGCCCCAGACTCTCCACATCTCGGACTGCACACATCCCATGTTGTCTTTCAGAATGCCAGCGCTTCCTTTCTCCGCTTAGTGGGCATCTCCTTAGCCTCTCGATCGGGCTCAGGTGGAGCCTTTGCTAAGAAACCGCCTGCCTTTGACCTTGTCCTACCAGAGTTAGGGTCTCTCTTCTCCTTGTTTATTTTTCTGTTCCCTCCTATGTACCAGTCCTACAACTCTGCTCCCCAAAGCACAGATTTTATACTGCAAATACTTAAAATCACAGCTGCCCCACAATAAACTCAATAAGTGTTTACAGAATGAACAGACAGATGGCCTCATTATGCGAAGAACAGGACATTTGGCTTAGTAATTGGGGGACTGAGAGAGAATGGGAATGCCTATTACTCAGATTCTGTTCTCCTTGTTGGTAATTACACTAAAATCAATAATGTAAAGCCGACAACAAACTCTCTACTCAAGAAACAAAAGTATTTTCCTCATGTTAATTACCTTCAACAATATTTCATAGAAAACGTATTTTTAGTACTTACGGACATCGCACGAGATCGGCCCTGTGGTGTCCTTATCTTAGCCGTGCATTCGTACTAAGGAAGAGAGGGGTGCATTGATTGAGTGGAAATTAATACCCATGTATACCTTTGTGTCTGCAAAGACCAGAGCTGTCCAGGCTGGCAGGCCTACTGCAACCTCAGAAGGAGCAAACAGGAGAAAAGAGTTAGCTAGGCTAGGACTGCTCCAAATCCCACCAAAGCCAGAGGAAAGGCCAGTGCTTCACAAGTCTGGAGACGGTTGTTATAACCGTGATGACTGGATCCTACCTCAGTCCTACTGAATAAGGAAGTGGAACCCACAAATCTGATTTGAAGATGTTTATTTGATCTGTTTGCTTGAAGCAGTAATTCGCATGTGACTCTCCCTGAAACTTCAGGGAACAGGATGAAAGTTCTCCATGTGAGAAAGGCAATATCAGGCCCTTCAATGATAAGACCACAGCTCTTACTTTCCTCGGTCTGATCCCATGTGCACTTAGCACCACTGGGACTTTAGCTTCTATGTGCCCAACCACGGACAAAACCTGCAGAAGATGCTTGTATGGACTATGGTCCTTTCACAAAGATGTTTCTCATGGGAATTAACAAATTGTAATGGTTATTCATACTTAATATCTTATGAGCTTTGTTCTTGAGGACAGAAACTCTGAATTCATTATAATTTAATAATTCCTTGAAATGTATTGAGCTTCTGGACATGATGGCTTGGCTGGAGATAGGCTCTGTCTTAACACTATCTGGATCTTCTCCCAAACCTGTAGACTGAGCCCAGGACTTTCATACTAAGCTATATCCCTTGTATGTTTTTGATTTTTGATTTTGAGACAAAATCTCACTGAGTCACTAAATTGCCCATGCTGAGCTCAAACTCACCATCTGGCCGAATCCTTCATAAGATATAACTATCATGTCTTTGTATCCTTTCTTCACGCATCACCCAATAATCTATTTTTCTAAAGTATTTATAAGTTTACAGTGGTTTTATCTGAAGAAATCAGATATTCATAAAACATGGTGAGCTCTGCTGTTTTAGTCAAGCATGACTAAAAAGTGATGACCCTTAACATAAATGGAAGTGACTCAGCTTCCATCTTTCTTACAGATGTAAGTCCAACCCTGAAGCAATAATTTTCAACTGGTGATCATTTTGACTACCAGGGGGCATTTGGCAATAGCTGATGATATTTCTGGTTGTCCCAACTGGGAGACACTAGTGGCATCTAATGGACAGAGGGCAGGGAGGCTACTAAACATTTATCTTCCAGTGCGCAAGGTAGGTCTCTACCATGTGCTGTCATACACGTGGGCTCTCTGTAGCTCCTGCTCAATGTTTACACTTCTCTAAAAGTAAACTCTATCAGAAATTACCTAGCTCCAAATGTCAACAGTACCAACAATGAAATGAACTGCTGTGAAAGACCTAACAGGTGTTTTTCTTCTTACTTTTGAATGTACTTTCAGCTTTTCAATATACTTGCAATGCAAGGCAGCTACTGTAAAGGATAGTCATTTTGTGTACATATGCCTCCAAGTCGGTTCAAATGTGCATCTCTTTTATTTTTCAAATCAGGAGATGATGTTATAATTGAGTAACATATGCTCTGTGACATTACCCTCAGGATGAAGTCATTTAGCTATGCCACAAATATAAACCATGCTGAGGTGAGAATTGAATTCACTTTTTTGAAGAATACACTTATGTCAACAGAGCTAAATTAAATCTGAAGTATGAGATGAAAAATTTGGTCTTAGAATTTTGGTTGTGAGGAATGACCTACTTTGTGGGGGGTTTATTTTTGATTTTCAAAATCTGTGTTTCCCTCGGCACACGAGTCTTCCATGCTCATGCCTCTTGTAGGCCATCTGGTGCTCTTTGGGAATGACTTTCATTTGCTTTTCTCCTCCCTTCAGAAATATTTCTTTCATTTTTACTCTGTCAGAAGATGCTGAGGAAGGATCTTTTGTCCAAAACCTCTTCTTGCTGGTGGTCATCTCTGTTAATTTCACAACATATATTCTGGGAATAAGAAACAAAATTGTAGACTTGTTGGTGAAGTTTACAAAGCGTTTTATATAACCTATCTGGGGAAAGGAAAAAAATCTATTCTTTTGGGGTCAGGATATCAATAATTACTTTATGAAAATGTTAGTAGATTTCTTTGGTGCATGATTGTATGGTGGGGACAAGAGCAAGCAGATGGGTGAGGTGAATTCAGGGTTAGAGATGGAGTGATTAAAAGCCCACTATCTGGGAGTTACTGAATGCATATTTCAAGACCGTGGGAAAAAGGCATTGACAATGTTAACTGTGATTTCTGTACTAAAAAGGAGGAGAGAAGATGCTTAACGGTGGCTGGAAAGGAAACCAAGATTAACTGAATACAATTAAGCAATGTAAGTCACTTCGCCAAAACAGAACTGCTCATCCCCAGAAATCCTATGCTTCCCCGTGGCTTTCTTCTCCTTCCATCCATCTTGTCGTTTAGATGTACTTCTCCAGCTTAAACACACATTTCCTGATGAGTCTGGGAGCAGGCACTCCCCTCCTCTCTGAGCTTTGTACCATGTGTAGGATATGTCTACCACATTTCCACCATTGCAATCGCTCCAGAAAGTCACTCTCAGTGAGCTCCAAGTGGGAAGTTGTTCCTCAACAGAAGGGCAGAGAGTCCTCATCTGAGATGGCTGGTGTTAGAGATTACTGGAAGAGCTTCCCAGCTGACAGCTAGGCATCACCTGTGCAAAGCCAGGGAACATTGCAGCCAAAGAAACACTAATCTGAAATTCAGGGAAATCGAAAAGCACTGCAACACTTCATCACAGTGTCAAAATGGGATTGTGCTTAGAACACACAGAAAATAACATCCAAGTCTGTTTCCATCTCTTTCCAATGATCTAATCCAGAACACAGACTGTTGGGAAATTTCTCTTCCTTAATGTCTAACACTGTTTCCAAACTCGATCCATCTTAGGCCAAGTATCTTTTAGACTCCTTCTTGATCTCTTAAACAATTCATCAAGCACTGTTCCTCCATCCTAATCTAGATCAATCCAGATTTTAAGTCTTTTTCAATCCTCCTTTTCACCAACTATACAGATCAAAGGATTCACATGTCCTGCCACTTGCCAACCAGCGACTACTTGAAACTCTCGGAAGTGGTAGCAAATTGAAGGCGCATCTGAATCAATGTCCTTTGCAATGTCCTATGTGTGTACACACAGTCGAAGGCACTCTGCTTTTTGGAAGGAAAGTGAACTTATTGATCCCTACATCAAACTGTTAAAAATATGTCTACACACAATTAATATTTTGGCCTAAAGCAAGATAATGCAAATCCCCTAGGAAGAGTGTCCTTTCGTAAATAGGTCCTTGAAGTGTTCTGATTGGTGCTCACAGTGAAACGACAGAGCTCTTCCCTTTTTTGATGTCTTAATAAAGCTAATCTCCAGGCAGAAATAAAGGTATGACTAAAGGTTTCTTTCTCGGAGGATTCTCTTGCCAGTTCTGCTGGGGGGTAAACCTGCAGATGGCTTGCTCCTCAGGAACAAATGTTCAGTTGAGCCCTTAGGGGATCCAGACTGCAGGCCTTTTCTACTCGAGGGGAGTCCTAAGCTGATTACGGCTTTAAAAATAATGTTCAGGACCCAAGAAATGACAATGGGAATCATTCTGTCTTGCCAATGGCTGGAAGGACTGAGTGCTGTGTTACTGTTGGTGCATGTACGTGATTGTATGTATATTTTAGAAAACTTCCAGTCCCATATATTTTTAGCAAATCAGCTTTATAATTTCAAAATTTTATGAAACACAGTTTGTTGAGCTTTCTGGTTTTATTTTTTATGAATGTATTGCAAACACTTTGAAGTTTAGTTTGACCTTGGCTAATATTGCAGAATCAACCTCTTTTTTTGCCAAATGATGTCTTTCTGATAGTATGTATTTATGATAAGTAATAATAACAACCAGCTTGAGAAACTGCAGCATATCCATACGGAATCTTGCCTATTCTGACTTTCCTTACCCACTCCCACATACTTACCACCCTTCAGTCCCTTTCTCTTTCCACAAAGTCTATTTTCTGTTGTCTTCCATATTTCTTGTATTTTGTTGTTTCACTTTAATATATTTTGGCTGTCTCATTTTAGAGAAACCAAGCCACAATTAACCTTCTGTGTCTGATTCATGTCTCTGAGCATGATGGTCTCAAGGTACACCCACTTTCCTACAAATGACTCAAATTATCTTTCTTTACAGCAGAGTAGTACTCCATTGGGCAAACATACTACATCTCCTATTGACCCAGAAACAATTTTCTACATGTGAGAAGCTTTGAATTTGTTTATTCTTTACCTTTAAAATAACAGAATTCTTAAATGCTAACTCACATGATACAATCAATACCAAAGCAGTTTGGTTAACTTAGGAATGGGCTGGTTCCAGAGAGAATGGAGAAACACATTGGGCCTTGAATGAGGAGTCAGGGAAAAATTAAAGACCTAACCATGAGCTCCTTTTTACATGTTGTCAGCTTTTAAGAACTTGAATATATACATTCAGAGGGAAGCTGCTGGGCCTGATAGGTGTTAGGAAGGAGACATGGGGGTGGAGAGAGAGAGAGAGAGAGAGAGAGAGAGAGAGAGAGAGAGAGAGAGAGAGAGAGAGAGAGAGAGAGAATGGACAAGATATACTCTTTAAGGGTTCCTCCTACTATGTCTCATCTCCTAATGGCCCATTAATCCATGGATATCCTTGTGATCTAATCACCTTTGTAGACCTCACCTCCAAACTCCGAAGTAGGTATTCAATAATTATGACCCTGAATACCCTAGTTTTTAAAAATTGAAATTCTACTTTATTACTTGAATAATGTTGAACATGAAGAAGACAGCAGTGACTTACAAGTATGCAAATCAAAGAACATACAATAGTGCTGGAGGAATGGCTCAGCGGTTAAAGAGCTTGCCTAGCAAGTGCTTAGGCAAGTGTTAAGTAACCGAGTTCAATTCCTCAGTATCACAGAAGCTGGGTGTGGTGGCCCATGCCTGTAGTCCCAGCACTCAGGAGGGAGGCTGAGACAGGAGGATTGCCATAAGTCCAAGTCCACCCTGGGCTCATAGTGAGTTCAGGACCAACCTGGGCTACAGAGAAAAATATATATATATATATATATATATATATATATATACAATAATAATAAAAAAATTCAAATGAATCTTTGACTTCAGTACATTGAGGGGTACATGATTCTGGAATTTAAAAATTGTATTATGTATGCAATTTTAACTATCTTCTTGCCTAATTATTATGTACATATGTTTTTTGTTCATGCATTAATTCCAAATTCTATACCATTAGAGTCATGGGCTTGGAGAATCGATGAGCACGTATGCCTGCCCCCTTTTCAGAGGCTCATCCCTTTCCTAGCTGACCATTGTCTCTCTTTCTAGCCTGTCACTCATGTTGGGGTCTTTTTTGCCATTATTTGTGGATTTCACAAGAGAGACACCTTAGCTTTTTATTCCTTCCTCCAGCCCCAACTGAACCCCCCAAATACTTCAAAGAAACTAAGAGAAGTGGTGACTAAGTGGGCGTAAAAGAGCACAAAAGAGCAACAAAAGAGTTGTTGAGTTGCTCCTGGAAGCCATTCACTTCTCCTCTTTTTCCATCACCTGCTCCTCCTCCTCCTCATCTTTGCAATCTTAATTCAAGTCTTCTGGAGTTTTAGGACTTGTTTCTTATAAAAAACATCAAGTATTAGTACTAGGTGACCAGGTGCCTGTGTTGTGGACAAACAGGGTGACTCCCTATTTTAACGCCAATAGGTCTGCTTGCTCCCAAGGTAATAGGACTTCCATTAGCCTTCTGGGTAAATGTAAAGTCTTGTCTGATTTGTTCATTGTTCCATTTCCCACACGTTTTATGAACCTTAAAAATGAAATGGTAGAATAATGCAAACTAGTGTACTTGAAATGTTGTATCTCTTAGTAGTGTACCTCAATTTAATGGTGTTCTTCTTACCCCACTTCTAAACAATTAAAAACATCTGAAGACATCGTGTTATTTTCTATTGCCACTTTGGGATCATAGCTCTCCTATTATTCCTCTAAATATCAAAGACCTATTTATGGAATCATATCATGCAACGCTGCCAGAAGAGGTGTTCATACCAATGTAATCATCCACAATTCTTCCTGTCACTCATGCATACAGTTCAAGGATTTTAATATCTAATACAGTCATCATCTTTCTCTGAACTCCTGCAATAAACTTGGAGGAATTTAATTTCCAAAGAAGATAAACCATTCTATAATAAATAAGCCAAGTTTCAATATTATTTCAAATGAAATTATCTTTATCTTTTATTAATAAATATATTTTTTTCTGAACTGCCAAATTGAAAAAAAATAACTTTGGCATTCTTCTCTAAAATCACACCCTCTGATCTTCTTCCACTATTTCCATTAAACTTACTCTTTAATTAAAAGAGATCTCAGAGGTCTTTGCTTTCTTTAATTCCCCTTGTCCTTTTATAGCTTCAATACCGTGATCAAACCATTTCAACTGGCTCAATGACTCAAAGTATAGCTATGTTCTCTCATCCTGATATGTGAAGCACTTGTGCATCTGGTATCCACGTTTTGTCCTCTTGCATGAAGAAAGACTTGGGAAACCTGTTAAAAGTTTTGTGTTATTTTGGGTCTTAAAACTTTCAAGTTGGAGTTTGTGCAAGTGCATGAATCCCCGTGTCGGCTGAGCCTTTCATGTTGCTCGGCATTCTCGTTCTTGGAAAGACACTTTCCCACTTCTCCACTACTTTCTTCAACTCAACACCTCACTGCAACTCAAGTCCCCCTGGCAGATGGCCTGTCTCATACGTCTTAGTGAAAAGAAAGTGACAAGCTCCCATTGCTTCCTTCTCTCGTGCTTCCCATTTCACGAGAACAGGTGTTTCCTTTCTACTAAAACTAAGCCTTCGTTAACACCACTGTTTTCTCCAAAGGTTTGCTATCAATTATTTTCTCTGAGTTTTTAAAAAATAAATGTCTCCCCACCACCCCAGGAAATATGTTCATGTTCATTTCCTTTGAGTTATTGTCAAAGCTTGATGATTTATCCCTATTTCAGAGGATTTTATATATTGGTTTTGTCACCCAATTGAAACATCAACTAACATGATATAATCTACCATTTCCCTTGCTTTGGGCAAACTTCTTGAAATAATGATGCAATTCCATATTCACCATTCCTACTCTTTCATTTCTAGTTTGATACTGAGTCTTGCACAACCTGAGCATCTCTGTGTCATACCATGCATTTCTTTGTTTAAATGGTCACCAGTAAGTTTCTAAATAAAAAATAAACAGTGCCTTTCTGTCTTTAATCTTCTTCCCGTGTGCATCTCACGCGTCACTGTTTGTGACTTCTGAGTTAACTTTCCCTCTTATATTGCAAGGCTATCCCTGGGTGATCACATCCTCATTCGTGGCATCTGGGATGCGGTCATACTGAAGATATCCTGCGTGGGTGTTTCTCTTATATTCTTAGGTCAGATCTCAACTCTCCACTGACTGTTGGCACCAAGTGTGTTGCGTGGACATCAAACATCTCAAATTCAGAAGGCTCAGAGAGGATTCTATTGACTCCCCCCCCCCCCCAAACTTTCTCTCTCATCTTTTTTTCTAAACTGATGACTCACAGTGGCACTATCCCATTCTTCAAATTAGAAGGTCTATCTCCCTTTTAGTTTGCTTAATATGCTTCTCATACCCAATTACCAAATTCCATTATATCTAAAAATATATGTAGAATATTCTCTATATTTTTCCTTCTTTATCTCAACTGTTCAATATTAGCATATGACAATTGTTGTCTTGCTTTTAGATAACTGGCTCCTTAACTCACAGCAATTCACTAACGAAGACAGACAAAGCCCCTGATGACCAATGAACTGTTTGCTAGGCCATCTCCTGAGTCAAGCCAGACCAACCAAATTTTTTCCATTTGAAATTTTTTATTCATTCTGGAATACAGGGATAAAATGGCCAAGAGTTTGTAGCACTGGCATATTAATGGTGTCTACTAGACAACCTTTACAATCTGGGTTCCTCTTCCTTCTTAGTATTGTCTCCCAGTACTTGCCCATACACAGAAAGGGGCCTTCTCTACAACAGGATCATCTGAGTGCCTCGGGCCATGCACTTTGCCCATGCCTTCCTCTCTGCTTAGTTCTGCAAGCCTCCTGCCCTTTTGGTCACTACCTTTCTGTTACCCTTAGGCACAATCAACACTTTCTTCCCCTCTGCTCCTGTAATACATCTGCAAGAACTGCTTGTCCCTGTGAGAAGTTGCAATGCTGAGTGTGTAAGTGTTCTGTACACGTCTATTCTTCTGGAAGCTCCTTAATGGTGGAGCCTCTCAGGAGGTTTATGTCAAAGGCACCGTTTCGGGTCGAAGGGTGATAAGACAGAGGAGACCCATATAAAGACTGAGGAGTCGCAAAGGCTCCTAAGCTTTCAGAGTGAAATGTACCTTAATAGAAGAGCGTATGTCAAGACATGATAGACTGAGGATAAAAGGAAGGAGTCATAGTTGTGTTGTTAGACACCAAAAGTGATATCTCACTGGTTTGGAGCTCCAGAGTTAACATGCACATGGAAAAAACCAAAACAACAATAACAACAACAACAAAAATACCTCGGTCCTTGTCAGTATGTAGATAGCAAGAATCAAAGAGCATGTGGCATCTGCATGGGAACCTGAGGACTGACACGACAGCTTAGGGACATGCAGAAGACATACTTGCAATGATTAGGCATGGGAGTACCCATATCGCCAAATCCCAGTGGTTTAGCTTCTAGCCAACAGCAAATCTTCACCATTCTGGCCTTGTTTGTAATGATTGCTGAGGTGGCTGAAAGTAGGAGCCAAATACATCACCGAGACTTAAAAGCAATAATGGTTGTGTGGACTCGGTCATCTGTTTCTTAGTGGTTGTGTGAGATCAGTCAAGGGCATTGAAAAAAAGAATCCAGTGAGTCAATCTCTGGGCATGAATGTGAGTATAAGCCTAAGAACCCAAGAAGCAAACTGTATTGAACAGAGGTTAATTAAAATATCAATTTGGCCACCAAAATTTTTGGACAGCTTTGAAAATTAATTATGTTACTACTTTCATGTGCCCTTAGGTTCCGACTTATTTCTTTAATTGCCATCTGTTAAGTGAACAGTTATCATGAAGAAGAAAGTATTTACAAAGATGTTGGTATTAAATTTGTTAAAAGCTTACTTCCTTGTGAAAAGTGATTTTTTGGATTTATATTGTATTGTTTGCCCAAACCAACTATCTTCGTTTTAGGATGTGTGTGCTTGTGCGTGTGTGGTGTGTTTCAATCAATGCGTCACCTTTAGTATGCTCACTATGAAGTTAATGCTCTTGTGATGTTGCAAATGAAAACCCAAAGTCAGTATTACTTTGTGAAAATCATGTGTGAGATTTGATAATGAAAAGGAGAAGCCCTTTGAAGAGCCCAGTATGGATGTACCTCTGATGGTAGCACTTTAATATCTACTGACGGTGAATTTGGTTTTGGTGAACATACTGCCACCTTTATAGATACTTCACTAGGAGCTGGTGATTAGGAGACTTGACGTTATTTTTTTCTATCTTACATTTATTAAAAACAAGCATTTTAAATGAAGTAATCAGGCTATCTGCCACAATTCTATTATGTAAAGTGTAATAGATTTATTATGTATGCTTTCACATTCCACAGTAAATAGGAAGTATCGTGCATTTTGATATAGCTCATATTCTAGAATGAATTTCTAACTTATCCTGTTTAAAACTTCACCTAGCAGAAGGAAAAATGATGTAATGAGTTCCTATTGTATGAAGTGCATAGATGCTGGAAGAAGGAATCAATACTTAGGAATTTCAGTATAAAATAAGACAGATCAGCTTGTTACTGAGGAAATGAGATGTGAACCTCATTCAGGCATAAAGCTATTCTGCAGAAAATGCATCCCCCCCACCCCCAGCCCCCCACAAGCACGGTATTTAGATCAAATAGCTTGCCTTTTGTGCCTTCCAAAAACTGTGTTGGCCTTTCCGTTGACCAATGCTTTTGTGTAGGCACACTTGCTGTCTTCTATTCCCCCATAATATCAAAATGATATCAAAATTTTCCCAGGGTTCCACTTCAATCCTTTCTTTATTGTGATGCTCTGGAGTCTCAATGCTTTCTCTCCTGTCAGAATCACTTCACTAATTGGTGAATTGTGCATAACCAGCACATAAGCATACGTGGTACCATATTGTTTGGTGCTGTGGTGTGTGACTAGGCCTCTGTTCCCTATGCATGTGGTGACCTTTGGGTATCAGGCACTATGCCTCACGCTTTGTAGTGTCCACTCCAAGAAAATTCTGAGGCTTGCTAAAGAGGAGAGGAGGTTTGGCATGTAGCTCTATAGTAAAGCACTCGTGTGGCACATATAGGGTAAATGAGGCCCTTAGTTCTGTGATCAGCATCAGGTTAAAAAAAGGAAAAAAAGAAGAAACTAGGAACATAGTGAAGACATGACCTGAACTAATTAATTGAAATTTTTTGAAGAATGGACTTCTATTTATTCATGCAATTCAATTTATTTGCTGATACTTGAATTTGTATCAGTTTTTAGAAAACAAAGAAAAGAATAGAAGTGGTGGTGATTATGGTGAAATCAACTATAACGGATTTTGTGTAGACCTTCATTAATTTTGCTTACTTTTCCTTATGAAAATTTTCTCTGTCCTAAATGTTTTATAAGCTCTTTTATACTCACTGGTATATTAAAGGACAGTTTCTACTGACAGCTGACTACTAGTGAATTCAGTTTTCAACTTGCTTCTATCTTCCTTTTTCTGTTCAAAACAAATAGTTGACATTATTTCTTTTTCCTGTAACTATTTTTACTACCTTTAATCTCAATAATGAGTTTTACAGAAAGGCATCATCTACCTCCAATATCAAATTAGGTAGCCACCCAAAGAAATCTGAGATAATTTAAGCCAAGGGTACTAAATTAAAAATGATGCAATTTTAAGCCAAGTTGTAATCTTTGTCTAATTTTTATATTAATTTTTTTAATTTTCTAAAGTAATTAAATATCATAAGGCCAAAATGGAATGGATTACTGAGATAATTTGAAAATTCAAAATAAAATGAATATTTTAACTGAAAAAAGTGGTGATGTGGAGAGAGCTTGACAGGAAATTGAAGGGCCCTGGGTTTGATTCCCCAGCACTACACAGGCTGGGCTAGTGGTACATGACACACCTGTACAATAAATGAATAAATAGTATGTAAAGGCCTGCACTACTGGGCCTGGCTCAAAAAAAGTATTTAAAGTATAAAAAGAAATAGTCCCAGAGGGGTGGTTGATGAACATTGTTTGAAAATCTGCTGTAGCACAACCAGAATCACAAGCTGTGACAAGCAGTTGCACCAGTTCATGCCTGGATCTAGCCTCTCCTCCTCCAGCTTGTTTGAACATTGGTAGGCTTTTATTTGAGAGGAAATAAATACATACTATTTTATCTTAAAGTGACTTATCTCCAGTCAGGATTGAAAACAGATCATGACGTATACTATTTTCAATGACTGGAATAAATGTGAAAATGAGAGTGAATAAATTAATACTTCTCTTAATTCTAGGCTACTAAAATTAATTTTTTATTATCTAGCACTTCTTAAACATTGGGCGTATACAAGACACTGACAGAATACTAGTATAAAATGCATAGAATATAGTTTGTACTTAATAAATATCCAATAACCACCCTCTATGCCAGGCATTAACTTACTTGTTTCCTGTTGTTGCTTCATAAGCTAAAGATTCTTATGATCTGTGTTTTCTAATAAGGAAATAGATTTTCAAGCAAATTTCTTATGGGCATAATTAGAAAGTGGCAGAGGTACAATTCTGACCCAGAGCCTAAGCTCATAAATCAGATGTTGTACTGATTTGTATAATGTGTCAAATCTGGAATTATGAAACTGTGTCACAATGCATAATTTTATTCTCATATATGTGAAGAGAAAGTACATAATCCAATTGATGGATGAGGAAAGAAATAAAAATTGAGTCTTCCCAAACCCAAATTATCTGTCTTTACAAAGTTTAGGTAACGTTTTCAAAGCTTTATTCATGTGTTCCAATCTATCCCAACAAGGGGTGTGCTAGTAATTTTTCAATAACAGCATCCATCTCTGCAAAAACAAAAATCACAACAAAACAAAAAACTGGACATATCATTTGTCCATTTCTGTTGGGTAAAGAGTCACAGTATGAATGACTTAAAGTGACCTATGTGAGTCTCAAGTGATACAAATATCCACAGTCATGAGTTTCAAAGGAGCCCAAGCAAAAGCAAACCCAAGAAAAACACGCCAAGGCAAGTATAATCCAATTGTCAAAAGTTAAAGAAAATGAGAGAATCTTGAAAGCAGCAAGGAGTCAAGATTCTTCACACATGAGGGAAACTGCATTAGGCTGTCAGCAGACTTCTCAGTGGAAACTGCGAGCCAAAGGGAGTAGAGACCACATACTGGAAGTGCTGAAAGAAAAACTTCCAAGCAAGAACGTTCTACCTGACAAACTACCCTTCAGAAATGAAGATCAGACAAAGATATTCTCACATAAGTAAAAGCTGAGAGACCTCATCTCCTCTATAATTGTCTGCATGAAACACTAAAAAAGCAACGGGTCCTAGTTAACCACATGAAACACATCAAAGTACAGAATTCAGTAGTAAATAAGTATGACAGAAGCAAAGTCATTAAGAACACTGTGATGATAATATGTAATTCACACATATCTATTATATACAGGCCCATTGTGTCTCTTTCTGCAAACAATCCCTGACTATTAGGGGAAACCCCCTAGAACAGAGTGTTCATCAATGTAATTCAATATATATATATATATATATATATATATATATATATATATATGGTTGGGTTTTTTTGTTTTGTTTTGTTTTGTTTTGTTTTTTGTTTTTTTGGTTTTTTTTTTTTTTGCCTTTCACTGCTGGGGAATGACCCAATATAGGAGTGAAGCATCTTCACACTGAGAGCACTCTGTGTTTTCCCTTCCTTGAGGGTATTTACAGTTTGCATTCATTCTTCCTTTATTCCCAGGAGAGAGAGACACTAGACTTTCTATGTCAACAGTCTAACTAACCATGACAATAGGTGTAAGAACTTGGAGGCCAAGGGGTCCATGGATTTATTCAGCTTGCAAATATCACTACAAAATCACCCTAGGAAATGGGCAGGTGGTCTCCCCAGTTTTCAGCTCATCCCCATATTGGGATTCTGGAAACTGCCCTTACCTACCTTATTGTGAAAGAAAACCAGCCCTCTTTTCTTACTCAAAAAGACTGACACTCTATAATTTGCCACTCTCCCCAGGAAAATCTTCCAGACTTTCCACAGGGAATTCCTTATTTTCATAAATACCCTAGATAGGCTATTGGGCTGATGACAAGCAGACAGTGCTCTCAGTGTTGTCTTTCACAATAAAGATCTATTTAACCCCCTTCCCTACCAGCTCTGGAGTTTCAACCAAAATTTGAAGCAACAAGGAAGTCACACTTAGCTCTTTTGTGTTTGCAACCATTGTAAGGCAATGTTACCTGTGACATTTCCTGGGGAAAAATGCAAATACACTACAAAGTGGTGTTTTAGGTTGTTTGTAAAACCTCTTAGGAATCAAAACACATGACCAGCTCTTAGGTGATAAACAATGAAAACTATTGATGCACAATTCTGATAAAGAAACATGGATGTCACAGAACAAGCTCCCTATATGAATTACTGTCAATAGACACAAGTGATCTTAAAGACTGTGCCGTAAAGAAATCAACGGGAGTTGGGGGAAATGTCACTCATCACTGTCCCCCTAGTACGGAATACCTAGAACACCTTCGTTGTGCTAAATCCCCATATGGAACCCAAATTTTGTCACCCAGAAAATGAGGATAAAAACAAAAGGACTTGCGGAGAAGAGGCCAGTGACCAGCATTTATCAGTGTTCTTATCCAAACGTAACATGCAGTAAAAGTCCAGGTACTTTACCAGGCATGAGATGCAGCAGAGATGCACCTGTTTTCTCTCATTCTTTTTATCAAACAACTTTTACATCAACTTACATGGTTTGTATTCATTAAGAGAAACGGCTTTTTATCAAACGGTGGTTTAGAAGTTTTGTAGCATTTCCAAGTCTACTAAAAGAGCTCTCCTTAAGTTCTACCTGTCAACCATGAATCTTAAACTGCTCAGGGGCTGGCCTGGCAGGGGCTACTTCTTCTCAGTGCCATCTGGATAGCAGTGCTCACTGTGACTCTGGGGATCAGGGGATGAGGCGAGCCATCTGGATTCCCTTCACTCTGTTAGAAGATACTTGGCGCAGGAGACAAGTTGACATGGAAGGGAAAATACGGTGAGAGAGGAGACGCCCCTGGAGATCAGCCCTTTGCATGCGGACTTGCTCACCAGAGCCTGCAGAGGTTGTTCCAGGGACCTGACATCCCCCCATCTCTGACACTATTTCGTTAAAAATAATTATGTCAACAAATAAGGCTTTTGATTTCTGTTGAAGAAAGCCTTCTGCTTCTGCAAATAATAACAATGGAACTAATGTAGAATCCCACTGGTGGGGCTCAATTCTCCCTTGTCTGTGTGCGGGGCGGGGGAGAAGGACTCCGTGGGAAGGAATGACCTGCCCAAGCTTGCGTTAGGGCCTGGGAGGAATCCACAGCCAGTGGACCATGATCAGGCTGGGCATGCGCATTTTGCTTGCTGAGCTCCCCGGGGATTCCCGTCGCCTGTCCCCCACCCACCCGTCTTCTTGTAGCACAGACTCCCAGGAACTATCCTCTCAAAGGTGAGCCGGCTGCTGAGTTACTCATTTTTCTTTCATTCTGTCTTAATCCTTTTTAATGTCAGCAGAAGCCAGGAAGAAGCAACAGAGTCTCTTCCAAAACAAATCTCTCTCATATGCCTTCTTTTTTTGGTCTTCTTTCTTTTGTGTATCTGTCACTGAATGAATAATTCTTCCTGAGCCTGCTTGGATCTCTCTGAACTCCTGAGCTTTTATCAGTAAAAGAGACATGACTTCTGGTATTTCAACACTTCTGAAGCAAATCCAAAGGGAGATCTTCCGAGTTGAGGATTGAGCTCCAGAGCCAGAAGAGGGGCCATTGCGAATCAGTTCTGGATGTTTTTATTTTACTCAAGAGTTTGTTATGTAGGAATCAATTCAATTGGTATGCAAACCAAACGAGATCTCGGTTGTGGGCATTGGAACCATTTCTTTCAAGTACACACAAAGACAAGAGACTGTAAAACACCGGTGGGCATTGATCAGCCTAAACGCTTGAGTTCTTATCCTGGCTATGTCACTACAGAAGTGCTCGAAGGTCACTCTACCTTTCGAGGCCAGTTACTTCTTCTGTAAAATGCATAGCTCCCTCTTAATTGAACATTTTAGGATTCAATCACATTTAGGGAGTGAAGCAAGATTTTCAGCGCTGCTATTTTGGAATGCTGATTTTGACCTAAGCATATGCAAAGCTAAATATAAAGCTTTAACTGCATTGCACTCTCTGTTTAGGGCTTCTTTTTGCTAAGGCAAGATGAGACTGTTTTCTTGAACGTTAGACAGCTTGGATGTGCTGAGCAAGTCCAAACTGTACTGTCTGTGACTACAGTCATTCTGGAGATGTCTATGAAAAAGCAGTAGGAATACCAAAAAGGGCTAAAGAAGCAATAACTGGAAAATTGGAAAGGTAATCTTTGTGCTCACCAAGTGAAATTAACAAATACTTGAGCCAAAGTGTCTATTTTCCCAGATCTCATCAACTGAAGAGCTTTGGGGAACAACTTGCATTAATGCTGTAGGATAACAATTAGCAGACTTTGGGACAGTGGCCGCTGAGGAGCTACCAGGAAAGTGGACTGGGAAGTGAACTGTGTCCTGTGGCTATTATCACGATGTCTAATTAAAATGAACGTTGTCATGGTTCTAGAACACCATGGTGTTTAGAAGAACGCTAGTAGCTGGAGATCTTTTGATTAGCTCAAAACCTTTGCTAGGTGTTCAAGACCAGAGTAGGGCACCTGAAGAAGAGACAGAAACTTGGTAGAAAATGGTACAAAGTAAGTGGGCTACTGCTCAGCAGCTGCTGCTTGGCTCCTACCAGGTCCTCCACCAGGGACTCACCAGTGAGCCCCACTTCCTGGGCTAACGTGTGTGTTTGATACAGCTTCTACAGGCCACTGTGCATCTTCTACTTATGAAGTTGTGGATTATGAGTGGCCATGAATTTGTAGGACTAAAGATCCCACCAAAATATGAAGCACAAATTATGTCCTTATAAAGCTATTAAACCATTTCTTTTATGGAAAGAATACATGTTCTTCTCTTTGGGACCCTGAAAAGCTGAGAGGGAGCAGTGAAGAAACAGAAAAACCACACACACTCACACACACACACACACACACACACACACACACACACACACACACTCACACTCACACACACACAAACACACGTACACAATCTGTTTTAGGTAAGGGGAAGAAAAACAACATTTTTGAATGTTGGTTGATAAACAGGGAAAGGGTTTCTTTATGGTGTTTTTAGTTTTCACAGTTTGTCTCTCACTTTCTTTTCCTTCTTTTACAGATGTGGAAAAGATGCCCATGATTTATGTGAATCCTGTGCTGACTTTTTAGCAGGTTGCGACAAGAATACCAGTTGACCAGACAGAATCCTTTTCCCTTTCTCAGTAACGTTGTTTTGTCTTCCTAAAGTTTTTAAATAAGCAGTGATTTGGACTGATACTCAAGCAGTGCTTAAATTTGAGCAGTTTTTGAATATTTAAGAAAAGCCACTTTAATACTGGCACTATGTCTTAGTGGTATAGCAGTTGCCTAACATGCAAAACACTCTGTGCTATGATATCTAGTATTGCAAATGAACAAAACATCAAGGAAACCTGACTTCATTCACTCAAAATAGTATCTGTAAGTAGTACTGGTAATAAAGATGATCGTAATAATTCATGAACCACTTACTATATGTTTGGAATCACATTAAAAACATTTACAGATATTGCTGAGGTTAATCCTCATCATTGGGAAAGTAATATTATTTATCCCAGTTTAGAAATGAGGAATCAGAACAGAGTTATCAACAAAAAGCTATAGAGCTAGTGTGTCCTTTGATGAGATTATGTCAACTTGATGGAATTAGGACCCACACCTCCGGTAGGATTAGGATTTGTCAACCACCCTAGATCGGGGATCAAGAACTGGTCTGGAGTAGAGTGTGAGTCATTTGTGGGCTGGCCAATGGGAGAGTAACACCCACTCAGATGTGGGAGGGCCAACTGGAACTCCAATGGAATAAAAGGGAGGAAGAGGGACGCTTGTTACAGTTTCTTCCTCTGGGAAAGCTCTCGCCTTCGCAATTGTCTACGGACGCCGACTTGCTACACATCGCAGATCGTCAGCACAGATTTGCCCCAGTCTCAACTTGCGCCTGTCTGCCCATTGCTGCCCTTCAGTAGCCAATCTTTACGCTTCAGTCTTCACCGGAGATCTGCAGCAGACTCCCACCCCACCGGCTGTTCTGCAGTCCTGGACTGGAGATCTACTTCACGGCTGAGCAGCCATCTTGGGCCCTCTCTATCCTTGGATTTGTAAGCCTTCTTAATGTACCTTTCTGTGATTAAAATCTGTAAATTCTGTCTTTTGAAAGAACCCAAACTAATACACTAGTGATAATTGGAGTTTTCACTTGACCCGCAAAACATCTTGTCTATACTATTGTGCTAGTATCACGTGCACATCACCAGGTCCTGGTCAAAGCTGTTTTCACCACCACAAGAAGTCGGTGTCCTTGGCCCTCTGGAGGGTGTCCCACAGAAGGCCAAGGCTCTCAGATCGCCTGCCACAGTGGCTAAGAATATTGCCCTGCAGCAGGTAGATCTGGCTTCAAATAATGGCTAGGCAACAGAATGCTTGTGTCATGTGTCTGGGTTTACTTCGTCATTCTAAGGTCCAGTTTCTTTTCTATGAGTAGGACACGCAAAGTGCATTATTGAAAAAAGAAAACACGAAATAACTGTATAAATCGCCGGCAACTTATCAGTCAGCAGTGTGGCGATTAGGATGTTTCCGCCTCACTGAGGTTTTCTGAAAACCCCCTTGTTGCCTGGCTGTGTTGGTTTTCCCCTATCCTGGCTTTCCCTGAGGGAGAGCAGCTGACTCCAGTATCAGACACTCTGCCAGGCACTTGCAGTAAAAAAATAATATGACCCTTTATCTCAAGGAAATTATTTTCCTGGTAAAAAGAGGAAGCATTCCCAAAATAATTATAGTAGCATGTGATAATCAAGTCGTGATGATTTCAGAGGAAACATGGGAGAAGCTCGCTCCTTTTGGGAGTGGTCAAGAAAAGTTCACAGACATGCAGCAAGCAAGACAAATTCATGGCACATTCGAATCCTGTGCTCTTCCTGAGAGGGCAAGACGGAAACCCAGCTCGTCCCTCTGGTCCTCATGTGCACTAAAGGAAGGCAAATACGTTGTCTGGAGCCCACGAAGCCCATGCATTCTCAGGCCTGTCTGCAGGAGAAATGGAAAGACGTTTTCCCTTCAAGTTTAGGATTAAGACATCTCAGTGCTGTTTGGAAAGCTGCTTCCTTTCTAGCTAAGAGTTTCCATCCAGATGAGCTCTGTTGGAGAAGATGAGAATGATTTTTTCTTCTTCCAGTAACCATCATTTGGCATTCGCCCTGGTCACTGAAAACACACCTTTCACATGAAACTCTGCTTGCAGCTCTACCCACCCACCAAGAACCCAGATAGCCTGTCTCGCCTGCAGTAGTTTCCTTGACAACCAAGGCCTAACCAGAGAGCTACCTAACCCACAGCGGGACCATGTGAAATCCTGCTGCTTTCTCAGGCACTCGGATTTCAGACAGTAAGAAGACGTCACACCGGAGGCTCTGTCCCACTCAAAGAGCGAACCAACTGTCATCGTAAGGGATTTGTAGAGCACCCTTCACACGGGCACCTTGAAGGAGGAATACTTTCTGAACCTGGCTCTCATCTTATTGAGATGAACACAGTCATGATTCACACTGTTCCTGTAGGAGCTCAGGGGTGGAGAAACAAAATCGAAGAATTCTCCGAGGGGCTCTTTTGTCTTCCCCCCACCAATATTCCTGGAAGTCCCTTGCAGTTACTCTTTTTAGTTACCTGGCCAGAACCAAGATCACAGAATGGTGCAAGGTTCCTCAGTGTGGCCCCATTAATTTTGCAGTCAACAGTACAGTACTCAGCTGATATTTAAGTCAGGATTGAGCTGCCACTGAGGTTCATAATTTGGTGAGTTTGGGGCTCTCAGAAAAGCAGGTATCTGAGTGCCTTCTCTTGTTGGGGGTGTGCCAACCTGAAGGACTTCGAAAGAGCTCCTAATAGTGAGGAAGTATTGAGAAGATGTATTTTAACAAACAAAACACACCAAAGGGTCATTTGGAGCAGGATTTTTCAGCATTCTTGTTCATATTTCATTCTTGTTGATCAGCGGGTTCTGTCTGAGTTAATCTGAGTGGGACTCAGGATCCTCCATTTCTGACAAACTCCCAGGGGCTGTGGCTGTTTGCTGAAAAAGAGTAAAGAGAGCCCAGTCCCTGAGCTGGTATCTGGCTGTGTCTACACGTGCTGCGTAGGTGGACGAGAAGGTGAAGCACATCTTCCTTTCTTTTATATATTTTAAAGCATTTTAACTTAGATTTCTCTTAGGCAAACAGGGCAGTTAGTCTTATTACTTCTACTTTTCTGACCAATGATATGTTGCTAGTGAGATTGCCCGCCTAATTGTTTATAGTTGTTGACCAAAGAAGACTGATGTGATTAGAATGTTTTATCATTATTATAGCTTTCCTATAAAAGTCAAACTAGCACTGTGATGGGTGTTATTGACAACACACACTGAAAATTATTTCATAGAGTTAAAGTGGGCTCTCAGGGACATCATCGAGAAAAGGAGCTTTCCTTATCAGTGATGCCTCTCTGGAAACTTCCACATGAACTTTGCTGCCTCAGCCCAGGGCTTCCTAGCTTCTGACTGTTGATTGGCAGCCAATAATGCCAGTGAAAATAGATATCACAGAATAACCTGTCCTGACCTTAAGTGGGTCAATTGATGTTCCCTACCCTATGATGAAACTCTGCCTGGAAAGTCAGGATGTGGCCTTATTTAGAAGAATGGCTTTTTAGACACAATTAAGGTAAGGATCTCAAGACGGATACAAAAAATTGTGGTACACAATGAAGTACTGCCTTTCCACAAAACAGACAGATTCAAGATTTTTGTAAGTTAATGGACACAACTTAAAACTAGCATGCCTAGTGAAGTGAGTCAGATGCAGAAGATTAAATATCACATGGTTTCTCTCATTTGCGAGCCCAGAATACAGTCATTCTATAGAACTAAGAGGGTGTGATAGTGGGAGTTAGGGGAGATGGGGAGGATATGGGAGGGTCAAATGGGAAGGGAGGGATTATAATGTTGATGTGATATATATATGCATGAAATACTCAGGCTCAATGTATCCACTATATGTGTGTGTGTGTGTGTGTGTGTGTGTGTATACACACACACACACACACACACACACACATATGAAAATAATGACATCATTCTGATTTAGGGAAGGCTTTAAGTCCAATGACAAATAATATCCTTGTGAGAGAAAACAGTGGCTCAAGGACAACATGCACATGACGGCGCAGAGACTGAAGTTAGGCTGCTAAACATCACAAAAGGCCTGGAGGGAGCAGCAGGGGCTCAAGGAGGGTAGGATGGATTCTCCTCTGTAGTGTTAGGAGGGAATGTGGTCCTGTTGACACCTTGATTTTTGGACTTCTGGCCTCCAGAGCTCTAAAATGGTACATTTTTGTTGTTGTAACACACCAGTTTCGTGACAATTTGTGTGGTGGCTCTGGGAAAGTGGTGCACAAACTTCCCAGTTGTGGAACTGGCCCAACCCTGACAATGTTCCCTCAGCGCTGCTGGCTCATCTAGGACCTGCTCTATAAAGTCTTCTGGCTAATTCTTAAAGGCAATATGGGTGAAGCTCTGGGCATGTTTATTATTATATACATTTAATCATAGTTACATAAAACTCTAAAGAGAAACTTTTTCTAACATGAAAAATATAATTATTTCTTCATAGGTTTGTCCTTTACAGTTTACTCAGTCTTAATCTTGGTTCTCCTTCTCTTTCTCTTTTTTTTCATTTCTTTTTTTGTGTACATTTAAGGAGTACAACGTGATATTAAGTGATACGCTTACAAAAACATGGTTATGATAGCAAAGCAAATTATCATTGTCATCTTCAATGAAGTCATTCATTTGACACCCCGTGGAAAGAGCGCCTGGAATCTACTCACTGTACATGACTTTCAAATTCTATTACATGTTAGAGAGCTGGGGTTTGGGAATTAATGATTTCCTCTCTTAACACATGCACAGCAGCACCGCCTCCCTCAAGGCCGATTTGACCTTAGTATTCCGGAACTGTGTGGACCACGATTGCCATCCTGTGGCCAAAAAGTGGAATCACACTCCTGTTTCTCCTAAGATTCTAGCTTTTACCCGCAGAGGGCATTTGAGATTGAAAAACCGTGCTTGTAATTTTGAGCTTTTGGCATTTAGCAGATATGGCAGAGTAAGATTTTTTAACTGAATATTGAGAAGAATCATATAATAGACCTTCTGCTTGCCTGTGAATAAATCAGTAGGAATTCACAAATATTACAGCACCTCCCAAAAGGTAAAATCAGGAGGTTGTCAGGTAATTTTGAATTTCCAGTTTGCTTTTTCAATCCTTGCTCACGAAGTGCGGTAGTAGTTATTCAAAAACAGGTGTGGGCATGGTCAAAGTAGAATTCAAAGACGTCAGTCAATATCCAGTCTGCATACTGTGCTTCCTGTTACCTTTGGAGGTAGAAGCCACTTAAGCCTGACGTGGTGGGGCTTCTGTTTGATTAACTCTACCATCTAGTGTTTATACCCCAACTTTATAAGAAAGAGACTTTAAGTAGCTCAGAGTTGTAATTGGCATGGGTTGCTGTTACACTGGAGTGTCTCTCTCTCTCATTAAGTCATCACAGAAACGACATTTGCCTGGTTGACCCACACTAATTTCTTCCTTCTCCAAACATCAAAACAATTGCCAAGCACATTAAAGCTCGGGGCTGTGGGTGGGGCAAGAGTGGGGGTTCTAGGAACTGCCTAATTGAAATATTGAACATTGAGTGTCTGCTAAGAACAGTATATGCTTTCATTAAAGCTGTTGTGATGAGAGTATGGAGTCTTATAATCTGATCTAGATTTTTAGAGTAGTTAAAGAGAACACCCATGATGTGTCCATCTACCTTTTAGGCTAATGTTATCTTGATGTTTACTGCAAAGTGGCCTCTCGTCTGTTCTCAGTACACCACATTATCTGCTGTCTCTGGCTTTTACACATTTCCTTTGTCTGAAGCGTGTTACATTTCCTTCTCTCCTCTAGTTTGCAACTGAAATCTTACTTAAGAAAGGCTTCGTAGCCACGTTCTCAACTAGATCACAGGTTCCTTTACAGCAGGACTCATTTTTAAAAATATTATATGGTGGATTATTGGTAAAATTTTTGTAATAAAAACACTACTTACCCACACTGGATGGTATATTCAATCACTGTATAATTTTTGAAATTGGAAAATGGTGGTGCATGAGAAAAAATGACTTAGAGTGTGTTTGATCAATAGTTTTTTTCTTACCTGTTCAATTCAAGGTGTAGGATTACTGGAAGATGTCCTTCCTGTGAACATCTTGGAACTTACACCTGTTCACTGGTGAGCTTGTGATGCTGCTGATCTAGGAAAAAGGCAGCAACTGAAATCTTGGGATAGATACGGCTGTGGAAGTGGTGGAGAAGGAGAGTGTTGCGCCATAAGTGAAGGGTTGCAATGGCGCATGGTTTCTCTAATATGTGAAACCCAGAATACAGGCCTTCTATAGAACCAAATGGGTGGGATAGTGGGAGCTAGGGAAAAGGGGGAAGCCAAAGTGAGGGGGAAATGTCGTTATATGATGGCCATGATATTGCATAAGCTGAGTTTAGTTAAGAAGTGAGAACACTTGTGTTGATTCCTCTAGCGAGGCTCCTTAGCGCCTCACAGTGAAACGTGTGGGGCAATGCAGTCAATGACTTCTGTGCTCTTCTGAAGGGCCCCAACACATAGAGGAGAGGCACGGGCTCTATTTTGGAAGCAACTAACCTAAAGGTCACATAAATCACACAAACTGGCGTGGGCTAGGATTCTAGCCTGATCAACTCAACATTTGCAGGCAGATGTGTGAGATGGAGAATTGAGAGACACAGCTGCAAAGAAACTGGGGACAAGGAATCACGTGAAGATCGTCAAAGACAATTTAAAATTAAAACTAAAGGGAAGCCTGGCTCTAGCTAAAGGAAACTCTGTCTCCTTCATTCATGCTGTTCTTGAGAGCTGCATATGATGTTTGTGAACTTCAGAAATGCAAATAATTACCAAGGAAACAGAAGACGAGGATGAAAGTCTTCCCTAAATCGGAAGTATGTCTATGGATTAAAACCTAGTGTGTACACATATGACTGCTTTGAGGCTCCTGTCTAGACAAAGAGTTCTAAGTTGTCTCCAGTTACCTATTTCAATGGCAGACTTGCTGCCCAGTACCCACTCCATTACATGCTGAGTTTTAAACTAAGCGGATTGGTGTTTTTGCCACCTATCAACCCATCCTACCAGATAATCTTGTGTTTACTTTATTAATTAAAATTCTATGATACTGGGATCCAGCTCAGAGCCTTCACACTGACCTACATCCCAGATCACCTTTTATTTTTGATCTTGACACAGTCTCAGTAAGTTGCCAAGTTGCTCAGGCTGGGCTCAAATTCGTGATACTGATGCTTCAACCTGTCGGTGTTTTGGGATTACAGGCTTCTACCACGGGGTCAGTGGTCCTCAATATTCCTGCACCAAGGAATGCATCTGTAGAACACAATTTTCCCACAGACAGAGCTTGAGCCACCTCAGCTGCATCTCAAATTGTCAGGCACGAAGTGCCTGTAAGGAGTGCTCCACCTAGATCCCACGCATGTGCGGTTCACAATAGGGCTTGTTCTGCAGATTTAATGCCGCGACTGATCTGACAGGAAGCAGAGCTCAGGTGGCAACGCAGGTGATGGGAAGCGGCTCGACATACAGGCAGATGACCTTCACTCTCTGGCTCAACTCCTGCTATGTGACTCAGTTTCTAATGGGTCAAGACTGCATAGAGGCTGGGTACCCCTGTTATCGACCAACAATTGGATAACTTATCTATCTAATTTTGAAGATATATTTGTTTCCAAAGATGATGCACAGTAAGTGCATTTCTTATTTTTAAGTTCGCCTATCTGAAGGCAATGTTCTGTAAACAAGGGTCAAGAAGAGAAAGATAGAAAGCAGAATTGGACACTATTATGAGAGGCGCAGGAATTAATGTTTTGATATGTCAAATAACTTGAAATGATTTGGCAATTGGACAACAGGGTTGTCTTTTTTATTAGTACATTCAAACAGCATCAGAAAAACAACCTTCCATTTGATTCTTACTGAGATTTATTGTTTTTAATAATGCCACTTTTCAAAAGTATAGTCATGTGCTCACTTAGACAGGCTGACAAAGTGAAAACTTGTATGTGATGCAAAGTACCTTTTGGGCCATAGATTAAGACAGAGTGCAGTGACAAGTCAAGTCAAATCCCGCAGCAGACAACAACAAATCCCAGCCTCCCCTTCCATAGTCTGGCTCCCATTTGCACCATAGAACCCACAATGGAAACCTGGCAAAACATAGAACACAGATGGCTACCGACTGACATGAAAAGTAAATTTTATTAAACATGTTTACATACATGAGTTGGAAGTTCATTTAAAAGCACAGGGGAGTGTTAAGACAAGTGGTCAAAATAGAAAGATACTACCCAATTCTAACCAGTTGATTGTTGGCCACCAAGACGGAACGGAATCTAGCAGAAGTGCACCAATGCTTCAGCTCTTCCTGCCCAGCATGGTGAGCAGTGCTCCACCTGTGCCCTCTGGAATGACGGGCAGATAACTCTGGCATGTGTAAATAATAGGAAATAATTCACTTGGTGCAGGCAGTATGTCTATGGATTAAAACCTAGTGTGTACACAGTGTCTACATGTGTTACAGCCCCACAGTAGGAATCTACACCAAAATATGTATTAGAAGGAATTTGGTCCATACTACATCACGTTTTCCAGAGGGTAAAAAATAAAGTCCATCTATAGACATTTCACCCGAGACCCACAGACTGAGTCTGGCTAAAACCTGCAAAATGTCTATAACAAATATGGATGGCTTAGATTTCTTGGTTATTTCGGTAGAGTAATTAACAAGCAAACTGTACAAGGACATGCAACATACAAGCTGGCCTATGTGGAGCTAGCATACATTAGTGAATGACCTTTTGTTTCTTTTCTTTTTTCTTTTTCTTTCTTTTTTTTTTTTTACAAAATGTGCATGCAGCTTTGAGCAATCCCAAGTCATGCTGCTCTATTTGTGTTATCACAAAAATCGAATGACTCATAAAAGGAGGGAGAACGAATCGATGCACCTGCAGAGTCTGCAGTTGGTAGCACATATACAGAATGTCACAAGGGAAATTCAAGGCCAAGGAAAAACAAATGAAGAAAATGTAAATTGAAATTTGACTCTGTTTTATTTTCTCTCAAAAAAGTAAGATACTTTGCATTAAAAAATCAAGCTTTGTGCTTGCATTGACCTCAAAGAAATGTAAACTAAAATTCAATAAAAACATTAGTTTAGTGCAGAATATTTCAACTGGAATTTCCAGTGGAATAGTGAATAGCTCATACCATGCTCTTTCCAGGGCAGATGGGTGCGTCTACACTGAGGCATGGCTGAGAAGCCTGGGCGTAGCTGAAAGTGTCTTAGGCTCAAATCCATTCCTAGTCACCATTTTGGGAAGTTGAAAGTATGCTTTGAAGATAGTAATACATTTTCTTTTGATATCAGGAAGAAAAAGGTATTACAAGAAGTGTTCCCAAAGTACAATTATGTGGTTCATTTTAGTCCCCAGCAGTAGATGCAAATTAACTTAGAAGTCTTCCATGAAAAACAATGGAAAACACAAAATAATATTCTGGTATGTTTTTTGTTTTAAAAATCATTGTGTGGTTATTTAGTTTGGAATATAGCTTCTTGTGCTTTATTATAGAATAAGAGCACATGAAACCTTCCACTGGACTCACTTTTAGCTACTGAACATTTTGGGGAGATGCTACAGAGACGGCTTCAGCCCTTTTTTGGTGCTTTTGGAAAAAGAAAGGAAGGGTCTCTGTTAGCATCGTGACACCTATTAGGATATAACCAAAAAATGAGCAGAAATAACAAATACAGTGAGAAAAAAGCAAAACAAACTCAAGAAAGCAAAGACTCATCAACATACAAATAATCAAAACACAGAAAA
This sequence comes from Ctenodactylus gundi, assembly GCA_004027205.1. NCBI lineage: Eukaryota > Metazoa > Chordata > Mammalia > Rodentia > Ctenodactylidae > Ctenodactylus > Ctenodactylus gundi. The sequence goes on from PVKB01000050.1 coordinate 456,006, forward strand.
GAACAAAAACCTTCTCAAACATCTGGGAAATAACACTGTTTATGGTCTGTGCAGGAAGGTGTCAAATACTTTTCTTGAAGTGAGAGTTTCCAGTTGGTTCAATTTGGGGTGTGCGTGCGCGTGTGCATGTGTGTGTGTATGTGTGTATGTGTGCCCCCACGTGCACACGCGTGTGTGTGGAGTTTCCTCTTTTTCTGTTTGTTAGAAGCATCAGTGACTCTCACTAGCACATTGATTCTTACTGTAATTTGATAGATTGCCTTGTTCTTGTCACACAAAGTCATGTTTTAAACAATTAGGACATATTGTTGAAAAACTACTACAGGCAAAACACAAGTTGATTGTCTGTCTCCAACAATGCTTTTGATGAAATATCTGGTTCAGATTATTATCCTGAAAGGTAGAGTTTCGTTGGAATGACTCTAGTATGAGTTCACTACGATCGAATGCAGGGAGGCCCAGTGGAACTTTCTAGAGATGACTGAGAAGCCCGGCGGGTCAGGGGAGTAACAGTGGGATCCACCAGGGATGACGGCGGGAACAATTTATACCATCCGATTACCATGCTGGACAGATCGAGTTCTTCCAACAAAATCTGAGCCACACCCATAAAGCATTTATGGTCCATTCTGCCATAGTCTCCCCAGACAATCACCTGTAGAGACGGAGAAAAGCAATAGATCTTGAATTTCTCTCTCACATTTGAAGGGTTCAAAGAACTATTCTGTCAAAATGAATGAAGCAATAGACGAGAGAAAATGGATACAGCTGACATGAAGGACTGCATTCCCTTGCTTTATGCACGCAGGGCGGTGGGCCCACCTCAACATACGCCAAATTACTTCATCTACGTGATCCTCAGACATCTGTAATCTTTAAAATGTGGAGAATGATAGTTTTTGAATATAGTAGTCACAATTTTTAAAGGTACCCATCTATAAGTAACTAGTACAGACCCAACATTCCACTAGTTGTAGGTCCTGCATGCCTCTCCCTACTCCTTTCCCTGATCCCCCCGTGGGGTTTCATCTGCTGCAAAGGATTGCTCAGCCAAGTATACCAGTATCATCCACTCTGGTATCTAGGGTTTGGACCAAAAGGCTCATGTACCGATGGATACTGTGCCCTGTTGAGAGGCGGGACCTGGCTGGAAGGGCTGGACACCTACGGCCTGACCTGCAGGGCTGTGTACTGTTTCCGCCCCTCTTCCAAGACTGGTCTTCTACCATGCCGGGAGGATCTCAGTCTCTGGGGCACGACTTCAGCTCTGGCTCCAGCTCCGGCCCCACCACGTGATTTCCACCATTTCCAGCCACCCACCCATACACAGACTGAGACCTTCTGAAACTGTGAGCTACAGTGAACCGTTTCTCCCCTGATTTGTGCACACTGGGTCAAAATTTGTGCACACAGTCAAAGCGATGAGCAAGTGACTAAGGCAGCGTCTGTCACTCATCCGTTGAGCAGAGGTAAATGAGGAACAGGACCGACATAGGAGAGGATGAACAGAGGACAGAAAATGAACATTTTCCCTCACTAGATTCATCGGATATCATAAATACTTAATTTTATTCTCTTCATTTTGACCCTTTCTTAAAGAATTACGTGGATACTGTTGAGAGTAGCATGTAGGAAGCCAGTGACTGACCTGAAGAACTTTACCCTGTGGACTTTCGTCAAAAACCAGGGACTGCTGGTACAAAGGGTCGAGGGTTTTCCGTGCGATTCTTGTCTTCTTCTTGGCTATACAGGCCCCGTTTTCCAGGAGGTAAACTTTGACGTATGGAGCTAAACAAAGATACACTGGCAGATGAGAAACCGACTTGGAACTCTTTTGCTTTTTATCACAGTATGCATTGTTAGAGAATTGGAGACGGCTACTGAAATTTCTCATTGACTCTGTGAGTCATTTTAAATTTCCACTGCTCCGTGAACTCTACTATATTGCCTATATTACGGACCTATATTACTACTACCACCATTTTTCTCATTTCAAGTGAATTTATACAAATTATCTTAGGACTTTGACTAACTTGCAATACCGCTGGCATTAAAATGTAGGTTTCTACCTTAAAGCTCATTTTCTATTTAGACCCAGAATTAGATTCCTAATTTTCCTTTGCATTTGTTTATGTACAGAAAGAAAGTAACTGATACAAAAAATAACTAATTCACTTTTTATAATAAGACAATATTTTAATATCTTCTAACAGAATAATCCTGCAAAGGAAACCCAGAACCCATTTTAGAGCATCAAAGATCAAAGAAAAACTGCCTTTTAAATTTAGATGATGCAAAGTTAAACATATGAAATCAAATGCAATAAGTATCTCAATTTTTCTTTTTGACTATGTAGCGTTCTCCTGAGCAAGCTCAGTGACACTTCCTTACCAGGTGTAGACTTAGAGCCAGGTTTCTGTGTCAAGCTTCGTGCTCTTATAACTTCCACTTCTAACTGGCCTTTTTTATCCTCCATTCCGATTTGTATATCACCTGCAAGTAGAGGCCAAGTGAACCACTTTGTAGTTATGAACAGTAAAAACAACAACAAAAAAAGAGAGTCCCTCCCAATTAGCAAGATCTTGGTCCACACTAGCAGCCCAACCCCACTTTCTTCTCCAGTTTCCAAATACAGTTTTGCCATATTTCCCCCTTCCCCCGGTACTTGTCTATGTTAAAAAATTTGCAAATTGGTCGAATAATTACTAACCGCCCTGAAGTATTTATATGATTTCATACTTTAGTGAGATTCTTGCTTTTATATCACTCGCTATGTTTACTTATTACTGAAAATTACATGTAATCTGTGTCCCATTACCTAGAGAAAAATCATAATTAAATTTTAGTAAGTTCTTCCTGTTTATCTGTACACCTATCACTGCTCACGACCACAGACTGTCATTTGCTCACTCCAAGGACCACTGCATGGCCACATCTTCCTATTTATGTAGAGAACCAGGATGGAAATAAGGATTTTATAGTGCTTTAACTATAAAAGCAATATAACATATTTATAAAATATCTTGTATATTTGATCACATTTTTTACTGTCTTTCTTCCTCTCTCTGTAGTATTAGAGATTAGACTCTGACCCTTTACACCAGAACTAGAACTTGTGATCCCCCATCTCAGTCACTGAAGTGCAATTGTTTCTTAAACATTAAACTTCTAGATTTTTAAAATTTAATTGTATAGGCCTTTAAAACCTCTATGTACAATGCCAACTACCCCTCAGAAAGGCTTTATTAGTTTTCACTGTGAACAGAAATATTTATCTTCCCATGTTCCTCACTTATTAATGCTAGCATTAGAAATCTGTGTAATTGCTGCCAGTTCAGTTTGAAGATTATATTAATTTACATTTTTTGGTTACTAGAGACGTGGATGCTTATGCAGCTGACATGGGATTCAGCACAGGTTAGGTTAGGCATCAGTGGGGGCTGGGGAAAGGTGCCTCCTCTCTCCTCTTGAATGCTTGTTCTAGGATTTCCAGGTCTCTTGTATCCACCTGTTAGGGCTCATCTGTGAAATCACGCAGCTCCACCTCAGTCTAAGTATTAGTGGGTAGAATTTTATATACTTATGACTATAGTCCTATTAGTTTTTCTCTACCTTCCATGTCTTACATTCTAGGTTACATTTTTAAAACGACTGTACTTCTCAAATTAATTTCCAAATTTCAAGTGTTTTTTTTCTTTTCACAGTGGTTTCATTCAATAGCGTGCTTTCTTCACCCAACAGTTCTTAGATATACATTCAAGTTTATGTATATAGATGTAGCCCCTTCCCTTTATGATCTATGATCTTTATAACGTTCTATGTGTGATGCTATTCTATTTAACTGAGTTCCCACCCTCATTTGGGGTCGTTACAAACTATGTTGATATATAACAGCAGGTGGCGCTGCTGGGTAATAGCACATCTTTCTTTCTTTCTTTCTTTCTTTCTTTCTTTCTTTCTTTCTTTCTTTTTCTTTCCCTCCCTCCCTCCCTCCCTCCCTTCCTTCCTTCCTTCTTTCCTTCCTTTCTTCCTTCCTTCCTTCCTTCCTTCCTTCCTTCCTTCCTTCCTTCCTTCCTTCCTCCCTCCCTCCCTCCCTCCCTCCCTCCCTTCCTTCCATTTATTTTTTTGAGACAGGGTCTCCGTGTGTAGTCCAGGCTGGTCCTAAACTCACTATGGAGCCCAGGGTGACCTCAAACTCAAGGCAATCCTGCCTCTCCTGTGCTGGGATTCCAAGCGTGCACCACCATGCCCGGCTTATCTGGTGCTGGGGAATTGAACAAAGTGAGTGTTTTAAGTGCTGCGCCATTCCTCCAGCCCCTACATTTTCATTTTTACTAGAACTGCCATATTTGTCTCACTGGCGACTGTACCAATATTAAACTGTCAGCAGCAGTGTACAAGGATGCACCTGTGCGAATGCCTTCACCCTTATACTGTCCATTCTGAGTTCGGCACACACACACACACACACACACACACACACACGCATTTATCCTATCCACAGTCTACTAAAAGACTTTTTATGTCATAAATTAATGACTTTTATCAGACATTTCTTCAGAACATACTAAATACTAATATGGTCACTTTTATTCTGTATTAGATTAATATGGTGAATTACATTGTTTATCAAACATTAAACCAGTGATATGTTTGTGGAAAAATACCATTTGGTTGTGGTAATATTTTTCATATTGCTGGATTTGTTCTCCTTGGAGTTTGAAAAGACTTTTGAGAGTATGAGTTCTTGTTTATTTTTAGCTTGGGAAACTTGTCAAACATTCGTAAATATGGCTCCTGCCTTATTTTCTCCGTCCCTGTTCTGGAACGTTGATTATACTAGTTAGACCGTACCGTTCCCTCTCCATCTACTCGTACTTATGTTTTCCATTCTCTGTTTCTCTTGGTCAATTCTGCTCACTTTCTAATGATTCACCTTCCCATCTACCATTCAATTGAACTCATCCGTTCAGTTCTTATGTTATTAATTCTAGGGTTTTCACTGTGTTCTCTTAGTAATTTTCATCTTTTGATGCATATTTAGTTATTTTTAGTCAAAATATTGAACTTCAATATTTGTAGGCACTTTGGGTATTTTTTATATCTTACGTTGTTTCTGCATTGAAGAACTGTCTTCCTTCCTCATGCGCCCGGTTATCTGTACTTGGTGATATCTGAATCTTGTATTTACAATATTGTTTTCAGAAAAATATTCTTACTTAGCATGTTATCATTTCCAGAAATGGTTCTGCATCTGAAAGATGTCTGCAGTCTTAGATCACCTTAGCCCAGCATCAATTTGAGTGACTAGGGCCTTCACTTGCACACTCTGTTCTACTTCTAATTTGCTTCTATTTTCAGGGAAGAAATCCCAACCAACAAGGGTAGGTTCACAAGCGATGTCAAATTCTTAACTTTCCTGACTTTCATAAGCTAAGAAAGTGCACAGCTCAGCTTCACAGCACCTCTAAAGGGAAACAGAGAACAGAAAATTCCTCCAGTGGAAGACGGGCTCTGAGCACATGGCTCTCCCCAGAGGCAGGCGTCCTTCCAAGGAATGGAGCCTTTAAGCAGGCAATTAGCTGTCCCACCAACGTCTGGAAGTTTGGTATGAACTATCTAGTACACACTACTGATGTGGTCAAATTCTCCATATTCGTTTTTCCTAGCTTTTTACTATTGTATTAAATTTAGACTTTGGTGTGGTGAATAGTAACATGTAGGTGCTTCTTGGTTCTTCAATATCTTCAGTCTTTTGTGCATGAGAATAACATTTTTATTTTAAAATGCTTTCTTCTTGCTGCTTCTTTCTGCTGTCTTTTGTAGTATATGCAGAATTCTGTTATTTATTTTACCTCCTTGACAGGATAAAATTTAAACATTTATTTCTTTTGGGATGGTAAGCAACATGTAGATTCTCATTTTTATTTTTTTACCAAAATATAAAGTTAGTGTTTATATTTACTCCCAAGTAAGATGAAGATCTTTATTTTTCTAGGAAGTCTTCAGTTTCTCAACTTTACTGTGTATTTCAACTAACATTTTCATTTCAGGTTGTTTTATGTAGCTTTTTGCCTGAGATTAAAAAAATTCCATACACCAAAACTCCTGTTTTTCTTCTTGTAGCTTAATAATAATAATAATAACTATTATAGATTCCCTTCAGAAATTTACCAATTTTATTTATTTTATTCTTTTTTTGAGACTGGGTCTCACTCGATAGTAAAGCCATTCTGAACTCACTATGTAGCTCAAGCTAGTCTTGAACTCATGGCAATCCTTCTGCCTTAGCGTCCTGAGTGCTGGGTTTACAGGTGTGCACTGGGTTACTGTAACTGCTTCTTGTATCCATTCTTTTTATTCTTGTTGAAGTACATTTTTCAGTAAAAAGCTGTATGATTATAAACTTCATTTTGAGTCTTTTCTTAAATGTATGTCTTTATTTCATCAGTAGTCTGGAGTAAAAGTTTATATTAGGATCGTGTTTTATGTTAGTAGCTACTTTCTATGATAATTTGAAAATCATTTTAAAAAAAAGTTTTGGCATGATTGAAAAATAAAGGATACTGATTTACTGTTTTTCTTTGCCAGCCAATCTTTTCTTTTCTGGCGGTCTGAGATATGCTCTTGAAACTCCTTTAAAATAGACCACTTAATTCCATGTTCAGTATTTTCCTTCACTCTCTCAGATTCTTTTTCATATTTATTCTAAATTTTGCATTTTTACTCTCTTTTAGGCTGTAGATTAAGTTTGAATATTTTTGCTTATTTTCTCAATAATTCAAATTCTTTACGTTTTAAAATAATGATTTAAATAGGCTATGTTCTTGGTAATTTTCTATAATAATCTTTACATTTCATTAATTCTATCTTCAGTTTTATTCACCATGTTATTTAGCATATAAGCTGAGCTTTAAGACTTAAGCATTAAATTTTTCATTCTCTAATTAATTTTCTTAAAAGCAAAACTGAAGTTTCCTTTCCTACACTATTTTTTCCTTTTTTACAATTGAGTCTAAAACTGTATTTTTCTTTAAAATTTAGAAGTAGGGAGACAACTGCATTAATTTTCATCACATAAAGTTATGCCGACTTTTTTCTTTTTTTGAACAATGCACTTTTTGCTCAATCCTGTAAATTGTCACCTTTGTTCTTTATTTGGGTCTCTGTAAACTCTCCATTTTGAATGGGTTTAAGGTAAAGATTTTTGACTCATAAGAATACACTGGAATTAGAAGTCATCTGTAACCTGGGTGTTGGTACAAATAACGTAAAATATTTCTTCTAATTTGCATTACTTTTTTTGCGCTAATGTAGAAGACCTTATCAGCCATGAAACATGCACTTTGCTATGGAATCATGACTCTTACCCATAGCGGGAGTGGCAAGGGTTTGGCGGCCAACAAGCTGTGCTGGTCCCAGTCCATCAAGAAAATCACTGAACTGACTATTAGCTCCCAGTCTCACTCCAGGAAATATTAGGCTGTTGGCAAAAGAACAAAACCAAAATCACTGAATTAATTAAAAAGTTATTTGTTGACTTTTTTGTGCTAGAATTGAGAGCAGTAACTGTGGCATGCTAGATAGTAGACATTTCTTTTCTGTTCATTTTGATTTGACTAATTTTGATCATCAGACATAAGCAGCACTTAGACAACCTATTTGCACCATTCCATGAGGCAACACACGAGACTCAACACCGATTGAGAAAAGGCACAAAATCTCAGTCTAAGACCCGATGCTCTGCTCGGGAGAGCTCAGTAACAGTTTTCTATATACTAAGTAGTCTGAATTCTTATAAAACCAAATCTGCATTCCAACATAAATATATTACTGGCATCAAATACATAATTGCAATTTTAATACAATCAAGCTTACACAGATAATTATATATGTATACTAGTAACATCAATCCTAAATTTTAAAACAATGACATGATATATAATACATCAAATATGGCATTGTGTAAGTCTTTATTAACAAATAAAATATGGTAATTTATTTACCTGGGAATGACTATGAAGCATTTAGCTGGTCCAAACGAAAATTAATTGATTAAAAGGTATCTATTTTACTATTTCTTACTAAAACACAACTGACTGAAACTGATGTATATAACCTATACATGAATAAAAAGTGACTCATGTCTAAATTTCAATTTGGACTTTGGTGAGAGGGCCAAAGTATAATGTTCCCACGTGAAAGAGTCCCATGAGGTGTGATATGTCTATGTTGTACGTTCGGGGAAGGACGATTCTGAGTTTCACTAGATGACAGACTCCAGTTCATTCATATTAATATTTTACTCCTTTGGCAGGTTTGAGTGACTAGGTGTGGGTTTATGTGAGGGAACAGACTAGTTTCAACTGGATGATTAAAGTCTAGTTTCATAATACACACACACACACACACACACACACACACGGCATGGTGGCCTGCTGAAAGGTGGGAAGCTCACTTACTTCCCCTCTGAGCTGTAGCTGTTGATGCTGCCGTCCGTGGACTCACGGCTGGGCTGCCTCACCATCTTCCGCATCTCGGCCGCCATGCCGGTTTCGGTGCTTCTCTGGATGGTGCTTTTTAACTTCTTGTGACCTGACTCTGACGGAAGAAAGCAAAAACCAAACACCCTAAGTTTATTTGGACAGCTTCGCCCACAGTATTAGTTGGTTCTCCAAATACAGTAGTTAATGTTCACCACAATGAAACAATCAGCAAAGTAGTAGGCCTAGGTAAACAACCTGCTTGGTTAAATCTTTTACCAGAGCGTGCTCATTAAGGGGGTGGCACAGAAGGTACCCATTGACCACAGTCCAGGCAGCACATGGATCTCAAGGGAGCAAAATGGATGGGCTGAGTTACTGCTGCTGCTGATGTGGTGAAGTGTGAGTCCGGCACAGAGTTCTGTGTTGAAAAATAGTACTGGGGTGTGACTCTCCTTTTATGCCATGAATTATAATGAATTATAATTATAATGACTGGTCATTTGATTTACTTCTTGCTCAACTTTGAGCTCAGAGCAATTTCCTTGAGCTCCCGCAAAATTCGCTGACCACCATTCTACTCACAGCAAGGAAAAGAAACTCTACAACTCTCATTTGATTACACCTATCAGCAGTATTGACAGATTAGATAGACATTTTTCCATCTACGTACTTTATAAGTTCTGATTTACTTTGCTTTGCATTTAATACCATCGATAATTCAGAAAATACACACACCCATACATTTTTCATTCATCACAAAATATCCACAATGCAGGTGTTTATGTACACTCTAACATATGCTCTAAAGAGACAGCTTTTATTTCTCTCAGTTTTGGTTACTGAAATCATCCTGTAAATTGGCTAAACAAAGATAAAATAGACTCTATGCTGATGCCTCCTACACATTAATATTTTTTGTTTCACCATTCTTAACCATTTGCTACTATTTTTGTTTACAAAATCTATACATAATATTCCAATATTATAGACATAGCAAGTATTAAATATCCTCCATACTAACACTCAAAAAAGATGACAGTGACTAGATAAGGAGCCACATCTTCTTCATAACACTACATGCTTGTTCACTTTGCTTCAGTGACCCACAAGGCACTTTTCCTCCTTTCTTGCTGGATACTTCTATGCAAATCTCTTGCATGGCTTCTTCCTCCTTTTTAAGATTTCTAGACACAGAAGGGACCTAACAGCTCAGCCCTCCTTGGACCTTTTCAATTTTTCTCTGCACTTGCATCCTAAGTGATCCCGATCAGAACGTTATGGCTTCCCAAACACGTATCCGTCATCCCAATCTTTCTCCTAAACACCAGTCATTAATCTGACAGGCTACTAGCTTCCTGGAGACCTCTAACAGATGTTCCAACACTAACATATGAGGTATAATGAAAAATATGGGAAATGTTTAAGTTTAAAAAAGATTACAGTAGAAGACACACTGCGATTAATCCCATTGAAGAGACTGCTCCCCCTCCTTTTTTGGACAATCCCATCACGTTATGCTCGCCACTTTCTGAGGCAGTTCTCCAAATCCTCTTTCATGTCTTTGGTTGCACTGTGCACCTGCCTCAATGGTCCCAAAATATTCATAACATTTATTTTCTTGGTTATTTTACTTTGAGGAAAGAGCTAGAAGTTACATGGTGACAGGTCTGGTGAATAAAGTGGATGAGGACACGAATGAATTGTGTTTAGAAGTTTGCCTCTCCAACATCACTCACTAGGTGTGTGTACATGTACACACACACATGCTCGTGCGCACCATTTTTTATCACGCCTCTTAAAGATATGGAAGAACTGTTTTGGGAAGTAGCAAGCGTGATGAGATAGGGTCACGACGGAGGATGTTTGAGGGGAATTATTGCCAATATATATTTTACTGTAATAGGCTTTTAAAACCTTAAACATTCCCTGTATAATTTCATTATACCATCTATCCCAAATAGAACTCTAATCCCACCTCCGTCAGCGCTTCCTGACAGGTCCCTCCTCCCTCTGGCCTAAATCCTTGCACTCCCCCTTGACTCCTCCTGCTAACATATCCCACGTCCAAGGGATCTGGTAATTCTCCTGGCCACCCCAAACCTGATCACTCTTTCTCTTCTTCATCGTTCCAGTCCCCACACTTCAGGCCTGTCATCACTCAACAAGGCGACTACATACCAACCAACACGGTTTTCCTGCCTCAGGATATATTCTAAAAAGGAAGACCCGTGTGGTTCTCAAGAGACAAGTCAGAACATGTCATTGACTTGCTCAAGATCTTATAAATAGCTCATCATCCAATTTAAGAAAAATCCCAAGTTGTCATCACGGTCCACAGAATGCCGCACAGTCAGGCTCTTACGGACATCCCAGGTGCCACCATCTGTGGGCCGTTCCACAGAATTGCTGCTCTGACCCACACGTCCCTCCTTCCATTGCCGGAGCCCAGCGTGCCTTCTCCAGAGAACCTCTTCACCTACGGTCTGCTGCTTTGATCTCGCGCTGTTCCCTCACTCTACGCATTGCCACCTGCTCAGACAGGCTCTCCCTGGGCCTTATTCCCCTCTCTCCCCTGGATTTGCTGTTATTTTAACTCCAGTGCACTGCTTCCTTTGTCATTAAACTAGCATTTGTTTGTTGTCAACTCTTCAGTTAGAATTTAAGTTTTATTAAAAATAGCCTCCAGCACATGGAGACTGTTACTCAGTGTATTCAGAAGTGTGCCTATACACTTTATAATAGAGTCACATCGTACACTTTAGTGTACAATTTTATTTTCCATTCACTATACTCTAACAAGCATTTCTACATTTATTACTTTTAATGATTGCATTGCTCCATTAATGGCTATGTGATTCCAAAATGAAACTACCCTCTTTATTGATGGGCATCTGAATGTTTTCAACTTCTGCAGAATAACTTTTATACAATAAATTGCTAGGTGTTAAAATGCTAGTGAAAGATTAGAGAAGCATCTGTTTAAATCTCAGTAAGGGTTTCTCATTTTCCTTTAGAAACAATGTAGCTATTTACGCCATCGACATTCATACAGATGTTTTGATGTCCTCATCTAAGATTCAAGCATTCTTTTCCTTTCTTCTTTTTGGTTCATCTGGCCCACCTGAACTGTCACTGTAGAACATATACAATATACTATTAAAGGTACGGACTTCACTTATGGCCATTCTAAATGCTGTTTAGCTTAATTTTGGCATTTATTAATTTTATACAACACATCCTTTTTAGATGTCGTTCACTGAAGAGGTCAGTATGGTAAAGCAGTATTCCATATGTGCCCATATGCTGGCTAGATGCCACATGAGGGACATGGCTAAGTCCCAGGGATGTATAAGCTGAGTATTCCAAACATACTCCCAGACTTTTTGAATAATAATATGATAACACAAGTGAAAAATTTCATATAGAGCTTATATGATGAACTGTAATCCAAATGAAGGTGCACTAAGATTATTTTATAAAATTACAGTCACACCACGTATATATACACTACATATGAAGCACAGCTGAATCCTGTTTAGATTTGGGTTCCATCCCTAAGATATCACATTAGTACATGTAAATATTACAAAATATTAAAAAGTATACACAATCTGTAAGTTCTGAACCCAAGCACTCCAAACGCAGAATACTGAACCTGTATTAACAAAGTACCCAGCCAAGCAGAATTGTAACAGGCGTTTAGAAAAGGCAGTGAGGCAGTACAGCCAACGGAATATTAATTCGTGCAGAAAATGAGGATCACACTATTGAAATCAGAGAAAACTTTAAACGTAAATGGTGAAGTGATGCTGGAAACTGGAGGAGAAACAGTCAAGACGATCAGGAGCGTAAGAGCTCCGGCCAGAGCGTTCACCCATTCACTCATTCTTCCACCCAACAATTGTTCGTGAGGACCTAAACCGTGCTGTGCACTGTTCCAGGTGCTTAGCTACCGACAAACGACAAATTTCCTGCTATTGTGGAGCTTACATTCTACTGGATGTACACGAAAGCAAAGATAAGCTATAGATGGTAACAATCGCTATGGAAAAATATTAGGCAGGATAAGAGAGACAGACAGTGACAGGAATAGTGCATCAATGGATGTGTAAATGGAGGTCAGGCTCCCACTGAGCAGGTATAGAGAGCAGGTGAGGACCCCAGTGGTGAAGGACCGCAAAACAGCATAGCGCAGGTTGGTACAGGTGGTGGGGATGAGGAGGCAGAGGGTAACGGTGGCCAGGGGCGGCAGTGGTCCTGCAGTGGACACACAGGTCTCCAACTTTCCTCTCCTGCCGTTCTGTCGCTGACGTTGACGTTTGGCCCAAACACTCTGACCAGTGATCTCAGGGCTGTGTGGATGCCTGGCGGTCCAGGTGATCCTGGAGTGAGGATTGTCACTACCTGATTTCTTTTGCACAGCATAACACAAGTTTCAAATATTTGTGATTCAAAACACACTGATTCACCAAATGAGAAGGAAATCTTTAGACATGAACAATCTTTATTAATTTGCTTGTAATTTCAATTGAGACATCAAGATTTCTTAAGAAAAGATATACATAAGGGATTTCTCAACATTTTTAGGGTTTTAAACCTTAATTGTATACATAGCGTAAATGCTATACATTCTGAAAAAAACACCATTTAAGAGATTAGTTATTCAGTATTTTTATACTTACCTAGATTTGTGAATTTGAATTAGTTCTGGTGAATAATGGTAGATGGACTGATACTTAGCTGCTGTCTCACTCATGCAAATAAATAATGAATATAGTTTCACTGCACTAAGGAATATAAATGCCCAGGGAGAAGCTGAATGAGCGGTTCTACCTTTTAATTTGTCTTACTTAAACTCATAATGACTCTATTATTAATTTGAAATGTGAGGGCTGGAAAGACTATTACTTTATAGATGATTCAAACATGTTGAAACTAATTTACTTAGGAGAAACGTAATTTACACAAAAAAATTTGTTCAGCGCTTACTGTGGGCTCAGTTTCATTTACATTCTGGTGGTGCAGTACGGAATCCGTAGACACAAATCCGTGCCCTAGTGCAGTGTGCATTCTAGAATTTGTTCAATATCACATCAGCATAAGCAGGAAGAGAGACCTGATTTCCTGAATCTCAGTCTTATGATCACTTTAGTACACCACAGCTCAGAAAAACAAAACATCTAGTATTTTGTAAATAAAAATTCTTTAGCTGCACAATTATTTCATGTAGACATTCATATAAAGACAAGTTCATTTGTAAAACTTTGTTAAATCACATCTAATCTACATGAGCACAAATGTGTATAATTATTTGCCTCTGTCTCTTTAAATATACTTTATAACATAAACATATCACAATATGTAATACTTTGTCAATATACTGCACTACATGCATTAGATATTAGAAAATACTGTTATGTTTTTAAGAATACCACCTTATTAGTAACTATTTGTATCCACTGAAAAATAACCTTGTAAAGACATACAGTCTACTAGAAAATTATGATGTGAATGTTTGGATTTGGAAATACTGTCCAAAGTAGTTTACAAAGGAAACAAAGATTAGAAAAACTGCATTTTCATATTTTATAGTGACAAATGTATAAAAATTAATTAAATCCTTGATCCTGTAGGAAAATATTCATATTAATAGGCAGCAATCTTCTACCTATGTTGAGGAACAATGTATTTTCTCTCAAATAATGCTACAAAATATTTTATATTTTACATAGTATTTCTCTTTCTCATATTTGTACACATCACATTTACTAACACTTTAGTGACTTATTAAGCCATTTTATAAATATTTAATTCCAAGAAGCTATAATATAACAGGCATCATCTGGTGTTAGGATACAATAGAAATAGGACAGGTGTACAAAAGATGTAAGTTGTGTCAAGTACACAAAGAAAAGTTGAAGGCTAGAGATAGATACAGACAGGATGTATCAACATGAAGATGCAATTAAAACCTATGGCACTAACTGTAATGACTCAGCAAGAATATATAGATAACAATAAAATAAGAAAGAGAAATAATATACCCATCCATCTAGAGACACAGAATAATATAAAGATTGCAAATCTCTTTCTTCTGATTCAGTTCCTGAAGATGACTCAAGAGTTTATGGTGATTTCCTAAATACAGTGCTTTTTAAGATAAGCCAGTAAGTTTATCTGGCATTCAAACAAGACAGAAGTCATACAAATTGCATAAAAGCTGAGAGAACTGGCTTTACTCAAAGGCTGCAGTTTGGTATCCTAGGGATTTTCAAAGGAAATTTTAACTGTGTAGGCAATGAACGGGGACAAGGATCGTGAGGCTACACTGGAGACCTGAAGAGCAGAGTCTCTTTCCTCGTCTATGAAAAGGGGGAAATAATAATTCTTAGCTCATTAGGTTTTATTGGGTATTAACTGAAATAATCCACATAAAATACTTTTAAAAAATTCAACATTTTCCTTTTTCTGATGTCAAATGCTTCCAATGTTGTGGACCACGCAGCTGGAAATTTTTATTAGACAGTCTGCTTAGAAGCGCCAGTTTTCTTTTGTACTTAAAAAAAAAAAAACAAACAAAAATATTCTTTCCACGTTGTGACAAGGCTTTTGACTGTATTATATCCTAACTCAGATTAGTGCAACTTGTAAAAATGTCACAGGTCTGAGGATTGTTTATGGAAAACTGCATAAGGCTCTATGACTTTTATGGTCTTCTATTTTTTTTTAAACCACGAATTCTCAGGTTGTTCTTAACAGCTGTCAAGTCCGCTACTTCCCTTTTGTCTACCAAGTTTCCACAGAGATTACAAAAGAAAGAAATGCACCTCGCAAAGAGCTAGAAGTAATATTATTCATAATCCTTTTGGGAGATAGATGAAATAAATTCCCTTGATGGTATTTTCCGTTAGAAGGATACTTTAAATCGTTTATAGTGATGTACTTTGTTCTTACCACTCCTATAAAATGGAAGAGATAATCTCTTTTTATGTCATGTACTTCATTTCTCTATACATAACACTTGAGAAAAGAGCCTAATCTGTGCTGAGCACTGATGTTTATTTTTTTTCCAGCTCTTCTGCAGCTCACACCTATTCTCCGTAAGGCAATCCAGTATTGTTAGTGAGGAACTGTAACAGTTGTATCTGCTGAGATCACTCGATTGCACTTATCTTTTCAACAAAATCTTTGCTAATGTGACATTGATTTTTTTTCTTCCTTTTTCCAGGTGGTGAAAACGTAACCAACAGCAAAGTTCACATTGGCCTTTTATAGGCTTTAGAGAAGTCTGCATTATTGATCTTTATCAAATTTGGTAAAGCTTCCCCCAAATACTGAAATATAGAGGATAATTGTTACAGAAACACAGATCTGTAGCACTTGGCCAACACTAAAGGGGAAGCTTTAAAGTAAAGGGAAAGAAACCATGAAAGTAAAGGGAAAGGAGTCATTCAATGGCTGAATTTCTCACTTCTATAAATTAATTTCAAGGTCTTCAGGTTTCTTAAAGCATTTCGAGTGTTATGAGCTAAACTGTGGTTAAATTTAAGCCTTACCTATCAGAGCCTCAGAACTGAGCTTGAACACGAGGGTGTTTAATCCACTCTGACATGGCTCATTGTCAAACGATGGGATAAACCTGTTTTTCATTTTTCCTTGATTAAAACTGGTCTAAAGCATTACCACACGAATATACCCGAGGCATTTATTAATAACCCCATATGATCAGAAAATCAGAGTTCAGATTTATTTTTCCAGTAGTAAATATGCCACCTTTAATATAACTCTGCTTTATTAACTTTCCTTTGGTATCACTAGGAGGATTTTGTTTCTTAAGTATAAACAAAGATTAGCTCTCTACTATCTACTGCTCTGAAAAAAAAAACAAAGCAATACTTCAGGCTGAAACAAATGTTTCATTGTCTGTTTCAGTTATTTTTGCTTCAACTTGTGTCTTGACTAAGGAAATCATTTTGTAACGTCTCAAAAGACAGCCGGATGTTCGGGTGGTGACTGAGTAGTTTGGGTGCAAATCTAGAATGAGAAAGTTTCGATTCCTCATGCCTTTTTTTGCCTTCACGTAGCTGACACATTCACTATGCCTTGCTGACCTCATCTGGGAAGGCAGTGGTAATCATACTTATCTCTAGGATTATTCTCAGTATTCAATGATATAACCCACAAAAAGTGCTCAGGACAGGGCCTAGCACCTATTAAAGTTATCGATTGTTACACAATACCATCTCAAAGTAACGGCAAGGTCTTCAAGAAGAAGGATGCCAATTACCTGCTCTACTCCAAGCACATCCTTTGAGCCTCACATTTGACTACAAATGCTACTGAGAATGCAGTATCATTAAGGTGGAACACATCACAGGTATGACTGGTGCTCTAATATGCGTTCCCATGCTCTTTCGTTGTTGGCAGAGCTTGACCACTGCCGGAGTGGGGAGGGGGGTGACATTTACCTTCCCTCCTCTCCTCTCCAGAGCATGAGCACATGATAGTAGGAGCTGAAGCCGACACTCTGGGTTTTGGGATAGAAGAAGCTGGCAGAGCCAAGGCCCTTGACATGCTCTACTCACTGTAACAGCACTAGACTGGACTGTCCATTCAAACTATTATATGACAGTCTTGTTACACAGTACAAGAGCTTACGCTGTATCATAGTAAACAGTACTTTGAATAAAACCCAGGATGCATTTTAAAAATAAAAAGCAGTTTTCCAAGAAGTATTCTTCATTATTCTCCTTCACAGACAGACGATTTTTTTTATCATATTCATTCTCCATAGTTTAATACTTTGGACTTCTTTAACAATAGAGTTGAAGAAAATTCATCCCTATCCCTTTTCAGACAATGTAAGATAGAGGGGAAAATTTGACTCAGGCAACAAATAATCATTAAATATCCTCACTGTTAAGGTACTCTGTAGACTACAACAGAAGCGTCTTTCTCTGTTGGTTCAGTATTCTTTATTTCTTTTAAGCAAGACAAGGTCTTGATGTACAGTTCAGGCTGGTCCTGCACTCACTATGTAGCCCAGGGCTGGCCTCAAACTCATGGCAATCCTGACTCAGTCTCCTCAGTGCTGGGATTATAGGATGCGCCACCACGCCTGGTTTTAGCGGCACTTGGGAATCAAACTCAAGTTCTTGTGCTTACTAGACAAGTGAAGAGCTATTGTCTATTGTGGTTTGCATATGGATATCCCCCTAAAATCTCATGTATTTGGATGTTATGGGTTATCCATGGAACCATGTGTTGTTAGGAGACGGGGGCCTGGCATGGAGGGGTGGATTACAGGTGTGTGATGGATTATAGGTGTATTGGGGAAGACAGGTATGCATTAGGTCATAGGTTACAGACATGTGGTGGATTGGGGACTTGAACCTGAAAAGGGTGGACCAGTGAGACAGGACCTGGAAGGGTACGTACTCCTCACTCCCTTCTTTCTGGGGAGTCGGCTTCCTGTCTGCAATGCTGTGAGGAGCTGCCTCCACTTCCCCCTCCCATACGTGCTTTCACAGTTGAGAGCCATCCATCAATGGACTGTGACCTTCTGAAAGTGTGAGCTAAAATAAACTTTTTCTAATCTAATTTGTGCAATGTCAGGTATTTTTGTTACGCCAATGAATAAGTAGCTAAGACAGTCCCAGACTGGACTGTCCAGCAATCTGGGCGATACTTGACGTATGTCACTAGTCACCAATAATGAAGGTTACCCACCATGAAATTCAGACACGCAGTACCAAGTACTCCGAGTGACTGGATGATCAGGACCAACCGCATAGTTCCTAGTTCAATGAACCCGATGCAGTTTGAGCCAGTCAGCAGGAAGGTGGGAATTTATTTATTCTACAAAGGCCTATGACTTTCCCAGGCCACACTGGAGAGGTACATGGCATGAGTGTGTGGCAGGGGTGGGAAGGGGGAAAGAAGAAGATAAATATTTATTAAGAGCTTACAGGGAAACTACTGAAAAATAGGGCTAAATACAATCCATTTGATGTAGCATAATGCTACAGAGACAGAATAAATTGTGTTTAATTATCTCCTAAAGGCAAAGATGACAGGAAAATTCATGATTCCCTCCTTTCTTTTTAGGTGTACACACACTAGCACTAGCCTGATTTCCTTTAAGCATGAGTGGACATAGAGAGACTATTAAATATAACTTTACAGACATTAAATCAAAAAGTGAGCTAGTCAATACAGCCAGCCAAGAACACAATATGTTCAAGGCACTATGAAAGGACTGTCTCAACAGAGGCTTTAAACCCTTTCTTGGGCCCTGTTCTGCTTTGCTCTGGCCTGCTCTAGTCCCATCTGGCCTCAGTTCTTCATATAACAGTGGCAGTGGCCTTCCCTTTCCTATAAACCAAGAGGTGGCCAGAGCAGGAGTGTTCCCAGGTCTCTATGCCTTTTCTGACCTAGCCTCTAGATGCCCAGTGTGCACATCCTGAAGCTGAACTGACCCTATACAGAGCTGGGACACACGTGCTGGGCCCCTGGAGGTGCATGCAGAGCCCAGGTGTGGGGACACAATACAGTGTGTGACAGGGCTCATCAGGAGGTGGGCAAGGCAAGCAAAAACACATTTTTGTCAAGGTAAGATACTTGAAGACCTTTCTTTTGGTATTTGATAATACACGGGCTTCCTTTCATTGTTCAGAGCATGGGCAAAACTAGAATCACTCATGTTTAACACTGTGCTATGTTTAATAGTGCATTGAATCCTTTATTTTGGGTCACTTGAAGCAATTATTCCCAGAACAAACCTGTTGGTTATTTCTGCTTGAAAGTTTTGGTCTCTGAATATTTTGTGAAGCTTCTTTTGCCCCTGTGGTACTGGGGATTAAGCCCAGGACGTTTATACTGAGCTACTTTTTCAACCCATTTTGTTTTTAGGTTTCGATTTTGATGTGGGTTTCTCTAAGTTTGCCCAGGCTGGGCTAAACTTGTGACCCTCTTGCCTAGGCCTCCCAGAGTGCTGGGACTGTAAGCTTATATCACTGGGTCCTGGGTGTGACTTACTTTGATGATAAAAACTCAAGGAAATTCTGCATAAACAGCAAATCCCATTCTCTCTCATGGAGTTTTCTCATCAGTGAGGCAAACTTGGAAGCCTAATGAAGAAGGATGGGATGTACACAGGCAGCAGTCCTACTGGGTGAACCAAGCTCCATCTCTGCGGGATGATCCCACATCCTGGTACACTGCGGATCCCAAAGCCAAGGGACACAGACAGACCTCTCCTCCCCACGGTGGAGTAGAAAATGGCACAGCAGCAGAGACGAGCTTGGTGCAGCGAAACGCGGACCTCACAGAACAAAATCAGAATGTGCTAGCACATAATAAAATGATTAATCTATAATTTCTGCATAATTGAGTATTTCTCCACAGGTTTTTAATAGACTGTGAAAGCATTATTTGCTACATTTGATTTAAACAGAGATCTTAAGGAGAACTGAGATATTAGTTAGGCTCAGTCCTTTCAAAACTTAAAATTAGAAATCAGACTCTTTTTATTTAACTCTAAAATTTTTTGTGAGAAAAAAAATTCAGATGCACCTTGAATTTATAAAGTCAAGAGGCAAGTCCTGGCATGGTAATGCATACCTGTGATCCCAGAACTACATGAGGCAGAGGTAGGAGAGCTGCTCAGGCAAGCTAGTGACTTGGTGGAACCCTGTCTCAATAAAAGGGTCTGGAGATATGGCTCAGTGCCAAGCCCCTGTATACAATCCCAATACTGAAAAACAAAACAACTAAGGAAAAAACAGAGATAGGAAGCACAGGTGATCTGAAAGACATCTTTACAGTTTGTAAAAATAATCCACTTTCTATTTTATTAATAAGGTTATTGGGAACTTTACTGGGAAACAGAATATTTTCAATTCAGTAGGAAACAATTATAAATATATTGTAACATTCCAGGGGAAGTAAAGGCATTGAGTTCTGCAGAAATCCCATTCAAGTTTTTATTTCAAAACAATCCAAATTTACTACACTATTCTACTCAAACATTGTGCCACATCCTCAGAGACTGCCTGCAACTCTGAGAGATCGTAGGGAATTAATGAAAAAGAAAATTGTAAAATATAAGAACTGTTCAATGTGAGTACATTTCCCCAAGATATCAGCATCTGGAAATGTTTCACTCACCTCTTTCATCACAATTAGCGCTTTACCTGGGCTCAAGGTTGCCAGTAACACCTAGCTGGTACACGTCAGCTCATCAACTGATATCTGACACTTAACTGATTCATCTATTCCAGATGAATGGGAAATAAAAAATAGTGCCTGCTCACTGAGCAGTAAGAATAGTAATTTATGGTTTAAGAAGAGAATACAGTATTAAGATTATTCAGTAGGCTAGAAGGAAATCAGTAGATTCAGAATAAATTTTTCAGGATCTAAACAGAAGGACAGAGATGATAGGGGGAAGAGGAAGGGATGGAGAGAGAGAGAGAGAGAGAGAGAGAGAGAGAGAGAGAGAGAGAGAGAGAGAGCACATTATTTTAGGAGACAGAAAACGAAGCTCATCATCAGCATAGTCACATAGTCACTGAGCACAATGTGGTTCTGGCTAGTGAAGTCCTTTAAAGAAAAATGTCTGCACTACTTTGTTTCAGGGTGGGCTTGAGATACAACGTGACCACAGCACGTGGACGTTACTCAGAGAAAAATAGGTACATGGAGTTAACTCTGCTGCTCTGAGACCTGGCGGTGAGAGAGTGCAATGCCACTGGTGAAGCCAAGGAGTCCACGACCGGAGAGAAGACAGGTGTGTATAAAAGGCTTGATTGGTAGCTGTGTGCCTACAAGATCTGGTAAACTGAGGGCTGCGGATTCTCCGCCGACCACGGTTAGAATAAATGTCAAATAACAAACATCAAGCTGAAGATTCAGAGCTGAACACAGAACTCCATAGGAAGGAAATTGGTACAGCATGCTCTCAGAACACCGGGCATGTGACTTTCATTCCATCTTAGTCTTCTACAAATTAAATTAATCAAACCTTGCAATGTGTAGCACAATGAAAGATTAAGAAGTGAAAGAAAAAGTTGGTGAATTACTATTCACCATTGTCTAGAATTGCGCTGCCTGAATCTTAGAAAACTGATTGAATTATCTGAAGCCTAACATTTAAGATGATGTGGGAAAACAAAGAGTCTAAGCAGATGTCTACACATTAATAGAATGAAAATGTCAACACGACGCACATGTTAGGGTTCTAACCTGACATCTTCAGAAAAGTCAGTTGAGCTTTGCCCTTCTTCCTTCCAGATTTTGTTTATTCATTTCAAAGAACTAACCTGACTTGATTACACGCAATGATAGTTCTGACAGCTTGGGATGTTGGATACTCATTCTGTGTTAACTGTGCAGAAATGTTTGATTCTGGTTTAGCATTGCTTAAATAAGAAGGAAAAAAAAAGAAACACGGCCAATATGATTGAGCTGGTAACTCTCATCATGAGGTAAGATGCTATCATACAAGCTAAAATCAAACTTGACACTTTTCACTGTAGTGGACAAACACGTAAAAGAATATTCAATGCTTTGCTGTAGTTAATATATTTTGAAGCTTTTACAATATCAAAGTATTGCTAAAAAATACTGAGCTAAAAACTGTCTTGCAAAGGATACATGGATTGAAATGATCCAATTTAGAATAAAACAGATCTGAAACTTTTGAAAATATGACTACATCCAAACTCTTAAAGAACCCAAGGTGCAGTAAGAATATATCGTTAACCACTTACTAGCTTCTTAATAGCATATTGAAAATTTAAGACTGAATCTTTCTATTCCAAAATCTCTGGCTTTTACTGTAGGAACTTCAATTCCCATTCTGTTAAAAGGAACAGTCTCAATATAAAAGGAGTAGACGGTCTTTTCTTTATTCCCAGTATTCTTTGTTTCAGAATAAACACCCATTGGCACACCCCTTTTTCACACTTGAACAGGCCAAGTACAACAACCTGTGACTCTGGCATCTGTCAGTTTTACTAAATTGTTAGGTAACAGGCGGTGTAAACTGACTTCAGCCGCCGTGTCCCCACAACGAACCGGAACCCAATGTCTGTACATTAAAATAGTCTGGGGAACTCACTGAGTTCCGCTATTCTTAGAGACAGGAATATTTTGTTCACAAACCGAATTCTGAAGTATAAGAATGGAAGACTCTCAATCAGGCTTCTTGCAATTGCCCCTAATAAGTACAAAAGGAAGAAAAGTACTATGTGCGTGTGAGACCTTCAATTCTTAGTAAGTTGATTTCAATTGCATTTGTATACAAAGAAATGAGTTAACGTTTTTCAAAAGAAAATAAGTAGTCAAGTTCTAAGTCAATCCGGAAAAAAGAAAGCATTTTGTAGATCTGAAAGTATTATTTACCACATCAAACACACATATTTAATCTTAGAAAAAGATTCCTGGAAGACACAGGTAAAAACAATTAGGAATACATTATTCTCACAAGATATGATAAATCATTCTGTAAAAGCTAAATTCCATCGATACATATAACAACTTCAATTGGAGAATAAGATCCTTCTCTTCAGGCTTTGTATTATAAAGACAATGCAATATAATTTGACCCAGAAAGTCATTATTACCAAGACACTGCTGTGGCACATCCAACAGAGACTTGGAGGTCTGACATAGCAATTCCAAACAGGCTTCTAGAGCCATGGGGCTCCTAATCCCTGGACTGGATTTTTCAGCTGCCTTTTTAGGAACCGTTATTAAGACTAGTTCTCTTATTCTAACACCTTTCTTAATGACCGGCAGTGGGCCTCAGGCAATGCAGACTGTCTTCTTATATTGCCATTCATAACATAATTATTTCTTTGCAAAATATTTTCAACTCACTGAGGAGGAGATGAAGGGTGAGCTGTCATGTGATTTTGCCACTATTACAGATACAGTAATTGGCAGGACCAGAATCCAAGCGCAGTTTCAAGCTTTAAGTTATCAAAAGCTTTGCCCTTTACTAGGTGCCCCCAGGTGACTACTCTGAGGCCATCAACATACACACTGATGGACCCAGTCTGCTGATTGCCTTCTCCTCACTCACGCTGTTATTACTGCTTCAAGATGTGTGCCACTTCAACAAACAAGTTTTTCTCCTTCTACCTCTGGCTTTCACCTGATTTCTGACCTCTTTCAGCTTTGCGGTGCTCTTGGGAGAGAATTTAGTCAATTGTTGGGAGTATAAGACTTCAGATTTATACACAGCCACGAAATGGTAAATTTCCAATATGAAGTTTCAAATTTTAGTATTAACAGAAGTGTCCTGTTCAAAGGAAAAAGGATGAACGTGCAGAAAACACTGTTCTCTAGGTGAAGACTTTTATTAAAACATTTTAATAAAAGTCTACCAGAATAACCTCTGAACAATTTCATAAGGCACATATTTTGACTTGCTAGTACTTATAACCAACAACAGGATAGCATATGGTTGGAAGGATGATTAACACAGAGGTGAAATATCAACTAAGCAAATTTGCCAATAGTCTCTTCAGATTTTACACCACACAAACAGAAAAAAGAAAGAGTAATAACTTTCATTTTATTCTGAGACAGGGTCTTGCTCTGTTTCCAGGCCGGTCCTAAACTGCGTAGCCGGGATCATTCTTACAAGCTTTTTTTTTTTTTCTTTTTTTTCCCTCACAATCTCTTTAAACCTTTAATCTCATAGTTAAGTTGACAGAGTTCAAGATGTTTTATTAGATTTTTAAAAACTTATCTTTTCAGAAGAAGGCACATTTTCACTCACATCCATTTGTCTTTTACTTTCCTGGAAAGACAGGTTTCTCTCACCCTGCCTGCCTTCCCTCCCAGCACATCCCTCCCTTAACCAAAGCTTTCCTCCTCTTCTGTATGAGGAGAATGCGGTTATCGCTCTGCACCCTTTGCAGAGTTCCTCTCACACACTTCCCCTTCTTTCTATGTTCTCTTTCAGTTTAGTCTTTAAGCTCGAGGACACTGCAACTTCTTCTTTCCCGAGATGCTTCTAGATATACGTGTAGGCCTTCTTCTATCCATTATCTATTTGTTCTCATACATGCAGAAATACTCACACCTTAATTTCCCAATTATGCATTAAGCACTCAAGCGGTGTGTGGCAGAAACTGTGGATTCAGAATTAAAAGGTGCCAACAATCTTGTGGAGGATAAAACCAGGTGAGCAATGCTGTTTCAGCAAGATCCCAAGCACAGAACAGGCCTGAGAGAGGAGCGGACAAAGGACTAGGTTACCATGTTTTCTGGGGGAGTTAAAGAACTTCACATAGAGAAGACACTTGAGGTTTCCCTTCAATGTCAAATAACCTGCTCGAAAGAAGGAGAGAAAGGGTACTCAAGATTAAGAGGCAGAGTCTTGGGAAACCTTTGTGGTACAGAAATTGTTCCTCTAATTCTTCAGTATCCACTCTGCCTTGAAGTATTTACCATCTGGAGTCTCTCCCATCTTATTTCAATTGTACTTTGAAAGTGTACAGTGAAAAACTCTAGTCTGGTGGCAATCTGGATCCCTGGAAGAAAATTCCTCAAGTCCAGAAAGAGAGCAAGGCACTGCTCTTTGCCGCATTGGAAATCTTGGAACGTCAGAGAGAAAGCTTGTCAAAAAGGGGGAACACCAGGGGCTATATGCCATTAGGGTTCTTGGATTCTAAGACATTTCCTCTTTATTTCTTTCATCCATCTCTTTTCCTTACTTTTTAGCTAACTCATCGTTTTAGTGCCCTCTAAAGAAGATTTCTTCCAAAAATTCTTTGACAAAGAGTTCCGAATATTCTTTGAGGATCTCCTTAATTCTCCTATTTTAGTGGTAACATCTCTCCATGGATAACTGGAGATAACTGCATTTCTGCAATTCCTCAAGTTTCACTTCCAAATTTCTTATAGATTTCTGACCAATTTCGCCTACAGAATTCCTATCTTAGGATTTACAGCGATGTGAGGTTTTCCAATGTGTCAGCTTGACTAGGTGAAAGTTCTCAGACAGTCAATCACATATAACATTAGGATGTGCTGCAAAGGCAATTTTCTACATGTGATCAGAGTACATAATCAGTTGCCATTAAGTTAAAATTACTTCAGATAGTCTGAATAGGCCTGACTCACAAGGCCCCTTGGTGAAGTAGCCATTCAGGTAACCACCTGAGAACTCCATCCTGCAGGTCCCCAGCGGCCTGGTCTATGGACTTGTCTAGAAAGCTCCCACAATCATACGAGCCAAAACCTTGTAATATGCATTTTATCTGATCTCCTACTAATTCTTCTTCTCTGGACAAACTCTGACTGATTGTGATTTACAAACCCAGACTATCCTTTTACCAATCTTCCCCTTCTGTCAGAGATGCCGCTATCTTTCCATTGTCATAATATGTTATACTTACTATATTAACTCCTCTATCTACTTATTCTTTCTTACTTAAAATTGTCCTTACATTGAGGCTTTTCTCATTTGAATTGGCTCCACATAATAAAGACAGATGAACTTTCCAGCACTGGCATGTAGGTCTGCTGTTCTAACTTCACCAGTTCTCACAGCGTGGAGCATTGCCATTGACGGACAGTCCATACTTGATGCTCGCCATCGCTGTTATATTTACCTGTCCTTACACTCGGAACAAAACCCTCCGCTCCAGCAAAGCTGGTTATAGCCTATTCCCTTCTCATTTCTTGAGAGTTCCAAATACTAAGCTTCTCCTTCCTTCATACCCCCCACCCCACACAATGCCCTTGTTTCCGTGCCTTGCATTAATTCTGAAAACATTTCTTACAACCTGGTATGGACAGCCTAAGCTCTAATGACAATACTATCTAAACTCCTACAGCAATTATTCCCCTTTACAGCAATTGCTAATCGACTGTGAACTATTCTGTAAAATATTTACATTAATGTAGTAGACATACAACAGACTTATACATAACTTTTCATCTGAATTTATATGCTTGTTCATGTCAGAATCCCTGGTAAAAGAGGTTCTCAGGGAATGTTGATTGGGTGCACTGGCAACAGGACCTTAGTACCTACTATTTAGAGCATTAACTGTGAATGTAAGTTGACAGAAGTCCAGAGTGGTTCTGATCAACTGGTCACGAAGGTAGAAAAAAATTCAGATATTGATTTCCATACTGATGATGTTGTACTAAGTTTAAAGTGTGGAGAAGAAAAAGAAACTTGATTAGGTAGAAAAGCAACCTCTTGTTGTCTTAAATAATAATCTCAGATAAGAAACCAGAGGACATTTCACCAAGACAGTTAAGTACGAAGGCAGTAAAAACTACATGGATGTTGAGACTCCCTTTAAGACAAATAACTAAAACCAAACTGGGAATTATAGACGGGAAAGGAACAAATCGCAAATGTATTATAATTATTCTAAGTCTACTTATCTCTTCATTTCACATAGAAGCCTTGCTTCTTAAGTTAAGCTGTGTCACAAGTTAAACTAAAAATTAGAAGTTAATTACATTCAAGTATTACTCCGAATATGAAATAAAAATGGGAGCAACATAAGAAGATATGAAGAAGACTCTTCTGCGATAATTTATAAAATTCTCTTTATGCAAGTATCCTACACTAGATTCTGACCCAGGGAAGCTCTTAGGGAGATGCAAGAAAAGAAGTTACTGATAAATATTGGTTTACCATTAAGATTATATGGTTAGCCTTTGGACAACAGCACTGCTTTCAAAATATATGAACGTAAAACTGTTCTTTTCTGCAAGAATTTTTCTGGCACAAACTGTAGTGATGAAAATAGTACACTTTTAATTTCATCCAGACAGTTTATGGTATCATATAATATCAGTACATGAATAACTAAAAAACAAATTGTGAAAAATTACCAAAGCACACTTTTCCACATAAATTATCTGAAAACATCTAATAAATATATATTTAAATTTTCATCTAATTCTTAACATCTATGTTTTCTTGTGATCTGAAAAGTTTTATTATTTTTCTTGGTCCTTTTGTGAACACATCAAAATGAAAGGCACAATTTTGGAGCCTACGTAGAAGAATGTAATAAGTATATCTCTGAATTTCCAAAAGAATGTCAATATACACTATTTACCTTTAATTTTATGTAAAAGAGCTGTATTGTATGTAATATAGCTGGAAGTTTTATACAGAAATATAGTGGTTTTAAAGAAAAATACAATTTTGTGGTAACAGTAAGACATATATTTTGATATTGAGCTTAAACACTGCTCCACTTCACATGTAGTTTTAAAAATCCTGTATGTCTAACTTTAAAGTTAATCATGTTTAGACATTATAATTTTACAAATTATACCTCCAGCTGCAACAGCCTTCTGTAAGAACTTCACCACAGAATAATTTCTACATTCTTTTCATTCAATGTTTTGTCAGCATCAAGTATAAGACCATCTTTGAAAATTGTTACACATCACAGAAAAATTCAGACCAATACAGAAATTTGGCTTCTGGTTCTAGATTTATAAGAAGGTATAAGTTAATCAACAAACTCCTATTAGCATTTAGTAAACACAGACACATAACACCAACTTACCTTATTTATCTTGAAAACATTAAAATTCAGGATTAAATTGTTCTCAGAGTAGAAGTGAAACCAACAACGCTGTGACCTGGCTTGCGCAGCGTGTTCTGTCTCTGGGTGTAACATCTACCCAGCTCTCTGTGAACTCCGTCTCTCCCTCCTCCTCTCTCTCCTCCCTGTCCCTCTCTCTTCTTTTTCTTCTCTGTCCTCCCCCCTTCTCTCTCTCACACAGATCCACACTATGGTTAAATTGCTTCTGTCGAATGTTTTCTTCTATAGCCTATTATAGCTTAAGACCGTGAAGTTCAAAACCATTAAGCAAATTTGCCGTATACCATCTTATAAATAATTTTAAAACGTACTAAATAACCACGATTTGAAAAGGGCTACAGAGTCACAAAAGTTTAAACAAACTATAGGATACAGACTTTTTATTTTAAACCAAATGAAATGAAAATTTGTTGCTTGCTTTATTAAATACCACATAGCTTCCCTGGTTATGTAAGAAAAAAAAATCAGAAATAAAGCTCAGGCTAATGTACGCTTTCCAGAAGAAATCTGTTTAAAGGGATTTTACAGGGCCAAAAAGGTAGCTGTATATCAATTTCTTGCATCAAACCCATTTTATACTTTCTATACATGTTTAATGAACGTAGGCTGTCAACCTTCCAAGTTTTTAAGTGTTGAGCTTATCAAACCCTCCTCTGTTTTAGCTGCCGTTCTCACGCTCTTTCACATACCCACCCTGAAGCCAAGATATAAGCAGCCAGGGTGGGGCGAGGACCCTGACTCTGGTTGGGCACTTTCACGCCTTGCGCCCCCAGCTCAGGGCTGCACACACGTTTCCACTGGCCCTTAGCCTACTTCTCATGATGATATTGGTACATTTTACAAGCAGGAGAAAGGAAACTCAGAGAATGAAGCAGTAGTAAGCTACAAGACTATATCACCAACAAAGCCCAATCCCTCCCCCTCCCCCCCCAAAAAAAAGCACTTTCCAAGCTTATTTTCTTTAAAACTTATATAAGCTCTTGAAGCTCTTTCAGCAACTCTTCCTTGAGGGAGGGCACACCGTGGCAAAATGAAGTTTTACCATAAAAGCATTTTCCCCTTTGGCGCCGCCTCACTTCCATAGCGACCAGGTGCAATTAACAAGATTCCAAGTCCAGAACGCTCAGCCTTTCCCTCTTCTTTCCTCCAGCACAACAGAAGAAAGGCAGTGGAGTGATGGCCTTTCTGGCTTAACTCTGCAATTCTGGCTTATGCCTACCGCTCTGGCATATGGCTATTAATAGAGTCTCTTATACTGTCAAAAATATTCCAGTTTGGATGAGCTACCTTGTTGTTAAATTCTTATCATAGAGCAATATCGATTAAAAATTTTGCCTTAAAATAGTTACAAATGATAATCTGGGATTTCAATTAAGACTTATTAAAACTGAAATGGCAAAGGAGAAAAGTCTGTGCAACTCAAAAGTTTTTTCAACTAGTTCTTCCTTGGTAAATGAGAGATGTGCCTGTTAGAACCTGGAGTTGCTATCTGACATGATTATGGGGGGCAGTCACATACCATGCATAATGCCACAGTGGGACATTATGGACACAGACAAGGTATCAACAAAGGTGAACTTCTATCCAAGGTCCCATGGATAGAGTGGATATGGGACAGAAGGCACAGGCAGAGGAGGTGGAAGAAGGCATCTGGAAACATACACTGCTAATTAGCCCAGAAGTGGAAACAGCCTTCTGAACTTGGCTTGGCAGCAAGTAGTTTGTGTTTCAGATTTCCACCATGACCTGGTCATCTCTGCACAGGGTCCACAATCCACAGCAATGAAATAGAGGCCCTGGCTAGAAAGCTACAAGGGCAAATGCTGCTGGTGCTCGGGCCACTTACTTTCCTGTTATAAGGGTGCTGTCATACTGCAGGCACCTGAACGTCTTTGCTGAGGGCGCCTGGAGTCAGATGGACCCACACAGAAAGCAGCCTCCACGTACTACCGACCTGTTGACTTCACAAATAGCCCTCAGTTAGTAACTGAATTATTAGATAACTAGTACAGTTTCCTCACCTTCAGGGGAAAAAATAAAACTTCTTTACGATATACTACAGAGCTTCAGTGGAATCAAGCCCCAAATGTCCATAGCAGTAGTCTCTTAAATTACACCCCTAAGTTCCATAAGAGTTGCGATCTGGGACTTGAAAAACAGAGTGAAACAGGGGGGTATGGTGGGGGAGGAGGGAGAGAGGGGAGGGTAGGGGGAGCGACAGAGAGTGGGAAAGCCCTTGTCACCTTGACAAGATATATATGTGCACAAAATGCTCAACTCCATTGTAAACCTTAAATTTTGCATGTATACATGTCAATAAAATGGGGAAAAATTACACCCCTAACATTGATTCTTTTCCCTGTCTTAATTCTCCACAATTCACACTGCTATCTATCTGGAATCAGCTCGTACACAAATTATTTCAGATCTTTGCCTAATGGTCATCTCTATGGTAGCTCAACTAACAGTTCCAAAGAGAAGCTTACTCTGTTTTATTAGGCTGGAGAGCTTTGTGGCCTAGATAATAGTGAGAAAAATGTAGAAAGATTTTATTTGTCAACTGATGAGGATCTAATAATGGCTAAAATGATGAGGCTGTTTGGTGGTAGAAAACTTGTCTAGCCTGCTAAGGCCCTAGTTTCAATCTCCAGCACTACAAAAAATAAAAATAACGCAAATTTTACTTCATACAAATTGCAAAACGCTAATATTTCATAAGTGCAATGGAGGAATGCATGTATTATAAAGTCTTAATCAGAAACTCATTTCTATGGTGATAATTCTTACATGGCTATCCATTTTAATTCATGAAGCAATTATGTCTCTGTCAACACAGAAATGTATCCCATTATATATTTCCTTGTCATAGGTAACCAAGAGAGATGGAACAATATCAGAAGGGGCACTAAGGTATTAAAAATGGATGCAATAAAGTTAAATGTATACAAAATCATTAAAACCATAAAATATGCCTCTTAACATCTTAAGGCAAAGAAAACAGGAGAGCGAGGGTAAGTTATTAGAAGCAGGAAGACAAGAGCTTGGCATACGACCAAGGTTAAAAGGCCAAAGGAAAGAAATCCAGTTGATGTAAACAGATGGGTCTAAGACTAGGCATGTCTGAAAGAAACTGAGAAGGAGGGTTGCTGCCACCTCTGTGGCTAGCCAGGCTTAAATGCGTATGAAGCCCAAGGACCAGGGAGCTCTGTGGGATGGGATGCCACACATACACCACCAATGAAACTACTTCAGATAATCTTTAAAGTCAGCCAAGGAGGCCAAGCACATTGTGAGATGCTTTCTAACTCAATTATATATTCTTAACCAGTGGGTCAATTCCTGAAATATTTGTATTCAGGAAATCTGTTTTCATTACATAATTATAAACACCTGATCAAAAAAACCAAACATCTCAGCAGGTAAGTTATCAATTATGTATGCTTTCTACCTTTTTGTACGTCTTAAATAGTGCTTAGTGAATAATATTTTTTCAAGAAATAAAGTCATTGTCAATGAAAAGACATACACACCAGTTCTTTTGAGAAAGTAGTTCATAACTGAAATCTTTACATATCAACTTCAAACCTTTCTCTTTATTGTAACTCCTGTATCATGAGCCATGCCCAGCCCTATTTTTCAAAACAAGTAGGAAAAACTAATGAGATGAAACAACAGTTTTGCTCAGAATAACACACGATTGCATTTCAGATGAAACTGAAATTTTAACCACGGCCACAAAGCCTTACTGAATCTGGCCTCCGTTTTCTCTCAGGAATGTTCTCGCATCACCTTCCTTTCTTCTACGCTTCTGACCTTCTTTTACTTCTCCAAAACCACTACCAACTTTGTCACTACAGGTCTTGAGGTAGTATTTCCTTTGACTGAGACCTTGCACTAGGCCCCTCGACTATGCTCACTTTACCTCACCTCTCAGACCTGACGTAAGCCTCACTGCCACTAGTGGAGGCGGGGACTCCCTGGAGAACCCCGGGGCCCTACACTCTTTATCACATTCAATGTGTGTGAGTGGCCACTCTCGATCTGTCCTCCTGTTTCATGTAAGACCACATGAGAGGACCACATCTATACTGTCCATTGCTACAATCTGTTAATACAAAATAGATACAATATCTGTCATTCATTAGGTTTTTAATAAATGTTATGAGTGAATGATTGAATGAGAAGCAGGGATTTGATCCTCAGTCCTCTGGCCCCAAATTACATATTCTTATTCAGATTGTTGTGTCTTTCAGAAAGAAAAGGAAATGGACAATGGAATTGTGAGAGAAAATGATATGCACAAAGATGAACAAAGGATGATTGCAAACCAAACTGAGGTCAGAATGTTGCAAAGGTCTATCTATTCAATTTCAGTATAGTTAGAACACGTGATACGGTGAATCAGGCATTTTTATCGTAGCTTTTTTGATTGATGAGCATATTAAACACTTAGAGCTATAATTGTTTTGGATTAAGTGGGATGTATTTATACAGTTTGCTTTCTTTGAAGTTGATTTTCTTGCTCTTATTTTTCTCATTATATATGTTTCACTGTGTCATTTTATAACTCAATTTGTTCATTTCCATAGACTTCAGACCTTGTGAAACCAAAATCTTGTCTGTTTTAACAATGACCTTCCATCTTCCAAAAATGTGCATGTCCTAAACTCTATAATCTATTAATGTACAATGCTATGTTATATGACAAGGAGGGATTATGATTTTAGATGGAATTAAGTTTGCCAACTAATTACCTTAAATAAGTGATTATCCTAGACTATCTAGGTGGGAATAATATAATGAAGGGATTTTTATGGGAGGAGTAGAGGTGGAAAATTCAGAAAAAAATGAGATGAAAAACCCTCTACTCGCCTTGAGGCTAGGAAAACAGGAAGAGAGGTTTCTCCTAGGGCGTCTAGAAGGCCCACGATCCTGCTGACATTTCAACCACTATAGGAATTCACATTAGTGGTGCCACAGATAATAAATTTCCATAAAAACATTAATTCATAAGATGATGCACTAATGCAACCCTAAAATCTTAGCACTCTGGGAGACCCAAACGGTAGGTCACAAGTTCAAATCCAGCCTGGACAGGTTAGCAATTTAGTAAGATCCTGCCTCAAAAGGGTTGGGGATGATGTATCTCACAACAAGGTCCTGGATTCAATTTCTAATACTACAGAAAAAAAAGTCACTAAGTTCATGGTAATTTATTAAAGTAGCAACAAGAAACTAATACACTGCCCTTATCAAGACATTACTCAGAAAATCGCCACTTCACAAAAGGGAACTTCCTAAAGCTTCCAGTTGTAAGATGATCTCATAATACTGTAATCTTATTACAGAAAGTTTACAAATATTTTAAGAGAAAAACAAACATATCCTACAAATGAAGGAT
Source organism: Ctenodactylus gundi (assembly GCA_004027205.1). Classification (NCBI taxonomy): domain Eukaryota; kingdom Metazoa; phylum Chordata; class Mammalia; order Rodentia; family Ctenodactylidae; genus Ctenodactylus; species Ctenodactylus gundi. The sequence goes on from PVKB01000050.1 coordinate 489,494, forward strand.
TAATGAATATTCCATACTTACAAAAAGAGTCATTTACAGTTTAGAATCTATTTAGTTGAATATTAATTAATGCCAAAAAGTACACAAAAATAAGGCAATCTTTATCCCCATCTTATTTAGATAACTTTTATGTACCTGTCTGTGTGAATGGTATACTAGACATATATAGCAAGAATCCATTTATATGTAATGTAATATGGATATGTATACAAGTGTAGCTTATGTATATAGCATACGCACACACATATATACGTATTTTTATCCCCTTTTGAGACTCCCGAGAAGTCTAATATGCACATTAATAAGACTTTGAGTAAGTTTTCTCTCAAGTAGTTTGGAATGATAAACGGAAATGACATATACAAATTGCCCACACGGGATCCTTAAAAGGCCAGCAGCTGTTATATTTGGGGTAACCTGGTGTTCACAATGGTATACCTTTGATAACATTGAACCACTGTAACTCGCTTTCGCAGAAACAAGGATCTGACTATTATATATGCTTGGAACAAGTACATAGCATAAGGGCTATTTTAGATATATGTAGTGTGTTCCAGTGAGAAAGAACTGCTAAAACACAGCTAAGCAACTTTCAGTAAATAGGACTCTGAAGTCAGCGTTCGCTAGCACCAGCAGTGCGCCTGTAGTCCGTTACATGGCATAAATACTAGGATAACGCTAGGGAACCCGATGCCACTTGTTGTTTCTTGAGCTATGGTCAGGAGCAAGACGAAACGTGGCAGCTGTTCAATAAGTAAACAGGAATTAGCACTCCTCTGCTTCGGAATCTGGGAAGGCTATAAAATTTATATTTGGAGGCTAAATAAACCACTGACTTTTAAAATTGTTCTGTTTTAGGACCGTCACTCCATTTGAGGCAAACAAAGCCACCTGATAAAACTTATACAAATTGTGAAAACAATTACATAAAGTATCACACATTAATAATTTATGTGAAGATTCATGCAATTAAGAAAACACATGAAAGAAGGATAAAAAATTAGTGTTATTAAATATGGTGGGTCGATTTCATGATTTTTAACAATGATTTTCCGGATATACGCTCACTGAAATTGTGAAGCATTAATATATATTTGCAAGCCAACCTCAGAGTGCACTTTGTGATTCATGCACACTAATCATTATTTTTCCCATATAGAATTTGAAGGAATATTTCCACCAACTACAGAGAAAACTTGTCATTTTATACATTAATAAAAAAGAAATGCATGTCAAAATTTGAACCAATTCCCTCATTGAAGGGAAGTCTACGTGAGTCATATGAGCTCTGCTCTAGCAGCTGGCCCCTGCGAGGCAGCATCTGAAAGGGCCACTGAAGACACGGCTAGCCACGTCTGTGATATATGTGAGGGTCACTTTCTGGAAAAAAAGAAAATTGCTTTTTCAACTAGAGACTAAAACATAGAGAATACAGGTGAGTGGAGGTAAGAAGAACCCTTAAGGTGGGTTCTGTCAGGTTCATATATCATGTCCAGTCAGATATTCGTGGCCAGGAAATTGTCATGAAACACAAAGGCAGTTAGCTGGAGCCTGGTGTGCCCCATCCTTCCCTCCTTTTCTCCTACCTAACGCAAAGGGATCTCTCCTGCCTCCTCAAAAAATAGGTTCCATTGATTATGTTCTTTATTCATCATTACATCTTAAAATTGTCCTTTCACTAGAATATAAACATTTCAAAACCAACACTCTTTGAAGCCTGATAAACTTAACAGCACCCCTCACTGTGTTCCTATCTCAGAGAGTAACACTTAATTACATTTCTTCTTTATCTGTCCCCAAGTGATGTACAGTAAATTAATATTTTGGAAGTAGAAACATATCAAAGCAGGCTTTTCTAATAGAAAACTCTGGAATTTCAACAGCCATTTGAAAATATGTCTTCCACTTCTTAAACTTGTAGCTTCACTTTGCCTTAGAAATGGCACAGAGATAATGACTCTCATTTCAGAACTGTAAAGATATCATTGTCATTCCTCACCTTGCTTCTGAGACAAAGTCTTCGATTATAATAGTCTCTCAATCACATTTTATGAATTCTATATTTTTGACCTCAATATACAGAACTGTTGACTCTTAGTGCAGAATCTATTCTGAGCTAGGCAAACATACATACACGTAGAAGCATTCCACAACTTCAAAATACCAAGTATATGGTAGCCTAAGAGAAGCCTTTTCTTTAAAGGCTCTAGAGGATAGAATCTTTATTCTGTAGCCCACATTCTAAACTGAACTCTGAACTGCTGACTTGCTTCAGTCAATCATATTTTAACAACCTGTTACCTCTGCTACCCAATTAGCTGTGTTCATGGCTCTACAGTTACAGATCACTCTGAAATCTCTCTGCTGTTTCACCCCGAGGTATGGATGTCTGGCCTTATAATTCTGGGTAGTGTGCACAGGAGAATTAAGCTGTGTTTTAGAGGATATTTCAATACAAACAATAAAAAGATTTTAGAAAAATGAGAAGAAAAGTTAAGTTATACTTTTCTACATTTAGAAGAGTACAGAACAGTTTCTATGTAGTCTGGGAGTTTGCAGAATTTGATAGTACAATACAAATATACAACAACTAGAAGGCTAAGCTAACAATTTTTCCATTTCTGGATTGATTATATTTTCCCACCTTTATTAGCATGTAGATTCAGTTCATAATGGTTGCATTGAACTTGAGAGTTCTGTGCACATAAGTCGCTTGTCAACTTCCCTTCCTTTCCCCCCTTTGCCCTTCCATCCCTCATTCCCTGACTCTTAACACCTTGCCCAACTGACTCTATTATTTACTTTTACTCACAGTTTCCCAGAGTGATACCTAACCCTCTGAGTCTGAGTCACTTCACTAAGCCCAGTGGTCTCAAGCCACAACTACAAATGACTCCAGTCTATCTTTTTGTGGCAGAGTAGTATTCCATTGTGTATACACAGCACAGTTTCTGCATCTGTTGGTCTGTTGGTGGATATTCTGGCATCTTCCATAAATTAGCTATTTTTAGTTGTGTTGCTAGAAACACGGGTACCTCTGTTATATGATGCTTTTAACTCTTGGAAAGATATCTGGAAGAGGTACTGCTGGGTCACATGGAACATCTATTTTCAGGTTTTGAGGGAGTTGCTGCACTGTTTTCCATAGTGGTTATACCAGCTTACAGTCCCACCAGCAATGTAAAATGGTGTATTTTCCCCTGTGTCCTTGCCATAAACTTCAAAGATGCAATTCAAGGCTTAAAAGATTTCTCTTCCTTTCACCACTGTACCTTAGCACTACACTCAAAATTCAAAAAAAAAAAAAATCCCACAAAATTTCCAGTGCTCTTAAAGCTTAGTGTTTTGGAGATAAAGCAGTCCCTATTCATGCACTCTACAGATAAAACAATTATGTTCCAATGACAGCATTAAGATCTGGAAGTGGCACAAAATGGATATATCTTAGAGACACTGTGTCAATAGACTGCACATATAATGTTAGCCCACCTCTGTGGAATGGCATGACGTACCACTCTGGGATCCCCTTCCAGATCATGTAGAAGAACTGTGCTAATGACAAAAGCCAATCTTACCATTTTTTTCAACATGCCTAAGCTAAGAGACACTATGTACATGACTGAAGGGACAAAAGTGGCTTTAGTCAGAAAATCTGATATTATGCTGATTATGATTCATTTTTTCCATGGGGGGTGTGGAAGGAAAGACACATATAAAGATGGGTGTAGAACTGAAGATATAAGGAAATATAAAGAGTGAGTGAAGGAAGCACTTAACCATAACAGTGAACTGCTGGGATGCCAGACATGGGGGACACAGCATACGTATCAGTACATTATGCAGTCTCTGAGGTGGAAATCTCCAGTGTCTCTTGATCTAGAAGTCTCTAACCTGAGTCTCTAACTGTACACTGCTGTACAATTTGTCAGTGAGAAAAATTATTTGCTTACTGTATGAGTGTTTCAACCATCTTTATGCAGCACGGAATAACAACAACTTGGCTCTTGCACATGAGAGAAAAGGAAACAACCGAGAGACAATAATTTCAAACTGTAAAAAGTCTTCGCAAACCCAAACACATCATATGACTGCGATTTTCTGAGTATTTTTGCATTATTAACTTACATTGTGAATTTTCTTATTTTAAGAGGTCAAGGTTTACTCCTCATATTGGTATCAAATAAATCTTCTGTGATAGTCTGATTTAAAAACAGAAGTATGCTAAAATCAAATACTTAGAGACATTTATGTGGAAGTATTGAACTATATAAACTTTAGAGGCAATATAAAATCTAATAGAGTGACTGGAAAACAGTTGTCGATACTCACATTTGTAAAAAATTACAAAGTGACATAACTGTTTGAAAAAGAAAAATAAAATTTAACTAAATACACAAAGTGAAATTATATATTCTTCTCTCCACATTGAATAGTCTACCTTTTTATTATATAATGGCATGAAACATGATTTTCCTCACACTATTGGCTATAAGTTCCCTGAAATTTTCTTGTCTAATATTTGAATCTAACAATGAACACAAACAATGAAGAATTTCATAAGTCCACGCGCCCGTGTGCGCGCGCGCACACGCGCACACACACACACACACACACACACACACACACACAGAAGAAGAGGGAGGAAAGCGGTGGGAGTGCAAGGGAGCCAACACTGCCAATTGGGTTTTGTGTAAAAAGCAGCAGCAGGGAAGTCTTGGCCCAGCCTTTTTAACAAGTCCAAAAAAGGCCTAAAGAATAAGAGGATGCCAGATAGGATGGGATGTAGATGCACGCTCTACGGTTGTACAAACAGGAGGTGAACAAACTGATGTATCCATTGAAATCTTTATATTCTATGTAGCAAAAGAATGTTAGGAAAAAAATAAGTAAATAAAATCCACTGTAGATAATCAATAGACACTGTCTCACCCTTCAGAACTAATGCTGAGAATGGGTTATGGAGTTTCTACGACATAACAGCAATATTCAGTGCTAGATTGCATAACACATTTTGTGTTTCTGTTAACGGAGTGCTATGCAGTTATTATGATACACACTTGTAATATATTGTATAATGTATTTTATAATATATTATAATATTTGTTTTAATTTATGAAATGAATCAGCTGTGCTTCATGTAATCTATATGTGCTGGAATAGAGGTAGTCAGACCCCAAGGGTCAAAGGAGTCAAGGATCTTTAAGATACAAAGACTCTGACAAGTTTTGAAATCTGGATAAAGATACTACTGGACTCTATTAGACAGTGCTCACATTTTACACTATTACAAGTATCAGTGTTTTTAGACTCTATTTGAGAAAACAGTTTGGATTTTCAAATAATATAATTAATTATAATAAATATTTTAAAATTCTATGATCACATGAGAGTTAGTTAGTAGTTCACGTTCTCCTAGTGTATAGAAGATGCCAGGTATCTGAAGTCATGGATCGCATGCCCCAGCCCTTACCTCTAGCATCCAGGCATGACCAGTTGTGTCAGTAATGGCTATGAGCAGATGAGATGTGTGATGCTTCTACAACAAGCTTTTCTTTCAAGAGAAACATGTCTCTTCATTCTTTTATTCTTTGTTCTCCTAGAGCTAGTCTGTCATGATAGAAAATGCATGGAATGTAAGGAGCCCAGAGGCCTGAAAAATCACACAGAGTTGACTATCAACCAAAAGCACTGCCTCATATTTTTAAATGCATAATAAACAACTGATACATGTTTCAAGGTCAATTTTTTGTAGCAGCTGGAATTACTTTACTACATCAAATTAGTTGAGGTTAATATCATGCCTTAGAATAAAATTTCTAGTACTCAAATACTGAACCTAGCAGCTATGGACTATGTTAATCCTTCTGATCCTCAGCTTCCTTATCTAAAAAATCAAGACCATAACAGTTCCTGTCTTGAAGTCCTAGAACCATAACTGCCTGGCTCAGAGTATACATTGGATAAATCTAACCTTTATTAATATCTGTGATTGGGCTATTCCTGTGAATAAATCAATCAGTTGAATAAGCAGGACAAATGTGTGCTGCCTTCTTATAATTAAGCAGAGCCACTCCTTTATATGCAGATGACTCCCCTAGGCCCTTCCCCTTCTAATACTCAACATATGCTCCTGGTCTCATCTTAGTTTGATTAGGTGACACCTGTAGACTCATGCCCACGCCTTGCCTTACACATATACAACCTTTCCCATAGGCACAATCGTCTCTTCTCCTATGGCCTTACCACACACAGATCAGACAACAGGGCCAACTCGCTTCTTCCTTCAGTTCCTTCAATTACTTCAGTCTAACCCCAGAAAATCTTTCCTTTGAGGACACTCTTTAGTCCTCAAAAAGCAGCCTGTGCAGAGACAAACAGGCATCATTCTGGAAATCACTTCTTACTTTGATGGAAAACGTGACTGTGAAACGTGAGTTTTGGTCTCTTCTTTATATATTCTCTTCCCCCACCGGGAATCATACCAGCATTTCCTTACTGCTGCCCAACAAACTCATTTCTGTAAAAAAAGGAAGAGCTGCGTTTGAATCTTTGCAGTCTTAAGTCACGACTAGCTGAGCAACTCCATCAAGTTGTTAGGATGGCAGGGCAATATAATGTCCTAGAGTCCAATGCTGGCTGACACTCACTTTTTTTGTGTGTGTGTGTGACAGGGTCTCACTCTGTAGCCCAGGCTGGTCCTGAACTCACTATGGACCCCAGGCTGGCCTACAACTCAGGACAATCCTCCTCCTGTCTCAGCTTCCTGAGTGCTGGGATGACAGGCATGAACCACCATGCCCAGCTTTTGGGGTGCTGGGGAATCGAACTCAGATACTTAGCGCTTGCTAGGCAAGCGCTTTAACTGCTGAGCCATTCCTCCAGTCCCAAGGCTGACACTCTCAATTCCCAGGCCAACTGTGATGACAGGCTCCACACAGAGCACAGACTGCACTCCAGCTCACAGGAATAACAAATTGAAGCATGCCATCAAACCAGAAAAAGTACTAATATATTTTAATCTTAAGTTACAAAATTATATAGGCACACTTTCATATATTTCTGCCTGTAAAAATGGAAGTCCAAATCAAATATCTCTCTGTTAATCATTTGTAGAAATGGCAACACGCTACCCATCGACGCTGGATATTCTACATATTTACAGATAATGCTATACTCAACGATAACAGCACTTTAAGCATATCCAGGCCATGGTACACTGGCTAAAGACTGAGGTGAAGGACACAGAAAGAGAATCCAGGTTTCTTACTGCTACTTCATAGCTAGCTGTGTGATCTTGGAGAAAAGCCAACTTCTAACAATTTCTGTGTGTGCCTTGAAAAATCCAGAGATAACCTATATACTATACCATGGTCTTTTGAAGCAACCTCAGATGATTGTTGGCAGGGTGGCACAGGACAGGCCACATAATACTAAAAGAAACAAGTATTAGCCAATCTCATTAGCTACTGCTAGCCACTGTTTGGACAAATACCTGTGAAGTAAGCCACAGAAATGTCTGACATTAAACATACTGACATACTGCTTATAATAAGTGGGAACAAAAACATTTAGTGGGGAGTAACTACAGTTTCAGATACAACAGACCAAAAACTTCATGTTAATGCCTGGGTAAAAGGGGAAATATCAAAACAGAAACAGTAACTTTTATATACCTTAAAGAAGTTGGAAGAATGCTATCATAAATGAATAAGAAAGTGCTAAACGAGATGCCACTGAATCCAGATTCTTTATAAAATTTGAATTTCAAGTATCCTATATGCAAAATTTAAAATACTTGTGCTCCTTTAAAATTTGCATTTAATTCTCACAATTATTTTTTGATGAAAAGAAAGAAATTCTATTAAGAATACTTTCAGGGCTGGGATGTTGGCTCAGTGGTCATATCTGCCTATTATGCCTGGGGTTCCAGCTCCAACACCAAAACTATTGTATTAAAATTTATGGAAATATTAGGAAATAAAGAGTACACACAGGACCTATGTGTATATTACATTTACATTTAGCTTTAAAAATCATTTCTTTTAGGAAACTCTCTAAATATTATACCCCCAATCTGATCAGGGTCTGACGTTAAAGGCCATAATTTTGCACTCAAAAGATGAACATGAAAGGGCTTTTAAACTATAAAGTTCTTTGGAAAAAAAAAGCTTGCTGATGCACTGTGAGTTTGCAAATTACTACAGGGCAAGGAACAGGCTTTGTACTTGTTGTGTTTTGTGAGGAGAGCTTAGTGCTGAGTTTTCAGGGCACAGTCGCTTCTCAAATGCTTAGCTCAAGGGTATGAAATGAGCGACAGCCCAATACAAAAGCAGAACAATAGTTCAGATCCATCGCAGCGACTCTCAATAACGTCATCATGCCATTTATACAGTAAAAGGATGTATTGGACGGTGCTATCTAGGCCAGTGAATCTGGGACAGCCTCAGTGTGAAGAGAAACGCAAGCCCGCCTCCAGCAGCATCAGCAGACAGGGGCGGAGGACGCTTGGTTGTCCCACACTCGCCCTGATGCAGCACCTCACCCAGGGGTCCTTCATTTAAACCACGCATGCCCTGGACATCACGATCAGTAGGTGCCGTGAAGTCCTGCCACGTGCGGCACTTGGGACAGACAGGCGGTAAAACAGGCCAGGCAGCGAAAGGCAAATGCTACCTGTTTCCAACCCTGTGTGGCAGGCAGAGTTGAGTTTTATGTAAATAACTGTGTGTTGATAGATGCAAGAAGTATAAAACAGTGGTCAGCAGAAGTTAGCAGTAGAGGAATCATAAGGGATGGAGGGAAGTGGGAGAAAAGGCACAAAAATCGTAGCCCTGGGGGAGAAGTTCTAACGTTCTCCTGTGTGCACATCATATTACACACGTGTAAAGAACCAGAAGGAAGAAGTTTGGGTTGAGCTACCATTAGGGGTAGAGTGTGCTCGGTATAGCTTCATCTGCATGTAAATAAGTAGAAGAGAGGAGTTCGGAGTTTTTCATTATGAAGAAATAATAAACATTTAAGAGGATGGGAATGTTAATTACCCCAATTTTATCATACATACATATTGTAAACATACATTGGATTATCACAATATATCTCATGATTATGTACAATTTTATATATCAATTCAAAATTGGAAATTATTAAGGTTAATATTTGTAATTAAACAGACCAAATTTAAGCACCTCAGATAATTTGCTTTACCATCTTTTTCACTGCATTTAACATAACAGCAATATACCTGAATTTAGTCTCTTCAATAAATACTTCTGTTTACAAAAGTCAGACTAGAACCTTTCATCACATGACTTATGAACACAAATGATTTGCCCAAAGTAACATAATGCTTTTGTGTCCCTATTTTTTTTTAAAAAAATCTATAATAGAGAATAAGAGGGCAGAATTAATAGTAAGTACTATGGAGAGTCAAAGAACTAGACTAAAAATAATTTTTTTCCTTTAAAAGTAAATTTTTTTCTACTCCGATCTTGGTATCTACATCAACCTGCTCAGTAAGACTCCAGAACATACAACAATCACTCCTTTATCTTCTATAATTTCCCGAGGATAAGAAAGTCTTACACTTCTCTATAAATAACTGGCAAGAGATTGTATGTAATTATTAGGATGGCATCTTCTGCTTTTTTTTCTTTTAAAAAATGAACTATTGCTTGGATCAATTTCCTGAGGCAGAAATTGCAAATGGATATTGGCTTTTTAGCAGCAGGTCAGATCACCAAGAGCTGATTAACTATCTTTAGGTTTTATTTTTCCTGTGAATTTCTAATCAATATACTTTCTATTCTAGACCACTCAAACTTCAGAGGCTTTGCATTTATTTTCAGTTTTCATAAATCAGGTATGATATCAAAGATACTTTCTTGTAGAATTTAATTTATTTTAAATATTAAAATATTATATTAAGATATAAGTTGATTTTTAGAATATTTCTTGATTAACCTACTTCTACATTTTAAGTCATTTCAAAGTTTTCAATGCACATGTGTTCATTAATCAAACTACATTTACTTGTACGTAATCTGAACCCTTATAGTTTAAACTGTTCCAAGTATAACTTACTCCTCTTTGTTTACTTCTCAGCAGCTTTATAGTTTCAAGATATGAGCAAAAGATATATGGTATTTCCATTTATAAAAATATCCTAGGGCTTTGAGTTTGAATCTAGAATACTGATTGGTTTTATTGCCTTTTAATTCTATAACACAAAGTCTGCTAAGCTTCACTGAAACTAGGATTAGTCACAGTGTGTACCACATACTTTGGTTTCAAGAAAAGAATCCTAACAATGTAAATGATCTTGCAATAAGTATCACGATGTGCTGGCTGGCCTGGCAGCAAATATTTATTTCCCAAATAAGAATTCACCGGATTTCGTGAAGGGTAGTTATAGCAGAGCCTATATCCACAAAGAGCGTCTGACTTTACTCCCACCCGAAAGTTTCTGCACAGCAAAGGAAATTATCAATAGTGTAAAAAATTCAGATAGGAGGCTCATAGCCAGAACATACAGGGAACTGAAGAAAAGGAAGCCCCTCAAAACCAAAGACCCTATTGAAAAATGGGCAGAAGAAATGAACAGGCAGTTCTCAGATGAAGAAATTCAAACGGCCAATACATGAAAAGAGGCTCAACATCCTCAGTCATAAGAGAAATGCAAATCAAAACATCACTAAGATACCATCTAACTCCAGAGAGATTGTTGTATATCAAGAACATAAACAGCAATCAGTGCTGGCCAGGCTGTGGGGAAAAAGGAACCCTCCTGCATTGCTGGTGGGAACATAAAACTGGTACAACCACTATGGAAAGCAGTATGGAAGTCTCTCAAAAGACTGAAAATGAATGTCCTCTTCCATCCAGTGATACCTCTTCTGGGAATATTCCCAAAAGAGTTAGAAACAACACATAACAGAGATACATGTATACCCATGTTCACAGCAGCACAACTAACAATAGCTAAAATGTGGAAGACACCAAAACACCCATCAACGACCAATGGATACACAAATTGTGGTATTTATACACAGTGGATTACTACTCATCTACAAAGACAGATAGGCTTTTGAAGGTAAATGGCGGCAACTTGAGACCATCATGCTTAGTGAAGTGAGTCAGAAGCAGAAGGTGAAATATTGAATGGTTTCTCTGATATAAGAAAACCATATCACAATTATTTCATGGAACTTGATGTGGAAAATAATGGTAACTGGGGGCGGGAAGTGGGGAGGGTCAAAAAGAGAGAAGGGAAGCATTTGCAACTTTGCCATGATGTGTATGTGCGCAAAATACCCAAGATCAATGTAAAGTTTATGTTTTGCACTTATACATATCAATAAAATGGGGGGAAAAATCTAGACATGTTTGCACGTCTCCCATAAGTATTTTCAAAAGGGTATTGGCAGTCTTTTACCAATGAAATAACGTTTATAAAAGAATGTTGGAATACTTTTACCAATCAATACTAATTATTCTCCAAAGCTTTATATTTCAGTATTTTCCTAATTAAATGTTACTTTTGCTGTAATGGGTTAACATCAGCAACACATCATTAACTGCCTCAAAAATCCTCAAATAATAAGCATCTATCCTTGTCTGTAGGAATTTTAATACTAAAGTCAAATGATGATATTATCTAACCACATCCAGATCATTGTCCAGGTACTTTTGAAGTAGTAAGTGAGAAAAAAAAGAGAAAGAAGAAAAAGAAAGTAGAAAAACATAGACAAATCATTTCTACTTGCTAAAAATAATTAAAATACATACAACAGAAAACACCATATCCACAATGTTAAATAAGATACTATGATCTGATCAATTACCATCTGAGCACGAGTATGGACCATACCGCTCCAAGAGATGTCTGCTGAGATTTATCTGCACAGAGGCCCTGCCCTGTGAGACCAAAACCTACCTGTTCCACAGCTCCTACCCCAAGGAACTTTGAAACTTATCTTGTGACAATTCCCCTACAGATATTTATGGGCAAAGAGTATGAAAACTAGCACTACATAACAATCAGAAAAGGTTCACAGGTCTAAAAAGTTAGGTTGGCCCTGGGAGAAGATGACAGACCAAGAATTTTACAGATGGAGACATCAGCAACTCCAGCGGTTCAAAGACAGAAGCTTTAAAGCATTCTTTTTTTTTTTTTTTTCGTGAGCCTGAGTAAGGTAAACATGGCGGGAACCTAGCAAGAAATGAAGCCAAACATGAGAGAGATGAGAAATAAATGAGCCATTTACTCACGTTAAATAAAAAGTTGGTGTCCTTTACCTTTCCTGTTAAACCCATTTCATTAGTCTCACACGTGCTGCATAAAACCACTTAATTACTCTGTGAGTCAATTTATTCCCCGTAAGTTCTATGTCTATGGACTTCTCTGTGACTCCAGCAGAACCAATTTGGACATAGTAAAGGAGAGGAATTCAGGCTGTAGTGAGAGTAGAATTGAGTACTTTACAAAAAAAGTAAAAGAGTTCAAAATATTCTTGCAAAAGTTTCTACCGCTCAAGCCAACTTCTGCATGCCTAGTACAGGCACTGTGCTAAGAGCTGGCATGGAAGGAACTGTCAGTCAGCAAAGTGACACACCATCCATGAGGTCCCTCTGGGAAAACTGAGTTAAAGAAATGCATGAACGAATTTACATAAGCAGCTACATCAGGAATCAATTTTTAGGGCATATGCGGAGATCTGGAGTATTATTTTGGGGGACATGAGTCTTCTTTCTGAGAATAACTGTCTTACGGTGAGATATCCTCACGTGCGCGGCAAATGTAAATGGGGAAAAGGTAAAGTCATGGTAGTCAGAAAAATTAGCTCCTGACACTAAGAACCACGGGACGCAGGCAGAAATGACAGCTGTTCACTACCATCGCCTCGTACACCGAGGCAGTCCATCCTCAGACTAGAGAAAGACATACAACTTTCAATTCAAAAGACTGAAAACTGAATACTCTTGACTTTAGGGGCGACGAGGTCTCCTAATGCAACACGGAAGCAATCATTAACAACATGGAAATGAACAGAGCCACATTTCAACAAAACTGTATTTACGGTGTCCAAAATTCAATCTGCTATCATCTTCATGCGTCACAAAATACTGTTCACATTTTGCTTATTTTTAATCATTAAAAGACATGAAATGAATTTTTAGTTCATTTACCTCAAAAACACAGGCTCTGACCACAAAAATACAAGCTTTGCTTATCACTGCCTCAGAGTAAACGCTGGTGACAGAATGGGGGAGGGGCTAGTCGAGTTCATTTCAATCTCTCTCCCCTACAGTATGGAGCCTCATTTGAGATGAATATGCTTCAAGGAGTGTACAAACACCATTCAAATGTGTATACAAGGTGGCGTATGTGACTAGGTGCAATGACAAAGCCCATTTCGAAGGAAGGCTTGATAGGAAAACCTTTTAGATCTATTGATTAAAAGAAAAGATGAAATGTCAGATCTGAAGAACTTTATACTATATACTACTACTTTATACTGTCTACATCAAATGATCAGGTAAGACTATTGGCGGGGCTAACCTGCCCTGAACAGCCATTCATGAATGAACTCGCTGATATCTGCTCTTCATTTAATGCTCATTTATCTAGTTTTTCAGAATTATTAGAACCGCTTATTACTATTACTAAGATTAGAAAGCCTCCGCCATGTACTGGGTGTTTTGCTAAACTGTTTAAAAATATTATCACTTAAACCTCACAATGATCTTCTAAAGTGGGTACCATTGATTTTTTTTATACAAACTGAGGCTCAGAAAGATCTTAATATTTTAAGTATCCCACTATGTCTCCCCTACCCCCTCAAGTCCACACTTACTAAGAAAATTCACTAACTTCAATTACCTTTAATACCCAGGTGATTCTCAGATTACCTGGAAAATAACAACAAAACTTTCCAGTCAATGTCGCAACATTCAGTCATGAGTTAAAAATATGGTCCCTTCTCAGTAATCATCTCCTAGTAAACAGGAACATTGTTCACACCCAGATGTGACATTCTCCTCCTCTCTGTTGTCCACAAACTCTCAGAAAAAAAGAATTTATTCAACATCTGAAGGTCAGACTCATTCGGCTCATTCCAATCTGTTTAGTATAAACTTCCTATAATGGTCGCCTAAAGGGTTTTCTTTATTTTACGATTTTATTTTGAACATAAAAAAGCAGAATAAGAGGAAAAACTAAAGTTAAATTAATACATGCAGTGAATTAAAACCCTGCCTGGCATGTATCAATTGTTCAATAAACTGTTGCTATTATTGCAAATGATTTTACCAATATGACTAAACTCAAAAAAGATTAGACAATATTATACTAATATACTCACAACGAGTTTGTAAGTAGTGATAAAACTGCACTGGTTTTATTCGCCTTTTTGCTCTTCTGTGCTTAAAAATGTGAAAAATAATAAAATAAACCAAGAAAAATCTTTTTATAACCATTGTGTTAAATGAGGATTTATTAAAATTGCTTATCTATTTAAATATAATTAGACACATTTCTCATTTTATCTTCATCTACTCAAAATATCCTGACATCCATTTTGAAATTGATTTCATGCTTAAAAATTAGTACAGTTAAAAATAATTATCACCACACGTAATTAGTTGAACTGTTAGGACTGTACGTCTGGAAGGCACTTATTAAATTTACTTCTCCAATTCCTGAGACACAACTCAATTACAAAAATTAATTCCACTCAAATTAACACTTTTTTCCTCTGAAGCCAACCAAAAACCTATATCTGCATCTTAGTCAAACTCAAAATTTACAGTGAGAGCAAGGAAAAGAACAAAAATAGAGCAGCTGGAGTATGTTTGAAAATACTACTCCTTTTTAGGGCATCTGCTCAGAAGACGAGTTACTATAGCTGAATTGGATGTCTATGAACAGGAGTGAATTCCTATGCCAGACAGCAACAGTAAATAAAAGAAGCCATGCTTACATTCATTTGATGGTTTTGCAGACCAGAGGACCATTTCTGGCACCATTACTGTGCACTCAGGAGCAAAGAACATGAAACATCACGTTCCTCAGAATGTTTTCCTTGTATTAGTAAGGGAATCAAATAAATGAGGTGCAGATAAATTAAGTTGAACCAAAATTTCTTTTTCCCCCTTTTATATGTGTGTGTGTGTGTGTGTGTGTGTGTGTGTGTGTGTGTGTGTTTGTGCAAAATTTAAGGTTTACAATGGAGTTGAGCATTTTGTGCACATACGCATCCTGCCAAGGACACAAGGGCTTTCCCACTCTCTTTCTGTCCCTCCCCCCACCTTCCCCTCCCTCCCTTCTCCCCCACCCTGCCCCTCTATTTCACTTTGTTTTTCGTTTTAAGTTCCATAATAGTTGTGATCCAGGACTCTCATATCAGAGAGACCATTCGATGTTTCACCTTCTGCTTCTGACTCACTTCACTAAGCATGATGTTCTCAAAAATTTCGACCCACAGTAGCTTCCAGTTTCTGAAGTTCTGGGAAGAGATGTGAATTGTTCATAAGAATATTTGGCTTCTGTTATTAATAATCAGCAGGCCCAAGAAAATTATTTCCATCTCTAAAGACTAAGATAAGCTTCCCGTCCAGCAACTATCAACTGTTTTGTGCAGGTAAATGCAGATGCAGAGCATCCCCACTATGCAGAGTTACAACGAAAATAGGGAGAATATGACAGATTGGCTGGCTAGAAAGGGCTCAGCAAACCCTGAGCAAGGGGAAGACGTTCATTTTCTTGGGGTAAATGCAGTATGATTTCAGGAGATGCTCACACAATTTTTTTTAAAATCATTTGCTTTACCTGTCTGAATTTCAGGAAGCATACTGAAAAAAAAAAAGATTAGCAGAAAAGGTGATTTGATATTTTGGATAGTTTCTTGGCATGGCTATATTTAGAAACAGTGGGAATGTTTTTAAAAAGGCCTTGAACTTAGACAAATTACCTTCATTAAGCCCTAGCTTTTGAGGTATGAATTACAATTTTATCACCATATATTTTATATTTTATCACTGTATATCATTACATATTATTAATTCTTGATGGTAAATTAAGGGCAATTTTGCTAGTTTCAAGTTTAGTTTCATCCTGAGAAGCTAGTGATATGCCTTGGAAATTTGGGAATTCTTATTAACCTACTCTGAAATCAAACACCCTAAGTCTAGCTCAAAGTTCTCAGCCTATTTATACTTTTGCTAATACAATCTTATAGAATAATTAATTCTATATAATTTTAACTCCAATACTGGACCCTCATAAATCTTTTATTCTCCTGGTTATAAATTTCAAAATTATTTAACTTCATAGAAATATTTGCCAAAGGTAAAATAAAAAGAAACATTTCAGAATAAAGTAAGAAGAGGATTTGATCATTGCCTTGGGAATGGCTATTATCAGTAGATTCAAGAAAACCAGGCAGATGATCAGTTTTCTTCAACAAGAAGAATAATATTTATGTTATAAAAAAGTCAAGTCCAACAGTAACCAGTAGGCAGAAATAGGTGAGCTTCAATAAATCAAGAATGTAGGCCTCAGGTTGGGGCGCTGCTCAGGGGTACAGCACCTACTTAGCATTTCTGAGGCTCTATCTTTGATTCCCCGAGCCACATTAAAAAATATAGACAATCATATTTTATCTCTGAGTCTTAACTAACATGGTGATATGATTTCAAAGAATCTTAGTGCTATGTTCAAAACCTGGCAAGAACACTGGAGATGTTCAGAGATACAGAAGGCAGTCCCAAGGGACAAAACTAATGTGGGCCATTAATGTGAACCGGTGCCTGCCAAAGTGGCCTGGGTTCCACATAAATATTCTCTGAGAAATGATTTT
This sequence comes from Ctenodactylus gundi, assembly GCA_004027205.1. Lineage (NCBI taxonomy): Eukaryota > Metazoa > Chordata > Mammalia > Rodentia > Ctenodactylidae > Ctenodactylus > Ctenodactylus gundi. The sequence goes on from PVKB01000050.1 coordinate 506,350, forward strand.
CAGATGATTTTTTCGATCCAGACTCAGCTAGAACTCCACTGCTTCTCACCAGTAATTTTACTTTTAACAATTAATTTCCTACAGCATCATCCTGTAACCTCTCGCTCCTTGCTCTTACCTCACTGCCCCTGAGAGGACGAGGGCCCATGAATCAGCCCTCCTCAGGTGCTAATATCTCCACTCCAAAATTCCTCAGCATTTTCACTATTTCCCCCTCTACCAAACTCAGGTAAAGAATCATCTTCCACCTCTCCAAGAATCAACTGGTACTCTTGAATTTCTTTTTGCTTTCTGGAACCTTGCATGATTAATTTAAAAAATTATGAAAAATGCGCTGATCTCTTACCCTGAGATGAAGGCGCGCGCACACACACACACACACCTACTTTCCTTGAGTATTTCTTCAGTTACACACATTCTACTACATTAAAAATGCTTAATAAAATACCCTGAATTTTAATAAATGTTGGGAGGATAACAGAAAAGTAAGTCACAGTTGTCTCAACCTCCGAATAGTAAACTTCCGAAAATTTAGTGTATAATATTTGTCCCTACACATCCATCTATGCAGTCCCAGCATCATCCATCGGAATAGCCTTTAGAGTGGTAGGGTAACCTCATCCCGTTGCACCGTAGGCCTTTTGCTCCACTCCTTTGGGTGCCCATGTGCAGCATATCCATGACAGGTGCCTATCCTGATTCCAAAGTCGAAGCGGTTGAGATCAGAAAATCACCCTGTCCCTAAGCCTGCAGGTCTACTCTTAACCCACAGTCTCTTCAGATTTCTACAGAATCAACTAGCTTCCCTTCATAATTTTCGCTTTTCTTGGAATTGTACCTCTTCCTCTTTGATCAGCCATCTTTTTCTAGATGCTACCCCATGTCCCACAGTCTCATTTGCTCCTCATCAGGGTCCCCAAAGGTGCCATTCCATCTTGGTATCTTAAGTTACCTCTGCATCTTACTCTGCAGCAACTGGCATTTCATTCATTAGCTACACTCAACCTCCTTCCTGCCATTATGGTCTTCCTCACTGAGTATTTGCACCTGCTTTCAGTTACAGCTTCCAAAAGTTCCCCTCGTGTTCTCTTGATCAAAAATACCCCAACAAATAATAAGTAAAGTCCTTTAGAGGGTGGCTGTAGCCTTGAACACAAGTATGTTCAAAATCTCTTTTCCATTATAGCTCATTTATATACTTTGGGATAGCCAAACCATATTTACATGGAGTAGAAATAATTTATTGAAATACACATATATTTTCCTCCCAGTATTCTTCTGACTTCTTCCCATAAAATTTTAGTATTTCAACAATCTCCATAAAATTACTTCCAAACATTGGGACCCAGAGGGTAGCAACACCAGTCTTCCATAAATTTCTCATCTCCAAAATAAGTACTATTTCCAGATCAGTGAGGAAAAAGAAGGTTTTTTAAGACACACAATAAAGAGAAGAGTTGAGATCCTGCAGGTACTCAGGCCCTGCTCCATGCATATTCTTGCAACAACAATGGAGAGAGACAGAGACAGAGAGAGAGAGAGAGAGACAGAGAGAGAGAGAGAATAAATCAAGAGATGAGTGTGACTGAAAGTTTATTGCTTTAGGTTCAGGCAGAGAAAAGGCAGGTCATTTTTCAAATCACTATACTTTTTCAGTTGTCTGTCCTTGTAAGGTACTCCTCTTTATAAATATATAAAGCCCCTAGGTTTTGCGTTTGCAACAAGATGAAGTTAGAGAGATCACTAGCCCAAAATGAGAACATAGAGGAGAAAAACAGAATTCTGTGAGTGCTGAAATACTAGATATTCAGAGGCAATTACAGAATTACAGGAGTCTGAACATGACTATGAAGGGAACATTAGGAGAAAGAGAAATTCTGATGGAAGATAAATATTGCGGATGCAAAGATATTAAAGAAACGTAACAAGAGATTTTTAGCACATATGTGCCATTTCCATCATCAGAGTATAATCACCAAATCCTACCAGTGTCTACGAAAATTATTCATTTAACAGAATTCTTCAGTTGTGAATGATTTTAATAGGTCTTAATCTGACAAAACGGTGGGAAGTCAACCCTCTCATTCTGTGTGTGCCCACACCCTGGGATTCTTGAAGGATATTTCTCATTCTACTTCTTTTGGTGACATACTTTAATGCCCCAGATTTTATTATGTCTGGCATTTACGTTTTCTCTTGTAGGTATCTGACCCATGTGTATTTCAAATGTGAACGATTTTCCTACACTGGGAATGGCAATTCTATTTTTTAAAATATCCACTGTGCCTTGTAGAGTGCTACAGATACAGCTAGTTGATAATATAAAGTAAAATAATCTGAGTAATTTCTATCTATAAAGCTGGTATTTTACATTTATAGGTGCTTTTTAAAATAAAACCTAGAAGTCCCATATAGAAATTATAATACCAGATGCACAGTGTTCATTCAACCAAAGATTTGTCCCAAGGGACTGCTGCCTGTGCCGCGGAGGGGCACCCACTTGGATCTTTGACATAGTTTTACAATTCGCATGGATTTATTTCTAAATCTTTAGGGCAGGAAGTACACACCATCTATTTCCAACATGTAATCCTGTCTCCTCTGCCCAGGAAAGCCCTCTGCTATGTAATCTTCCTGACTTATGTTTCTGAGGCCAGGCCTCCTCTTCTGAAGAAAGCTTCGCAAATCTATCTGGGTGAATCACACTTTTTCTGTATTTCCTCTGTGTCATTCTGACACTCATGCATTTGCTTTTATTAGAGCTGAAACATTTATATGGGACTTGTGCTATCATACCGTAACCCTTGAGGACAGGGACAGTATATGCATGCTTTTATTTTCAGCTCTTATTCCCAGTTCTGCCACGGTGCCTAGCATGTACTAATCACACAGACATTTAATAAATTTTTTCTGAACTTGAATTCTAACTCTTCCTTTTAGTTAGTGGTTAAAAGCATGGGCTCTGTCACCAGGGAAGCTGGATTTAAATCTAGGCCCAATACAGGAGTGGTGCCATGCCCGCAGTCATAGCTAGCTACTCAGGAGCCTGAGGTGTCTGAGACAGAGGGACATCCGATTCCACAGATCTGAGGCCAGTCTGCACAGTTCTGGGAGACCATATCTCAAAAACCAAAACCAAATCAAACCATGACAATAAATGAACCCAGGCTCAATCACCTGTCATGGGATGCTGGCAAGTTACCTAATCTAGCTCCGCCTCAGTTTCTCTGACTTTAAAATGGGAATAATGATGACAACTGTGCCATGGAAATACAGAGGGACCATGTAGAAATACACACACACACACACACACACACACACACATAACTTAAGGGTGCATAGAGAAAAATTAAAGATTCAATCAAAAAATGTGTAGCTGAAATGAATAGACTCTTATCAAAAGAAACACAGCCAATAAGTACATGAAAAAAAGTTCATCATCTTTAGCCATTAGAAAATATAAATCAAAACAAAAATGAGTTTCTACCATACTTCAACAAGAATGACTACCATAAAGAATTCAATAAACAATAAATGCTGGCAAGGTTGTAGGGACAAAGTAGCTTGTTAAATTGTTGACAGGCATGTTAACTAGTAAAGCCACCATGGAAATCAGTATAGAGATTCCTCAAACATTACAAAGAGAAGTTTCATTTGAACCAGGTATTTATTTACAAAACAATTAATGACATCATTTTAGAGTAATTTATGCACACTCATGTTTATAGCAGCACAACTCAAGATGTCTAAATCCAGGAAGTAGCCTATGTCTCCCTCAGTGGATGATTGGCTAAAGAAAATGTGGTATATACATATAATGGAATACTACCCTGCCATAAAGAAGGATAACTCTGAGCCTTATGTAGAAAAATGAATATACCTTGAGATAAATATCTCATGGTTTTTCCTGTATGAGAAACTCAACATATGAATAACTTGAAGAGCAAAATAAAAGAGGGATGACAGGAAATAGGCAGGTAGACTGTGGAGATGGGAAGGAGTTCTGGGAACCAGGGGAGATGGGAGGTCAGTGAGCAGATTGGGAATTATTTATTTACAATTAATAAGAGATATGTTTATGCACCAATTCTGTAAGTAGCACTTAATTACTAGGCATTGCAAAAAATATTCTAATCATAGGGAAAAAAGAAAGATCTCTAGACAGATAAAATTGTTGTTTTCATTCACATATAGATGACTGGTCATTCTTATGATAATTACTATCACAACTTAAAGTGTGCTTAGGAATGACTCTTCACAATTCTGTGAACACATCTCACTAATGCCTTCATTTATGAGTGAAAAGAGAATGAAAATTTACCACGTACCACACAGTTAATAAAGGTGAGGGAATAAGTTCTCATCCCACATGAGCTGGGCTGCTAAACGAACATTAACCAAAACCTTTCGTATTCCATAGCCCAGCCTTAAGTTTATCTAAAGATTAATTATGTTCCATAATATTTCTGGCACAGGGTCTTTTTCCTAAAATTTCCCTCTCCTCAACTAATTCACATAATTTCAAGCTAATTCAGCTACTGATTGCTGAAAAATTATTTTAGCTATATGCTTAACTGGCTGAAGGCATATAGGTATATTTACTGTACAAGCATCTTTGTTTTTGGAAACTTCCTTGTTTATGTCGTTCTCCTAGTTTGCATATAGATAAATGTTTGCTTAACTTGACACAGCAATACATAATGGCTACAATGAGCTGGGGGATTCTGTACACATATGCACTGCATTAACAATCCCTTCTCCTTCCCAGTTTTGGTCCTCCAGCACCCTCCCTATCCCCCTGACTCCCACCATCACACTGATTTAATTCTATGAAATGCGTATATTCTGGGTTTCTGAGACTAGAGAAACCCTATGATATTTAGGTTTTTGTGTTTGGCTCACTACACTAAGCATGACGGTCTCAAGCTGTGACCACTTATTTACAAAGGCTTCACATCTGTCTGTCTTTCTGGAAGCATAGTACACACTGTGTACACACTCCACATTTGTTCTATGAAGTTCAAATGTCCAAAAAATATATGAAAATATGTTCAATGTCCTTAGCCATTAGAGAAATGCGAACCTGAAGAACAATAAGATATCATCTCACCCCAGAAAGAATGGCATATGACAAGAATTCAAATAACAATCATTGCTGGAGAGGTTATGGGGAGTAAAGGAATCCTACTTTGCTGGTGGAAATGTAAGCTGGCACAACCATTGTGGAGTGTAGAATGGAGATTCCTCACAAGGCTGAAAATAAATATTCCATTTGAGCCAACCATACTTCTTCCGGGTATCTTCCCAAAAGAGTTAAATGCAGCAAACAACAGAAACGCACATGCACCCCTGTTTACGGCAGCACGACTAACAAAAGCAAACATGTGGGAGATGCTGAAATAGCCACAACTGACCAATGGATACATGCTCCTAGTTTAAAGGATACTATATTCTCAAAGGTTACTCTACCTTTCATTATGGATAGTGTAGAAGAGGAAATTTTAAAAATTAATAAGATTTATATTTAAAATAGTCTGTAAGATTAAGTACACATATAATTGAAGAACAGAAAATTATTTACATTTGTTATATAAAATAATACATAATAAAGCACAGTTAATTATATATTTATATGTCTACAATCTACATAAATTACATTTATTTGCATATATACTTTTCTACGTTCTTGAATTCACTGAATTAAAGTAGTTGATTTTGAACAAAGATCAAAAATACTCCTTTGGTTACATTTGTGACTATAAATGCAAAAACAAAATGACATGTCGGAAATCTACCACTCCAACTAACCTTTATTTCTAAGTGCATTTACACATTTTCCCAGTTTTCTGTCATCACCGATGGTGCAGGATAAAGCAACTTCGGGTGGGTCTCAAAAAGGCTTCATCTAAGAGAAGTTCTTTTTCTTTTCTTACATTAAACCTAATGAAACATTACACCAAACATCGTACATTCGCTCCACAGAATATCAAGCCTGTTTTCATCTGTAAGTAATACTAGTTGTCTCCTTCAAATCAAAATTTTCATAAATTGATATTATTATAAAAGCATTGTAACCAATTATCCATTCACTTGCAGGACCCCCCAGAAATGCTTTCTAGTCCAAGACCATTGATATTTTTTTCCTCATGGTAGACAACAGTCAAATCAACCAGGTTAGTTTTTATTTAAGTTGGGTATAAACTAAATAGTTTATCTGATGTGAACGGCCTAGAGAAGAGGTTAGAGAATTTTTTTTTTTTTAATGAGGAAACTTGTCTATAGTTTTGTAAAGACTAAAACTGTTGTTTGAGTGAAAGGAGGTCTGGAAATTAAGAGCTGTGGAAATATCAGGTGGTATAAAGTTAAACATCCTAAAGGAAATTTCATGGGAAATTAAATGAAAGAATATGTCTTGGGTGGGTGAGAAAGAATCTTGAAACATTGATTTGATAGTCACATGAAAAGCTGAATCAATTAAAAACTCAGATTTCTGACAATAAGACATTCTGAATTTTGGTGAATGTCTATAAGAATGAGGAGTTATAATCATCGATGGAGGGAAAAAACAAGTCACCAGCATAAGGTCTAGGATGAAGAAAATACAGTGTATGCACTGACGCTGAGACGAGGGATAACTGAGGATTACTAGTACTTGGCATTTGCCTGAGAAAAATCACAGTGAAGGAGACCTAGGGATAGATTATCAAATCACAGGAAAAAAAATGGTGTAGAAAGAGAGTCATAACATTTTACACCTCCCAAGTTTACAGGAGGCTGTGCAGTTTGACCCATCTCATATACAAACTGAGTACGAAGAGAAGTCAAAATCCATGCACTGAGTCACTGGAGGATAAAGCCATTTTGTCGCTGTGCTTTCATAACCCAACATTCTTTTGTGCCCATACGGTCCACATAAAGCTTGGAAAGTGAGTATTCTGTGAAGGTTATTAACGACGTAATTTCTGGGAGGGCAGTTGCAATTTGGAAGTTAATACATGACCATACTGGAATAAAACTTAAGTGAGTAAAGTACAGAGGCTGACTGTTTCCACAGCAATCACCGAAACCTAGTACCAACAAATATGGGCCATAACTATAGTTCTGTGGCAAACCTAAAAGAACTTTATTCTACTCAACCAAAGAGAGAGTTTGGACGTAGACAGGCCATCTCATATCTACAGCATTTTCCATAGAGAACACTGGCTGTCTTAAATGACGTGAAAGGAGCCTTCTACTTAGTCAACATGATGAAGCATTCTGAAGACTGGTATTAAAGCCATCCGCACACTCCACGCCACGCAGAAGAATAGGAACAGGTTCTCACTCTGTCGCCCCTGCTGTTCCTGAACTAACTACAGAGCCCAGGCTGCCCTTGAACACAAGCAATCCTGCCTCAGCCTACCAAGTACGGGGATTACAGGCCTGTACCACCACACCCAGCTATTATGTGGGCCTTTTGCTTCCAAGGCAAGCACTCTAAGACCTAAGCTACCTCAACCACTGTGCAGCATAATTATGTATGTCAAAACTAGCAAGTAGAAACTATTGCCATGAAAGAAAAGAACAAATAAAAATTGCTCCCTACTCTTACTCTATAGAATTCTCTCACCAGAAGGACAAATGCTTCTCCTAATGACAAAGAGCGGGACGGCTTATCTTACTGGGATGGAAAAACGGCAGATCTCTTAAGGGAATGCTAGACAATCTAGGTTTTTAATCCTATAGTTTTAAAATAAACTTTGATTTAAATCAATTACTGTATGTATTACTTCACTTTCTAAATCACTTAAAATTCCCCATTTCTACTTTCTTGGTCAATATATCCAGTAGAATGCATAATTTAAAATAGTTAATTTCCAGATGCTGCATTAGTTATTAAAATAATTCATGAAGGCTTTATCACATAAGTGAATATAGTAACAAGATATAGGGTTTTTTTTATTAACAAGTAGAAAATGAAATTGATAGATATAAGAGGAAAATGGTTCTGGCAATTCAAATGGATTCACCATTTTACTTACCTTTAGTTTCCCACAGCACTGAGCATAGTTATGAGTTATGTAATCAAATATTATATAATTTAAGTAGCGTTTTATATTTTACAGCACACAATTAATCTCAGATGCATTTGTACATGTATACAAACCTTTTAAGATTGATAAGCAGTGGAAAATATTTGAGACACAGACTTGTATTAAAACGTTCATTCATTGCATGAATTCACTGACCTATTTTTCTAAAATAAATGTTGCTTCCAGGCTTTTATTTGCATTGAAACTCTAACAAACACATCCAATTATATTCTCAAGACTACTTCAAGTTGCACAACTGACTTTCTTTTCTATAAAAAAAATGGGCCTATCCTAAATTGGAGGTAATTGAATCATGGGATATTTTAAAAAGCAGAATCCTGTTGCTTTTCTTGCACATAAATCAATTTGGATTTCTAATACTTCTTTGCATTTCCTTGAATATTTATAAATATGCCTTTAATTTTTTTTAACTCAAAGGCCAGTATTTGGCCACTTTCAGATCAAGGAAGGACACTTTCTTCAGACAGCTGCACAGAAAAACAAACAAAACAATAAAACAAGAAGACCCCTTATATTTTACAGACTCCTTAAGGCAAGAAAATACATTTTCTTTGCAAAGAAAACCAAATACAAACAGCAATCCAATCAAATGCTCCAGCATGTAGACAACTTTTCATTTTCCCATCATGAACCTGAGATGACTGAGGTGAGCGCACTGCACTCACCTGTCTGGCTAAGCTGGGATGTGCTTCTGCTCCTGCGGGACACGATGGCCACCACCTTGGCGCTGAGGCTGGACCTGCGCTTCTTCCCGCCGGCTCCGACGGTGCCCACGGCTGTGTCCGACTGGCTGCCATCATTGTGCTCCAGTGTGTAGATCTCGCCACTCATGCTGGTGCTCTTCAGGATGGCTCTTCCTGAACTGCCCATCCGTCTGCCTTGCATTTTGGGGGTAAATGAACTATATTTACAAAGTAAAAACATACATGCAACCATAAATCATAGGTCAGCAACACTCTACCTAAATAAATCTATTTATTTTTGAAATAATCCAGGAACATTTTTAGGGGGAAATCCAGTACAGAAGTAGTTCTAGAGTTACAGATATTTTAGGATCACATCACTTTCCACAATGTTTACAAGGCACAGTTTAAAACGACTCCATTTGAACAGAGTAGCCTACAAATTTTTAAAAGATAAATATGCGTGGGTGCACGCACACATACAGTGCTATCCATATGAAGGTAATACTAATGGCCCTCTTCATTTCACATTTTCTCAAATATTTTCAAAACCTAATATGACAATCACCAGCATTCCAATCATGTCTTTTTCTGTTCCTTGTTTTGAAATACAACATATATACTAGCTATTATGGACTCGATAGTAATGATGACACTTAACATGTGAATCAAAATAAATCCTAGTATTACCACGAATGATACAACAGAAAGCCCTGGGAAGATGGAGCATGTCACTGATCACATGTATGACGAATGTTTTGTGAGCACAGAAGGTAGTAGGAGGTGAGTTCAGGAAGATGGGAGAGCAAAACAGGGAGCTTCAAGAACTTTGGGAAAAGATAAGCGTGGTTCTTAGTAGTTTCACTAGATGTCAGTTGAAAATTCAGACTTTCATTTGATGAAAATAATTCAACTTTTAAAAAAAATCTTAGTTGCGTCCCTTAAATTTCCCTGCATCAAAATTTTAGTAAGACATTTTCTTTTATTCTAATAAGCTTTTTACTAACTCAAAATTACACAAGTTAGCTACAAATATGTTATTTCATTTTATGTAGTCTGACCAGTCTAAAACTTATGAGATCTATACCCCCACTCCAACAAACTTTCTTTTCTGAGAAATATTCAGTAATTTTTTTCTGTGCCTTAAAATATTTCAGTGCATTATGTAAATCTGTGCTTGTTAGTAAGTCTCCTCATACTGCCTGTTTCTGTACACTGACTGCAGAATTCTGACAGAAGATCTTTACAAACTTCAAATTGGCAGTTTGGTCAATTTCTCAGTAATAAAGTCAATTCAAAAGCAAACACATGCAACTGAGAAACCAGTAGTCTCTTATCTCTCATCAATTGTTTTTCAGCATAGTTCCCACAACAGCTATTATTCCTTTTATAATAATGTATGCACTAATTAACATATATTTTTATTTACTCCATTAATTTCTTAAAAATAGAACTCTATTACATCTCTCAATTTGCATTTTGAAATCATTTCTCAAAAATACTGTTGTGAAATATGGTACAATATTCCTTATGTTAATGAAAAAGTTTACAAGTATCAGGAAATGACTTTTTAAATATTTATATCATGAAAATTTAAGATGAACTGGAAGAGATCGAAAGGTTTCTATAACACGGATACTGAATTATAATGACACAATGCTTTACCATGTTGAAAAGTAAGAGTTCTAAAAAAAATCTGAAGAGCAAATGTTACAATTTGGTGATGCCAAGTTAAGAAATTTTACTTAAAATAATTTTGCGAATAAAATTTCAGATATGAATTCTCCACAAAATAGATTATTTGTTTAGGTGACTGGAGTCATTCTCATATGATATGAGGTGCTATAGTTTGGATCTGGAGTGTCCCCCAGAAGCCTCACGTATCCGGATGCATGGGTGAAGCATGGAACTACGTGCTGTTGTGAAGTAGTGCCTGGCTGCACGGGGCAGATGTTTGGGGCCGGAACCAGGGAGGCTGTGTCAACGTGCTGAGATTGGGGTTTGTCCAGGGCACAACTTTCAGGTGTTTGTTATTGACTTATGGGCCAAGAAGTGAAGGAGGGGCACCCACCCCGGGTGTGGGGAGCCCAACTGACAGCTTGAACTCAGTAAAGGAAGGAAGAAGAAACATTGTTGTGAAACTGGGAGCTAAAAACATTCTTTAAATTGTAAATGTTGGATATTCTGCCATTGCAATAACAATTTAACTAACACATCAGGTAAGTAACTTCCTAAAGAATTTAGAATATGATTATGTTCAATGAGAAGGCATTAAGGCATTTTCAAATCTACGAAGTATATGCTCAGCCAGATGGATCTAATCACCCCAAAGCTTACCATTTTAGTTCAGACATACTTTCAGTTTTCCATTTTCTTAGCCTTTTATTTGTTCCATTTCTTTTACTTTTATTAATTAATTAATTTTTTGAGACAGAGTTTTGCTTTTTAGTCCAGACGGGTCCTAAACTCACAGCGTAGCCCAGGCTGGCCTGGAACTCCTGGCAATCCTGTCTTGAGCTTGCTAAGCATGGGCTCAAGCTGCTGAGGCACCCCCCGCCCCTAATCCACTGTTCCTTTTCTATTGCTTGAAAAAACTGTACCAATCATTTACGTGTTCCTGAATCCTTTAAGACACATCTTATGGTCTTTTTTACAAATCCCTAGCATCATGAGTATCATTTCCCTGACTTTTATTTTCTATTTTGTACTAATAATGTTGAGATTCTGATATGACAAACAGTAGATGAGCTACAGCACTCTTCCCGACACAGAATGAGTACATACCAGGTAGGAAGAAAATGCAGTGATTCAGTAATATGAGAGCAGTGTACAATATACCCCATTTTAAAACTTCAGTCTAGTAGTGCATCTTTCTTTGTTGTGTCCTCCTCTTGTCTTACCTATTAACATTTTGCAGGAAAAATATCCTCAAAGATTGATTTATATATCCTGTTCTCGCCTTCTCTAGTGAATTACAGAGTCAGGTTTATCTCTACCAGGTCACCAAACCTACTTTGTTATTCAAATCAGCAATCTAGCAGAGGACAATGCAATAGGAGGTAGTTTTATTTACCTACAGTACCTTATCAATTTTGTATCTATCTTCAGACTTTAGCATTCATTTTCCTAATGCATATATATATATATATATATATATATATATATATATATATATATGCTATACACTATAACCTGCCTCACTCGGGACATCCTTATAACCTGCTCGCCAATCTGCTGGCTTTCTCTCTAATGAGTTAATTAAAACTTCAGCACGAGCTATGTATTTTTCTGATTAATGACAAAAATTAAATTTTGATAGTATGGAAGTTCAAAACGATGCCCAAACAAGTTCCCTACTGGAGCTAATTAAGCTGCGTTGTCTGAGTGAGCACTTTTGGGACTAAGCCCAGAAATATTTTCCTTGCTTTATAGATTTGATTTTAAAAAGCAGAAATGTAACCTTTTTGTTTTCTTTTTTCTAACTCTGGTTCTCAGTTTATGTTTTGTTTTTATTTTGTTCGCCTCTAGTTCTGGTATTGGAAAATTTGGCTCTGAGTTTCACTATGCTTGTGACCATAACACATTTTCAGCTAGTGGCAGCAACAATAGAGAACCTATCTACAGATGGAATCTGTTAAAAGGCAAGCATCAGAGATATGTGGAAAATTCGGTGGCAGAAGACAGACAATCTGGTTTGTTAGGCTTTTTGCACATCTGTGTATATGCTAGTACAATTTCACACTACTCAAGAAAACATCCTGCACGCGCTGAACAGGAACAATGCCATAAACCTGATGTTAGGCTTCCATGCTAGTTTTAGTTGTTCAGCAGAATGGAAAAACTGGAGATTTTATTTCTCTTTACTAAAAGGAATCTGATAATTTCAAATATTTCTTATTTTTGTGGTCACTAGAGATATCTATCTGAGCAGACAAATGTCAAGGTATCTTACATAAAATACAGTTCCAGTTCCAACTGATCTGGATAATGAGTAACTCTATGTTTCTACCATAAAGAGCTAAAGAATGCCAAGAAAAGAAAATGAACCTCTTCTAATTCTTAGAATATATTAACTTTTAAAAAAAATGTTCAAAAGAAATTGAAATTTTAGATGAATTTAAATCCCACAAAGTGGAGTTATCAAAGTATTTAATTTTGGATGCACAGCTTTGTGCAAATAATAGTAAGGTTTCACCTCACATGCACTGGCATATCTATGGTTTGAATAAAGATATTCCTTTATTGTTGAGAACCGGAGTAACCAAAACCTCCAACACTAGAGGTGGAAATGTGAAATTATGCTAGTGCTTTCAAAACAACTCGTCTGTTTAGTTAAGCTTAGAGTTGTCACATGATCCAAAAATTCCATCCAAAAATTACACATGAAGCTCCCCAGCAAGTCAGTAATTTCGTTACTAAATTTATACTCAAGAGAACTGAAAATACATCCATACAAACACATGCGTCAGCTTTATTCATAACAGAAGAAAAGTGAAAACAACCCAAATTATCAGTCAATTGATGAATGGAGAAATAAAACATGCTATTCTATACAACGAGCTATTAACAACCGTAAAATGAAATACTGATTTATGCAACAAGGTGGATGAAGCTGAAAATAAACTACACAAATGAAGTCAGAAATAAATACTATGTATGGTACAATTCCATCTAAACAGAATGTCTAACTGAAAAGCAAATCCGTAACATATATCAGTGGTTGTCTGAAACTAAAAGGAACTATGATGACTGCTGATGGGTGTGAGCTTTTGAGTATGACTAAAAAGTAATATAAATAATACAGCAAAGGTTAATCACTTTATAAATGTACTAAAGTTACTGAATTATATACTTTGTAGAAGTGACCCTCATGGCGTGGATTATACTCCAGTTAAAACAAGTTTTATGCCTTTTTCTAGAGTTTATCAATCTGGAATATAAGAACACAAATTTTACTTTTTAAGATTAAAATTGTTTTTTTTTCATGAAGAGACTAATTATTTCAAAACTCCTTCCTAAAACAGATTATATTGGTTTTAGATAATGAATAAGCTAAAATTTTTCCCCATGATGCTTAAGATGATGTAAAATAACATAACTAAATTGAATTCTAATTCTCAAAAAACCTCTGATATCAACAGTATTTACATTGGTTAGCGTGTACTTCATATGCAGAACAAATACTCGCAAAGCCTCAACATGGTCTGGTAGTTCACTGATGGTTTATAAGATCTTAGCACTACAGTTAGTGCACATGATCTACCCTGAACTTCACAGAATTTTGGAGAACTCATACTGATAAGAAGTGGAAATGATGCCTAGTGTTGACGATACTGGTTTGGCCTTACATAATACTTGGTAGGATATCATTAACCCTAAAATGGCAAGGATACTTGAAAATCTATATGTATGAAATTGATCAAAGATGGCATTAGTATTAACATATGATTGCTTTATATCATTTAATAAAAATACTGTCAAACTTTGATATGCTGTTGTCAGTGAAATACAGACTGATTTCAGAGATACTAAACTATAAGCAAGAGGTGTACAGTTTAGAATCAATGACATTATAATAATAAATAACTGAGAAACACATTTCAAACAATATGCTTATAAATTATTGATAAAAACAAAAATTAGAACACCAGGAGCTAACTTTCCATAAAGTAAACTAAAAAACACTTACTTATGAACAAGTGCTGGCTACATAAAACAATCAAATCTACACCATTACTTTCCAGATTCTTTTCTTCATTATTATAGTGTTAGGTGGCTGGCACAAAACTTTGGAACAAGATATAGGACTGAATTATCTCTGTACACAAATGCTAGAGTGCTTTCATTAAAGATGAGAAGCTGGATGAATGTGGGTCCTATTCTTAATTAGTGATGAAATTAGCCTAAAAACAAGTACAATCTATTCACAGATATTCAACAAACCAAAGAAAGCTAGGGTTCTATCCTAACTTCATAATAAAGTTATGAGGATAACGGTAATCTGAGACATAATAAACATATAAAGTTGCAACATACAATATAAGCTCACAAAACCATTTGCAAAATGGTGAAAATTTAATAATTATTTGAGTCATACACTTAAGTTTGGATCGATACTCAAATTACTATCTGCACAAGACAGACAAGAAGAGGAAATTTCTGATAATCACCAAGAAGCCATACTTCGATGTCTACTTTGTAATTCTCAAGGTTTATAAACACAGGCACTGATGACCGATAATCTGGAAGGCATGCAATGCTTCCTACTAGTTATTTGATAAAACTACTTTATCACAAGCAAAGTTAGCTGAGAAATGCACTCAGATTAGATCAGCTTTTAAATCCAGTCTCTTCTAATAGGTCAGAACTTCAGAAGGAATGGGCTCAGCAGTTTTTATTGAATTTCATGCTCACACACCTACTCCTGATGACTATATGGGAGACTCTAGGAAGCTCCAGTGTTGCAGTCTTACACACAGTTTGCTAGTTTGTTCCTAAGTCTCAGACTTATGTCTAGGTATTTCACTTTGCTGTTGGCTCATGAAATTGTTCATTTTTGTTTTATAATGACTTTGCATCCAGTGATTTTGCTAGACACATTTATTAATTCTAACAGTTGTTTTTTTGTGAATTGTTTTAGATGTCCATAATGACAGTTGGTTGCACTTCCAATTTTATGGCATTTATGTATCCACTTTATCTTGATGTATTTTTCACACTGCCAGATTCGGCTCTGGCTAGACCCTCTGAGAATTGCTGACGAGTTGCTCTGTGAGTGGCCTCAGTGCTTCCAGTGGGATGCCTGTTCTTTAATATGAAGAACTGTCACCTGCGGTTTTTTTAGGGTAGGAATGCTGACGACGCACTCTCTTAATTCACGGAGCTATCTGTGCATCAATCCATTATCTATTTATTTATTGCTCGAAAGACACTTTTGTGGGTCAACTTTTACCAAGCATACAATTGTTGGTTGTAAGTTATTTTTTCCCTTAGCATTCTTTTAGTCATTCTACCGATTTGAGGGTTTCATCATATGATGAAATTACATTGAGTCTTACCCCTGTTGAAGACAACGTATCTCTTTTTAATCCCTGAGACTCTTTTAAGAAAAACTTATTTTACTCAGTTTCGTATGCCATGGCAATGATGTTGATGGACTGCTTACCCTTCCCATACTGTGGGGCTTGTTAAGTTTTCTAATTTGTAGTTTGATGTCTTGCAGAGTGTTGAGAAGTCCCAGGCTACATCTCAGCACCCAGTGCTTGGCCTCTGTCACTTTCTCTTCTTCTTTGGGCTCAGCCTTCATGTCTGTTATCCTAGAATTCTGTTTTCTCTCTGTTCACAAATTTCTACATTTCCTACCTGACAGCTAAATACATCCTCAGTTTTGTTATTTCAAATATGCCATTGAACTCATCTATTAAATTGTTTTTATATTTTTAGAATTATGATTCTAAAAAAGTAAATGCCAGGTCTCTGCTGAGCATGCCCATCTTCCCCTGGTTTCACAGATATTTTACAGCTTCAATTTAATTACTCCTGTGCAACTTTTAAGCCACTCACTGTTTTGGGTATCACTCAAAAACCCGATTTGCCGAACATTGTGGATGATACCTGCAGAAACTCTGGGTAATACGACTTCCTCCAAAAAAGGAGTTGACAGATTTCACCTTTTTTTCCTGTACAAAGTTGGGGTGAAGGCCCCAGAAGAGTGTTAGTACTTATTTCCAGAATTTGGCCCATTTATGATTTGTATAAGAAATGAAAGGTGCTTTGTGGAGCTTGGGAGCCTAAACTCTGCCAATCCAGGGTCAGTAGCTGCTGGAACCCGTGTTTGGCTCCTTAGCTTTTTGGCTGCTCCTTTTTTTTCTTTTTTTTTTTTTTTTGAATTTTTCTCTTTGTACGTGCAAAACTCACTAGTTTTGATAGATGTACAGAAAATGTTAAAGCAACTCACTCAACATTTCTCATGTCTCTGTCAGCTGCTGAATTAGGGCAATCCTTTCTTTAAAGGATTACTTCAAGACCCTGGCCAAACTCATTTCTTGAAGTCTGCATATTTCTATACCAAAACTAAAGAAAGGCTCAACAAAAAGGAAACTAAAGGCCGATTTCAACACTCACCAACATACCTGATAGCAGATAAAAGAAATTAAAAATCATATATCATGACCAAGTGGGCTTCACCTCAAAGATGCAGGGATAATTCAACATATGCAAATGAATAAATGTATGAAACACGGGGTTTTAAGGAAAACAGGTCTTATATTAGCTTGTGAGAAGCATGTGATAGTCTGTTGCCTTGCCTAAATTCACATAATCTACTTACATACAATAAGCTCTTTGTTATGGGTTCTAAGCTAAAGAAAATGTAAAGAAAGCAGAAAACAAAAAAATTACTAGAGAAAATAAAATTATCCATAAGAAATGCATCAATGTCCCTTCTAGGTCTGCAACTCTCCCAACTCCTTCATCAAATAAGACACATACTAGCCAACAGGAAAGCAGGGAATCCAGCCTTTGGCTGCTTGTCAGGACATAGTTGTGCTCAGTGTACTCAGTGGCTATTTCTCAAAGAAGTAACAGGCTGCAGTAAAGTGCAGTTTCTTGCCATCACTCTGGATAAAATCATAGTCCCCTGTTCAGCTGCCTGAAGTTTCTAGGTTCTTCTTCTTTAAAAATCATCAACAGAAATTGCCCAAATAGATGATCAGCCTATAAAATTGCCCAAATAGATGATCAGCATATAAAATTGTAAACTAACTGGAAGATAACAGCTTGCAGTTGGTTTCAAACGATAAGCTCAATGTAGAAAAACCCAGGAATAAGAAAGGTTTAGGATAATGCTATAAAACAACCTCAGACTTCCTGAGTAACTCAGAGGAATTAGCTTATATTTTTAAAAGTTAACACGTGTTGGGACTCTCAAACCTCCAATTGCTTCCATGAAACTTACTTTTCTGGCTACTAGTCAAGAACACGTATGAAAGATGCTTTGTCCCCAAGGAGTCTGCCTTGGGTTGGAAAACATGTGAATGTCGGAGCTCTTTGCCCTTAGCAGAGTATCTGTCTCTTACGAACATGAAAGCACTGCTGAGAGCAACCTTGATGGGAACTTCTAACTACTCTCCTACTGTAATCTAACACGGTGCATTTTGTTTTCACATTAACTGTATCCTATGCTAACCACAGACAGACCGTAATGCATGGGCAAAATATAGCCCTTGGGGAACAGGTGCTCTTCTTCTAAATGGTGGGTGAACAGAAAGACAGACAGGAAGACAGTGGTGCTCATGAACAGGTGGGGATATAGAGGTGACGGATAGATTAAGACACAGAGACAGATGACAGTAACGCAGCCCTACTCGTTTATCTGCATGCCATTCACACTACAATGACATGTTGAGAAACTGTCACCAGCACTGTCCTGGGAAACCTGAAATGTTTACTGTCTAGCTTTAGACAGAAAAAGGTTTTGACGCTGGACTAATGGATACTCAGTGGACTTCCTCATATTAGAATGACCTCTCACAAATGTGACTCAGTAATCTCTAAAAGCATAACTGTTGTACTAAAGTTTGCTTGAGTGTAGACACTACAAAACAATGTGCTAGTGATACCACTCAGTAGGTGATACATGCTCGGCTCAAACAGGTGTTTTAATGAGGTGTTTCTGCTGCTTGATCTATCCTGTATTCTAAAAAGAGAACAGTGGGGAAGCGAGGCACATTATACACCAAGGATAAAAACACAGGTAATATGGAGAACGTTGCCAACTCACCTGATTCTACCCCTGGGGCGCTCAGATTGCTCTGACATAAAGCTTGTGCTGCTGAGGCGGGAGGCACTGCTGGTACGGGAAATGGCGGACACATCACTGACATCGCTATCTGACGATTTGGCAGAGACGTTATCACAGCTTCTGTACTGATCTTTATGAATGTTATACTAAAGATTAAAAACAAGAAAGGATGAGCTCCATCATCACATCGTGGAAAAGAGGCGTAAATGGTGAGGGTGGCAACGAATACGTCACCTCAGACGCAGCGCGCCTTTGTAAATGTTGGCATGGAATCTAAAATGATCTGAACATTGACACATGATTTTTAGTACAAAATTTTACAAACTTCCAATGATAGAAATGGCTTATAAGGACTAAACACAAAGTTTAAATATCTGAATGAAAAGTTGCAAAAATTATTTATGAAATGATACTACTTTTTTCCAGCATGTCAGCGTCTTGGTTCTTGCCCTCCTTTCCAATGCTGCTGCTTCATGCACTTTCTACTCTTTCCATGATAATGCTTCCATTTGTTTTGCTCATTTTTCTAAAATAACTTAGCTACATACTTTCCTTACTCGAAGTTAGCATACTCAGTCAAGTTTAAGAGACAGATCTCTTCACAAAATACGGCTGATGTTAAAACTAAAGCGCCAACAGAGTAAAGCAGCTGAAGGAAAGAGAGGATGCCACCATATTTAGGGTTTTACTCATCATTTTCAGGCTCAATCTACTACCTTGGTGTCAAAAATAAAATACAGGATTCCTAGTAATATTTCCATGTACACATCTGAGGTTTAAATATGTTTAACAATTTGTCTTTAATATTCTTTATTCAGGATTTTAGGAACCATCAGGTGCAAGATTAAGATTTGCAAACTACTCAAAGGAAACATTCACTTTTCTCTTTTCAGTGCGGAGGATCAAACCCAATGAATCTAAACTTCTTTTGTCATTGTGTCCTATTGCAACGGGCCACAGAGAAAATAGCTTCTATCATACATAATATGCACACACATATATATTGTGTATAATTCTACTAAATAGTAAGGTTATATATATGTATTATTTTAAAATGTATACTATATAAGGAAGTTTTATCTGAAGTACTGGAAAGTAAGATACAGTAACTTCTTATCCTAAATAAAACATGATTTAAGATTTGCACATTTAATTTTCCTACCTCGCAGTTTAATGATAGATTTATGAGCAATAAAAGTATGAAAATAGATTATAGCTATTAAAATTTTAGGAGAAGTCATTTATACCCTTGGCATTCCTTGTCAGAGGAGTTTTAGTGATTCTGAAATGATTTGCAGATACTACATAAACTCATTTATGAACTGGTTCTCTATGTATACATAAAAGCATGGCAATAATGTTTTTGAAATATTTCTAGAAGATTCACATTTATTTTTCATAATTGCTTATATAAGAGTAATTTTGTTTGAGAACAAGTTATTTTCATTTCATCTCTCACACATATACATGGTCAAAGAGTCTTACTTTGGGCATAATTTATTACATATCTATAAAATATATGGCTTCTAATTTATGGTATATTTATACAATTATTTTAAAATAAATTTTGCTAATTGTGTTTACATCTAAAAGTCATATGCTACGTTAAGGTAAAACTCAAAGGAAATTTATATATAGTATTATGTTAGAAGTGAGCTAATTACACAATTTTGTGTCTGAGCTGAAATAGACAAGATAACTTATTGAATGTGATATGGTCATTTGGGTTGCCAGCAAATTATTTTATATCTGATATTAAGATCTTGACTGATATGATTCATTTCAATCAGAACTGCTTTTAATTCATAGGAAACATATGGATACATATGGTAAAAATTATCACAGAGCAGAATTTGAGTTTGACACTTGCTGGGGCACAACCACAACTCTTAGATTAATGGTTTTAAAATGACTGTGACAAAAATATATAATGTAATAATTATAATGTTTCCAAATGTGTTGTAATGACAACCATGAGAAAATAAATAATAATTGAGTACTATCACTGCAGTACGAATCCAACCTCCTACACAGGTTGTTTTTCCAGCATTGTGTTGACACCCAGAATCAAGGTTCCCCTTATCTAGGTAAGTGCCAACATGAAGCAGCACAGACCACAGGATAACAGTGATTTACACAATGATACATGTATGTAAAAGGAAATATTTTTTCAACCAAAGAAATCATTCTTTTCTGCAAGCCAATTCTTCCTCAGCCCTTCTATAAATAGATCTTTGCTATTATGTTAGAGGGACAAAATGAGAATATCATAATAAATAATTCCAAGTTTGAGAAAAAAACAATCAATATCAAGTCCCAGTTTTCATCACTTTTGCTATCTGAAGAAAAGAAAAGGGTTTTATATTTACTTTTACTATTAAATTTACTAATTTCAAAAACACTTTTAAAATTTAAATAATCACTGACTTTTTCATTAATCATGATTTGCTAAAGTTTCTACCTAACAATTTTCTGGTTTGGTGGAAATACATGAATTATACTTTTAGGAACTGGGTATCTTCAGAAGAAATTTACACCAGTCACAGAGCCAGGGAAACAGTCAATGTTGAGGAAAGAACCCAAGTGTATATGCCAGATATTTTTACAAGTAAGAAACAGTAAGCACTTTGTAGCCACCTATGAAAGCCTGCCCATCAGTGTTGCGTGCTGCTCCTGGCTTACAGGTGCGTAAGCACTCTCTAAAGTATGAGTGCTACACTTGAATTTAACCACCAATAATGAACACCAGCCCACCAATGAGCCATGCAACCTTAAATAACAATGAAAAAGTAGTGCATGACACATTTCCCAGACACCAAACTTCGGTGTCTTTTCAAAAGGTAAGTTGATGCTAATTCCTTACTCAGAATGGATATTAGGGTCGATTTAACTTTTAAAAGAGATAATCGGTGTCCAAGAAAAACAAAGATGTGGTACCTATACACAATGGAATATCATGCAGCCATAAAGCAAGACAAAATGAAGCTTTGAATGAAAATGGGGCCACCTTGAGCTAATAATGCTCAGTGAAATGGACCAAACATAAAAGCCAGACTATAGACGGTGGTATCTCTTTTACGAAATCCACAAAAATAACGACATAGAAAGGCCCCACCATAAGTGACAGGGTAGAAGGAGTGGCGGTGGCCAGCCATGAAAGGGTTAAACCTCTGACAAAGGGCTGGTCATAGATGCACATTGATTCCCCAGACTTTAGGTCTCTAATGTGTTACAGAATTTGAAATTCATGTCTATACAAATTTAAAAGATGATTTTAAAACGATTGCATCAATAAAGGAACAACTTAGAAGGCTACATTCATCTCAAAAACTTTTAGCATGAAAAAAACTAATTTTATTAGTGTTTATTCAAAAATATTTTGGAGATAGCCAACTTCTAATTTGGCAGAATTTTCAGCAAATGTGTATTGTTACATCTAAAATGAAAGTGGATAAAGGCACTAATGACAATACTGACAGTTATAGTAAGAAAAATAGACATCTTTATACAATCAAATTTAAAACGTTTGGTAAAGAAAGGATTAAAAAAGATATTTTCTCAAGTATATGAGAGAAGATTGAACTGACATGGCTATAAAAACCTTATAAAAATCTCACTAATATGTACAATTTTTATGTTGTTATATATTCATATAAAACAAATTTAATAAAAATTCTATTGGAAGCATTGGCCTCATGCTTCCTCCATAGGACATATGAATATCAGTTATGGAAAGTGTATATCTTTTATCTCATGTATAAAGATAATCATTTGTTATTTGATCTGAGATAGCTTCCTGTGGTAGTCTTACAAGATTTCACATTTATTAATACTACATGCTATAATGATGTTATTTAAGTGCTATAATTACTAGCAATATAATCAAAAGGAATAATAGAAATATATTTGAAATTAACATTTTTTAAATAGTTCAAATATAATGAAAGAGAGGAAAAGAAAAGGGAACCAATGCAAAGGAAGGAGGAAAGAAAAAATATTAGGATATAAATCAAAAGCCATTTGAGAACCTTTGAATTAAGCTTAAGTGATGTGTCTATTTCAGTGACACAGGAAGTAGAAGACAGACCTCCACAGGAAGCTCTCTGAATTCTGATAAATCGCTTCCTTTGTCTAGTGCCTCCAGTTTCACAATTCTGAGAAATAAAGATGCTGAAGTATAAGAATATTTGGAGGATTCCTCAATTTCTACACTGCAATGAGCCAGAAATTTGGCATATCCTAAACAAGAAAAGCTACTTATGATTTTCCACAACTACAAATATTAGTCATAGTTTAGACCTCCTTCACAGTACAGGTTTTTTTTTTTAATCTTTTGAATACTGACTGGAGTTTTAATTCTGAATAAACTCAAAAGCCTCTCAATGCTTTTTTCACTTTAATTCTTCACTAGCCACTTCCCGCCCAGGCCCCATGCTTCCTTGCTGTCCAATTTGCTCTTACTCTGACACAATCTAAGGAATCAATAAAGCTTTTATGATGTATTTGAAACTTAAAGAGTTCTTCAAATAAGCATATCCAACTGTGGAGGAAAATTAATTACATTGCCTTTCATATTTTACTGTATATGTATTAAAAGAAAACAAAATCCATGATGCAATCCATAAAGAAGACATACAGTAAGCTGACTGATGATAACGAGTCAGCTACACGGGAAGTGGAATCAGCAACTCTATCAGAAATCGAGATAAACGGCTGCTTTTTTCCTCACTGGCTTATTTTTTAAAGCTGTTTCAAACTTGTTTGGAGTGGGCAGTCCTGAACCACACTGGTCCCTGCGTCGAGTCAGTCGAAAATGCTTTTGCTTTTCACTGAAGGTGTAAAGCAACAGTCAGCACCCAGCATGCATGGCTCTGCGGGAGTACGGGGGCAACATCTACTTTTTTGACTTAGTCATTGAATATCTGACTCTGCAATGAACAACTTTCATTTTTATGAAAATAGGTTTCTACATGCCATATTTCAAGTTTTAAATATTACAAAAAAAGTTTTTTCAAGTCTGTATTTTAAGTTGTAAAATTAAAGTTTCCTCTAGGTCATATATTGACTTAGTATAGTTACTTCCTAAACAGCTTCTTGTTATCAAATTAAAAGAAGGCAACCAATGGCTATGATATTTTTATAGAATTTTCAAATAAATAAAGTAAATAAGTGTATATAAAATTATAAGACAATGCAGAAAATTGTTATTTCAGTTAAACTTAAAATATTAGCACTTTGTAAACTCCAGTGTTTCCTCAGAAAATAGTATTGAATATAAATGTTGATTAATACTTGAATTGTATGAACTTATCAGATTTTGAAATCAGTCACTTTAAAAAAAACAATCGATAAGAAATCTCACATGATTTTACCATTCATGAACAAATCTCAATAGCCAACATCAAACCTAGACATTACTTAAGATTATAAACTTGTATCTTAAAATGTTATATGCAATGCTTAAAGAATTTTTAAGAAAATACTATTTCTGTGAATTCGAATAATAGAAACTATTAATTGACTTTTAATTGAAGTACTTACATATGAATTGACTTTTAATGGAATTGTTTACATATGCATATATATCAGAAAAATATTATATCCAATTCAGGAAGTAATGTAGCATTGAAGTTATATCTTATAAAAATATAAAGAGGAGAAAGAAGTTTTCAGGCAGAGTGGAAAGTATGACCTATGACTATCTGTAAAGGCCAACTTTCCTAACACAATTCATTGCTTGCCATCCCTGCCTGAGGCACACACAGTATGTTTCTAAGAGAAAATCTATTGATTGGATACTAATTTTACCTTGGAATATTGCTCGCGATCAAGTTCTTGACTAGAACCAGACCCTGTCGTCTGCTTAAATCGATGAACTTTCATTTTCATTTGTCTTGTTCGCTCCTCCACTACTAAGCTTGCTGTAAAAACACATAATGGAAGCCTATTAAAACAGGTGAAGCACCGTTTAGGAACTGCATGGTTTAAGGTTTCAATGCTTTTCAAATGACTACAATAAAACGAAAATTGGAAATAATATACGATTAATAAATAAAACAAAATTCCAAATACATACTATGGGCAATTGTTAATCTAAAGATGAACATAACTCAAATTACACAGACAGCCACACAGATGTTAGTAACAAAAGGTAATTGCCCTATTTCTTCATCTAATGAGGTATTTTCAATTCCTTTCACAATCAATTGTGTGAAACAAAGTTTAATTTTGGAAAATATGGCTTAAATTTAATTCACCGTTGCATGTACATATATAGAGAAAACAAATATGCATATTTAACACATCGCACATAGATGCACATGCTCGCACGCATGCACACACCCACTTGGCATCCACAGCTAACATTAACCACCTTATGACTGCTTAACTGTGAGTCTTTTTTGGACATTGTTATTAAACCATGAGTTATTACCAATAGTTTTTCAGGAATATCTGCCAGTCCTAAAAATGGACTAGATAAAAGATTAGCTTTCTGTTTCTAATTCTGAACCAAATACATAAAGGCTGTAAGTTCTGAAAATGATATATAAAATTTTAGTTATTTAATCTGTAATAAGGACAGAAATGTATTCCATTTGAGTCTTCATTCATCTCCTAAGCATCCAGCGCCACCATTTCTACAGTGTTATCAGCACTCAATAACAAGTGAATTACTCTGTGACCATCCATCATAAGCAACCTAGCTTCAAAACTCTGCTGTTAGCATTCAAAATGAGTGCTAAGATGTTTTAAAAACTATTTTTATTTATGTACTTATTTTGTGGTACTAAGGATTGACCCGAAGGTTGCTCTGCAACTGGGCTACATCCAAGCCCCATTTTATTTATTTTTATTTTGAGACATGGTCTCATTTAATTACTCAGGTGACAATCCATTTTTCAATCCACTTGCCTTAGCTCATCACAGCCAGCTAACATTTATTTTAAAACTGTGGTGGGTGTGTGTATACACAAATGTGTATGTGTGTGTGTAGACATACACAGGAGAAACATTCTGGTGAATGTTGTGATAGTTTCTGCCAAGCACCACAAACAGTTTAAAAGTTAACGAAATGGTTGATAAATCTAATGTCTTATTGCTTATTTCACCTGTTAAGAGGAGTTTCTAAGTGCCCTTGCTGAAATTTATTCTATTTTGATGCTCAAATGTGGAGTATCATGCTTGATAAATGACACTGATACCATATTAAAAATTAAGTAAATATGCAACTTTTAGTCAAGTCTGGTCTGATAGTCCAGGAAGTAAATACATCAAGTTTAAATTCTGTATTTTATTGTTTTAATCATAATTTTAGTATCCAATTGTTAAATGTTTCAATTTTTTGGAATTCCATAAATTAGACAACCTCCATCTCTGGCATCCCACTTATGTGAATTAAACACGGACACACACTTGCGATGACAGCGCTGACAGTAGAAACAAAAAATGGGGACAGCTAGAAGCCAGCTCGTGGGAGAGCTTGGGAAAGGTACTTCTGAGATTGATTAATTACTTGACAAAACGTAGAGGCAAAAAGGAGTAATATAAAGCAAAATACTGTGTATGTAATGAGGAAGAGAAAAAGGATTGAAAAATTTGTCACATTTATAAAAAGTCATGTGCAATATTAAAAATGTGCAAATACTGTCTCCATCGTGTGCCTATGGTACAAATACTTGGTACATACTCAGCCAGTTGCTCTCAGCTTGTAGACAGCCAAGCAAACTAGAATCATTTGTTTTCTGAACATAAATCTTAAAGGAATTCAAAGTAATCTCCACTTCTAATACAAACAAATTCAGATAATGTTAGCTTAACTACAAATATCTTTACCAAACCCTGTTAGTTTTATTTTAAGGATTTTGGGCACTTATTAGTCAACAGATTTGAAGCCTTGTAGTATCATGTTGGGTAGCCTTGATGACTGCCTACACATTTATTATTATATCCCAAGAGCTATTGACTGAAAGCGGTTAGAAATACTTCTAGTGAATAAAATTTGCCAGGACAATATTTCCTCTAAATCAAATTATATTAGCTTATGATATGACTGCATTTACATCTTTATTTTGCAAAGCACAAAAGTAAACCATGAGAACATAGTGGTAACCCATATGAATGTTAAGATTGTTTTACCTGATTTCACTTTTATCTTCCAGGCATGATTAACCTACTACATTTATTTCTGAAGAAGTTGAAATCTTTCAAATATGCCAAAGACAAAGAAACATTAAATTGGTACTATGACTCAAAATCATGAATGGACCCTGTTGATTCTTTAGAGAAATTTCAGGCGCTGTGCTGACTATAGTGAAATTTCAGGTGCTGTGCTGACTATAGTCACAGATCTTAGATTCCAAGACCAGAAGCTAACTATAAATAGTTCATTACTTACTTGCTCATATTAAAAAGGTCACAGAATTATATGACATTCTACACATTTTCATAGCATTTTTATTATTGCCTAATGTTATGTATTCAATGCTCATTCTGAAAGAAACCACACAGGTACTATGTAGCAATAAAGGTTTTTCAAGTTATTGTGAATGTGGAAGTTTCTTCACAAAAATTTTTTGTTTTCCAATGTTTTCTCAGCTGCATACATGCAGCAAAATGACAAGACCTCTGGATTTTTCAGTGTGTGCACTGAAACACTCAAATAAACTTATAAACTGCAATAGAGCATCACGGATTTGTACCAGAAGATGTGATTCTAGTGAATAAAAATTGCCATTAATTAGAAAATAAAATTAGCGTTTCAGAGTAAACTGCACTTTGAATGTAGCTACCCCTCAGTTGCATCACTATGGGCAAAACTAACTATAGCCCACAGGATTCAACTATCTTACTTTAAAAAAAAACTGATTGCTCAACATTCAAGTTTTTATCAATTTTAATCTAACAGACAAATTAAGTTATAAAACAATGTATTTTCAATTTTGTTCCCAGATTCTAGCATTAAATTCACATTTTAGGAACATTCTAATTATTGGCAGTATTGTAAAACAATACAATTATTAAAATGTCAGTTATTTCTTTACAGAAAAAATTTTAAATAAGAGACTGTTTTTAAAATTTTTCATAACTGTCTTATATTAGACAGTCAAATATTCCTTCTCATTTTTTACAGTAATGCGATTTCATTTAGTTTTTAATGAATATTTAACTCATATATGATTCTGTTGAAAGGTAAGAATGTTTACTAGGCTATTTTAGCTATTACTATAAAGTGTGGTATTATACTGAACAGTTTTATTTCCTCTAATTCTATAGATGTAATTAACATGAAAATATTATTAATATTTTAGGGGATTGGAGGGTCATTCTTTTGCTATAAGTCACATGTTCAGTGATACAAGTTATGTTGACTACACTGCACCTATTAAAATCATATATTAATTTACCAAAATATATTTATTGAGAAAAATCCTTTTATTCTCACTAACTTTGCATTAATTTTTTCAGGTTGCAATTTTTCATGTGAACCTATATGTCAAAAATCTACACGTTTCTCTATTTTGTAATATGAAGAAGTCTATAACTCTAAAAAGGTCCACAGCTTTAAAACTTTATAAAGGTCTGTAAGTTTAAAAAGCTAATGAGTCTTTTAAAACTGTTCTTTAGCCTGTCATTGAAAAAAATCCATAATATCAGCTCCAAAGACAAAGTGATTACCTAAGAAACTGTTTTGACCTAACAGACATTTGTACCAATCTAAGTTAAATGGGCATAAATATATTTAAAATATTTTATGAAATGATATTTTTATAAAAATGTATTTCTCTGATCAATTAAATCTTTCATTTTCTCTATATATATTTAGAAATTGTGAATTTGAAATGTTAAATGTTTGTGTCTAGAGAAAAATATGCTAATACATTATTAAATTTTCTAATATACTTAATATATTCTTGACAAAATATAATTGTAAAGACAGCAGAAGTAACACAAATTTCTATATCATTAAAGACATTAAAGTTAAAAACTTAGAGCATTTTATTTTTAATGAGTTTAGGTAATTTCCAAGTCACACTTATTACATCTAGCTCACTATATTTAAAAATGAAAAATATTAATAATTCTGCTTCTCATCGTATCTTGCAATAAAATTTGAATAATACTCAGTATAAACATAAAAAGCCTGAAACTGGAAATAACTTCATTATAGTATATCTTAAAATATTGCATCACATAAGATTGATATTTGAAATATTTAAAATCTAATAGTAGTTTCTATCTGTAGAATTTTAGACTATAGAGGAGCAAGAATCATGATTATAGGTAAATATTCTCCATGTACCTATGAGCAAAATGGGAAGATAGTAAGACCCTAGGATGGGAATGAATGAGGTTTAAATTATGGTCTTAGACTCATCTGTATCAAACTGTCTCCACTGAGGTCCTGATCCATCTTACACAGACAGGTTTATGTGTAAGGAGAAGACACTGTTTGGAGTAACATTTTCTGTTGGAGCCTACATTATTTTAATAGGTTATAACCGAAGTACTTCAAAATTAAAAAACGAAAAACTACAAGAACTTTGTCTTTTATTTGTTACTCAACTTCCAGCAATTTTCATTTGCCAATTTACCAAAACTGTGTTAAGAAAAACTAACCAGTTGTATGTTATATCTCTAGTTTTATCATTTTAATTAAAAATAATGTATTCTTTTATGTTTAGTTTTATATTTGGAGCCATACAAATGTAATTAGACACTTTGATGTAACTCTTACCCAGCTTCCACATCATCCTTACCCACACATACATTTATGCTATACATTAAGGTGGAATATTTAAAATATTTTGACTAAAAACAAATGTCAAAGCTCTGGATCATTTTCCTGAAATAAAATCCAATTCAGTTAGTAAATACAGAAATGTTTCAAGTCATTTTGCTTGTGTCTTTTTTATAATTATCTTGGTTATTAGTCTTATGTAATAATACATAAACAATAAAAGACAATATAACACATATTTCAAGAAAATAACATACACTAAATAAAAATACCATATTTGTTTTAGAGACTTTTAAGAAACAACCTACGTTAGGTATACATAATTGAAATGAAATATTGACACAAATAAACTGCAACTCAGATCTCAAATCTCACTATAGCCATAACTACAAAGGATGTTATGTTGCAGCAAGTGTATTTCCACTGACCTATCTAAAACAAAGCTCAGGACACTCAACCTCAGGCATCAATTTGTTTCAAACCTGCCAAGCTTCAGAGTAAAACTGAAAACTTCAGTCCTTAACAGCTAAGAAAATTAGGTTCTTGAAAGAACCTATTATTGACCTTACTCTTAGGTATTATTCAAGACTAAATAAATACTTCCTGAAAACATATTTAGATATTGAGGAGGAGGACAATCTTCCTTAAGAGATAAAGAGATATTTCTTTTCTTTTCTTTTTCTTTTCTTTTCTTTTCTTTTTTTTTTTCTTGGTACTGGGGATTGAGCCCATGGCCTTCACACTGAACTACATTCCAGCCCATTTTTCCTTTTTGATTTTGAGACATAGTCTACTTTAGTCACTACATTGATCAGAGTGCTGGGATGGTAGGCCCACACCACTGGGCCTGGCTCCTGATCGGAACTTGAAGAAGCACTGCATTAATTAGGGATCTCTGCAGGATTCCAAACCATGCATTGAGAGCCTCTTGTCAACCCCAAGTGACTCTTAATATGTTTATTCATTTTATACAATCTTTCAATAACATCAATGGCAACAGAATCTATCTTAAAAGGCTTTCTGTTTCATAACTTCACTACACGTGACTTTAATTTTTGATAGTAACTTTCCACATTTTACAATATCTGGAAGACATGTACAAAAATCTTAGAAAACATATCGAAGAGCCTGCCCATATTTAAACACCTATTTGCCTTCTACTTTCTCAGCACTTTCTCTACAAAGCTCAGGAAAAAAGGAAAAAACAACTGACAGTCAACTGGGAATATCTTGCAAATTGAGGGTTGGTTGCTAGTATTAAATCCTTGAAAGCAAGTTTAAAGCCTCTAGCACTATTAGGCACAAAGGAACCAGCAGAATGAGAAAATAAGGTTAAAGCTGTAACTTCTGAACTGTTCTATCAGGCCTGTTTCACACTTGCCCACAAAGTTTAAAGAGAAATCTAGAATATTACCTCAATTTATGGATTTGAGGATAAATGAAATAATAGATAAGACATATTTATTAATTGAACTCTAATTATTTATAAGTATTCATAGTAAGTATTTAAGACAAGTAATGTCCTAGAAGATTAAGAAACTTATATTTCCATTTATATATTTGGCCAGCTGGGAACCGAGGCCCTCCTATTCACTAGACATTCTACTACAAAGCTACAACCCTCACTCCTAAACATTTGAAATCTTAACCTACCACAATAGAAAGCAATTCACTTGGCCTATTATGCCATAATAAATAAAAATAATATATAAATAAAAACTGAAGTACTTTCTACTAAACACAGGTAAAATATTACTGATTTTGAAAACTGCACAAATTAACTTACTTCTTATACCAAAGGTCAAGTACACAATCTGTTCCTATGCTGTGGTAACAACTATACTATCAAAATAGGTGCTCAAATATAATATACAATATATAATAATACCAAATAAAATTGGCAAAAGTAAAGTTCTTCAGTTTTTCATATGAATTGGGCCTAAGTAAGGTTAATGGTCATAATTCCACAAAAATTACTTTCTATAGTATACAACAGGTTGCTTTTGCTAATAGCTAAAGAAGAAAACCACAGATAATTTCAGTACTTATTATGAAAATGTAGTAATTAAAGATTTAGTTAACTAAAGACAATCTTTTAATAGTTCCTATTACAATAATAGCATGTTTAATAGAAAATCAGAAATCAAAACACAGTCAAACTGTTATTTACTCTTTGTTCCAATTCAAGCACCGGCACTCCTCTTAATTGCCTTCTATTATCCATACAATGGATAACGTGATGTATATCTCATAATAAAGGGATTCATATTCACAGAAAAGGTGTATTGCATTTTGTTAGGATACCAACTGGCTTCCAAAAGCCAAAAAGTTAAGGCAATTGAGCAACACTATCATCTAAAAGGCACACAAATTAGAAATTTATTATGACAATAACATTTTTTCTCACCTTGAAGTCATTTAATTTCTGGTTCAGTTTTGATCTTCGTATAGCATTATTTCGATGCCCCCAAACTACACTCATGGGCTCTTTAAAACTGTCCAAGAAATGTAGCAGAGAGGGAAAAATTGGCTTACTTTCAGAACGAATAATTTAAAAGAGGCCTAAAAGCAGTCTGTGAAGCCTAAAACCACATGGTCTCTTAGCTTTCAACATAAAAGAGGTAAAGGGTAAATGATGTTGTATGAACACTTACAGTTCCTCAGTTAAAGTGTCAAGTCAAAAGATGTGTTATCTGCTCAAATACATTGGATTTCTTACCCTCAGGTTACATGGTAAAAATGTCATGGACAAATTAAATGTACCTTGAGCTGAATAGAGGAAAACTGGCTGATGAGAGGATGTTAAGGAAACTCAGTGGTCTTCTCCCAGAAGCTTGTCCTGCAGAAAGGGGGTGGTACTGTCCCCCGGCACAGGGCATGGAGCGTGGGCTATAGAATCAAAATTAGGTTTTGCCTGGCAGCAACTTTGTCCCCACAGGCATTTCACATAATCCACTGTACTCTATTTCCATGAAAACACATCTTAATATGGTTAAGTTGCAATGTATGCCTGGTGGGCACCCAGTAAATGCTGTCTGAATGTCGGAGGGCCTGCACACCCAAACAGGTGAGGACATGATTCTTAGAAGGTCTGTGTTGCGTTGCCCATCAACCACCTAACAAATAAATGACTGTTAAAGGGCCACGTTTTGACTCTTTGAAGCTTTAAATTTCTCATTTGGAAAAGGTATATCTACTTATATCTCTGGTTATTGTGAAAATTCTGTAAGAAAAATCTATAACACTTTTAGCTGAGCTATAAACATATAGAAAATACTCAATAAATTCTGTTTTATTAATAATATTAACAGTATTTTACACTTCTCTTTATGTAACCTCACAGACATTTGCCAGAGCATTGGTAAATGTGTCCCCTGTCAATAGTGGGACCAACTATTCTAGTCTTCCCAAAGGTGCCCTGGATTGAACACTGCAAGTTACGCATTTCGGAAAACCTCTCAGTGCCTAGCAAACTAAAACAAGTTCTCGGGAACCACTGGTTGTTTGAGAAGTTCATCTATCATCCAGCAAAACCAAACCCTGAGTAATGAACTCCTTGGTTTGCACAGTCAGCTAAAAATGACATGACCCAATCCTCATTTACCCAGAGAGAAAGCACTCATAACCTGAATTCTCCAGTATGACAGATTCCAGAAAAGAGAGAATATGTTGTCAACCTCATCTTTCCTTTTGGGTCTTCCCTTTATGAGGCCGACATTTGACTTCTAACTTGCTCCTGTCCTTTCTGAATTTTGAGAACCACTCTGGATGGCTGGACTAGGCTTCCTTTAATCTCCAAGGAAAGATAGTGGATTATCTGCAACTCTGTGTCTTGTTAGATATTTTTCAATACGCCTCATATGTATTTAGTTATATGGTTTATTCTGTATTTCTACATCCTGTCTCTAAGGAAGACTTAGTAGGTGACAATACTTGGCAGGCAGGACACAATGATGTTATAAAATATAATTAATTTGATATGCTCTGTAGCAGGATCATGAGTTGAAAACATCATGTGGACTTTAGGTTATATCACAAAATCTCTTGTTTTAATTAGTTATTTATATCTTTTAGCAAAAATAATCTAGATTGAAGACTTCTGGATAAAGAATTATTTTACTTGTCCATCTTTTGGATGAATGAACTACGTTATGACCCACTTTCCGTATAATATTCTAACGTGTTTAAGACACTAAAATTTACCTTTCAAATTTAACCCTGTCTTCTGAATGTAAGAACAAATATCTTGGTAATTTTTATATTATTGAATGTGAAGTCATTTCTGATACTTGAATTAGCAATTGTGAATGGTCATAAATCAATGCAAAATCAGAGATCCGAATACCTTGGTCTCATTGAATACTTTTTTATTAAAATAATTTTATTACCTGAAATATCAGACACTGTTTCAGCATATGTACAGTGTGTATCTAGAGTATAATTATACTTTTAGTAAAATAAGTTATATTCTTATGTTTATTGCTATTATTATTATTTTATGTTTCATTTTCTATTTGTAATACAAAGATGAATAAAACATACCTGGATATCCTAATATATTGGGGATTTCTGTCTATTAAAATTAGATAAAAAGAGATCAAAAGTAATCGATCTCCTTTGTGTTCTATTAATGATCAATGGCACGGATGGCGAAACCTCTTAAATCTCTCTGAACTTGAGTTTCTTTTTCACAAAATAGAGGCACTGCTTTTCTCAGGACGAGCTTCATGGTAATATATAACACATCAATCAATCCCCATTCAAATATTTAGTAAATCTCCTTTCATTGATGTATACAGTATTATATAATTTTAAATAACAACATTACATTAAGCTGAAAACGTTTAACTATGAGGCTGCTTATAAGTGAGCAGCACGTAAGCGTCTGTGGAAGTCTGCGGACCTCAAAGAAACTCAAGTGCAAAGACAAAAAACAGAATGTGATCCACAACACAATAAGCAGAAGGTCAGCCATGTGTCAGTATATCGAGATGAAAAATGTTCCTTTCCTATATCTCCGAGAAAGCTGGAATTAATGAGTGTTATAATAATATTGACACCAAGAGAAAACACATTTCGATGGCTGTGACCCAGCTGCTTGGTGGAAGTGGGGTTACTACTATATGGAGAGGAAAATTCTGGCATTTTCTTCTCTTGTAGCCTACACTACCATGAGTAGAAGAAAAGAAATCCTTTATCTATGAGAGCAGGGGAATTCAAACAAGTGAGCAAAAACAAACAATCTCTTATATATTCTCACCATATGTTACTACATAATATTGCATGTTACTACAAAGAGAACTGTTGCCAAGTTGACAGATTGAATAACTTTTTAAGATCTATTCTTGATTGTAATGTTCTCTCTTTGATGTGAACTATACATAATGTAAAAAAAATAGAGTCCCACAAAATCATTTTTGGGAAATGACTATCTGTCTAATAATTTTGCTTATAATTTCAATAAATACAGTTATATAACTTGTATATTATTAACAAAAAGTAACAATACCAAATGGTTAAAAAGTTACATTAATATTTACCTTTTGTGGAAGAGTTATATTTTTCTTGTTCTTCAATGAATTAAATGCATAATGATGGAAACAAAAGAAAGA
Source organism: Ctenodactylus gundi (assembly GCA_004027205.1). Classification (NCBI taxonomy): domain Eukaryota; kingdom Metazoa; phylum Chordata; class Mammalia; order Rodentia; family Ctenodactylidae; genus Ctenodactylus; species Ctenodactylus gundi. The sequence continues at coordinate 541,278 of PVKB01000050.1, forward strand.
AATCAGCAAATTTATAGTTAGACATGGAAATATGAATTAACACAATGGCATGAGTAATAAAAATGCATAACATAGAATATGATATGATAAACTGCAATGACAAACTGTGAGAAATTCTCTAATATGGTCTTAAAATAATTAAAGAAAAATGAATAGAGTAATTTAAATATTTAAAATAATAAAAACACTGGGATCCCAATATATTTGGCATTTGAAAAGTATATTCCAGATAATTTATCCTGTCTTTTAAGAATTTTATATTATAGTACCAATTTTACCAAAAACATATAACTTAAATCCACTGCAAATTTTATTGTGAAAATCATCCTTACTCTTCATAAATTAAAATTAAAATCATCCTTTCTATACATAAAAATGTCATCAGTAAGGAGTATCACTTCATATGTAAAATCTCATATAATAAGTAAAATAATTCAATTTTTACTAAGATATTTTAACATTTTCTACATGGAAAATATATTTTAAGTAATTCTTTTGTCCTTCTCAAATCATTTATACCATCATACTTCCAGATAAAATCATTTGGTTTGAAAAGTCTATATTTTTTGGCATTTCATAAAGCTCTGTATGTATCTCCTTGTTGGTGCCCTACATTCTGAAAAATACTGGCCTATCAAGATATTTCTGAAGGAGAATATTATTAGAGTTTTAAATAGTAGATAGAATAATGGTACATATAAAACACCTGCCAGATCAGTAACTCTTCATTTCTCAATTATCTTTAAAAAGCATGTATTTGAACAAACACACAAAAATCAGTTGGTTTCAAGAAACCATCCTTCCTTTTAATTTTTTGAGAGGAGGTTCTCACTGTGCTCTCCTGGCTTGTCTTAAACTCTGTGATCAGGGTATTGTCCTGTCTCAGCCTCTTGAGTAGGTGGGAGTACAGGAACACACCATCACGTTAGATTAGGAAATCACACTCCCATAGAAATATTTCTATTGTCTTCAGCCTCACCCCTTTAAAGAGCTAGGTAGAATACAAAGAAATGTTCTAGAACATTTGTGCTCTTGGTTTCCAAATACTGTTAAAATTATATAAACTGTAAACTACTTTCAACTACTTTGTATTAAAATTTGTATTACCATCATCTCTTTGCTTTTCTCATAAGTACAATTTAACATTAATTATCTTTCATATAACACACAGAGTAACATCCTTACTTTAAAATTCTTTTTGTCAATTAAGTGAACATCTCTTTTCAAATGCTATCTTAAGACTTTAAAATAAGAGATACTGCTTTTAAGGTGCAAAGGAAGTACAGTCAACTTCATTTATAATAAAAATATATTCAGTCAATCAAATTGTCCTGGTATACATCCTAAAAAGAATGTAAATAACTGTATTTGGGAAATTCACAAAAGATTATGTAGAATTGCATAACAAATTTACACCTCTACCCAGAAATCTAAGCAGCTGAAAAATTTGCTCTTGCCAATCAGCTGGCAACTATTTTTTAATAAATAGAAAACTACTCTTCGTTAAAAATTAAACTACCAGAAGGAAGTGAACGGAGTGGAGGGTTAGTGAATTGCAAATAAACTGCAGTCAGTATCAATTTTCATAGGAGTTAAAATTGAAGTGCAACAAATAATATTAAATGAAAAAAGATATAATTTTATATTCTTAAGCACAACAGTAAAATCATTCTTAACGAGACTGTTAAGTCTCATGTAATTTCATGAATCAAATTAGAAATTTACATTTGAGAACCTATGTTAGGATACGCATCGCTGTCACGTAAGCTGTTCAGTTTCAAATAGCTCTAAAATAAGATGCTGGCAGACACTATCATCTACCAAAAGTCTTCAAGTACATAGTAATATCATAAATCACACTGGATCATTTTATTTCTAGAAGAACCCATAGTACAAACATATATGTTTATCACATTTGTTAAAGCTGTTTCTTTATAGCTAAATAAACCACATATTTCAGGAACCTCAAATGACCAGACATGTTTACTAGCACAGTTGTGACAATGAACCCAAAAACGCCATCAATGTCATTCTGTCAATCCCTTCTTCCCACCACATTCAATCCTTAAACACTGAAGATTTCTCTGAAAGACAACTGTGAATATGAAGATCATAAACAGTTACATTGATATTAACAGTAGAACATGAGAGGCTTGAAAATAACCTAAAATCCAATACACAACCCAACTAATTTTGTACAAGCAATTCTTAATTGTCCAGAAGTAACATAATTATAATCTCATGCTGTGAGAACTATATCCAGTGCCCTTGTATATGCTTTTATGAACCTGTTATCGTATTTTACTTGTAACTGGAGGAAATGCAAAGAATTTTAGGAGCATATAAATTTTTAGTATCAAGATGAGAAGCACTACTGAGTTCGAGGATAAACATCAAAGTTTTCTATTTCAGTTGTGCAACAGGAGTTCACAAATAAATAATTCAAACACACACCAGCTTTTATTTGTAAAGAATGGAACACTTTCATTTGAATTAATGCTAGAGTTTTAATAGCATCAATTATATATAATCTTAGAAACGGTCCCAGAAATCATGTTCAACAAGAGATTTGATAATTACAAAAATGTACTTCTATTTTAGAAAAGAAAGTCAAGAGTTTTACAAAGGATCATATTTTTCTGATTATCTAAATAAGATTAAATATGTAACTTTGTTATAACCCTGAGAACTATAGCATGATATATCAGTAAGAAATATGATTTCAAAATACAAATTATTGTACCATTCATTGTTCACTGTACCAACATTATTCTATTAATAAGTTTAAACCTATTAAAACCTACACCAATTTTTCTGTAATCAAGTATGCTGCAAAGTAAACTATTCCACATGAATCCTGGAAACAATTTATCTTTTTAGGTCTTCAAGATCTTAGATCTTTCTGTCATGTACTCAGTAAAGAACCTCCAATTAAGTGACAAAAATGTACACAGCAACCTCAATATAGAACAAAATGCAAGTTTTGTATCAGAAACAACACTGTTGAAAAATTAAAATTGTTAACATTCAGCAGCTTTGTAGGGAGGAAGATTTTCAATACGCGTTTTAAATGTAAATCCACTGCATTTGTAACATAACACCAAGGCAGACATTATTTTAGGATTTCGGAAATTCCTGGTAAGAATCAATATTATTACAAAAAAGAGATAACCAATCATTTCACCTCCTGAAAAATGAGTCATAGGAAAAATGCTGACTAGTTTAACTTAGTATTAAATCATCTAGTTCAGGCAATTTAGAATGTAATTTCTTCAAATCACACACACACACGTGCACACACACACACACACACACACACTTGCACACACACACACACACACACGCACACACACACACACACACACACAATTTTTCTCACCCTTTCTCTGTATTAGGAAGTGCATATGCTGAAAATAAAATTTCTGGGCAATATAAAAATTAGAAAGTGATCAAACTAATTTTTCACCATTGATTTTATATAAAAATGTGAAATATTACAATCAAACTAAAATTAGAAACACTAGAAGATATTAAATATTATTGCACTTGATTTTTAAATGTCTCAAAAATAAGGTAAATTAGGCTTTCCTGTAACACACAGAAACCTGTACCTGTACTGTGCTGGTTTATACGTTTATCTTCCACCTTTGTAACTTTGAAACCTAAAGTTCACAGGCGTCCACCCATTCCGTACTCTGCTAAATCACCCTCTAGAAGTCATTCATTCTCCCACTCGACAAAATCTGTGGATATCCATGAACCACCGTAGGTAAATAAGTACTAGAAATAAAGGTCTAAGAAAAATAGGATACAGCAAACTACACATAATCAAAGTGCTAGGCTTCCCGTAAAGGAGTATATCATGAAGAGGCTTGGAAATCCCAGCTTTTGGACAACGATCTGTCTGTGTCCAATACCTTGTTCTATGCTGCTGCTTCGCACTGGCACTTGTGGGAGCTGCCTTCCCCTGCGACCGCTGAAGGGCGCGTCTGCGGGCGGGGACCGAGTCGGACTTCCCTGTCGGTGCGCTCTGCAGGCAGAAAGCAGAAGGAGAGATGACATTCCAGTGTAGGTTGAGGAAAAGAGTCCTCTCCTCCTTCCTACTCCTACTGAAATAGGCACAAGGCCCCTAACTGGGCCGTTGGAAGCAAAATCGAGCACTTTTTAAAATTTTTTTTATGATACGTGTAAAGCAGGTGTTACAAAAAGAAGCTAAGAAACAGGTCCATGTCTGCCACACACAGCTCTGTTAATGAATTCCTGACCTAAGCTAAATCCAATTCACTATTTTTCATTAGCTTTCTATGAAGTTGCAATTTCTGGGCAAGTTATTACTTTTTGTTGTGTTGAACAAAATACATCCAATTACAGCCCCAGGAGCTTATAATATAGAAAGATTACTTATGAGAGGCTATTAAATTGACATATAATCTAGAATTATTTATAGCGGTAAGACTCACATTCTAGCTGCAGACACTTTTTAAAATAAATTATTATTCACTTATGCTTCATTTTAAAATAGAATAAAGCATTGAATAGAATTAGAAATAACCCTGGTCACATGCTATAAAATATGCTGAGGTGAGCACTGAAATAACAAATGAGAATCTGAGAAGTACGTAGGTCATTACTACTGCCCAGGACTGAGCTGACATCCATCTGTAGGAATTCAAGGGTTTTTTTTTTTTTTTAACTGAGGAACTTTAAACACTCTAAGATATTACTTAACTCATACAAAATGTTACTTTTAATTCCTCTTATTATTTTTAAAGCAAACCCATACTTAGCGGCAAGTAATTTATCATACAGAATTCCATGGGTTTAATAAATTATGTATGAATATGCCACAAACAGATGAAAGGACATAACACAGCCGAATTTAACTTCCAACGAGAGCTAGCTGGAGGACTCTAGAAATCACCAGCACAGTGAGGATAGATGTAAGTAGTAGAGGATGTGGGAGAGGTGTACGTGTCACAAAGAAAGGATTAAAAATCATGGTGTCATAATGAGTGAAAGCTTCGAGTGCTCAGAAAGGTACAACACCACACCAACGCCCGGAGGCAGGACATGAATGCCGGGCTGGACATGGAAAACAACCTTGTCAGAAGTGGAGAAGATGGCGCCGACCCTCCGGGGGCAAGGTGGTGCATAGGACACAGTGCTCTGACACTAGAGTGCTCACTCGACCTTGAGCGAGCGGGATGTTTTCCCCTAAGGACTGGCTGATCAGTCGCTCTTGGGGCTGCGTGTCCCCTTCTAGAAAGACATGGTAGAACCCTAAAACATTAGGGCCAAAAAAGATCTTCAGTCAGCAGGTTCACATTAATTTTACACCAACACATCTGTCCAAGGAAACTCTGGTTACTTTTACACGACAGCGATTGTTAAAGAATCAGAAAGAAACCCATCACACAACTACTGAAATGGAATTCAAATCAACCTGACAACTTATCACCACATAAGTAAATGTCACGTAGTCTCTGAAGGGCTAACCTAGATTCCACTCATGTAACACAGGGCAGAGATTTCTGTTATCTTTCGTCGAGCTCTATCTCAAATGTCTAATGTATAACCGCACCCATGGCAAGAGCTCACTAACGACTGATTGACTGAGGGTAATTAAAATGATGAATAGGGATACTTCAAGTATTCCCCCTAAAATGAAACAATGGTATAGAAATCTGTATATATATTTTACAATATTCATAATTTTACTTTTCCATAAGTGAATGACAAATAGCAAATGGAAGATACCTTTTGAAGTTAATCTAAGATTAATTTATTTAAAGCATAAAAACAACGTAATAAGACAGATTCTTTCATTAAAGAACTAATTAAGCAGATGCTAATATGTGTATTAAATTACGTTCTCTCAGCTATAATATCAATTGAAAACACATTTAGCAATACATTGATATTCATTTTCATATGGTGTTAACAATTACTATAAAGCCAACTTCTGATTTAAGAATTAAGGTTTAAGGACTGATAGTTAAACATATATATTTGAATATGTATATATGCTTGTATAATTATTTATGCCCTGTTTAAAGCAGATATATGTGATTTTTTTCATCATTTAAATCTATACTTTAAAATGTATGAGTGTATCACCTATTACGGGCTATCTTGACAGGTAAAATAAAATAATATTTCATCTTTTTAAAGCAATGCTATAAAGTTATTTAACTTACTCAAAGTGTGCAAGAACAGAGAATACATGCGGATCACCAAAAACATATTATGAGTTCTTTATTCAACTTCTATTTAGATTAATAATATCCTGGTAAAATAATTTTCACAGCTATAATGATTTTAATTTAGTATATCTCTTATTTCTGAACAACAAAATGGGAAAAACACTAAGAAGCAGAGAATAATAAGATACAATTTAGATCCTGAATAACAGCACATTTTATCCTCATGAAGTATAATCAATGCTTTATTAGATCCTAATCCTCATCCTAAAACTTAGGCCATCAATTACATTGACAAATTAAGATAAAAATGGTTAATAATCTACATATTAAAATCATTAATTCATTCTGAATCGACTTTCACATTCTTTCATTTTTAAAAAGCTGATATGGGAGAGACGATATGCCGAAGTCCTTTCCAAAGATATGAACTGTGAATAAACGTCCATTCATCCTTATTCAAAAGATATTACATTCCAACCATGACATTACAGCCCAAAATTTTAGGAATATTTTAATTTCTCTAAAACCGTTCCTTCATTCCTCAGTGGAATTTATAAGCACCCAAAAACCAACTTCAATGTGACCTGAGCCATGAATAATTTAGCTATACTTTATGTGGCCCCGAACTAAATGGTGGAAGTATAATGATCAATCTCAGGGACAAATTAATGGCTGTGGCGAGAACATTACAGGGCACTAGAATATGCAAGGAAGCAGGGCCTGAAAACAGCCCGCGGTGTTTGAGTTACTTCTTTAAGATGAACTAAAAGCTTCTCAAAAACAGAACAGTTACTGCCCCTAGCCAATGTGTACAAGCATGCGAGCACACAGCAAAGAAGCACAGAAAACCACTGTGCCTGCGCGGGACAGGGAGCTGGCAGCACGGGTCAGTTAGGGGGAGCAACTGGAAAGAGGGAGAAAGGAAAATCCTGAATGTGAAGAGACGTGAGCAAGGGTTTGCAGACGAGGGAGATAATGGAACTAGGGATGGTTTATTTTAGGCGAAAGGAAAGGATAATTGATCAAGAAATTCTGTGGTTCGGAGTGTGTAACTAAGAGAATCTGAGTTATTGAGCTTTAGGCATTCCAATGAAGCAGATGTGGTAAGATGGTAAAGTTGTAAAAAGAATGAGAGAGACTTGGGCAACCACGTTAGAGAATGGGCAGGGAGCGACTGAAGGATGAGAAACCAGTAAGAGCCACTCTTCACTCTTCATCGACACAGGGCCATCTGTACGTGCCAGGCACTGGACGTATCTGCACAGACACACATGCATGCACGTGCGCAGATATTCACAAGTAATTATCCACACGTATTCTCATTCCTTAGAGACAGAGTTACTACTATTTTTAAATGAAGAAAAAAAGCCTGACAATCATAGAGACTTGCCAAAAGACAGATGAAATGCTATACAGATAAAATTTACACAGGTCTGTTGAGCTCCAACAGCTGCTCTATTCTGTTTGGTAAGACAGAGTTTGCTTTTATACTATGAGATTAAAAAAAAATCCAGGACTTTATTATCTCATGATGTACTTATTCATTAGGTAATCAAAAGCACAAAAATATGACAAAGTATCAAATTGTATGGTAAGACTTAATACAAACATGCTCTGAGGTATCACATATTTTGATTTTATAGAATAAAAATATATGAAAAGTAATATTAATGAGAACTCAGTACTTGTTTATATATTACATCTCACCATTTCCAAATACAGCCTCAAATGTTTTCACCAAGTTTAACCCATGCCTATATTCTTCACCTAAAACTACTGTTTTGATCTGGACTTAAACACATTTCTGACAAAAACTTTAGATCTTTACTCAGCCATTTCCAGAGTTGCAAACAAACTTACATTAAATTGCTTCTACTAAAGCATAAAAGGGATTTTTAAAAATATCTTGATAGTGGATGGCCACGCCTATGTTATTTCAGGTTGCACTTTCAAAATGGTTCCACCTGCAATGGCCTGGGACAGGCTGCACCAGTTCTTTTTAACAGCAAGAGCACAAAGGAAAGGAGACATTTAAGCAATTCATTGTTGATATGCAGAGCACAGGTTCCACAAGAAGAAGTCACTAGAATTGGATTCTGGAGGTACGCTAGCAGTTCTGAAGCTGGATGCATAGGCAGCTGAGGAGCTACACGTGCCACCTTACAAAGGCGCTCTCTAAGAGAAATGTGAGATACTGCATCAAATAGCTAGACACAGAAGGCACAGACCTGTCCTGCCTAGCTTTTGTCTCTAACTGGTCATACATTATATATTCCAAAATATTTTCTCCTGCGGTTATTTCTCATAAGGCTATGTTTGTTGAGGCCAACAATGGACATTTTAAAAGTTACAATTTCACAGCAAAATTTGCCAAAAACCAATGCATGACTGGGTGGTCTGGTTTCTTCGGGGAAGCAGCTAATTTCCACTGATTAAAAATCAATGACCAAACCAGGCATTATGACACACATCTGTAATTTCAGGCCCCTTGGATTTTGAGGCAGAAGGACTGTAAGTTCAAGCTCAGATTAGTGATTTAGTGAGACTTTATCTAAAAATATAATAAAGGGTTGGTGATATAGCTCAGCATGAAGACTGTGGTTCAATCCCCAGTAGCATATGAAAAAAAAATGTAAAAGAGACAGAAAAATAAATCAATGGCAAAATATTCACACTATGACTTCATATGTAGCTAGATGCCAAATCAAATTATTTCCTGGAAAAATAAGAGATGATGCAACCTAGAAGCTACCGGTAATTCTGTAGTAGCAATTCAACTGAAGAGTAGGTGTGTAATTTAGACTCTAAAGGAAACAAATGAAGAGCTTCAAATATAATCAAATCAGTCTTAAAGCTTTCTATTTTATAGTTAAATTGAAGCTAAAGAATGTGAAAACAAAAATATAATTTGTATTGTTTTATTAAAAGTTCTATATCTGCTAAAAAAGTGCTTTATTTTTTTTATTAAAAATTGATTTCTTTTTCTACTCAAAATCTTTTAAGTTGGGGCTAGAGAAATGGCTCAGTGGTTAAAGCGCTTGCCTAGCAAGCACTAAGTCAAATGTTAAGTACCCAAGTTTGATTCCCCAGCACCACATAAGCCGGGGTTGGTGGCGCACGCCTGTAATCCCAGCGCCTGGGAGTTTGAGGCAGGAGGATTGCCTTGAGTCCAAGGCCAGCCTGGGCTCCACAGTGAGTTTAGGAACAGCCTGGACTACATAGCAAGACCCTGTCTCAAAAAAAAAAAAAAAAAGTTTTGAGTCCCCTGAACCTTTATTTCATTGTAAATTAAGTCATCCTAGCAGCCAATACCTCCCAAAACATTATTACCTAGGAGTAAATCACATCTCCTTTTTCACTTGTGTTCCTTAACATGGCTCCGATCTACTCACTTTTCATATCTCAGCTAAGTAGTAATATCCTCTGAGAAACTACACCTTAGAGCAGCTCACTATTTTGTCCCTTGAGCATAACACACAGCTGGGCACATACTTGTTAATTTAATGAATCACTAAATTACACAGACTCCGTCTTGACCAAGACATTTTGATAGCCTAGATGCTATCAGGTATCCACCTTTGCATTGTTTTCTCTACCTTCCAAACTGTTGTCAAAGCGATCTACAATTCTGGAGCACAAAACTAATTACCCATATTTGCTTACAGCACACCAGTGGTTCAAAAAGAAATTGAGAATCTTTACAACAGCACTAATATGGAATGGTCGGGCCATTTATTTATCTTTTTAGCATGACTCCAGTTTCCTGTTCATACATTTTTTCCCCATTCCCTGACTCCTTTACTCTATTCAAAACTGCTAGTTTCTCCAAACTCCAGGACGTATTTCAAGTCTTCAGGTTTTTTCTCATACAGTTCTCTCTCATGAAATATTTTTCTCTTTACATCTATTTTTATTTAAATGACTTTAACACAAGTAAAATCTGTTAAGGAAACATTTTTAATTTCATCCTTATACTATTAATTTCTCTGTTTTTGCTGTACCTGTGAAATAATGGCCCGGCACTCATTTTATCTGGGTCCCCACACATACTCCCAGCAATTTTCAGATAAATAAAAACATCAATGAATATTCATGCACCTAAAATACTCAACAACTTTGTGAAATTAAACAAATTATAAATAAAAGCTCAAATTTTTATAATTTTATGTTAATTCAACATATATTTACAGAGAAGAATCTCAGAACATCTATTTGTAGAAAAAAGTATTTTAAAAAGATGACAATATTCAGAAAATAACAAACTGTCAAAATATTTGTAATCTCCAGGTACTATAATTCAATTTTGTGTTTAAAAACACATTATGTAAAGCGAGCGTAAGGTCACCCCTGGCTCTATCCGCCCAAGGGGACAGCAGCACAGTACAACACCAAGCCTACCTTTCTGCGTCAGAGGCAGTGCCTTTCCTAGTCTGTTTTTGGATGCTAGATCTTTCAGACTTTCTGGAGTGCCTGTGGAATGAAATGGTCAAGAAACACAAAATATATGATGAATAAAGCTACATTAGCATCAGAAAATGACAAAACAACAGACATGAAAATGACAATTCTTTTACCAAAATGGTTTTTTAAGTTTATCAAACTTAAAAAAAATGGAATAAAAACAAATCAAGTTTGGCACTGGGTGGAAGACACAAGTTGCCAATGGGAGACGTGAACAGCTGACATTGCATTCATCTAGACAAGTACCATGGCAGCAAAGATCTGACACAGACCTTGTTGAGCAACTCGGTTGCCACTGATGAGTAAACAAATCCAACAGTGAAATGGAATGATGACAGTGTGGTGAAAATAATGGGTTAAGGGCTGAAAGACCACACGGAAGGGGTACTCTGTACTTCTAAAAGTTGAAACTTGTCACCACAAAGGTTTCCTCTGTCACAATAGTATGAAGGAAGAAATGAGGTCTTGAAAGATGCTGCCCTAATTGAAAAGTATTTAAATCGAGTATAAAATAATATACTAAATTATCATCAAGATGATTTGGTAATCATATAGCAATCTCATTACATATTACAAATCAAAGAACAAAATCCTCAATTTACTTTCTAAAGGTATGTATACACCTTCAACCTTTCAATACTGAGCACTTGAAAAGCATTTTGTCACAGAAATAACAAGTTTACAAAGCTTAGCTTTCCAAGCCAGCTACCATGTGCAGATTTAACCTAAATTATCTGATATTCATATACATACACACACACACACACACATATATACATGAATTTTCTGCATATTTCAAATATAAAGCATGAAAAATACCTATGTCTACATGAGTTGCTACATGAGTTACTACAATGAAATTAATGAACATAACCATTATTTTATATATTTACCTATAAAACTAATATATCTTTGAAATAAATTAATATAAAATATTGTGGCCTAAATACTAGTAAATTTAAAAACATTAGAGAAACCATAAGAACATATACTCTTATATTAACCTCAACCTTCTATAATTTATCAGAGTTTATGCTTCCTTTCCTTCCTGACATCCTTTCCAAAAATTCCATCTATCTTTAGAAACCATAGATACACTAAGTGCCCATTTTACATTAAGCCCTGTGGATATTAGAAACACAAGTCAACACATAAAGTCGGCTCTCACAAGACTTCCACAGCACTCATCTTGCCCATCACCATCCATTCTGTCCGAACTGATGTCACACTGCCCTACTCTTCCAGTTAAGGCTTTCCATTGTGTGATCCGCAGCACCTATCACTCTTACTACACCCCATTACTACTCACAACTAGGGTTCTTAATAGACTGAAGGATAACTCTCTGTCAGGCACTGAGGTAGGTACTGACTTATTTAAACTCCATGGCATTCCTTTAAGAAGGCAGCATCTCTATTTTTTCCCTTCCACTGATGACAGGACAGGCTCAGGGCAAGGCCATTTAGCCAGAAAGCAGCAAAGCTGAGTAGACAAAGTCTAAGCATTTTAGACTTCTACTCTCCGACAGATTCTATTTTTTTTCTGCCATACACTTTTCTTATGGTCAGGAGAGGGTTATGGAAAAGTAAATACACAGTGTGTGGCTACAATCAATAGGAGATGGTTGTTAGGACTGTTGGGAGGTTTGATCCTAAAATACAGGGGAGTAAAGTGTAAGTGCAGCACACAGGTGTGAAACAGGGAAGAGAAAGTCAGAACAAGTGGGCCCATAAAAACACAAGGATCTGAGCACAAAATAAAAATTAGTATATAATTCTGAAAAATTATGCTTTGTTTCAATGGTCATCAAAACAACTACCTTCCTTTCCTCATCATCATCACAGAAAAACAATGAAAATACAGTTCTGGAAGACGTACGCAACTCACATCCATTAAAATATGTTTACCCAGTCTTTCATTCATGCAACAAATACTTTATGAGAATATCAGGCTTATATGTGTCTGTGAACAGAGAAGATAAAATTCTGTCTTTAAAAATTTGCATTCTATTTGTAGAACACAAAAAGAAACCTCATATACGTGCACTGTGTAGAATGGGAGAAGGGGTTAAATGAGAAGAGCAAAGACGTAAGCCAGGGCTAGGAGGATATGGAGCGTGGCTGTGGGAGAGAGGGAAAGGACACGTGAAGGCTGCAATCACCATTAGCATGATCAGAAAAGGACTACTGCAACGGTGACGTTACACCACAAGGTACATGAGGGAGTTAGTCACGTACATTATCTGAGGAAAGAAGACCTCAAAGGAAACTACGTTGGTAGGTCCTGGGGCAAGTGTGTGAGCCCCCGAGCATAAAGAGTAACAATGTCAATAACAGGAGTTGAGAGAGATGAGTCAACTGAGAAGATTTTGAGAATGGAGAGAGAGTGTGCTGTACTCAGGATCTTTGGACAAACTTTTTACCTCTGCATAAAGACGAGGCTACAGGGACACTGAAGACCTTGCCTTCCATTCGTACTCCTCATAATTTCTTTTAATTTCTCTAGACTCAATTGAGATTTTGTTTCCTCTTTGAAATTTTCAAGCTGTTCTTCCTAGTCTCACCTTCTAAAACTTTATGTATTCATATGTTAACAGGCCAATTATAATCACGATAATGGCAAAGACAATGCAAGAAACTTCTAGAATTAACAAGGAGTTTTTTTTCTTACATGCTATTATGACGTCTTTACCTGCATCAACTCATGTAAGCTCTCCAGTCCAAATAGGTAGGTAACACTCTTTTATCCTTTTTGGAGAATAAGGGACTGAGGCTGGAGAGGGTTAATTTGTGCTTATCCACATGGTTATTAAATAAATACTAAGTACATAATGTCCATAGTACAAAGCATATCACATTTTTGCCATAAATGACACTGGAATGTGGGGCCAACAGCGTGGTTTCTGGAGTCACACTGAACTTAATCTCAAATGTGCTTTTGCCCAGCTGGCAAACTTTGATCAAATAACTAAATCTCTCTATGCCTGGGTTTTCCACAGTTAAATTAGCAATAATAATATTACCTCATAGGGCTTCTAATTCTAAATACTATCAATTTTTGTTTGCCTGGTAATGTTCATAGTTTTTGTAATGTTAACTAAAGTCCGGATTTATAGTACTTTCAGCATGACTTAGAGCTAGAATGCAGTCAATCCTATAAAAGGATTGTTTTAAATAGCAATAATACATATTTGCAAATGCACAGACTCTAATTCATTGATGAGAGTATAAAATTCCGAGTCAGTCAGTGCTACATAACTAAAGGATAAGTGTCCATGCAGGGGTTCACACATCTGCCTTCTTCATTTTGGTCTCCACCCTTCTAGTTAAGGATACCTTTCCATTTTCTCTTTAAATACCATTAAAATAGTTTCATTAAAGATTCTTCTAAAGATTTTTTTACAAAGTATACATCATTATTATTCTTCTTTTAATGACTTAAAAACTCCTCAAGTAGAGATAAAATAATACATGCATGACTGTCGTAACTCAGAGTAAAGCAAGAGTAGATGATAGAAACTTTTAGTGCTTTTTCTACTCTGAGTCCTAAATCATAGCTACGAACACACTGTTTCTTCTCAATACAACAATCCTGTGGATTCAAGAGATCCAAAAGATATGTAAAATACAAAGATTATGCAGTCCACACATACTCATGTACTATACTACCAAAATCAGTTATCATACAAGATAAAATGGACCACAGTGAAGAGCTAATAACCCCCCTGGTAGATTACACTGCCATTTCTAAGTTTTTTGGGTCAGGAACTATGTCTATTTGGGTTACTACTATAATCCTAACACTCGATGCACAATAGTTCAAAACATACTCAGTAAGTATTTGTTGAATAAATATTTAAAAATAATTGTCACAAACGACAGAATTATTTTTCATGGTAGAATAGTGTTCCATTGTGCATATGCTGCCCTGTATTTTTAATCCTTTCATTAGGTGACAGATACTGAGACTGTTCCCATTTCTTGATTATTATAAACAGAGTTTCAATAAATATGGGGCTAGAAACAAGAGAGAGGGAGTGTGTATGGTGAAGAAGTCATCAAAATGCATCAAGTTGTAGTCAGAGATGAGCAAGAAGTTACATGTGCTATTTCATTGCATGGTAACTACAGATAATTATAACTTACAGTCATTTAAAAAGCTAAAGGGGGATTTTGAATGTTTTCATACTAGCAAACTGTAAGTGCTTCAGAAGATAAACACATTAGCTTTGTTTGATTTAATCATTATACAATGTACATATGTATTTAAAATTATAGGGTAATGACTAGACTGGGCTGCAGACCAAGATCTTGCTTCAAAAATTTCTATACAGGGTAACCTGTAAATATGCATCATTTTATGTTTTTATGGGTATATTAATTTTAATTTCCCATTTAATTTTAAATGAGTTGTTTTATACATTATCATGGAATTTAAAAGGTAAAAATCTATAAGAAGGAAAAGTACTAATTAGAGCTGAGGAGAAAAATACTAATTAGAGCTGTAACATCTAATTCTTATCAAAAAATTAAGAAATAAAATATTGCATTGCCTTTTGGCCTTCAGCAAAATATTAAATATCATAAATAAGGAACTATTTGGTTTACTATCTTATATATAATATCAGTTATTACTATGTTTTCAGTGTATGCCTTATTACACCACGGCAGCACAGATTCAGTTTTAGAGTCGTATGAGACACTAGTGTTTAAGCAGTCCATCTATAAAATTTACATATGAGGTGGCTGACACCCGGAAGAGTTTCTGAGATTCACTCAAGAGCTAAAAACCTTACTTAGTGAAGGCACCATTGTGTCCTCATATCCTTAAGTTTTCTGTCTCTTTTTAACAACATTTTTATTGTTGTATTAATCTTTATCATTATTTTATTGTCCATAAAGGATGATTCATTGGTCTAAACACACAGGACTTAGAAATTTGTGTTTTTCATTTAAAGTTTAACTGACGTGATTTGGCCTTACATGTACTAGTTTATAAGATACAGATAAAGTTATTTAAAAGTTCTAAAGGTCCATTCAAGAGTAAAATATAGCAGTATTGTGTAATTATACTGAACTATACGTTAACAATCAGAAAATTGGAGAAATTTCTAACAGCACCTAAATTTTTTGAAGTTCAATTTAAATCATTAAAAGCTATTTCTGTGTTACTTTCTTTTTCTCTTCAATAACTAATTTCAGTGAACAAAACGCCATAAAGAAATTAATACTGCAGCTTTTCTGAAAACACTACAGTACCACTGAATTATAAAAGTAGTATGCAAAATGGCATTATTTAGGGTATTTCATAACAAGTGAAAAATATAGTATTCTAAAAATAAAACAGAGAACCTCCCGCATCACGTGTCCATTTGATGTCATTCTGATCCCATGTGGCCCCGTCTCTGCCGATGCTGTGGAGCTACTGAGATGCCTGGGACCAACTAAGTATGAAATGAAAATTTCTTACCATCTTGCGTCATGTTTGGGATAAAAAAATAATTTTTATAGAATCAATGTAAATAAGAAATTATTATTAACACTGATGATAGATATATGAAATTGAGAAACACCCTCGACTATCATTTTGGTGTTTGTGTATATTACTACAGCCATTCGCCAAACTCACTAAGCATTTTCAACATGGCTCTTGTCGTTCATTCAAATAGTGGACAGTTTCAAAAAGCACAGTTTCGCTGCTTGATTTAAAATGGCTCTACATTACTTACGCATAGGAATGGCAACTGTTACTAACTCTGGACATGAAAAGTGGGTGGTTTCGTTTATTCTATAAATATTTTCAATGTAGAAATAAGTTTACTTCACACTAAATTAAAAGAAAGGACTCGATCGTCTTCATCAAGGATTCTTACAGACAAGTCGCTGCTACCAAGTATTAGGTATGAAGACCTGCATGAATTTGGATGTTAGAATAAGTTTAACAGAAATACTCAAGAATTGGGAATACTCACTTCTTGTTTATATTGACTCTTTAAACATAGTTTTTTTTTTTTTTTAATCCCAAGAATACTATAAACCCTATAGATGCCTCACTTGGATGGATAATGATTTCACATTTTTCAAATACTTTTAACATTTGAGTCACATACTAAAGGGAGCTCTTAAAAATATGTCCATCAATGCAATGCCATTCTCAATCAGTGCTGGTGTCAAGGAATTTCACATGGGAAAATACAATTCAAAATCTATCAAACACAAATATTGAATCATTTGAACAAAGCACTTGCCAAGACAGCTTAAGGTTGAATTCAGTAATAATAATAATAATCTAGAATGGGTCTTCAGACATATGCTTGAATAATTCAACGGTGAATGACAAACTCAGACGCTTGATGTTTCAACGGAATAATAAAATATATTTTTCTTAAAAATGGCCACTCAAAAATTCTGGTTAATTTCAAAACATAGGAAGACAGAACTTTTATTAAGATTCTTAGAATTCTACACACAGGCTCTTAAAAGTTACTATTAGGCATAACAATAACGCTACTCACAAAGAGCTATTTGGGGTCTGTAATGATGATTTTTAAAAAGTTTTAACACTGGTAATAAAACTGTAAGAAAATTTTCAGAATTTTAAAGTCAGAAACATTCTCTGGACTACAGTATCATGCTTTTTTTCAGAATTATTTTAGAAATCCTAAAACTTCCAAAACTAATCTTCCATGTAAATAAACCTAACTCCAGCCTAATTCTAGATAAATCTGATACTAGAGATAGCATCAGTGTACTTACTGTTAAAGTCAAATTATGTATAAGCAATTCATTAAGACTTTTTTGTGGATGTACACACACACACACACAGAGGTCTATGCACACATTTACACTGACTTTATTTTGACTTATTTGAATTTCCTAGAGAAGTTCATTAAGCATCAAATTTATTTTTATATTTCAGTGTTATTTTCAAAATAAATAAATATGGCCACGGATACAATTTCACACTGTGTAAGTTGACACCTAATGTATAACTCCTTATAAATATTCTCTATGTCAAATATGATACCACATTCATCTCATTTAGACACTCATTTAGGAACATCTAAATGAATAAATAAAGCTGATGACAAGTGACTTTGCCAAGTGATTGGCTTGGCTTCTCTATAGCTCTATATCAGCTGATAGCAACTCCTCTCTCATTCTTATGGACATATATTTTTATTACAGCTTAACAAAAGATTGTTATAAACTATTTTCTAGTTTTATTGTAGAACATAATATCAATCAATTAAAATGCATCTCTTTTGGTTAACTAGAGGACTTATATACAAATCATATATAAAGAAGCAAAATATATATTTATAACTTTGAGTTTAATGTTTTCCTTAACAATGTCAACTCTCCCTGTAGATATATATAACATCTAGAGACTCAACATAATTAATTCATATGCCATAAAATGAAACTAAAAATCCCATGTATATAAAAACTAAAATTATTATTTGTTTTCTATTTGGATTAACCAATGTCCAGATGAATTTATATTCATATTCATCACCACGACCTTCATAGTTGACTTATGATCAATCATCACATAGGTGAAATCACATTTTTGGTTTAGATAAAATAAAAAAATTCCATAACCCTCTTGTCTAAAAGGAAAGTTCTTTCATGACCAAGGCCTTCATCACTCCTTTGGCTTTAGCCCTTAGAGGAGTGTGCACAGTAGGGTTACAGTAATTACCTACTGGATGAGGAAGCATCAATGTGGATCTAAAATCTTAACAATTATGTTAAATATCTATGGAAAATGACTTTACACATGCAGTAAATTTTTTTTGGAGATTTAATTAATTCCTAAGAGGCCTAGAAACTCATAAAAATCAGATAGGAGAGAAGAAAATTTTAATTTCCAATTATGAAAATATAAGTCTTAATAAAAGGGAACTATTTTAGAAATAAAAGTATGGTGAAATAATATGAAATCTTCATATGTTATATAAGGTCCATGCATTTTATAAATATAAAAAGTTTCTGATCTTCCCCAACATCTGTGCAATCTAATTTTTCTTAGCAAATGTTCAGTTTTACAATCAAATTGAACGCCTGAAGAAATCTTGATTGTGTGCATGTGCAGAAAATAAATTATGTCACTTTTGCTGAGACCATAGTTACTCTGTTGTATATACACAAACCGGACAAAAAAGAACCCACACATCCAAACAGCTGGACGTCATACAGTCCTGTTTCAGAGACAGAATATTTCCTTGCGTGTTTTATGAATACTACCAATGTGTTGACTGAATTTCGTGACCAAATGAGAAAAAATGTTTAACGAACTCATACAATAAACAACATATAACAGGGCTATCAGGTTAACTTCAAATCAAGAATAAAAAGAAATGAAAAATATATATTGTGGCACCTTTTCCAGACCTTCAAGGAGCAGATCCAAAACAATGGTGCTATTCTTAAAAACCTACCTTGTCAACTGACCACAGGCCCTGATACTGCTTACTCCAAAGCCTCAATACACACATAAAACACATGAGGTGTGACAGACGCATACAGTGACTATTTATATGAAAAATGTACTACAAGAAAAGACTTTGCCACGAAGTCTCCTCACTTTGAGAACACTTATCCCATCACCCTTGCCACCTTCTGAAGCATTTCTGAAAGTCCTCTCCAGTGGCTTTAGTTTGCTCTCCTCACTGTCTCAGTGCCTTGGATCAACTCAAAAGGTCCCTTTCATGGTTATTTTGACTGACCTTGGGAAAGAGCCAATGGTGTTGATGAAAACACAGTTATATTTTCGCCAGCCTATTTTTCTATCAGATGGCACTTGGCAGCAGCATTCACATATTTTTTAATCACATTTTACAAAGATACTCACTAAAAAAGAACTTTTAGAACTACCGTAGAGAATGGCAAGATTGATGGGAGAAGTAGGCTTAGAGTGACAGGCGTATCTTGAGGGCATTTAATAACAGTATGTCTTTTTCTGTAACAGATATTTTTAAAAAGTAAACATTTACCATGTATTTTGATCACACTTTAAGAACTAGATGTCCTAGCTATATCAGACTTTTGTTTTCATATATTCTAAAGCTTCATTACTAACAAGCTTACACAGCAACCAAGCAAGACAACTGAGATTATATTGTCAAACAAAGTAACAAAGAATAGGTTCTGTGACAGATTTTCATATGCCCGAAAGCACCTGAGAATTTTTACATATTCACATGTGAACAAAAAATAATGAAGAAATATATTTCTAGAAATTCAAAACACTGAAAAAAATGTGTATCAAAATAAAAGTCTTTCACTGGATCCCTACCTCATGGTGTTGAAACTACACCACTTACTCTGTTAATGTCATCTCTGTAAACATTCTAAGGTGCTTTAATAGAGCTGGGTGTGACCACTGATGGCATCACAACATATCCGTCTTTGGCTCCTTATAAGAAGCACACCATAACCAGCATTTTTCTTGGTTGTCTTTCACAGGGTGGCCTACAAGCCACTTGTCTGAGACGAGGTGACTAGTACCTGTCATTCTCCGGAGATGCATGCTGGATTTGAATCCTGGGGCTAGGAGGTCGTCTCCTATCTAGGGAAGGGGACCATCTACCCCTGTTTGCCCAGTAAACAAGACAGGAAAAAACAGGACATTTAGTAACTCCTAAAATAAAAGAATATATGGAACAAAAGGACTGGAATAATGCCCCCAAAAGGCAATGTGTTATTTTTCTTTACTCTATAATTAAATTTTAATTTTATAAGCTAAGAGAAATAATAATATTATAAAGAAGTAAAAACTGTAAACTTATAAGAGGTAGAGATAATATTTGGAAAGATGTTTCAAATCTATTAAAATATTACTTCATGCTTTTAAAATGACTCTTTTTACAAATCTGTACATACACACACAATGAGTATAAATTTCCAAATAAGTATACCTACGAAATCCATTTATGTTTGAAAAAAGTAAGGTTAACAAGCCACCAGTGCTTACTTGATACCAGGCTTTAAGACCACTGGCGGCTACAGAGGGGTGTGTATTTAGTACCAAAAAGGAAAATAGTTACATGAAAGAAATAAAAATGTTTTTTAGTGCAGAAATAATGACATGAAAAAATAATTTGGGGAAGGTCTATCAGTGAAGTGTGAACAAGTGTTCCTGCAGGAAATGACAGGGCTAATTTTACTCAACAATGAATTAAATTGGATAATACAAATAGAAAAGATAGAAAATCAGCATTACATTTTAAAAGTTCTGCCAGTCTTCACTTGCGAAAGTGTCCCTCAACATGTTCAACTGTCGTGCTTTATTTTAGATCTTCAATAATACACATATTTATTGGGTGAAAATAGCTAACAAAAGTTTAGAGCTTTGTTCATTCTTTCTTTGAACCATCTTGAAAATTTACAAATATTGAGCTAAAAACTAAAGTGGTGATAAGGAATAGAAGAGGCCAGGCTTAGAATATTTTATATACTGGATGTGACTGACTTAGCAGGGTCATTTCTCTACAGACTTGGTTTTGCATGTGTAACAGGGAACTCATTTAGATGTAAGACTGTAAAATCATTTCAAAGGACAAAGGTTTAATATTCTAATTTTGTTTATTTGTTTATTTACTTACTTATTCTTGAGACCGGGTCTCACTCTGCAGTCCAGGCTGGTACTGAACTCAGGATGGAGCCTAGGTTGGCCTTGAACTCATAGCAATCCTCCTGCCTCAGCTTCCCTGAGTGCTGGGATTACATGCATGTGCTACCATGCCCAGATTATGTGGTGCTGGGGAACTGAACTCTGGGTCTTGAGCACTGTAACAGCTATGCCATTCCTCCAGCCCCTCATAGTCCAACTTTAGAAAGACATCTTTCTTGCCATTGTAAGTTGGCTTCCGGCATTTATTCAGTCATCTGGACCAAGCAGCAAGAACTGCCAACACGTGACCAGGGTACCTCAGGTCAGTAGGTGCTAGCTTCTCAATGCTCTTGTCAGCTTTCAGAAATCAGATTTAGCTACACAAAGTCACTACTAATGAAAACTGGGCTTTAAGGGAACCACAAAGCAAATGAAGGCATCCAATAGCAGAATCAGAGGAAATGAAAATTGCGTGGCATATACTCTCACATGCATTATGTGTTTGTTAAATTAAAAATATTTTGCCTGGGGTTACAAATTATTTAATTATGTAAATAATTTTCAATACAATCTGGTTGTTTGAAAATGTTTCTTTTCAATTTAATAGCTTTGTTCCATGGATAAGTTAAAAATATATTTCTTGGATAACTGATGTCTAATTAGAACTATGGTGTTTTCTACATTACATTATACTCAGCTGTGCTAAAATTAAATTTTCTGTTATTATTTGAAAATGTAGCAATAGAGTCAATATTTTTCTATGAAGTAATTTTGATAGGATTATTAGTAACCTTGCTTTCTGAAGCAAAATTCCAGTCCTTGTATATATACATAGAAATTAAAAAAATAAAAAAGAACTGTAATTATGGCACATGCAGTAAAGATATGAAGAAAGGTGGACATTTGGAAACAAGCAACTATGAAGGAAAACTATTAAAAGATAATTTGTAACAAATATTACCATATTACCACAAATATGTATATTTTCACACTCGAGTCCTTCTAAATATGCTGATATGTTGTATCAATATAATAAATGTTTTACTTCATTTAGAGAATGTGATGAGAAAAGGATTTTTTTTTTTTTGAGACAGGGTCTTGCTCTGTAGTCCTGGCTGATCCTGAATTCACTATGTAGCTCAGGCTGGCCTCAAAGACAAGGTAGTGTTCTTGCCTTGGCCTCCCAAGTGCTGGGATTACAGGTGTGTGCCACCACACCAAGGAATTACATGGTGCTGGGGATCAAACTCGTGTCCTTGCATTAGCAAGTGTTCTACTCGCTGAGCTATGTCATAAGCCCCAAGAGAAGGATCAATTTATATCCTATTTTTATCCTAAAAGTTTGCATCATGTAAGTTTTAATATGACATATTTGTGAGTGCTAAATATACTCACATATTTTATGCTTTCCCATTTCTTTTATCAAACAAAATCCAAATTTAGAATATTTATCCCCTTTAATACTTCAACTTCATTTTCATGTTACATAGTGACGTGGCAGCCTATGCTAGAAATTTTAGTCATGATGATGAACTAAACTAGCCTTTTCTTGATTTCTTTGACAAATTAGCCAATCTATAAATTGCACTAGTTACATTCTCAGTAGATTATTAATATTTTAATATCAGATATTCTAAATAACCAATATTAGGCACATCTATTTGTTAAATAAATATTTTCAAATATTTAAGTGCATAATAACCCCACAATACTTCAGGTACTGTGAGAATGCAGACAAGAAATAATAGGAATTTTAAATAAGATGCTAATAGTAATGATACCTATGAAAGGTCTCACTGGTGAGATATAGATTGTACTTCCTATGGCTCTATAAACAAGTAAATGGTTGTTACAGCGGGGCTCTTCTTTGTAAAACAAATGGGTAATTTAAATGTGTAATAAATATTTGCATATCTATACATCTTTATTGATGCATATTTCTTGGCAGTACTTTTCTAATAGTTTAATTATCAAAAGAGAAATTATATGGAAATCATCATGCTTTCCATAATAACATGAATCAAAAAACATGTATCAAGTGTTATAACAAAAACTAAATCAACTGATATAAATGATACACATGGATGCATTTTTGTGTATGCTCATTACTCATTCTAGTCTTTAAAAAGCACTTCTCTCTATTTTGTTCTAAACCGAATCTCATTTATTTCAATTAATACTGATGTCTGTACTTTGAAACAAGATTTACAGTATTTATCTCAATTGAATTTATATTTATTTTTTATGTAAGAACTTCCTTTCTCGTGGACCTCAAATTTTCACGTGGAAGGAAACTCACTCAAGTTTGGCTGCGCCACAAGCAAGGCGTGATTTAGGTACCATGATGTGAGTTTATGTTAAAGAACCAACCACAGATGGCTTGGCCCTTTCTGTATTTCTCTCTCCAAATCTGCCTGTCTACTAAAAGCGAATACTGTAGCTAGCAAATCAAACGCATCCCTGAGGCGTGGGGACTAAAATTCTAATGAAAGCACCTTACAGTTCCATAAACAGGCTAATTTGGGGGGTATCAACAAGTACGTAGTCCCAGTGCCACAGATTCCAAACTTGTATATTATATTTATGGTGAAAATTAGATCCTCCATCTTGCTAGTGCCTGAATCTAACTAACTTACAATTAGAATCCAGTTTGGGAAAGAAAAAAAAGAGAGAGAGAGGCTGTTTTCAAGTCTTTCGTAATCCCAAATTAAATACTTCCTAGGTTAAGAATGATAATGTTAGAGATGAAAAAAAAAAAAAAAACAAATGGTATGATCTCTTCCTCCAAGAGGTTTACAACACCTTGGATGAGAAAAACACAACTAAATTAAATAAAATGTGTTTTAACAGAAGGTTACGAAATTATGTGGAACACAGAATAGAAATTGAAGAATTTTGATCAGCAAAGTTAAAGCAAGTGAGTGTCTAAGAAAGACCTCCTTAATGGTTTCTGGCTACCATTTTTGAAATATGGAAATTTTTAAGCAGACAATGAATAAATATATTTTATTTTTAATAAAAAGAAAATTTGAGATATAAAGACTTTTACTTGAGTCTATAAAAATGTTAATTTGTACAGGAGGGACCCTGGAATCAGGGTAGGGCTACAACAAGGGTGAGGGATCTGCTTTGGATAAACACGTAATTCATGAACTCACTGAATTTCAAGAAGGTGTAGAAAAGGCAGTGCTTCCAGACTGTGCTATCAGTTAATATGTCGAATTAGCAAAACAAAAATTTAGAAAAAGAAACATGTTGCTATAAAGGGATTAAAGAGAATATAAAGAAATTGAGTTGGGTAGATTTATACACTCATTATCTGGCCACCGGTTAGTAGTGGGAATCTGGTCCTCAGGAGGGAAGGTGTGGACAGGCCAATCATGTGACTTAGAATGAAGCCACTGTCAGAAATATAACGTAAAATGTGGCATTCAAAAAGCCATGTCCCTGAACACTAATGAAATGCAAGGAGGAACCGGATCTCTACAGCATATGGGAGGAGAGGAAACCTGCAAAAGAGTCTGTAGTGGAACAGAGGAACAGGAAACACAAGCGGTTTGACGCAGCGGTTAATGTAGAATGCTTCAAGATGCTACTGAACAATTATGAAGTAGTCCACACAGGAATTCCAGCATAGCAATAGTGTAGTGGAAGAGACAGAAGTCAGATCTCAAAATATACTAACTGGTGAAAAAAAAATGGAGGGAGTAAGTTCAGACTGCTTTTCCACAGCCTTTAAGTAAACTTATGATTATTCTGAAAGGTCATGGGGGAACACAAAACACACGAAAAAGATCAATTACTCTCCAGTAACTCCCAAATTTGAAGTCTCCGAATATTAAGCAATAATCTATTTTAAAGCCTGTAAAAATCTGAGCATGGCGATACATCACTGTAACCATAGCTACTCAGCTGGATTAGGAGGATGCAGGAGACATCCTGTCTGATCTTGTCTAAATACAATACTAAAATAGGGATAGGATAAAGTTCAGTGCTAAAGCACTTGCCAAGTATGTGTGAGGCCGTGGATTCAATGGCCCTGGTATAGTGTAAAGTAACAAAAGTCCTCTAGAAAATAAAGTTGATTGCAGGCATGTAACTCCCTTGGACTCAGAGAAGCGAGGGAAAAGAGCATTTACCTCAGAAACTATCTTTAATTTCTCGACTTAAGAGGCATGAATGAATCAGGGCAGGTCACTGTGTTGTGGTAAACTACAAGCACTTTATTTCTACCGAGGTAGTCAACAGAACATAACAGAGGAGATCTTAAATGACTTCCATGCCAAGTGATGCTTGTAAACTCATGATTCAAAACTCCTCTGTACCCTGGGCCTAATAATCTAGTAAGAAAGAAAAGGGAGATCTAATGGCTTCCAACGACTTTGGGAAATAATGTTGCTCTTTATCTTTTGAACCATCTGAAAATTATGATGTTGGATAAGGACTGTTTTCTAAGTTCACCATCTGTGTTAACACAAAACTATATTTTTAAATAAAAAGTTAATGAAGATACCACAAAAGATGGTGCTAAGATGGTGTAACAACATAGAGAAGTTCACCAAAAAGAGTCAGAATCATCAAATCATTGAACCTTAATGCTTAATATTTCACAAGCCTGTTGAAATAATGCTTCTAGCTTAAGAATGTGAAATTACATTAAAATTGCTTATTTAATATTTTATCTGCTATGTATATATTAATAGTGTAACAGACAGAGAATAAGCAGCTGAAAAAACACCTAAGCCTCCTCCCTATACTTCAGACATCAGTTTGAATATTTTCAATATTAACATTTGATATTTATGTTTTCTGCTTCAAAGATGTTATAAGTACATGCTAAAACCAGTATATATCTAGAACTTGGATAATATACTTGACAAAAACTTGTTTTATTTTCTCCTTGTCAATAAAGTGACCTGGATCATTGATAGGACCAATCCTTGTCTCCTTGATATTTTTAAAACTTGTTCTCCCTTTTCTTCAGTGTGCAAAGTGAATGTACATTTCCAGTCCATTTTTTTCTTCTTAATTAACTGTAAATTTACTCCTCTTGACTTTGTATTAAACTTCAGCCTGCTTTCTGTCTCTAAACTGATCTGTCTAAAAGGTATTACTTGAAGGATTAAATTCACCAACACACACTTCTGTGATCTTTGTGTCTTGAATGTTGAGCAAGCTTCATCATAAGGACATACTTGTGTTTCCAATGCAGTGCAGTAAGAATTGGAAGGTTTAGACTAGCTGTATTCCATAAATATGTGCCTAATCCAAAGTAGGACACGATATAAATCAGAGATACAGATATTATGTCTTACTATGAAAAAAGAATGTGAAACATCTCTTCAATTGTTTTTATTTTAACATGGTAAGATATCTACTATACTGGATTCAAGCATTAAAATTACTTTCATCTTTTTAATATGGCTAGAAGAAAACTTAAACGAATATACGTGGCCTGCATTATATTTAAATTAGAAAGCACTGATGTAAATGATGTTAAAACATGAGGCTGGTATCGTACTTATGGGATTTCACAGACTTGAGCAACTTTATACTTGTTTTAATAAGAACTTGAGACAAAAAATCAAAAAATTGTCATTTTTTTTCTTGCGACTACTCTTTTAATTATTTGGAATTGCAATATAACATCCAAAAGAAAATGGTGAAACTTTTTCATCTGTGATGTAGAAGAGTCTACCATCATTTCAACTAAAATCTCCATTGTAAGTATAAGAAATATAAAATGTGAGTTAATGCGGTTTTTTTTCTGTTACAGATTTCACAAATGCAGTAAAAATAATTTTTAAAATGTAGATTTTTCAGTAGTATCTTAGGAAGACACTTAAACATAGGTTTTGATGTTTGCATTTATTACCTAACTCCAGAAATGAACATCTCACACACAAGAAAGCTTATTAAAGAAAAGCTGCAAGTAGCCTCTGAAGTAGATTTTATTATTACAACTAAATATTTTTCTTCAGGATTTGTAAAGAGTAACTTCTAACCAAAAAAGCAACTGTAACAGAGACTATTCATCATAACTAAGTCTATTAAAATAAAAATTTTCATCCTAATGGAAAAAATAGATGCTTAAAATTAGAAGGCAATGCAATAAGTAATTATTATGCAAGTGAATTAAAATGAGAATCATTAATCAAAAGTTTTATGCAAAATTGCACATACATTACATGGACTTATTTTTGTAAGGCATCAGGAAATCTCTGGCTAACATCATTTTTGCTGTCAAAATTTAACATAAAATAAGATCTATTTCAAAGCATAAATTGACTAAAAAGTGAGTGTAGATGCATAAGGGAAATATTTAATCGAATCTTAATAGAATTTTTCTTTTGGGTTTAATAGAAGATTTTTATTACTATTTTTCAGCATAACTAATGGGAAAATGACCTTTGTCAGACAACCCTTATAACATTATCAGCATACTGAAGGCTCTCTGAGTAGTATATAAACAAAAAGACGAAAAAGCAACGTAAGGGGGAAAGCAGCAGCCAGAAGCAATTACAAATCACATCACATCATTTGCAACAACATTCATAGAAATATGTGCATATGTCTTCTTGTGGGCATCCACATACGCATATCTCTATATAAACACATGTAATAAGGAAGGGGGGAACGCAGACCATCAGCAAAGTGAACATGAATGAATAAAACCTGTGCGGCTCACATGAAACAGAACAAAGTGATTGAAAAGAAATGACTTGTACAAATGATAAGAAATTAAGAAAGTCTTTATTTTATACCTTTCTCGTTCTGGTGAATGCAAACTAGTATCTGGTCTCAAGCAGTTGGTACTAGCACTCCTAGCCCTGTCAAGGGAGGGCTGCAGTTCACTAGTGCCAGTGCATTGCATCCAGTGGTAGAAGAGAAAGACAAAGGAGACAGAGAAAGGAAGACCATGTTAGAGAGTAAAGCATAGAATAATGTCCTCTTTACACAAAGTGTAGAATCACTGTGATTCAGTTCATAAGGGTGTGAAGAGAGCTGACATGATGACAGTGCAAAATTTTGTTTAGAAAATGAAGCTAAACAAAGATTATGCTTAAATTGCTTTGCATAATTTTTCCGAAAGATCTCAGACTGAAATATGACACTAAGTCACACCTACTTATGAAAAAAAACCGGATACAGGAAGCACTAAAACAAAATGTCTAAAATTTCATCACCGAAAACAGATGCCACACCAAAACAAAATGAAGGACATAGGAGGGAATAATTTCACGGCTCAACTCTTTTGGTTCACATTAGACCAAGGAAGTGGAAGGCCTCGCTTCCGGATGTTCTTACCTAAGGAACATGTGATCAGTAAATCTCAACACTCTTGAGTTAAAGCATTCATGATGAAGGGCAATATTCTGTCTAGTCACTGATCTGTTCTCAGTATGTGCAGGCAGGAGTGAGCTTCGCAAATTAAAATTACACACAAATAAAATGAAACAAATCATCACACTGCTAACAAACAAAACAACAAATAAATAACAAAAAAGCAATCAAAACTGACATTTGAGTTAGTAGGTTTCATTTAGAGAATTACTTTACCGGTAATTTTATGATTTAAATAATTTTTAAATGCCACTGATTTAATGTTTCTTTTTATTTTCAAAAGGAAATGTGACAGCTTTATAAGAACATAAATTTTCTATTTTTAGTGGGAAAGGGACTAGGAATAATTCAAAATCTAGTGTTCACGACTATGGGACTATGGCTCTTACCTGTATATATTCCAGTGAGAGCCGTTCTGTAATAAAGGCATCTTGGGTGGTAATGTTTTATAGTACTTAACAAGATGTCTTGAACTGGGCACACAAACACGCAGGAAACAGAAAAATATATATGAAGCAAAGTTAACTAGGACATTAAAAAAATAGAAGGCCTAAAAAGCTAGGTGAATAAACTATTCTTTATTCCCACCGGGAAACGAAACAACAATAATTATTTAAAGGCAGGATTGGAATTAATAAAATATGAAATCATAAGTACGTGATTTTGTACTAAATGCTCAAAATTGTAGTATAATTGTCTTAGTTAAAAACATGCCAGCTAACTAGATGCTATAATTGACTTTTAACCAATGTCAAAATGTACTACTTAATCTTTTATTTAATATTATGCCACCTTATGGGAATAAACATCTCATAGCCAAAGGTACAAATCAGATAATTTATGTAGTTTAAGATATAACATGACTAAAGGAAGTTAGTGTTCTATGAACAACAAAGACTGGATCAGCCTTACAAAGAACGGCTTACTCAGGGGCCAGACTACAGCAAAAGAAAAGCAAAGGCCCCCAGCTGTGACTAAAAGGAGAAAGTTCTTTCATTCTGTCAGCTGTGAGCCCCAATCCAAACAAACATGGATAAAATTTACCACTGGAAATTAGGACAGGTGGGTACAATGTGATTTTGAATTGTCATAAAAATGACAGAAATAAGGCCCAACTTTGCCTAAATTTCTTTAAAATCTATTGTATCTTATGAATTTCCTAGGTCATCAAGGGCAGATTAACAATTTTTGTTAATATAATAATGTTCTACAAAGGTGTTAGTTATGAAAGTGCATCATCCATTTTTGCTCACAATAAAGCACGATGAATAAGAAAGTAAACACTGACTGAGATACACTAGATATCAAACATACTACCAGTTTAATCATGTTGTAATGGCCAGTAAAGGAAACAACCTCAAAGCTCAATTTTAAATTATTCTAAAATAACATAAACATTCATTTGAGGAAATATTTTACTCAAACTATAGATTTGCCATTTTTACACTGCTTCTCAAACCTGACCTTGGTCAATTATCTTAAGGACATTTTACTATAAAACTTTTCTAAGAATTGCTTCCAAAGTAAATTTTGCTAGAACATTCTGAGATTGACAAGGAACCAGAAAAAGAAGGGAAAATGCCATGAAATTTATTTAATTATTTATGTTCAGTTTATTTTATTCATTTTTTTTTTGAGACAGGATCTTGCCCTGTAGTCCAGGCTGGTCCTGAACTTACTATTTAGCCCAAGCTGGCCTTGAACTCACGGCAATCCTACTGCTCAGCCTCCTAAGTACTGAGATTATACACGTGTTACCATGCCTGGCTACTCCATGACATTCTGTCAGAATGTCTATGCTTTTACCAATACAGGCGTACCAGCACAACAGCTCTGCCATTTATTTGCCATGAACTGGAAAATTCATATCAAGATCCCAAGCCACTTTCTACATCTGAAAAATGGGGAAATAACAACTGCTTAACAGGAGTGCTGAGGACCAAGTGAGGTGACGTATATGAAGCATCTAGGATGCAGTGAGGCAACCGTATTATTTTCTGTATTCTACCACTCCCTCGGGATGTATTTTAGAAAAACAGTATTTCATGCTAACTAATTTTAGGGGAATGTATCAAAAGTATAAGATACACTTCTTTAGTACACAGCCTTAATACATCATGCATAATATGTATCTCCAAGACTGGACTTCAATTTACTAATTTCAAAAATCTGCTTGACTCACTAACTTATTGGCAGAATATTACATAGGGCCAACTGATACTTTCTTGGAAAAACTAGTTAACAAGAAAATATCAAATAGATCTGGTTTTAAGTTGTTTCTCATTTTGTTCTTTTAGTCAAATTAAGCAAAGCCTTTTTTATTAGCATTTTTGTCATCTGTAAAATGAGATATTAAATTAATGTATATTGTGTTTGGTACTCAATAAATTTAATATTTCTGATGTGTACTATGGTAGTAAACATCAGATGTATTAAACTCCTAAGAGAAAGTGATGAGATATAGTTTGAAAACCTTGGCTAATATTTCAGCCAATACAGTTGTATTAAGACATTTTAATAATATATATAATTTAACAATACGTGTTGTAAAAGTTGTGATCAATAAAAATTGTGGTTATTTATGTGTACACATTCAGTATATATGTTCATTCAATTATAGGTAAAAAACTTTTATGAAGTCAAGAGTACAAACATAGAATTGATAAAATATATGTATAGGTATGTACAACTAAACCCAGACTTCCTCTACTGCCTGCTTTCAGGATAACACACTTCAGAATTAAAAGCGAAGTTTTAGAAAATTTAGGCAGCTGGGCATGGTGGTCCAAGTGCATGTAAACCAAGCCCCCAGGGAGGCTGAGAATTGCAAATCAGAGCCTGCTTAGCATAGGCAGTGGAGCAAGACCCTACCTTAAAAAGAGAGGGAGAGAGAAACAGACAAAGATAGGCATTTTGTTCAGTGTGAAGGCCTCCATTCAATTCCCAGGACTGTTTGATCTACTTTAGATTAAGTTGCATCTAATTTTATATTGCATCTGTGTAAGTACGATCATTAACCTAAATCAGTATTTGTAAATTAAATATATAATGTATACAGATTCAGAATTATCAGCAAAGCAGCAATCTGATGGATTGCATTGTATAAAATGATGTAACTGTAAGTATACCATATCTCCTATATCAAGGAGAAGACAGGAATAAAAAAAAATGCTTGTAGCTATTTAGCGTGTAAGTTTCCTAGAAATTCACATTAGGTACCAGGCACAGAACAGAAAACCTAACAAATGTAAAGAGTTCATATGTATATTTTTTTTTCCACAAAGATCAGGTAAAAATATAAAGTGCTTATTTGTGGCCTAGGTTTTTTAATAGTTTCAGACAAAAGTAGGAAGAAACTTCTAACACCAGAAAATTATTCTTATTAACAAACCAATTATCTAGAAGATAACTAATAATAGCTTAGACAGTTCAGCATTAAAAATTGGAGATGATTTTGATAATATTTATGATTTTATATTTTTTTCCTCATCTGCCAAACAGAACTAATATTTCCTCACTTTTTCCTATGGTACTCCAAATAAACCGAGTGGGAGTTACAAGTAGGGTAAATTTAGACATGTAAAAGTTGAAGCAATTCCTACTAGCCCAATTTTGTTTGCATCACCAAAGAGAACCACGTGTTCCACGCAGCCATAAGGAGCTGTCTTTGCATCTCAAATGTCAATTCTTCTCTTTCCTCTTATATTTCCTTTCCTTTTTTAATCAGCTAAAGTAGTTGAGTTTATTTCATTGACCTACTACTTCCTTGGGATCTATTAACTTTAAATTGACAATAATAATAACAGATTATAATTCATTAACAATCTGTGTATTTTCCCTTGAATATGAAATTTAAGAAATCTAAGATTCACCTAAAGCATCAAAGCAAACTCTAATACACTGGCAAATATTTTCCTAATCACTAAAGAGATATCTTATTTACTGGAAAGTTTATCATGAAATGTTTTTGAACTGGCAGGGGTGGAGAAATTATCAAGTGAAATTTCTTTACCAAGACAGAAGCTGAGGTTCAGTCATTAGAACCGAACTAGTAAAGACATTAAAAAAAAAAAAAAAAAAAAACAGAATATAAAAAACAACCGATTCCAAAAGGAAATTTTAAAAAGCTAAACAAAGCAAATTACAAACACACAAACAATCCCACTGCCATGCACAGAAGACGAGAACTCTTGTGGCTAGACAGGTATGTGCGCACATTGTGTGAGAAAAGGAGCTCAGAGCGAGCCCTTAACTGTAGAATCTGGTGCTCCGGTTTTATGAGAGGATAAAGTATGGTAATAGGAACAGGAGAGTTCAATGGTGCAGTATATTTGAACATACAAATAGCAAAGTAGTCTGCCCAGATTAGAATTGAAATATGCGTGGAAACTTTTTCATAACATTCATAGAAAACAAACCAATTTTTGAGTATTTGGGAAATTTCTTTTACCTCTTCGTGATAACACCACTAAGGGAGAGACGAAGAAGAGTAGGATGAAAAGAGTCATTACGCACAGTCACCGTTACCAAATCCCTGTATTTACCTGGCGGTGTGTAGGCATTCTGCACTTCGTCCTCGTTTTGCTCTGGGCAGCATAAGAAGCTCACTGCACAGACAGGATGGGTGGTGAGTGAAACAGGTAAGTTATGAGGCAGTAAATGACGTGGGTTATGCCAATGGTATGCCGATGAGAACACGAAAAGGGAAGAAACCAGATTGTCTGCACTAGCGTACTTGCTTGAGAAGTTAAACAAAAATCAACATGACAGCATTTTAAAAAGTTAAACGATAAAAGTAAATACAAACATTACGATCAAAGTCCTAGTTGTTGCTGATTGGCTATTGTATCTCAAATGATTTTACAGAATATAAAAACAAAGATGAACTTGCCCCAAACAAGATACAGGAATATGTTTCCAGGTATAGGCATTTTTGTACTTCAAAAAACGTAAAAAATTGGCATTTCTGATACCAACGTGAAATCAAGATTTTTTTCTCGGCAATGACAGCTCTCTTAGCTACTGAGAATATAATATGTTTTTCCTTAACTTACTAGGTGTGAATTTGATTAGGATTTTTAATTTAAGACTGATATTTTTCACTGTCCAAATTATTTCTGCTGTACCTACTGCCTTGGTCAAACAGGCCTTAATTCATGGAGGCCCAAATGAACGTGGACAGAGGCCTTCAGTCCTCTCAGCTTATGCTGAACACTGTTCAGTCCTCATCTTCAGACCGGCTCCCTGTCCGCAGTATCTACTGTCACTCCCTTCTTTACGGTCACGGCACCATTTCCCAAGCAAAGGGACAGGTAACCAGGTAGTTAGATAAGAGGCTCAACTTGGCCTCTGTGTCCTGGACTCAATGTAAAATAAATCAACGAGCTTCACCATCTTTTCCCAAATCCTCACTTCAAAAAGCCAGAAGACACAGTATTTTAAAAGGTGGGTACGGTAAGATTTTAACCCCAGCCCTGAGCTATGACCTGGCTAAATCACACAACGTAAGCATGTGGTTCCTCCAGAAAGTTTGTGGGCTGTTATGTGGAATGACAGATTCAGACATACGGTAGATTTATATTAACTATATCCATGAGATATTTGCTCAAAAATAGTGCAGAGCTAAGTATAGTTACATACACATATAAAAAGAATGCATCTCAGTGTTTTGTATTTTGCAGACATTCATGGAAAGACATTTTACAAAAACTTTTTAAAAACATTATTATTGAAATTTTCACCAATACTTTGCAATATTAACTCTTTCAGATGATCCATAGCCAAAATTTTAAAATCACATAAATAACTATTTTCATGTTACAAAAATAATATCTCAACACCATGATCCATAAAAGATAAATGGAAATTGTTCATGTAGGCTCACTTCTGTAATATAGGTTAGTGCTAAGTCAGCAAAAAGCTGTGCTTTACAGCAGGCTGAACATAGTATGACTTTGCAGATATACATATACATATGTATATATTTATATATATATATATACACATATGTTATATACACACACACAGTCAAATATTTTAAATATATTAAATTCCCTAAGAGTAGTTCTATTTTGAGGGATGAAATATTTTTATTCTTTAATGCCACAATACATCTATATATTAAAAAATTATATCTCTATATAAAGAAAAACTCCTAGTGTTGAGATCACACTTTGGACATTACCTGTCTTGTTCAGATAAATACTGAGTATCCACCTCTCGGGATCTGTGATCGACTGGACTTCGGGAGGCATCATGGTGTCTGGTTGGAGAACGTGACCTTCTTGTTGGATGAATTTCATCTAAGCTCCTAAAATGATCACAGAAAGTCAGGAGTCAAAATGCGTAACCTTCCCAAAGCAAATAAACAAAGCAAAGGGAAAGAATTGACAGTGGTAAATGGCAAACAAATGATATGACTTAAAAAGTGTCATTCTATTCAAAACATATTTTAGTCAGTGACTTAAGAGTATTTATTACCTACATTTTGCCCATGCCTCATTTCTGCATTTCACATTTTGCCAAAAAGGACCACGGTTTTTATGCATATAATTATACTTCAGAAACACGTTGCTGGGTAACATGGACTAGAGCACTACACAATGAGTTTTATTAACCTTTGCAAGCATTTAAAATACTGTGAAGAGGCAATACTAGATTGCTTAAAAACATCTTCTTAACCTCATAATCTGTTCTTTGCTACTTCACTCAACAAGGTATTTACTTGTTGGTTAGTTTTTCACTAACAGAGACTGACCCCATGGCCTTTGCGTTGAGCTATAATCCCAGACAACTTTTTAATCTTTTTATTTTAGCCATTAAGAGTGCCACAGATAGCCTGGAATTTGCAAGCCTCCTGCCTCAGCTTCTCCAATTGCTGGGATTACAGGTTTTGTATTCACACAATTGGCTTCCCTCCTCAAATCCAGTTCACTCCTATGCAAGTTGTCACAGGAGAGAAAACTCACACACTAAACGTAAGAGAAAAGCTATGCTCGGGACACAAACTTCTCCTACTCATTGAGGAATTTATTAAGTTTGAACCACCAGATCACTGTCCATGTTCAGTGAAAAATAAAGCATCTTTCCTACATGAGATCCTGGGGAAAAAAAGTGACCGAGAAAACTCATGATCTCCCTTCAGTTTCGAGGCAGTTTATAATATGTTGTTTTATTAAAAAGCAGTCCGGATCCCCAAAGTCCACATCGACGCCTACCTTTGTAATGGCACATTTGGTAAGCGTGAGCGTGGCCTTCCCTGATCTTCGCCTCGATGTGGGGAGACGGAGCGTGAGCGGTGATGGGTCGTTCTCTGCTGCTCGGGCACAGTTAATGTCGATTTACCATCTCTAGCACTAGACCTATACCCCACTGGCGAGAGCATACACATGAAAAAAAGTTAATCTTCTCCTCTAATGCATTTATCACCGGAATTTTGTGGAGTTTTATTAAAAGCAGCCATCAACCTAGTAAAAATTAAATGCCATGCAATCAGTACTATAACATAGACTTATCTTCTAAAACACTAAGCTTTGGTACACAGACTACAACATAAACATGCAGAGAAATGGGTTACATTTTGCCTCAAAGCCACCACGGAGATGCTAAATATGAACATAACACTGATGCCTCAGACATAACGAGCTGGAATGTCTTTATAATTTAGAAAGAATTCAGTGATTTTTTTTTCAACAACGTAATTTAAGCACTTAATGTACAAATTAATGCTTAGAAATTCAATGCATCTTTCAATGTCCCTTGTAGTTTTTTCTTCTAGTGGATAAACAATCTTAGTTGTGTTGCAGATAGCCTCATTAGTAAGAAAGTGCACGTGTCACACCAGTTTTAAGCAAAAAAAAAATACCATACCGATCTCAAAGGAAAAAAAAAAAAAAAAAAAAGAACAGCAAAACTTTACTACCGTAAACACCAACGGTGGTGACTCTTGCACATCATATTTAATACTGCATTGTCAAATATGATTAATGCGTCAGTGGAGATTATGGCAAGAGTGCAAGAAAAAAATCTGTCCTGTGAAAACATCAACCTACCTGGACATTCAGAGCCATACCACAATGTGTTACTTGTTAACATAAATTAACATATTTAACAATTAAAAAGTAAATTCTAAAAGGTCATTTCTCCCTTGAAATAAAAAAATATATAATCTCTCATTTGGTTAAGATAAAGAAATAATCTCGAATCTGAATTTACTCTTCACAGTTTGACATTTTTCATAGGATCATTATATTATAGCAAGAAACTTCTTTCTAATGTGGAAATGAAAAATAATTATAGCAACATGAAACATATATGAACTGTGAAACATTAATATAACTGGGCAAACTAAATTGATTATTTTTACTTCATAATTGCCAATTATCTTTAAAATATTCCATGAAACATCATTTCATATAACAGACTAATAATAGTTCTCAGTTTACTTGTTATAATTGCATTATCTTATCACTGAGTTTCAAGCATGAAGTCTTCAAATGTTTTATTAAGTAAAATCTGACAATAATTGAGACTGAAAAGCTCAACTATTTTGTCACTTGACTATCAGTAAAATAAACTAAACAGTAACCAAAAATGATACAATTCATAATTCTTATCTTAATGTTTAGTCTCATCAAATAATAAGATTATTATCCTGATTTTTGTGTATAAAACTTGTTTTTCAGTTGTATAAATTGTAATGTTAAGGTACAGAGCTCATTTCTTTACGTGACTCTTTTTACAGATAATCCAATGTTTGAATGTATAAAATTTTAAATTGTGATCTGGTATCATTTGGCTAATTATGCAATGCCCCCACCGAGTGTGGGAAGTTCAAAGCTATCAGTGAGTATAGAGGGATGTAAATGAGCTGTACAATTCACAACCTCACTCTAAAGGAAATCTGGAAGATTTTTGTAATGTTGCTGTGAAAGTGTTGAATTGATTTTTATACTTGATTTCTGATCTTTATATCATCAAGAAAAACTTTAGAAAAACAATGATCAGAAATCTTTCTGTCAAAAACTTTTCCTAGAATTCACAAGAAAGTTTTGAATTTATACAGACAATATATACATGGCAATGTACAATTTTGGTGACTCAAAATCTTTATAAATGACACTTACATGGAAAAAAGATTAGGTTTTAACATCTGATTTTATATGAAATGACAATCTGATTTTCTTAATATGTTTCCTTTATTACTGGTAACTCGCAATCTACTTTGTGAATCCAGATTTGGAGAGAATTGCTAGTTAATGCTCATCTTGATGGCTCACGTGGGTCACTGATGCTTCAAAAAAATGAAGTTGCCAGATTCCTTGCCTCATGCCATATCTGGTGTTTATTTTTCTTAAAGAGGTAAGATTATTTATTTTAAGTAACAATAAACTGTAAAAAGTAACAAAGTATCCATGTAGGAGATTTCAACTGTTTTCAGAACCTGCTGTATTTCCTTAGGCTGAAAGAGACAGTAAGTATATGAAAACGGCACTGAAAAAGCAAGGTCTTAAAAAAGTTTAAAATTTGCCTGAAGGCAGGACATTATAAACTAAGCTTTGAAGATTCTTTGGATAGAAACTGTCATTAAGTCCATTCCACCGTGGAGTTGGCCTCCCCAGCCACATAGTTTTTTCTTCATACTGGATGACTGAAAATGTAGGTGCAAATTTGTAACCAACCTTTAAAGGGAGAAGGGAACACGCTGTGCTTATTAACTTACCCATTTATTTTTAACTTCATGACCATTTTACTGATACTTTCTATCTTTCCTATGTTTAATAAAGTTGTAGTGAACTTAGTCACTAGAGCAGAATCTATCAATTGTAAGAGCACCACTAATGAATAACCATCTGAGAAATTACACAGGGTAAAGGCACATATGTCAACACTATTCTAATGAACGACCTATAATAGTTCATATTATATGTTCCAGGATCTATAACTTATTATAATTTAAATATTTATCTATTTTTATTAAATTAAGGAAATAGTATAGGGTTATTGTCAAGAAAAAGGCATTACTACACGGTATCACACATATTCCTGACAAAAGTCAGGTGAGAAATACGGGGTGTCCCAAAGTTTACTATACATATGGAAATATGAAGAATAAAAATGTAATACTTAAGTATCTGTTTGCTCAGTATTAATGTGTTATAATATCTGAAGTAAAAATAATAATATGAGAAAAATTATACAAACTCTAAATTTATGTAAAGGATGTCTCAAAACTTGTCACCCACAGGAAAAACTAACAAACTTTTGAGACAGCCAGTACAAATTTCAATAACACGATGGCACAAAATTTTCACTAATTTATCCAAGGACAGAAAAGATTCTGACCTCATATAAACATGAATATTTGTCATTTAAAAAAATGTATACACATTCTAGCTAAAATCACTAGTGAACACAGCACAAAAGCATTGTAAGTTATAGCCATGCCACATGCAATTGGAAGCCTGCCATGCGCCTTTCTCAGTATAGTTCATGGACTGCTACAGTATTCTCAGAAATGGAAACACAGAAAGGAAAATCATAACTGTGTAAGACAAAACACAAGAAAACAGAATTTCGTGTAATAAAGCTACCCATATTCTTTCAAAGTGAAATTAATATTTTCACTTATGCTCAACGCATTGTGAAATAAGGAATTCACTGCTCCATCTAACTAGTCATGCTCCTAAAAGAGCCATGCTAAATTAACAGAGATGCTAATTAGTAGACACCAGCCCATTGTAAGGCTTCTTGACAATCTGAACTCCAAGTCACCATGAGATAACTTGGTACTGATGATGTCTGTGCTATAGCACTGCAGCTCAGGACTGAGAGGAAGCCTGGGAGTAGACAGGAAAGACAAGCGAAGCAGCAGGAACAGCTGAGCTACGCCTCACCCACGCACCTGGGGGGACAACTCCAATGCCATCATCAACCTCATAATCAGAGATGTCACTGTCACTGATCCGCTGAGACCCTGCACAACAGTAAGGTAAACATATACCTCTTGTCTGGTAGGTTTAGGACATGTAAAGGACAAGGTCAATTTTTCTTAATAAAAGCTAATTACATTGCTACTCTTGGCCAAGAATACAGCAAAGTAAACACTGTGCGGATTTTTTAAAGACACAAGTATTTGTTCTCTTGGATTAACATTTTCTCAGAATTTTCTCCCGATAAAATCACACGGGATATACTTTCAGATTGCAGGCTCTCTATGGTTCAGAGAGGATTAGGCTGAGGGGGACGATTAAGAGTTGCTGTTCATTAGAGCTCTCTTAAGCTTATGCCACCACTAAAAAGGAATCCAGGGCCCTTTATAAAATACTTATATGTAGTTTCCAGAATTAGCCATTATATTGCATTAAATAT
The DNA here is from genome assembly GCA_004027205.1 of Ctenodactylus gundi. NCBI lineage: Eukaryota > Metazoa > Chordata > Mammalia > Rodentia > Ctenodactylidae > Ctenodactylus > Ctenodactylus gundi. The sequence goes on from PVKB01000050.1 coordinate 581,271, forward strand.
TAATTTTGAGGAAATGATTGCTCAGGGAAGCATTAACATGGAATATTTACTTATATGGAAAAAAGATTCTGGTTCTAGATTACTAAAATGAAGTTTGTAAGTCTCAATTTAAACGAAGATTTACTCATATCTCAAAAATCAATGGATGCTAAGGAAAAATAATTTTTCCTAGTCATCGGATGAATAAAAATTAGCTTACTTTCCTTTGTTAAAATGTATCTCTTATCATTCATAATAAGACAGAAATACCCAGGAATTATAAAATTATTCAGAACTCAAAGGTAGCAATGCATTCATGACAGAAATTATACTATCAGTCAACTCATCAACAACTCAATCGGCCTTGTGCAAAAAGTTAAACTCAGGTTTTTAGTTCTCAGTTCTAGAATTACTATACTAGGCTACGTAGATTGTTTTATTGTAAAAATGTAGAAAATAGTTGTGCTGAGTTTATAGAGATAACTTTCAACTAATTTGATCTTTAATACAACATTTAAAAATATCTTGAGTGCTAATGTCTAATTAGATCATTTCGACATAACTATTTTAGGGAGTTAAGAAGACCTTAACCTACTTTGCAGCTTTTTACTAGAACTTTCTCCATGGGCATGTCGCCTTGGCATGAAAGGTGACGGCTGAGGCAGAGGTAGTGAGGATTCATCATGTGTCTGAAGCTTGTACCAATGTGGCTCATCATCTAAGAGGGCTGTCTCCAATTCTATGAGGATCTGAAAGGGCAGATTTCAAATTAAACGAAGTACAATTACAAAAACACAATGTAAAAACACTCATTATTAAAACATATCGCCCAAAATAAACTTTATGAAGCATATTTTGATTTAAATCTTTACAATATACATCACCTCTCCAAGAAATTCACTTTCTTCTTCCTGTACTCTTGGTTGATCCCACACGGTTATTTCTAACATTCGCTCTCTAAAATCTCTACGGTGTACATGGGAATACACGAATGTTTGATTCCATTTTGGTTCTAGTATTTTCTTTACTGTTTTGGTCCTCCTTTTACTCTTATCACTGAAAAACAAGCATTTAGCACAAATAAGCAAAAACAAGGACCTACTGGCATCTACTGTGGCCCCGTGCGATATGGCCATTGGAATTCTAATTTAGTTTTTAACATAAATGTTTGAAAAGACTGTAGTGTTTAAAATTATTCTAACAACTATTATAAAGTAAGCAATCATGATGATTGCAAGCACACACACAGGGGTACATTCTAAGTGATACGTTGCTACCAAAAACAACATATGTAATTGCATATAGAATATAAAAAACGTAATGGACATATCTTAAATTGCGATTTTATTCTCAAATAAACAAAAGGTTTGAGGAATTATTTTCAGGAATAATGTAGTTTATTCCCTCAGAAAATTATCTGTATGTACAAAATACATCTCAAAAGGGGAAACTCTACCTTTTCCACTAGCAGAGATTTTACCAAAAGTCATGAAAATTATTCACACTACCTTCTATCTGGAAGAAAATACATTTTTACATAAGGGTTCCGGGGACGCCCATCTCCTCTAGGGGGCAGATCCATGGCCTGCAGGACATTCACAATCAGCTGGTGCCCCACTTTATCATACCACAGCTTCACCTGAGAGCAATAAGAAAGGAAATACTAGTTAGAAAAATCACAAGGTGTTGTGTTTTTGATAAAACAATCTGAAAATTATATTTAAAGAAATAAATTTTGAATGCTAAAATAATGTAATTTCAGGTATTATCAAAAATACACATCTGAAGTACAACCACTCATAGCTTAATTTCCTCTTTAAGCATTTTAGACATAACTAGTAGCCCTATGGTTTCATAGATTATGCTATGAAAATAAAAATAATATTTTTAAAACTCACATAAGAGAGAAATCTTGAAATCACTATCCTTGTCTTTAAGTACAAAACACAAAAGTTTGGTGATTATACAGATCTTGATTATGGGATGGGTAAATGCATTTTCTAACCCCTAGACCGTTGGGTTTCAGTTTCTTCGTTAGGATAAGGGGGTTGATAAGATATCAAGACACATATTTTCTACTACTTTACAGAGGAAATTGGTGTCTGGCATTTTTCTTTTCTTTCTTTCTTTTTTTTTTTTTTTGAGACAGGGTCTTGCTCTGTGGTCCAGGCTGATCCTAAATTCACTTCAGAGCCCAGGCTGGCCTTGGACTCAAGGCAATCCTCCCGTCTCAGCCTCCCAAGTGCTGGGATTACAGGCGTGTGCCACCATGCCCAGCTTACGTGGTGCTGGGGAATCGAACTCGGGTACTTAGCGCTTGGCATAGTGATTGCTCAAGTGCTTTAACTGCTGAGCCATTCCTCCAGCCCCTGGCATTTTTCTTAATTAAGCTTCATGATTACCTTAGTACAGGCTGATTTTCATGATAGGAGGAAAACATTAAAGAGGTCGCAAAAAACGAAAGATACATTTAAACTACCTGAAAGTCTAATAAAGATTTCATAATAGCTAGGCTACAGAAAACTGAGGAAATCGCACACTGACATACTTCCATCTAAGTCCTAAGAAGTGAATTAGCAAGCAGGACAGTGTTTGCGCTGGTAGCAGCAGTGACAAATTAAACTAAAAACGTTAACCATGATCTTCCCTTTTAATCTAGAAATTCCTTTTTAGGTTTGAGTAAGATGTATAATCATGCATAGTAACTGGGCATATGTTGGAACATTTTTTAAAAATAGATGGCAAAAAAGCTAATTGATTGTGAGGTTTTCTTCCCCCACGGAAAAGTTGAGAAGCTGCATCTTTATGAATGTATCTCTCTAGTTCTCAGTTAATACTAATCCATTTCAGGTTTCAGAAAATATAAAGTGCAGGTGAAAAGTATGAGAATGTCACGTACACACTGACAAAAAAAAAAAAAGGCTGGGCAGATAAACATATGGAGCTAGTCTAATGCACTGCATATTCTAAAAGAGGTTAAAACCAAGAATATTTCAAAAAGCAGCAGTGAGCAAACAGTTATCTTCTTTGAGGCATTAAAACCAAGAGGAAAGAATATCTATTATAGACTGCAGAGTACACATTACTAAAGAGTAAAGCCTCAACTATTTGTAGAATAATTCGAAGCAAGATTTTTCTTTCGATTGTTAATAAAAGTGATTGCTTTCTACTTTAATCTACATAGAGTTCACTCTTCACAAGTTAATCAGGTTATCTTGCTCCTCCATGACATCCTAAAGCAACCATGGGGAAAATGGCAGGTGTTGCCGAGTGTCATGAGTGTCACCAATAGTCTTAAGGGTGTCCCCAAGTATCTTCAGACATCAGAAAAGATTACATTACTTTACATCTCAAGCTTCTTCTAGCTAAGGACAATGAATGTGACTTTTAAAGAAAATTATGTATAAACAATAAAAATGTTCAGGAACATTTATATAACACTCCAAGATAACGGATATTTTATTTAACTTATTTTACCATTTATCAATTAATGTTATAACAACTAGTACATTGTAAGCATTCAAAAATCTTTCTATATAAATATATGTATAAATGGCCTGGACAACAGAGAAAGGCCCTGCCTCAATCAAAATAATATAGATATATGAGTAAAGGGGTAACTGAATAAATGCATAAAAACTGTTGGTTAGATTAGGACATTAAATGACTTTGCATTCATCATAGGTTTCCAAGAAAGCTAGAAATTTTTTAAAGACAAATTCAAGGAGTGTGGAAATACAAACGATATTCAACAAGTATAAAAAATACCTACAGAAAGTTGCCCTGGTAAGACTTGTGGGGCGTCTTTTAGAGCTCCAGGACTTGTTGGGGAAATTACAGAAATGGAAGGCCTTTCCATCTTCTGAGATTCAAAGGAACTTGAACCTAAAATGAGAAAAAAAGTTGAATTCCGTTTGTAAATGTGAGGAAGACATTTTTGACTCAAAAGTTAAATGCAACTATCATTTGTATAAAAGCACATTTAACATCACTGATAACAGAATCTTTTAATAGGATAGTTACATAAGGTCACTTGGTCACCATTGCCCAATTTGTTCCTTTCAGTGATATGAAAAGATGTATTTATTCATTCCTACTTGAAAGTATTGGTCTCCCACATTTTTTTGGGGGGGGGGTCAGCAATGCACAGGCTCTTGCATAAACTTACATATGGTACAGGCTTCATGTATTAGTGATAAAGAAGACAGTGCCCCAATATATTCATTATTTTAGCAAATGAACCACTTATGAACTGTCATTCTTAGGTAATTAAAATGAATGCACATGAAATAAAACGAGCTAAATCTAACTTGATTTCATCATTGTCTTAAAATTAGATTTAGTATCTTTCCTTTTATCTTACAAACGACTCTTAAAACTTCTGACAATTCTGCTTTGCTTTAATTTACTACAGGTGACTCAAAGAGGCTGCCTCCGCTTAGCCACCTAGTGAGGTACTCCCCTCTTAGACTGGACGCCACATATACGAGGCACTGTCTCCATACAGAATACAGAATGCAGGAACTCAAAAGTTAGCCGCTGCATTATTGACAAATATTATTTGTAGGCATTATTGAACCTGTGCCACCCACACTTTTTTTAACCTGTAAATTAAGTCTAAATTAAGTCACATACCACCATTATGTGCCTTTCAAGAGAGACTTTTACAACAAGAAACAGACTTATGAAGTTCATTATTTCATTTCTTTTATCAGGTATCCTTAGGATAGCCTTCCCAGTTCTCAGAACAGGAGCACTGCTGATTTTCACAATTGAGTCTGTTTCTTACGAGTGAGTTGATTTTTATCTCCTAATAATAAATAAATTCTGCAACTAGTAGCACTGCCCTCTGTATTGCTCTCTCGAAAATTCAAAACCAAATCTGGGCTCACTTCCGGCACGTGTGAGAATCTGATGGCATGCCATTAAGAAACTAATGAAGTCTCTGGCACATAGTTTGTTCCTATAATATACTTTATCCCTAATTGTTATCACTAATTTCCCCACAAATCATCAAATATTTTATATTTAGAAAAGATGAGTTGTGTAACAATACCTGGAACATTAAACCCAAGTATTATTACTATCCATTGCAAAGGAAATGTTGCAATTCTCAATTTCATATTATCAATAAAAGTTTCATTATTTCTCTATATTTAAGTACACACAATGTCTATCACGGTAACTCATTTGAGAGTCTTAACTCCCATGGACCCCTCATCGACAGACAGTGAACTTCTATCTCTACTCTACCCACTGGCTACCATTATCACACCTAGCAACATTATGGGGTGGTTTTAAAAATATTCGTTAATGTGCATATTTGCTATACAGCCCCTAGACTGAGCTGCTTACTAACCAAACTGAAAAGTATCCAGTATCATAATAAAGTTTTATATAATGCAAGTAGAACTACTACTGTTACAGTAATTGAGTTCTGAGAGGGTCCTAACTTGGATTTGAAATGGTATTGCAATACAATATTTTATAGCCAAAAAGAAAAAAAAAAAAAAAAAACAAGACCTGAGTAAAAGAAGAAAACACTCAATGTGAAATTTCTCTGGTTTTTCCAATGGCTGCCAACTAACTTTTGGTGTAAGTGAATATATCTTCAGCGATACCAATTTGTTTATATCAAGCAAATGAAGAAAATGCTATATTTTTACTCTTCAGTTTGGTTAAATAAAACAACAAAAAAACATGTTCTACTCACTGGACTCCAGTGGAGGATGGGAACTCTCTGGAATCCGGGGAATGTCACTAAAAGAAACAGGATATGGTGAAAATGCTACTAGGTACACTTCCCTGCTTGAGGCAATCACAGCCCATTTTATTTTAGTGATTGAAAAAAAAAATCCTTCTGGGTCTTTAACAGATATAGAAATGGAGGAGATTTGCTATTTAGGGAGTTACTAATGTGCATGAATGTCAAACACCATACAAAAAACTGCAATAAAACAAGTTTCTATATACTTAATAGCAAACACTTTAACATGATAACAATTAGACTAATATTGTGGCTAAAATCGCCACAATATTTCTACTACCAAAACAGCAGAGGTTTTGGAAATAAAAAGAAAATGTTAAAGGTAATATTTTACTTCAATTCTAGAAAACCAAAATGACACAAGTTTTACAAATCAGTACTATGCTTTACAAACACATCTGAAAGAGTTTACTGAATGACAGGGATGAAAACAACTCAATAAAAAAATGAACCAGTGAATACCATGGGAGAAGCTAAAAAATGAAAAGGGTGGATTGCTTTAAAAATTAAATATGGTTCAAGCTTGCAACAAAAAAGCCAAAAATGTTATTTTATATATGTGAATATATAATTAATATGCACATATATAACCTTTATAGATTCATCTCTCTATAGTGAAGTTAGCTGAACATACGGCTGTCTACTATATGGTTAGAGAGTGACTTGTGAGAATACCCATTCCTGTCACATTCGTATTTACTCCAAAGAAATAATGAAGATCACCTCAGCCCAGTCCATTATTCCCTGTGACTTTAAGAGCCCTGGACCGCCTTGGTTCGGGTATCATACTACAGAAGACAACTTTACCTTGCGTTTTCCAAATACATTCTAGTATCAATTTAAGGAGCTTAATCATATGCAAGTACAAACAGCCATATTAAAGCAGACTGGAGTTAGCTAGTACCAATAAAATTAGTACTTAAATTTTTCTTAGCACTTACCTCATGACCTAACTTCAATTTGATTTTCCTTACAGTTTTTGTGGGATATGAAAACACCAACAGCCTTCTCTGATTGTTTTTTTGACATCTCATTCTCCTTTCTATGCTAAGGAATTTTTACGGCCATCCACAGTTGATTGTTTTTGCAAACACAATAATTCTGTGTTACGATTTAATCTATGATTTTATATGACAATTCATAAAAAATCATGTAATTGAAGTAGTAAGTAGGGAATCATTTATAATAACTAAGAGACAAAACAACTCTCTACCCCAGGGCTGTGTCTTCTATATTTGTCAAGACAAATGAAAGCAAATGACAAAAAAATTCACAAAAGATCCCTTACTAAGTAGTGCAAATTTTTTGAAAATCAATATCACAGTCAATTCTTAGATTTTGGAACTCTGGGGCAAGATATGATATTTGCATTTTATGTTTCATTGAAAGCAGGGTGGTGAGGCAGTTGTTAATTTTTAAAGTGATTTTGAAAAATAGGTTAATATTAATTATTACAGAATACTTTCATGCATAAATTCTCACTTGCTGTTTACATGAGCTTCCTTAATTAGTTCCACTCACAATTTATGTCATAGTTTTTATCTAAATATAAGCATAAAGGTCAAAAGAATTATGTTTGGTGGGTTCTCCAAACAGGTCAATTCAAGGGAGCTCACAAACTGTGCTAATCATTGTGCATGGAAGTTATATTTGGAATGATTCCTGAAATCAATGTGGCAATAAATTAGGACAAAGGATTTGTTTTCTGCTTCAAATTATAGTTGCTGAACAGACCTATATTTACCATAATTATTTACAATTACTGAAATCATTCCAGTAAAGTATTAAGTGGCAAATTTACACTAGCTTTGATGTTTTTCAAATATAATATTTGTACTTCATATAGTTTTGAATGACATAATCCAGTAGAATTTAGAGTCTGGCTACTCAGAGATTACTTCTTCAGTCATTTTCATAAAAAGGAAAAACAAAGTTATTCCAGTCTACTTTAATTGTCTGCTATTTACTTAGGTCACCATAAACCAAGGATAATTCAGCTGATAGCTTTGAAACCACTATATATATATCTGTATTTGGCAATGTGCATGGTGCTTGGATTTAATTTTTTTTTTACTTTTTATTCATGTTCCGATTTACTTACCTCTTTTCCAGCCTCATGTTATCTCAGCACTAGAACATATGTCATGTAAAACTAGCAAAAATTATTGTGTTATTTTAAAAATCTACAGAGAAATGTACAATATTTTTGCAAATGTCTTCAATATTTACTTAGTAATCACCACTTGTGATGGTTATAATCTTGCTTTTATTTTTGGAGTTTTATATATTAATATTATTCTGTGATATATGATTATACATTTTCATTTCTTTAAAGTTAGGATAATTAGTTTTCATGTGTGTTTTGCATTGACATATATTCATGAGGACAACAAAAAAGTTAGCATTTTTTCAGCATAAAAAGTCTTGAGTTAATGGCTCTAGAATATCTTGGAGAATAGAGAGAAAAAGAATTATTTCCAAGAACACATTGAAATATCAAGCCAACTATAATGAAGTGGTTCAAAATGCCTTCTAAAATTTATAGACTGGCAAAGTGAATATTTACGTTGAAATTTGTGGGTATGCTAGAAAAAGCTAACTAGGTGGAAAACTTTATACACAATTACAAAAAAATATTTCATTGGCTAACAATAACTTAAATTGGAAGTTTTAATTTACTTTATAATTTAACCAAATTCAAATGTCGAAATAATATTTTTTGCTTGATTTTAAAGTTGGATAAAGACACCAAAAACCCAAACTTTTTTCCTTTGTAGAATAACGTTCGTATAGAGATATTAAATCATTAATATTTTAAATATCGTAAGATGATATGTTTGCTAGTGACTCCCTTACAGGTAATACTACTCATTAATTAGAATTATAAAAAAATAGTTCTGGCGCTACAAGAAAATATTTTTACTTTACATTTCATTTGTGAAGATATATTATGCTTCTAGGTAAGTACAACGGTTAAACTGTGGAGCTTCTAAAATATAATTCAGTACTCCACTTTTTAAAAATTAAAAATTTTAAAGATCTATAAAGTATGACCATAACTTATTAAAAAAACTACCCATGTTTAGCATGTATTGTATGAATGTATAAAATTCTTTTTAAAACTCTGCTAATACATGTAATTTACTAAACTTAAGAAGTAAGTTTTTTTAGCCTTACCCAATAGGCCTTGAAACAATAATTTCAACTTGAGGTTCTGATTTTGATTCTAAAATAATGTTGTAAACTTCTTCATTTGTAGCTCCCGGCAGGGGTTTACCATTCCATTCTAGAACTTCATCCCCTTGAATTTAAAAAAAAGGGTATTTTTTTACCTTAAATATTTTGTTTATTTTTCTTATCTTTTCCCTTTTTTAACAAAGAAATGCAAAACATATACAAATAGTTTAATTTTCTAGGCTCTGCTCTCAAAAAACTGACTATCATCCACTGTCAGCTAAATGTTTTTTCTAAATACCTTTATTTATTTATTTATTTATTTTGCTTCTTTTTTCCTCCCAAAATACTACTGGTCACAGGAAATTGTACAGTACACAACTGCCTTTATGTTTTAAAATATACCAGAAAAAATAGTCTCATGCTATGGGATGGAATTAACGCATCCTATCTAGAAATAGTGAAAAATAGTAATTAGTAACATGCCCTCCATATAAATGTAGGCGACTCTATGTGTGAAAGATTCTTATTAAAACATGTGCAAATTGTTTTATTTTGGTAAAATCAGCAATTGATGTTTGTTAGCATGAGCTTTCCAATCACAGATCGCGCTTTGTTGTTTTCACCAGATGCACAACAGAATAAAAATGCATGAAAGGGTTGGAATTCACACCCATGGGAGACACGGGGAGCTATGGCAGGTCACAAAGCAAGCGGATGTACAGCTGCTGCATGACAGTTAACCCACTTCCAGATGTTCAGAACACTTACATTCTACACAAAATACATAAGGAATATTAAAGTGCAAATTGAGAATACGTAAAATAATGAAAAATAATATAGTGCTATAATCGTTTTTGAAACAGCCTAAGCTAAGGATGAGTACGACGCTGCATTCAAAGTAATAGTTGTTATTTTAACTAGAGTTTTCACTTCCGGTTCATTGTCACTAATGTTAGAGAAGTTGGAAGTCCCAAAGAGTTTCCGGCCCAGGACCTTTCAACTACCAGGATCAGCTGAAAGGCCGCAGCCAGAGTGACACACACGAGTGTCTTGATTTTCTGATGCTCAGATTTATTTCACTATCTTATATCTTATAAAATGCAATTGGAGCTACATAAATACGTGGCAAAATGACAGGCCAATATTGTCCTATACTACGAATCTAGAATTTGAACAAAATATCCACAGAGCTAAATATTTTAAACATGAACATTTTTAAATTTTTGGTGAAGTCATCTTTTAAACAGGAAAAAAAAAGTACTATACTGGGACCATTTCAAAGTAATTCTTTTTCCTTCAAAGTGTTTTTTTACTTAAAAATAAAAAGTAAATATTGAAAAAGCTCATGTGCTGCTGTGGCTTGTTAAGTAATACTGTTATTACTTAAACAACTTCTAACAATATGCCTTAAGCAGTTAATGAGAAAAGCTTTCAAATAGGTAAGAATACACTTCCATGTAAAATAAACAAAAGATAATGAAAAAAATATGAACTTAAAATAGATCAGAAGTGTTTTCAATTTTTTATAACCAGGAAAAGAAATTAACTTTACAAAAGGGCTCAGTACACATTATATGTAACATTAATACACACACACATATATATATGTACATATGTATATGTAAATATACACACATATATGCTGGGAAAATATTTATGAAATAATATTCACCCTAATATTTCCTATTCTTATCATGTTCTATTTCAATTAAAGTAATGAATATGAATAACTACATTAATTTCACTACTCCATCGTGAGTCATAAGCAGTATTCTGCAAAAGTGGTACACTGTAAAATTCTTGTCTTTATAGACATCAACCTGAAAGTATAACCTTTAACAACAAATTGAATTAAGACATGTATTTATTTATTAATAGATCACCAACTCCTAAATCACAAAGTTGTTTCTTTAACACTATTTGTTTACAAATAATCTCTTTGGGCAGAGATATAAACCATGGTGGTACAAAGATGAAAATGACACTTCCACTGTCTTTATATTCAATGGTGTAGAAATTGTATAGAAGCAACTGTAATAAAATACCTTATAGGAAATAACCGGAGTGCATTTGAGAAACAGAAGTACAGCCACATGGCTCATTGTTCTAAGTGGGACATCAGAAAATATTTTGATTTATGATGACTTTAGATGAGCTTTTAAGGATGGAAAAGACTTCAATAGGTAGAAAGGAAATCAGGTTGACAAGAGGCACGAATCACACCTTGTATGTAGAAAACACCTTGCCTACAGGTAAGTAGCTCTATGCAGTAAGAGCTGTAAGTGTTATTGTGGGACAAAGCTACAAAGCTCTGACTTGCACAAGATGACCTGACTTGGAAGGTGCTCTAAAATAACGAGTGTGTCCACGTTAATTTTGTAGGTTAGATGTTAAAGTGAGTGGCAGTGAAGTGCATGGACACTAAAGGGAGAAGGACTGTGGACAGCCATTTCAAGATAAAAGCAATAATGCAAGTGTTGAGTAACAGTCACACTGACTAAAAAAATATGCACTGTAGTGTTTTTTAGAGTAATGATGTTTATATGCATATAAAAGGAAGACCAGTATCCAACTTGTAATGTAAATCAAACTATGTAATTAAATCTACAAAAAACCCCATATAGACAAAATGAAAACCCATTTTGTTTATGATCTGGCCTTCAATTTAAGATTTGTACCAAAAATTGCCTTGGATTAGCCAATAACGGATGCTTTACTGAGGCCTAGTTTTGAGTCACTAGGTAAATATTCAGTTTAATGACATGGGCACCTCTGATTGGGTTACTCTGTTACTGAATCATCAAATGGTCTCCGACAAGAAAAACAATGTATCCTTACTCTGTATATATTTAGAACTGTATAATAAATGGAGAGAACACCCTGTTTAGGGTGCTGTCTCCGTAAAATACCAGCAGAACAAAGGCCAATCAAAGAAAGAAATCTGAAATGCTAAGCTCAAAGTATGAGATGTACACCTGTATTGCATGAATATACCACAGCAAAACTCATTATCCTGTAGAATTAATACACACCAATGTAAAAAGTAGTAGAATATCTTTTTAAAGTCTCAAAAATTACAACCTTAAGATTTATAAATTAAAAATACAGGCTGGATATACTTTCCATTTGTTAAAAACAATTATCATTCAATTGTACAACTCAGCCAACTCTGTTTTCTTTATAATTGCCTGGCAAAAGCAAAAGTGGAGACCCATCCGAATATTTCCACCAATCTCTGAGGTGAAATCAGCCAAAAGAAATATTATAATGTGATTTAAATAACATACAAAGCAAACAATTTACCAGTAATAGATATTATAAAAGGTTGCTGCTGAATTTATGGTACATTTATATACATATGTATGATTTTATTGTGTCATATTAAAATTAAGGAGTAACAAACTTTTGGAGAAAGAAGTGGCACTTCTGTATAAGTAGAGGATATGTTACACTGAAATTAACAAATGTTTCATTACACAATCAATATAGGAAATGTGATTGATGTTTTACTCTGCTTTTAATGTATTTTATTGTTCTTAATGTATTACATGTTACTGTAAAAAACTGTAATAATTACTGTAGCTTAAAACTGAATTAAAAAATTAAACAGTGCAACAGAACATATTTTTCACAAAGATAAATTATATTAATTTCTGTCATGAAAATGATAGTTTTATTTTTAAAACAAGGACAGAAAGATAAAACCTTCCACTAATGGGTACAGGTGCCAAGGAGGGCCGCCCTACATTCATTTAGATCTGAAGCCTGCATCAGTATCATGAAACTATCTACAAAAATAAAAAAATCCTTAAATATTTTACATCTATGTATTTCGTATATATACAAACAGTTTACCCTTACTCTTTCCAAACATCTACTTTTTACAGTCACCTGTTACTATCACTAATTACATCTATTAAGAAACATTTATCCATATATTAATTAGTGATTTAATTCTTATACATTATTAACTAGCCCCAAATTGAAATCTACCAAGTCATACACTGAGAACACATTGTTGAAATGTTAAAAAAAAAAAAAAAAAACCTTTACCTGCTCTTAGATGTCCAACTACATCTGCTAGGCTACCCTTCTTTACTTTGGTGATGAAAGCACCAAGTCGTCCTAAGTCAGTCATTTTTCCTCCAACAACCTAGAGAATGACAAATTTGTAAGTTTATTTTATACTTAAGTAGAAATTTATTAACTTGAATAATTAATCCTATGTTCTTTTATATTTAGAATCAAGCATGGGTCACACTGTGTTGATTGATTGGCACTGTAGTATTAAAAGGAAAATATTTCCTTGTAGTGAGATGACCAAAGATCTTAAGGAAGTTTCAATCCTCATTCTTACATTAACTTAACAATAAAAAGTCACCAAAAAAGCATGCACACTGATGACAGTGCCAGATCTCTTCCACTTACTCTCATACAGCAAGTGTTCGCATCATTTACATCAGGACTCTTTTTTAAACTTCTAAATTCATGGCAATCATTTGAATTCTTATTATTTCTAACATAAAGATAATGACCCATTGCCATAGCTGGTACCTCTGGGACAGAGGCAGTAGGTCTGTGGCCCTAAGTCCTAAGGAGTTAAACCACAGCCAGGCCACTTTTGGAATGCAATTTATCACGGTGTGAAGAGTGCGAGCCTGTGTTCACCTCTTGAACTGACCATCTGAATAGCACTCATATTTGAATTACACATCTACACAAACCTGATCTTCACAAGTCTGCATTCTATTACTTAAATTATGGAGGTGATCATAATTTCTTTGTAGAGCAAAAGTGATTAATTTTACTATTCAACAAGATATCATTAAGTAGATCCATTCAACTGTTTTAAAGGTAAGTGGGCACTGCTCAGGATAGACTGCCCTTAACTGCCACGTTCCCTCCTAATTCTGAGTATATTTTTAGTTGGATTACCAGTTAATGGGTTTTGAAAAGGTCTTATTACGTGTAATATAACCTCCTGATAAATGTTTTAAAACACCTTTGTATATTTTAAATATCTAAAACCAAAACTGTGCAACTTAACAAATATACCCTCACACAAAGGATAAACAAATATATGTATATATGTGGATAAGAATATATATTTTTTCACAAAACAGAACCATCTTTTGTAATCTATCAGATTCTTATACTTGCTGGAATACAACTGATATTTTTAGAAGATACACTGTGCTCCTTTAGTTGTGTCAACAATATTACCGTTACTAGAAAAAAAACTCTTTACTGATGTTTTATGTTGTTGTTTAACTACAATAAAGGTCCACATTATCTACCTTTACTATTCTCCATCAAAATGCCTCCAATGTAAAAATTATCCTTAAACTATACTCAGGGAAAAGTACTTATCATCTAATGGATTTTCCAAGTACACCTGTATGTCCTATTAATAAAACAATTAAAAACATATTACACGAATGAAAATACTATATATGTGACAAACTGTATTCAAAAGGAATATTCCATTTTGGAGAAGAATGAAAGATACTTGAAAATCATTCTCAGAAATTTTGTTGAATGTAAAAGTGCTAAAATTTAAACATGAGGAATGAAACAGAGCTGAGGATATAGTTAGGTGGTAAAGCATGTATGTAGCATGTGTAAGTCCATAGGCTCAGTATCAGAAAAAATATTTTAAGCAGCATACTCACTTTTAGACCCAGTAATGCACCTGATTCTTTGGACATGGTTGTTCTTTTGTTAAGAATAACACGTCCAATTAATCGATCTCCCTCTTTAGACGGTTGCCACGTTACAGGATGCTATTAAAACATAAAGTTGACAATTTAAAAACTTGTTTTCTTTCCTAAAGACACATAATTATTTGTCGTATCAAGATTCAATTTCCTCGGGTAAATAACACTTAAGAGAAAGTTATTCTAGTTGACTCTACCCTTGGCTTACAAAAAATTCATTTAGAGCTGTATTTTATTTGCAAAAGACACACAGGAATATTCTAAAAATAGAACACCTAAGCACATCTCTTGAAAAAGGTTCTAAAACAACAGAAAGTTTAAACAAGACTCAATCTATATTTTCTGTTGTTAATGTTGATGGCATCCTTTTTCAAATATAGTTAGTTCCTTCGTTATGATGGTTAATCTTATAATTTTTCAATTTTACAATGGTGTTAAAGGGTTACATACTGACTGGAAACTGTACTTTGCATTTTTATCTCTTCCAGGGCAGCTGATATGCAGTACACACTGCATTAGGACGCGGGGCAGGAGCAACCAGCCTCAGCTTGCAGAAAGCCTCGTCATCCTGAGGGTACCCAGCCCACAGCCCATTCCTGAGAGTGTACCATGCTGCCCAAGGGCAATGCCCTCTATGATGATTTATTTAAATACACGTTCAACAATATTTTTTTTGTTACATGGCCAGTATTTGGAACCTCATGTGAGAAATCACAAACATTTGTTAATGATTTTAAATTCTATATTGCAAATGATTTTTAAGAATCTATCACTTATTGATTTTTGGTAGAGTATCCGAAGCGAGTTTACACAATCATATTACGAAGCTATTAGGACAGCTTTCCCCTTCCTTGTTTCTATATATATATTTCACTCACATAACCAACATTTACAATTTACAGTGGGTTTACACTGTAACTCAAGGAAAATCTGTAGTATCTCAGTCTCGTTTACAAATATAACTGATTATTTCATAAACTATTTTATTTACTTTATTTAAATTTTGTTATTCATCAGTGGTAACTGTTTTCTTCTTTAAAATGGTGCTGCAAATTAAAGCATTTGCTCCCACAAAATAAAGCAAGTATAAAACGTGAAAGCAGAATAAGGCTACTGTCAATCCCACCGCAGGGACTGAGGAAGAGCCCGCAGCATCCTTGAGGGCCACGTGATCACTTTCCAGAAAGCTTACCGAGCTAATAGGCGATGCTTCCCGGCTGTGCCACGTGGCAGGATCCAACCAGTAATAATCCAAGTCACCTGCAGTGAAAGGAAAAGAATGACAAGGGAGACAGTGTCAGGATGAGGAGCACATCACTTGAGGAATGGTTACGAAAGGGTTAATAATAACGACAATCTTTATCATGTACAACTCTGAGTGATGTATAGCTGTGTTGCCAAGGATACGACTTGAATCAATGCTACAATTTGCTTCATGCAACAGAAAGGCTATCCTCTTCGCCTATGAATCAGACTAGAAACAGTGGCATGCAAACACAAGAAAGAACAGGGTTTATCTGTCCTTCTTAACCCCCAAAAGACCCTCCATACTAAGGCACAGCCTGCCACCTAGTGGTACTGGACAAAATTTTATTCACAGAAACAGATTAAGTGTTAAACTTTAGTCTCTTCTGAATTCTATCCAATACTTAAAAATCGTTTTCTGCCAAGGCCAGCCTGGACTCCATCGTGAGTTCAGGCCCAGCTTGGGCTTCAGAGTGAGACCCTCTCTCGAAAAAATTGTTTTCCAGTTTTCTATGTGTTCCAATTAAAAGTATACAAACAAAATACACAAATTATATATAATATGTATACATAATATACACATGAATACCTTTTAGCAAAAAGAGTGCATATAGATGATACTATTCATGAATTCAATAAAGCCATAATAATGTAAAAAGTTTTAACTTTGTACACATTAATTCATGAATCTTTATTTGGGGGGGAGCTTAAACGTATAATTCTAAACAAAGCACTTGAGGGTCACCTACATGAGGCCAGAGTATGAGGGAAATGGTAGAGACAGGTGACCTTTTATAGTTAAAGTATCAGATTAACTCAATGAAACTTTTCTCCAGAGGTCTCCAAAGAGAAAGAAAAAGTATGCCAGCTAATAGTAACAGATTCCACTAACTGTTAGTAAAATATATTTGGTTTATACATGCGCAAGCCAAAAGTAATTTCTCACAGATAACATGGTTGGCATTACTGGAAGGATAAAAATTGCAAAACAAATACATTTTAAGTGTATAAAATCTATAGGCATAAAAATCCACGCACTTATTGTAAACCTTAAATCTTGCACTAATACATACCAATAAAATGGGGGGAAAACCCATGCACTTTTTAATTTCTTAGTAATTGCTTATCTTGTCCCTTTAACTCTCTTTCAAAGATTGAAGGCAAGTGTTGCACGCTTCAGCAACTTTCTAAACTACTGGACCACTTCAATTAACAGAATATTAGGAAGTTAGTAGCAAAGTGAAGGTTTTCTTTTCCTTTTGTACATATGGTTTGTAAAAACGTCACCTGCTTGTTTGTAACTGCAGGGTTCCTCAAAATAAAACCTATAATAATATTACAAGATCAAATAAATATCACTAAATAAAACACTACTAATAGCAATATCATTGTTCAAAAGGTGATCACTGTAATTTGTAAAAAATTTTCCCTAAAATTTCAACAGTGATAAGCCCCAGTGAATTATTAAATCCTGATTCAGTCGGAAGCCCTGCAATGTTAACAGAATCACTGAGATGCAGTTGAGGACAGAGATTGCATTTCTTTGCAGAAAAAAGAACTGCATTTAAATTCAAAATTTCATTAAGAAGTTTTAGAAGCTTAAAAAGAATCATCGTATGTTAAAGGAAAGCAAGAGTTCCTGGCCTTCCTCAGTGACCAGGCTAAGCCTTGAAGGCTGAGCTCCCTTGTCACAGCTGCTGTCTCCAAAGCGCGCTGTCCCAAGTGCCCACACCTACACATCTGGTGAATATCTGCTGTGCAGAAAGGGTTCCACACAGAAGAACTGCCATAGCTGATGTTTCTAGTAAAACTCAGTGGTGGCACTCTGCGTGCTTTATAATAACAACACTGTTTTCAGACATGGGTGTCCTATCATCTACAAGCTTCACAAGGTGGTGACCTCAATACACACATACCTTAACTGGTTTGGTACTGAAAAGAAAGGCAGATGTAAGCAGTTAAAGGTATGTAATTTTATAGATGTGGCTTCTCTATGTGGCCAGGTGATACCCATGTGGAACCAATACTTCTTCACACCCTCTCCTGTGATGACACAAATGTTACAGGTTCCTCAGAAAAAATTTTTTTGCCACATTTGATCATACATAGTATGGTTATATACACACTAAATATCATTAACAAGTGAAAAGCATAAATACTTAATGTACAGTATGTTTATATATTTAGTTTCCAATTATTCCTCTTTCATAGTCTGAAAGTTGCTATTTGTTTTCTTATCATGAATGTTATCAATCATTTAAATATAGCAGTACTGATTAAATATTAACTAGTACTAAAATCTGGATGTGTAGTTTAATATGAAAAAACATAAAACAATTAAAAAAGCAAAGAAAGACATCGATGGAAGAAAGGAGGAAGCTAGACTTCGGAGAAGGGAAAGGGCTGTGGGAGGTAAAGGGACGAGATGGAGAAAGGACAGTAAAAATGATCAAGATGCATTGGTAACTGCAAAAATTCAAGCTGCTTGCTGTTACTACGTATCACAAATACATACTAATTTTCCAAAAGTTAATTATAAAATAAATAATATTACATTTGTTTCTTCTACCCATGCAATTACTAACTTTAAAAGATACTGAATTTTTAAATACTCCAATTTGTCTTTATAAATTACATTTCTAATTACTTCAATAGAAAACTCGAAAAACACACGCAGTCCAGTATTTCATTAATACAAAATATTTTCCTTGGTTATTTTTCTAATAAATGATGAAACATGTAGACTACCAGGTGGCATGGTTTCAAAATGATAAATATATGGCACTTGCTTGTGAAACCTATAAAAAGTATCTAGGCTCTAATATCTGATAATATTTAACATAGCTGAAGAGGAACTAATTTACCAGTATCGTTAATTTAGAATCAGGAAGCAAATCAACAGGTTGAGACCACTGAAATGGCTCAAGTTCATACCTAGCATGAACCTGAGTAGTTCACAACGAGTAGTAGTTATGAACTAGTTCATAAATAGCTCATAACTAATGTTCAAAGAAGCATTATAACTTCGAGCTATCTTTTTGTGAAGAATTTTAAAACAGACTTAGTCCTACCCACTGTGGAAAAGTAAAAGAACTCAACTTGGTGCAGAACTTTGTACAAATTTCCAAGTGACATGTACTTTCAAAACACGAATGAAGATAAAACATGTGTCCGCTAAATGACATGAGTCCTTCATAAAGACAAATCTTTCCTAAACCAGGTCACTGTGATTACAGTCTGCAGCAACGCATAAACATGCATCCCTATGATTTAAAATTCTGTATCTATTGACACCTAGTGTCAAGCACAGTGGATTCCAATGTCTGCTGAACAAAATACCGTCCCAAAAAACCAATATTTGGTTAAGCATCTACAAGTATAGTAAAACTGTAAGAAAATTATACCTCCAATTTCAAACATTAAGTATTTAATAATTTACATGACAGGTATACTTACTCAAGTGGCATGCACCTAATACGCACATAGCAAAGGATAAGTTGTGACCTTATGTTAATAACTCCAATACGTCAAGCATGACGTGTTAAACAATCTGATCTGTATGACCATCTTCAGAAGAAATACACAGAATATTTTCCAAACCTCATAATTAACGATGATGGAAGGTAGAATTCACAGCAATTCTCAGATTAATTCTCAGTGACTCTCAAAATTCCTAATACATGCCTATAACTGTGTTACTTGTCATCTCAAGAACTAAACTGTTCTTCCTACATGGAATGGGATGCTATCATCCAAAAAGGTATAAATTTCAAAGACCAAAGCTCAAAAGGAATCATTCTTCCTAGACATTTCCAAAATCTCTTACATGGTTTTCTCATTTATTATTTTTCCCTAGGATGGTATATGTACTAGGATTAAATAAAATTAAGTGACTCCTAAGCTACCTTATTGCATCGTGACATAAACACATAAAAATATTCAACCTAAACGTGCTTATTGAACACACATATCCACTGCAAACACAAAAGTCAACTCAGTTCTAAAAATGGGATTTTAAGTGGAGACAAGATAAAATATTTTCATCACAATTTTCACGGCCAATGCACAAGACTCAATTATCATTTTGGCCATACTGTGAAAAAAAAAAATACGTTGAGTGTTTTACAGGAACATTTATTTAAGAGTCATTTCATAGACAGGAAATAAAATCAGTTGTCTAAGACCTTGATATAAAATTTTAACTCTGGAACTCTGGGTTAATGTATGAAATTACAATTTGAAACAGTTTCTTCATATTTAAAGTCTACTTAAGACAGTTCTGTGATCACCAAGGGAAAGTTATCAATATGTAACAATGTAGCTAATCTTGGAATAAATTAGCAATGATTTGATATATAGCAAATTCCTAGGAAGTGTAATTTCACCTAACTTAAAAACTCAGTGACAAGAAGCAAATATTTATTTTATAGAGTTGTTTCTAGGTGCCTAAATAAAATGAAAGATATGGATCAAATATGATCACTGATTTATAATTTCTGGAATATTAAAAGGCTATTTTATAAGTAAATACTATATTGTCACAAAAATCCATAAACTGTCTATCCTAAATGATTTAATATCTTTCATGATCATCTGCTGGCTTAAATTTCAGAGAAAAATACTAGTATTCAAATATTTTTTCATAATTTCATTCAAAAATCATACCAACTTTCACTCCCCAAACACAACTTAAGGAAAATATGGTATATAAAATTAAGCAACAGAGATTTGTGTACCCTGAGCTCAAGCCCAAAAACAGGGCAACTAGCCTCTCCAAAACAATGGTCTTCAGCAAAAATCTAACAATTGTAAGTAATTTGAAGTACAACTTCTAGTTTTGGTCTAGGACAAAAATTAAAACCATAAAACCCACAAAACCAAAAAACTAAAACTAAAAATAAAAAAGGTATTCCCTCCTAGGAAAACCTTATCTCTGGTTAATAGGAGAAGTCATCAGTGGCTGCTTTCTAAATGCATGTTAGAAATTTCACTCTGTATGACAGGTACACTCCCCACTAATGGTGCTCAGCAGTGATAATTGTCAGGGAAAATGCAAATCAAAATCAACATGAGTTTTTAACCTCATGTTAGAGCAGCGATAACAAGATAAAAAGATCAGCGTTAGTGGAAAAACTGGAACTTTTGTGCATTGCTGATGGGAAGGTAAATTTGTAATTACTACAGGAAACAGGTACTCAAAAAATTAAAAATAGAACTATTTTATCTGTCAACGTTACTCTGAGTATTATCAAAAAAAAAAAAATAACCTGAAGTGAGGAGCTGAAGAAGAACCCAGAATCCTGTGTTTACTGTAACCCTAGTCACTCCTAACAAGATGCGGAAACAACCAACCCATCCACCCAGCGAAAAGTGAGGGATATAGAAAATAGGGTACACGCACCCAAAGCAATACTGCTTATCCTTTCAGAACAGCAATGCTCTGCAGTTTCAAACACAAGATGAGCCCAGAAAATGTGATGCTAATGAAAATAAGGCCGTCAGGCCAGAGACTATCTCCTACCACTCACACGAGGAAGCTAACGCAGTCATTTATGAAAGCCACACAGTGATGACTTCCGGGGGCCAAGGGGAGAGGGAAAAGGGGGTGGGGGGTATCAGTCAAAGACCATAAAGTTTCAGCTACACAAAGATGAACAAACCCAAGAAACCTACGACACAGCATTTTTCCTAGTGCTAACAATATTGTATTGCATATTTTAAAATTTGCTAAAAGGACAAATTTCAAGTGTTCACATTGTAAACGAGAAGCAGTGAAACAGGAAGAAAGTTGGAAGTTATAGATATGCTTATGGCACAAATTATGGAAATAGTTTCATGGGTATATATTTATCTCCAAACTCATTACATCGAATATCATATATACCCATAGGTATTCTCTATGTCAATTCTACCTCAATAACTGATTACAAAAAGAAATCAAGTCAAGCGTGGTGGTCTAGGACTCTAATCCCAGCACTCCGGAAGGCAGAGGGAGGATGGCAAGTGTGGGTACTTTAACAGCTTAGCAACAATCTACGTCAAAATCAAAAAACAAAAAATATAGCATGAAGGCCCTGAAACCCATCTCCAGCAGCGAAAAAGTAAGAAATTTGACTTTTTAAATTTCCCTCTGTTTATAATGTTCTACCACAGAACAGCAATATTCTTTGTCTGATATATAAAAGTGACAATTCAAATAAAGCGAATTCAACTAGCATTTACTGTGTTAGTGAGGCGTTAAAATGTATGTATTCAGAAATTACATTCAATAGAATCTCCGGAGCTGAGCAAGTTCTAGAGAGTGACTGAACATTTATTTGAAGGTCTGTGACATCATCTTCCTTTTGTAATTTTTCAAGCAAAATTAAGGAATCTCAGTAGCTGGCTCCAAAAAGAGAGGTTTAGTTAGCTTCTCTGGTGGAAATGGTTCTTTTAAGTTGTACGTGCTGTTTGATAGACTTGAGAATTAATTTTTGGTATGCCAAAATACCACCATATAACTCTAAAGCACCTATAAGGAACTCACCATAGAAGTTTTTGGTTAAACTCTGCATTAAGTCATTTAGAAAATTTCTCAACCCTGGAGATATCTACTACAGCTTCCTCCTGTTCTTCCAAGGGTAAAATAATATTAGGAATAATATTAGGAATGGAAAACTGCTTTATGATCTATCAAGCACCATAGAAATTCAAATTTTCATTAGCAAATAAAATATATACATTGTATATGATATAATTTTTCTGCTCCAATTTACTGTTTTGAAATCTTGAACAATATCTTATTGTTTTCTAATGTCTCTATTAATGTATCTTAGGATATTTGTGATTGTTATTTCCTACAAAACTTACCAAAAATAGATATTACATAATAAAAGAACAGAGCACTGTACTTAAAAGACTTGGGATTCTAAATTTAACACTGGATATTAAGTGTATTATCTGTTCTCTCCATAAATTTTTCCTCTCCCATAAAATGGGAGTGATGCCACTTCCCTTACCAAAGTCTCTCAATGGGCATGAAATAAAAGATGTGTGCTATGTAAAGTTAACTTCAGAAATAAACTTCCATCTATGATTAGTTATTCAACTGATAATAGGACATGGCATCATTATGTTAGAGATTAGACTTATAGTTAAATAGTAATTGTAAATGAAATATTTACACAATATACTTGAAATTATTTTAGAAAATGTGAAAGTCCTTCTTTTCATAAAAATTAAGTGATATGATTACTTGAGACTTCCCTGACAATGTTTTGCTAGCTTGATTATATCTAAGAAAGTAACTAGTACAGATATTAGTTGCTGAATACATTTTAGTACTTGTATCCTAAGTTATTACCACATTAGCTTCCTGAGATTCACTTTTAATTCGCATTCCTAACAAAATTAAATAATTTTAGAATTGAGTATTAGGTAAGTAAACATTCTAAGTTTAAATACACATAGCATGGTCACACTTGATGATGAGGATTTCAGAAACACAGATAAATTTTTGAGTTTACTTTAAATAAACTTTTGGACATTGAGAAATTAAAATATTTTCATGTTAGTAAAGGTTAATCTTCAGATTAATTTTTCTGATTTTCAGATGTGCTATAAATTTACATAAATTTTAGGGACTACAAGAAGCTTCAGGCTTCAGAAATACTCCTTCAACACCTCAGTGTTCAATGACATCCCCGTCCTTCACCTCTGTGGGCCTCAGGGGAAGTTGATAAGACTTCTGAAAGCTTTGAACACCACAACCACAGGTACACACGCACACTCACATGCATGCAGGCACACACATAACATTGTGCCCCAGAATCATCAAATAAGGACGCTCATGGTCTTTGGAAAATCTAGAACACACTATACAATTTGAATTCAAAGACAATCAAAATGTATTTAAGAAGCTTCCAGGGTCACTGATTATATGACAAAAAGCTTTCCACATACAACACTGTAGAAAAGAATAAACCCCATGTGTAGTTGTTACAGCATTAAGCTTACTGACTGAGAAACCTCCTCTAGACTCAAAATATAGACATAGTAAGGTGTCTTAGATAGCAAGTTACAAAGGGAAACTTTTTTCCCAACATAACAAATCTTCATATACAAGAATTTGGGAAGTGCTGTACACAGGAGGGGAGTGTTTTACTTCAGCTTGCCAACTGACCAGGCTTCCACATTGACACTGAGTATTCCATTCACGTGGGAGAACAGGTTGTCACGTGCAAAGCCTCGGAATAACCAGCCAGGAAACCCTGTGGAAAAAATTGGGGTTTATTTGTTTTCATTGTTTGGGGACTGCAGGGTAACCACAGGTTTAAGAAATTGTAGTGCTGGACATGTTCACAGTAGAGACATTATGAGAATGCATTCCAGATGAAGCTTTGATAAAGGAAAACACTAGTCTCTATCCAAACATAGGCAACTCTAGTAAAACAGCATTCAATTGTAATGATATTCTAAACGTCAAATCAATTTCTAGCTGCCTCTGCACCCCAAAGACATGGAGATAACGCGTTTGCAGACTGATACCTTGTCACACTTTGTGCAACACAACTAACAATGATTGTCAAAAGATAATGAAGATGAATTTTATAGGTATACACAACAAAATGGAAGTACTTATTGGGTATTAAAATGGATATTATTTTAAAATACATTATTATGCTAAAAGAGTGGAGCATAAGTTTACAGTTTAGCAATCCTTTTTGGTAACAGAAACATGTTTTGAAACCAGAGCTCCTTTTAGGAAGCTGACTGTAAATATTTTTTGCCTTTCTTTTTGTTTTTAGCTTTTGGGTTGTTACTGTCTTTATTTTGGCTATGCAGACAAATACTTTATATATAAAAAGGTTTTCTTTTTTTAGTCAGAAATTCCTTGATTGGCCATGGGAAACTACTAGGCACAGAAATTTGGAGAACATCTTTTATGTCTCAGCATTGTTATTGAGAAAACTGCTAAGTGTTCATATTCATAAACCTTCAAAATTACAGCTACAGGAAACTATGTTGCAAACCACTGCAAGGTCACTGATCTAAACCACTGCCGCAGTGCACAAGTAGCCAGGCTCTATAAGCAACATCCTTGCAGCTCTACTCCAGATCCTTTGTACGACAGATGTAAAAACTACCAAAATAAATCAAAGCACACAAGCCAGTGCAGGAGGAGATGCAGTACACAGAGATGCATACAGATACTAGAAACATTTAATATAAATCTATCTAAGCTAAGGTTGGTCAAAGACTAACCTGACTCCAGAAAGGTATTTTCTTCTGAAGTTCCTAAATTTTTAAGATTTGAATGAACAGTTCTAAAACTACAATTCCAGCATAACAATTTCAAAATATCTTAACCTTAGATTAAAATTTAAAAAGTAGCTTGACGAATTGCGAAGTCTCATTGAAGTATATATATGAAGTGTCCAGCACTGACGCCTTTGCTACTCTGGTCTATGACTGGGATGGACAATGCCACCACCGGCCCACCTTTCTTAAATCCAGTATGCCATAACTAGCCAGGATGAGCTACCACGGAGCACACATCAGCGAGCACATCCTTTAATACACAGCTCTGTGGCATTTTCAAATATTTAGCTTAAATCAGAGAGGTCTTTGTGAAGAGAAGGCAATCAATCAAGTTGCAGTTTCTAACGTATGACTCAATTAACCCACTCCATCAGACAACCATGACTTCAACTACCGTCCACGTCTAGACACCCTCTAGTTCTGGCAGTCCACGTGTTTCCTTTAACTGCATTGTGCTTCGTTATGACTGCACCATGGCATTTTACTACATGGATTAAGTTGCTGCTGCCATCTTCTTTCTGAAATGCTGTAGAAATTCCTGTCAGGTGTTAGTCTGTGAAAGAATTAGTGTACACTTGTACAAATGCTTTATTATGAATGCAGTGTATTTTGTAACCCATGACATATTTCTCAAAGCATAGAAATTAGAAAGTTTATAATTCTATTTAAAATATTTTATATTCTCTAAAAATATTTCTACCTGTGATTAAATCTGCAAACTAGGTTTCTATGCTTACCTTGCTTCACTAGCCTTTTGTAAGCATTTATTACATTAGTATAATGTGATAGCTACCCTAAGCCACCTTGGGCATGAAGGTAGGTTTTAAAGTAGTATTAAAATGAGAGTAAACAAATATGTGCGAACATAGTTAAGTACATTTATTGTAACTATTTTCAATAAAATGCCGATAATCTATGAAAATCAAAGTTTTTTGTTGGTAATTTTGGCGCTGGGGATTTAACATAGGGCCTTTGCTCAGATCTACATCTCCAGCTTAAATTTATTGCTTATTTAAGACACAGTCTTGCTAAACTGTCCACCCTGGGCTCAAATTTGCATTTCTCCTGCCAGTCTCCAAAAGTGCTTTGATTATAGGCCTGCAGCACCCAGTTTGGCTAGTCAAGTATCTTTAATGCAATGGGATATGAGTAAAAAAGAACTGAACTATAGGTATTAGCTTACTCAGAGATTAACAGAATTTGTTGAACTGCAAGTTACTTTAACTTATTTGGGAATCTTGCTAAAGGGTGGGAAGCAAGTAAAGAGTGTCTTTCTTATCTGCCATACTGTTACAAAACTTATGCTCCAAAATCTTATTCCTCAAAAAACCCACTAATCTCACTCATAATTTAATAACTTTCTCTGGTTTAATCCAACTGGGCCATTGAGGTGTACCTGTGCAGGATGAAAGAGTGTGTAAACACAAGAGCACTGATGACAGCAAGTACTGACAAGAGAAGGAACAAGGACATGTAAGAAAAAAAAATACACAGAAACAAATCAATAGGTTAGGGGTCTACCTGCCTTCAGCGCTGTGATACTCTGAGTAATTCTATGGGCAGAAATGAAGAAAACTCGTGTACAGTCACGTATGAAAACACCTACATGAACAGACAACATAGTGAGCAGAGACAGTATCCATCAAAAACATAAAAAAAAGAGTGATTATAAACTTTTCCCGAAAAAGGGTCAAACCACCATTTTCACATTCCTGATTTCAAAAGAAAAAAAATAGAGAATTCTGATGAGAAAGATTCATTTAAATAATGTTAACAAACAGCAACAATGTCTCCAAGCTGGGTGGCAAACGGTAGATGAGAAAGCTCAGCTACTCGGAACGAGAGGACATGAATTAAAGATTTTAAGTGCAACAAAACCCAGAAACACATAGCAACTGTTTGTCAAGACTTTTAGATTCATCGTGTATTAAGTACTAAATTCACCTTAAGTATTCATCCTTATTTCTCTCCTTGCATGTTCTATCCCTGATATTTTATGAAGGCTGCACAAAAACGGGAAACATTGGTTTAGACGCCCTTTGTATAATAAAACTCTCTACTGAAGATTCCTAATCAAAACTAATACAGCTTAGGTAAAAGCAAAGCAGGTGAATGAAACTAGCATTGCTAGATTATATATTAAGTAAATTAAGAAGCGAAATTAGAAGACATTTGGTAGAAGAGTTGAAATGACATAATGTTTACACTGATATTTAACATAAACAGTGACCACAATCAAAAAACTAAAATTGCTTTAAAAGATTAAATTGAGCATTATTTCAGTGATATTAATAATTTTAATATCCATTTTCTAATACAAATTTTATCAACCCATAACAGACCTTTCCAAATTGAGATTCAGCATGATATCCATCACAAAGACAGCACATGGCTTCAACTCATGTGCATGTTTAAGACTGACCTAATAATTCCACCATTTTAACAATATAATATTATTATATTGCACCTGAATTTTATATAAGACAATCTAAATTTTAGCTAAAATATCTTATTCATCACAGCAAGACTGAACCTGAGAAATACAGAACCTATGAAAAATATCAAAATATTATAGCGATTACAACAGTTCTAATATTAAGAAAAAATTACAGGTTGCCCCTACCTTTCACAACATATGTAAGTTTCTATTTTATCTATACAAAAATCAGAAGCTGGTCTGTTTAAAATAAAGAGACCAACAAACAGCACCTCCTAAGCTCAACCTCATTTTTATTTTAACTGGCAAAAATGCAAGAAGCATTTACCTTCTGACATGAAATATTTTTTGTTATTCATGTTTGAAATACATTTGTAAAGAATGTGGATTTGGGAAATTGTTTCAACTATGACCTAATGCCTAAATACTAAATTTTAAAGTGAGAATTCCAATCTTACACTAGCGTCAATATTTTGCAACTACTTACTGTTTAAAGATAAAAACATGGAGAGGCAATCTCTGCTACTCTTTATATTTCAGTTCTTATGAAAAAGGTACAAAGGTAGATTTGCCTTGTTTTTCAAGGTGATATACTAATACTTCTGTGGACACCCCACCCTCCACCTCTCTCTCTTACACACACATGCGCATGTGCACACACATACACACACCCCAGATCTTTGGGCCTACGACAGTCTTCGTTTGATGGAATTATAACTACCACACACACACACACACACACACACACACTTAATTCACAGACATGGAAATAATGCCTGCTGTAATGCAGTTTTGTCAACACAGTCAGGGCAAAATATGAGCTATAAAGATAACAGGTTCAAAGACTCTGTCCAGGGAACTCAGACAAGGTACTTTAGAGCAAAAACTCCGAAGCCAGTTTCTTCTCCTCCTTTTAAACCAGGTATTTCTCATCAATATCTAAAAGGGCCTTTCATATTAAAGAGATATTTTGGTGAATTCTTATTTTCTACTCAATTTATCCATCTCTTCATGTCCTCACTGAACAGCTCTGATTACAGTAAAATCTTAGAGAAGACCACAACAAATCTTTCAGAGAAATTTCTGTAACTAAATGCTCTACAGTAAGACGACCCTCTAAAGTCAAGGAATCACAACATACTACGCCAGCTACCTAGACTTAGGCAAATTTTTCCACCAGTAAAGATCAAGTACTTGATGTGGTAGCTAAAGAGTTAAAATCTTCAGACCAGGAGTAATGGGCAGTCATAAAACACTGCACCAATGTTGGCTAAAGTAACTCAGGTCAAGACTGAAGCCAAGGCCATTTATATCTTCTAACAAGCAGATAGCCATTCCTCCCTCATTCTTTCCAAAAAGCTAGAGCACAGTCACCCTTATGTAAATCTAAGAAAACTTCTGTGAGGCCAAAGTAAATGACCTTTTGTCTTTTTGCAACTTCGGCATGCAATTTTAGTTACAATGCAGGTATTTCTAAGAGAAGAGGATGCCCTGAAAATACATTTCTAAGATGTCAAAATTTGCTAACTCAAGCCCTTTCCCCACATTTCTGCCTTGTAAAAACCCCGATACCTCACTCTGCCTATGTCCTTGGAGCATCTGCTGGCTGGCTGTCTGGACAAAGTATTCTGCTCTTAATAAACTCTTCTCTTGTCTTACGTTTCTTGAATATTGGTAAATTCCTTTACCGCCCACACCACCAGCCCTTTCATAGGCCAACACGTTGTTGTGACCTTTAAGGAAAGGATTACAGTCTGAACTATATGAGCCCTTTCATATGGTCCACAGTTACACTTAGGGGTCCCACGCATTCTTTAAAATTGTCAGCAAAACTAATTGTAGGTATAACTTTGTCCCACTGCTTCCTTTGTTTCTGAGAAGTACCCACAATCTCCGTCCAGATTCAGAACAAACGGTTAAAGGGTCTGGATTAATGAAAGACTCAGACACACTGGCTTTCTCCCTTTACATCCAGAATCTTCCTGCCTTGCTGATTCTCAACTTTAGCTGCGTGCTTTCATTAGGACCTCTGTCTAAGCCAACTGCTTAGAAAGCAAGAAACCATATTTGGAAAAAATCAGCCTTGTGAACACACATGGAGAAAGAAAATTCACCTCAAAAAAACACTTTCATGACCTAACAAGATTCTAATAAACCACATTTATAAAAATCTTTTAACATAAAATGAGGGAACAGCAATAATATAAATGGATGTGTTACTATCTCCCTCATAAGTGCCTCCAACAATTTCAAAGACATATGCTTAAAAAGAACAGCTTATATAACTGAAATAAGTTGTTAGAAATTATGATCCTGAAATAAAAGCAAAATTTTGACGTGAATGAAACTTACTTCAATTTGGACCTAGATAGAAGCACAAGCTTGCTGGACTGACTGTTCTCCCAGTACTGAGAGGCTAAGTTTCTGGTTACAAAACACTTCAAAACTACTAGTACACCTAAAATCTATGACAGATGTTATACTACCAAAACCATATTTGTTAAAACCCACCAGTTCTAACAAATTATTACAACCAGACCCCTTTTCTGAATTCAGCTTCCATGCATGTCCAAAGTATACAGCTCATCGCTAAAAGAATTTACCTCCAGGTTTTTAAAACTCATGCAGTCACATAAAGCCTTCTCTGAAACAATTTACCGTAACTAGTCACTCAAAAATTTTAGTTATAATTCTGCAAGTAAATGCTTAATTCATATAATTATGACAAAATCATTCTTTGATATAAACATTGGCTTCCTTGAAGCAGTTTACATACAAAATCAAATGTATTTTACAAGCTTATAACTTACAACCATGATAACAAGCTTTTAAAAGTTTTCTTGACCATTAATTGTATCAAAATTATTTTATTGATTTTTTTTATTTTTATGAATTGACGTGCTTCTTTCC
Source organism: Ctenodactylus gundi (assembly GCA_004027205.1). Lineage (NCBI taxonomy): Eukaryota > Metazoa > Chordata > Mammalia > Rodentia > Ctenodactylidae > Ctenodactylus > Ctenodactylus gundi. Next base: position 611,803 of record PVKB01000050.1, read on the forward strand.
AATCTTATCCTTAAAAAGCTGAGAAACACAAACATTTATTTATTAAAAGCATCTGTAGATTATATGGAGAAGTGCAATGGAGAATATATACTTGTTGTGCCCTGAGATTAATTTTGCTTTTGTTATAATGATTTCCCTCATTTATCCTACAGATATCTCTTCAGGAACACTCACAAATAATACCTCAAAATGAAAATACCTATATTCTCCATAAAGAACTTCCTAACAATTCACTAGCAGCATAATCTTACATTAAGAAGTCGGGAGATACCTGAGCAGAAACCTTCTGATAATGGGTAACTTTAACTTGACTAATGAAGTGATTGCTTACGTAAATTTGCGCATAAAGACTATAAGTCAGACTGGCTTCGCAGAGCTCAACATAAAACTCCTCACACTTCTTTCCCTCACCTCTTATGTGTACACGCATGGGGGCACGAAGCAACACTGCCCCAGCTTCGCTCAGGATAGTGGGCGTGTTATCACTGGGACCCAGGAAGTATGAGCAAGAGCACCAGAGTCCTTATCTTCATCAAACAGCGATTATTAGCCACACTGCAGACACAAGCTCAGTCTCTATCAAATCCTTTCTTTCTCACTACAGAGCACATTTAATTAGTTTAGACACATGAATGTTAACTAGCACTCGACAGGCAGCAATCCAATTCATACTCTGTAAACAGGAGGTACCTCCTTTCACAGTTGCCTCAGATCCTTTGGGTTTTGAGCTTCTCCTGAGCAGAAAGTAGGTGCCTCTTGAAAGGCACTCACTGAGCAGGTAAGGCAGGAGCACTCTTCAACTGCCCAGCAGTACCAGCTGAACCTGAGAAAGTAAGTGAGCCACCAGAGGAGCTTGTGTTCCTGGCAGGCAATGGGGCTGTAGCGCTCTGCATCCCCGTGGGTACAGCATAGCATGTGATCCCTCTGTCCTCTCCAAGGAATGCAGTCTAACAGGAGTCACCCTCAGGACACCAAAACTGTTCACTGCCTGTCTGGCCAAATAGTCACAATGGAACCAAGAGGTTCACTAGCTTAATTTTTAAGCAGCCATAATTTCTTTGCCCCCCAAAACCTCAACTGCTGAGAAAAGGGCATGGAGTGGGGCTGTGGAGGTTTGTGCTATTCCCTCCAGAGTTAAGGAAATGGCTTTCCTTCAGACATTCAAAAATCGTGACTTTTTCTACACAGAAACCATCATCAGACTACCTGGAGTACTTCAAAAATGTTACGCCATTCCCACTGAGAAGAGCAGGAGTCTTTTTTCCCACTGGCAAAATGGAAACAAGGGCCTGGACAGGTCACTCTTTTGCCCAAGGTCACACACCTAAATCTGTCCCCAAAGATGGCAATGCTTTTCTACTTCTGTGGTCATGCCCACTCCTCCCTCTTATCTGAATAGCTTTTGCTTTACTCCACAGCAGATGTGCTCTATAATCAGGACTGCCGATCAGGAGTAACCAGGCCTCAGCAACACTTGGAAAGAACAATCTATGTAACACTGTATCTTCCTATTTTAAGATTAAACTATGAAGCCTTCTAACTTTGGAGGAATGCAGTAAGTAGGGAAAACAAAAGTCCCTAATCAATTGGAGGAAAATATCTGCTTTCTGCATTAACTGGAAACTACACACAAACCTACACGTATATCTACACATATATACACACACCAAGCTAAGAGTTAAATATTACAATGTACATAATTTAATATGTACTTCAGATATACATGTAAAACATGAGAATGATACAACTAACCAGTGCATTCTAAAAAAAAAAAATTATAGAATTTCCATTTCAAAGCATTCTTTATTTTCTATTGATAAAATCTAAATGATGCATTGTAGTATCTTACTCCTCAGACAAATAATGTCATTGATTTTTACATGTATCCCAAAGATTAATACTATAGTTTAGTTTACCTGTTCCTGAATGCAACGTATCTAGTAAGCAGAAACTGCAGAAGCCCAGGAAACATAACAGCAAAAGCACTGGAAGGGTTAAAAAAAATCTACTGGCATGAAATCACTAAATTCCAGCTAGCAGGAGCAGCAAATCTAGTAAATGGCACAACGCAATAAAAGAAATCCACCAAAATATAAAAATTTAAATAAAATCCCTGTCATCCTTGCATTCTAAAACTCAGATAAGCCTGCAGTGTCAACATTATACAACAGTGACACTAAACAAGGCCGTAAGTGCTGCTGTCATCAGAACAGATCTCTGCAGTGTACATATTCTCATTGATTACAGCATTAATCTATAGTGCTCTAAGCTATACGAAAGTGATTCCACAGTAGCAAACACCAAAGCTCTGTCAGTCCCACAAATTAACCGTTTCCTAAAACAATGCAGATGCTGCTACTTTCCTGCAGCCAGAGGAGTCAAAATGCCGTGGTCCCTTAAAGCTAGCAAGGAGGAAAGACTCAGGCTGATGCTCCGAGCTCCTCCTGTTATCGCCCCTGTGACACTTCACTGTACTATCCATAGGCTAAGATGACAAAGTTGAGCAGACCCTGCTGACTTGCGGATCCCTGAAAAACTCACCTGAAATAACTTGGTGCCGTTATCCATCACGGGCAATGATCCTTCTGAGCACTGTGTAAGAGATCATTTCCTCTGCAGTTTTCCTAACTGAAGAATCTCACACAGCCTGATGACAACCACTGGCCCCAGGAAGCACAAACCAGACACAGAGGAATGATTGTTGGGAACACCGCAAAAATGCCAATACAGGCTGTTCCGTTACGGCCAGCCAAGGACTAATGGTGGCTCATCTCCAGAGGTCAAAGGGACAGCCCTAAGTAGGTTTTGCCACGCAGTCATGGGTGGCTCAAATTTATGATATCCCTAGAGACACATGTCTTTTCTGCTTATAGTTGGGTAACTCATAGTACAAAAGACTTTTCTCACTAAAACATAGAACAATCATAATTCTATTAAAACATTTAAATTTATTTTACCCATTCTATACCTTGTATTACAGAACAACAGCAAGATCAACACAAAATCAGTTGATCTGAAATTTTGTCTTTTCCCCAATTATATTCTTGGTGGGAGACCACTCAGTCTGCAGAAACAGCAACGAACAATGGCATATTTCTCTAACCCACAAGAGATTGTTTAATGAAAAATAGTCGTACACTGCTGCTAGCTTGCTTCAAGAAATTAAGAGGTCAAATCACAACAGATGGAAATTAGGAACATCTTTTATTAACTTAAATGTAGTATGTTTACATAAATTATAGGTATTTATTAATAATAACTGTCTGATAAGGAAAAATTAATATTGAGCCATGGATCATATTATCATCATGAAAAAACCTGCAAACTATCAGTCTCAAGAAACTTAACTAAATATTTTCCTCTTCAAAAAGAATGTATATACAGTCTCCATTTAAAATCTTTTTTTTTTCTTTCCCAAAACTTTCCAATATACTTTAAATTGACTTTGGTAAAAAAAAATCCCAATTACTGCTAGGAAAACAAAAATAGAAATATTATTGGAAAACTTGTCATATGCCAAATATTTTAAGTTTATTAAATTTATTCATTTATCATGAGCACATGGCATAATTGATATTACTTATCCCACATTACAGATGATAGGTAATTAAATTGCCCAAGGTCACATGGCTTACATGGTTTATAAGTACCAAAATTGGATTGGAAATTGGCTTTGTTTGATTTGAGCTTTTCACTATTTCACAATAGTAAAACAATTATTTTTACAGCCCAAATATCAAAGTTGTGCCACTTTTGTTGAAGTGCCACCAACTTGTTGGCAAAACACACATTTCACGCATATGGAGCCAGCGAGGATTTTTCCAGGGCAGATGAGGTCTATGCTTGCTAAATAAACTTAAGTATCTTTCATGACTGGCATAAAGAAGATGCACAAATGGTATGGTCTAAAGACCAATCCAGTGGACCAGCAAGTACACAGGGAAGGGAACAACGAGAGCTATAACTTCCCACAACCAGCGCACTAATGTCCCCTAGCTGAAACCACTAGCATCAATTTTCCTGCAACAAAATTTACGAATTCATGGATCTGACAGACATATGCAGACTAAAATAAATTAAAACATTTATTAAACACTACATGGACATATTATTGTACTTGCACTTTAAGAACTTTATCTTATTTCTTTTTGCTATTTCTTCTTTTCTCACCCCCTGGCATGGTTAATTTTAAATTAAAAAATCATATTGAATGCTATTAGTCAAATATTTATCCCTAATTCCATCTCATAAATTTATATTAGTTAGTTTAATTACATGAAATTTCCTAAAGCGCCTTGACAGAAGGAAATTTATCAAATGGTAACAAATTGTATTTTTAACAGAAAAATTTTAATAAACTAAGCAGGGTATCTGAAATAATATTTACAGCTTTCAAAATTACAGACTAAGAACAAGCATCAATATCAAAAGAAGTCATATTGACCTTTTTCTCCAACATTTCATTCAGTTTGGAACATTACAGAATATGAGATCTCATGCAGAGTAACAAATATCATGCACTTAAACTACTGTCAACATATAAGTAGAAAAATTCTACTTCAATATAAACAATTTAGAAATGCATGTTAACACTATATATCTATTTAAAGTGTTTCTTATTTAAAACAACCGTGTCTATCCTTAGCCACATGCATCCCTTTGGAGTACATAGTTGACAGACTTGTTTTCAGCTGTGAATCTGCACTGTCTCCAAAGACCAGCAGACTGCCCTCCCTTGGGAAAGAACATATAAAACCTAACACCATGTACAATTTTGGATAAAATACACTATTTGACATTGTGGCACTGTGTGCTGTAGGTCAAGGCCCATGTTTGTGGTGAAGTTTCAGTCCTCTCACAAGGACCCAGGATCCTTTAGTTTGGGAAAGTGATAAAACATCCTATTTTGTATTAATTTCCACTAATGATAAAGCCCATGCAATCTGTCCTATTCCTCATTCTTTGTATTAACACGAGACAGTAGGACACAGAATACATTGACTACAAAAAAGAACCCATTTGCAATTAAGCAACTTATTTTTTTCTCTCACGCATTTGACTTTCTAATCTTTAAATCTTTCTTGACTCAGCTACTATAAAGACTATAAGTCATAACATGATCAATCACATTACAGTATTCAGGGTTACATTGTAAACCCTATAATCTCATTTTAGAGAAACAAGATTAAAATTGGTAACCGTAAATACGCCTCCGTTTAAAAAAATAAAATAATCCTATACCTAACACAAAGAATGGAGTATTTAGAATAGATCCAGTAGAAGTGTTAAATATAAACCTGGATATAATCTGAAAGAAAACTGAAACATTGCCATCCCCCAAACTCAGTATCTATCCTTACCAGCACCTGTTTGTCGGGCCTCCATTGCTCCCACCTCCGAATCAATGAACCTCGCTTCTTCCCACCTGTCTGAGGAGACAGGAATCCCAGGCGCACACATGATAGGAACCTTGCAAAAATTTCAGCCTGGTAATTTTAAGCCTTGTTGTTTAAACCACTCTGAGGCTCAAGATCTTATCTAAGATGAGGGTGAGTATCTCCTCCATCCATCCACTGATACAGTGACCGACTGGAGGAGCACAAAATAAAAACTGAAAGGTAATACTGATGTAGGCATAAGGAAGTCTCCTTGCATGACTAAACTCAGGTCATCGCAGGCACTGTGCAGCTACCCCAAGGAACGGCTGGACGAAATGTCATGCGCGAGCCTCAGTGGGTCTGGGTGTGAAGACTGGTAGCATTTACTGAGGAGAAGCATATTGGCATCTCTGCTGGGTTTTAACCAGAGCCACAGGATTCAGGAAATAAGCCCCCTGCCAGATGACACTATGCTCCTAGCCATTCCTTCTGTTTACTCATCGCCAAATTGCTCTAACTAGTGTCCTTTCTCCTGCTGGGAGCTTATTTGCGAAGGGAGCTAAATAAAGGTCTCTTATGACAATGAAATGGCCTTTAGTCCATAGGATGATTTCTGGAAACAGAATGATTTTGCTTTAGTCAAGTATAATACAAATTAATGAAATGGGAGCTTTTATATCTTTGACTTGCAAAGGATTAAAAAACAGTATTTGTTTGCTTATTCCTGAAGAAATATGTGAAACCAGGCTGTATTTGTACTTATTATATATTCTTTATATACAATTTTCCTCTATTATATAACCTCTTGTTAACATACATTCCTTTCTCCTATTGCCTCTTCTATTTTCCTATTAGAAGCAAACATATCAAATTTGTTGTTCTGGGAGTTTTAACACCTATAAAAGTGATGCGGACAACTTTTCCAGAATATGAAGATCCGTACCCTCTGGCATGTGGCATGGATATTTCTACTTTGTAAAAAAAAGAAAGAAAGAAAGAAAGAAAGAAAGAAAGAAAGAAAGAAAGAAAAAAGGATTACATTATATTGTATATTTTCTCTACTGTAACGGATCTTTCCAATAAAACATAATTCTACATTTTGCATTTTAACATATAAAATGTGAGTAGTAAAAACATAGCAAGTATCTTTCCTTTGAATGCATTTCATAGTTCCCAGGATACATTCATGTGCTTCAAAGCGTATTAGAGAGATGATCAAGATGACAACATTAACTAGGGTTATCAAGGCTTATTGAAATAAGGAGTCCATACCCAGACTGTCTTACCCAAGAAACTAAACTCTCAAGTAACTACCTTAGGTTTCTATGTCACTAAACTTTTATCTTCACATTTAATTCTAATATGATAACCAAAAATATGCATTATAACCTTGCATTATCAAATAATACTGATGCATTAATTGCATATCCCTCAGAATTTCCCTTTTTCCTCCAGAACCCTATTGACTGTTAACTACATATGCAAAATAAACCTAATTTCACAATCACAAATCTCCTTCAAGTACATTATTACTTCACAGCAATATAATGAATTATGAGTTTCATATCCTATCAACATAAAATACAAGGACCTTTTTTATTTCTGAACACTCCCCAGTATTTTTTAAAGTTCAGCAAAATCTCTATTCATCTATACCTGATTTATTTATGTGACATTCTCTATGTTCTCTTATTATCACATTTATATCTTGTTAAAAAAGTTATTTCCATAGGCAAACATACCAAAGAAACTTTAAATAATGAGGATGTCTATATAATTTACCCCAGATAGAATATAAATCTGCAGTCTGGTTCTCCAAGGGACTACAGAATGAGGACTTCTCAGGTGGAAGTAACACGTTGCTATCATATCGACAGGTACTATCTGTTTTGTGAGCCATCCTGTATTAACGTATTGGCTATAAACTATAACAGGATAAACCCAGAGCCTGTCTGTATTATCTAGGTTATTAAATTTTATAAATAGCAGTAGAAATTCATATTTATGAAAAGTTATAGCACAAAAACAAAATCACCTCCAAAATACTATCTCTGAGACATTTATACCGACTAAACCCATGCACGTATATCTTTTCCTCGTTTTGCACGTCTCTAAAGATCTCAAAGGACATTCATACTCCACCCATTATTCTGTTACTCTTCTCAAGCTCAACATTATTGTGCTATTCTTCTCAAGCATGTACACACACAATCATTTCTTTCCTCTAGCCAAATTACGAACATCAACTTCACTAAACATTGGAAGACAAGAAATACTTCGAACAGTTTTTACCCTTACAATTTTAAATGTTTTTATTCTATCCATACAGACAAAGAAATTGAGGGATACGTATGTGTGGGAGTTAATCGTATTTGTCTACTATCTGGATTAAGAGATTCTTGTAGAGGTGATTGGATCATATGGCCACTGTACTCATCAGTGGATTGATCCACTGATATTCATAGTTGAGTTTTCTGTTAAGAGGTGTAGCCCAGGGACTGGAGGAATGGCTCAGTGGTCAAAGCGCTTACCCAGCAAGTACTAAGTCAAGCGCTAAGTACCCGAGTTCGATTCCCCAGCACCACATATGCCAGGAATGGTGGTACATGCCTATAATCCCAGCATACAGGAGGCTGAGACAGAATCAAACATCTCCTCCTTCAAATTGCATCAGGTATTGTGTCCTAGAAATGGGAAAGCTGCACAATACAAAATGAGGAGCAACTGAGTAGCAAGGACAGAATCCGAGTTCAACACTAAAAATAATAACAAAAAATAACAATGCATTAGTTCAGCACTTTCTTAAACTTGAGGACTATTACCTGGTATCTAACACAGGACTGCATTCTTGAGGAATTATAAGTAAATCAACGAAAATACAACAAATAAAACATACTGCATGCCTCTCATTGAGACTCTAGTGTCATTCTGCCATACCTGGATCTCAAAACAAAAGTTTATGGAGATTTTAGTAGATGGTTTAAAATGAAAACTCCCTAATCAAAGGTATAGAAGACATGTTGCATAATCCTTTCTAGATTAATCACAAAGTACCTTACTTTAAAAGTATTGAGAAGTCCAACCTTCAAAAATATTCTAGCCAAATGTTAACACTGACTGAAGTTATTGAGCATAAATATATTTTTGCAACATTTGAAATATCTAATATTGCTTGAATTACTTCTAGTTGCAGAAATGCTTGCCTTATTAATACAGTCCACTTTAATTATTTAAGATATCCCAAGTTAAAAGGGTGTGAGGTAAGTGTCGAATTTCATTTTGCAGGTTTAGAGTTGATATTCAGGATCATGCTTTCCTTTTGGGTAAGATCTGGATAACAGCACTGTTCCATGTCCTGTGGGTCACTGGGAAACCTATGATACTGCTGTCACTAAATACTAGCTCAGCTCTCTCCTTTGTGATCCAGATGGAATCAGCTCTTCCACTTACCCAATTCTGTATACTTACAAGGGTAACTATTCTGAAAGATTCTAACCTACAGTAAAATAAATGCATTTAATGTATTCCATTGTGTATAAATACCATAGTTTGTGTATCCATTGGTCTGTTGATGAATATTTTAGCTATCATTAATTGTGCTGCTATGAACACAGGTACACAAAGTTCAACAGCGTGGAGGCTTTTGCAGGAAAATGGAAGAAACTTCAGAACATCTTGCTTAGTGAAGTGAGTCAGAAACAGAAAGTGAAACATCGAATGATCTCTCTGATATGAGAAACCCAGATCACAACTATCTCATGGAACTTAAAACGAAAAAAAAAAAAAAAACAGTGAAGAGGGGCGTAGGGTGGGGAAGGAAGGAAGGAGGGGAGTAGGGGGAGGGACAAAAGGACAGAGGGAAGGTCCTTGTCACCTTGACAAGATACGTATGCACACAAAATGCTCAACTTCATTGTAAACCTTAAATTGTGTGCTTATACATATCAATAAAATGGGAGAAAAAAAGGAAAAGTCTGTCTTATCACAGGCAATTCTAATTGTATATATCTAGACAAGGAAAAAAATCAATATTCAAAATACACGTTTCTAGAATGGCAAGAGCATGAATGAGGGCAAGGTTAGTTCTAAAGACATGAGAATAAATTAAACATTAAGATTCGTAGAACTAATCGATTTAGTTATAATTTTCCTAGGATTGAGAGCTTCATACTGCCTTTTAACTTTCTGGGTGATAAGACTCCAACTTTTCTATATGAATCATCTCTCCCGACCATCACCAATATAAAACACTTAATCCTCACAACTTAAAGAGAGCTTTATTTTCACTCATCATGTTCAAGGATTCATTCCATGGTTGGACAGCTTCAAGGGAAACACATCACATAGAGCATCATGGTTAGGCAAAGTGACTTAGTCCATTGTACCTTAGGGAGCACAGTAAAGAAGCACCAAGGAAGAGAGGCCAGGTATGAAGTATAAACCCCAAAGCCATCGTTCAGTGACCCACCCAGAAACACCCAGAAGTGAGATTTATTATTCCCCAGAGGGCTTAGCCTCCAAGCTAATCAAGTTGACAACTAGCCCAACTCACATTCCACTCCTTGTCAACATGACACTCAAATATCTCTTCAATTTTCAAATCAACACAAGATAATAATCCTGCCTAACATGATAGAACTATTCCATATACAATGAAAAATGCACTAATCTATTGCCCAGTGTCTCATTGGTGCCAACATTAATCAAAGTTTAAGACCAAAGTCGCCTTGAGAATCTAGACAATTTCTTGGATGTGAGCCCCTGTGACCAGCAAAAAACAAGTTACATAATCCCGAGATGCAAAGTCACAGGATAAACATTCCTATTCCAAATGCAATAGAGTAATAGTAAAGAATCCCATCAAAGCAAGACTAACATTCAGCAGGACAAACATTAAAACCTGTCACTGTATCCAGCACCCTAAGCAGATGGTGGTAAGGTATGAGTTCCAAATGGATTGAATGTTCCTACATCTACAGCCTTGTAGAATACATGGCCTCTGTGATTGGTTCTGCTTACTACATGTAGATTTCCTCGGGAAATAGTCCATGTTCCTCCTAGTAACTCCAACTTCCTGAACCTTCAGCTTCGTCTCCATAGCTTCACACACCTGACTCAGGGTCACAATTCTTGTTCTCCTAGGCCTCTCTCTGAAATGTAGATGGAAGCTCCTATGAGCTCACAACCTTTACATTCCTCGATAACCAGTACCACATGGACAGCACCAGGTCTGCAGCCCCTAGGGCAGTTGCCAACCCCCCCCCCCTTAATCATGGCTGCAGCAGCTTCTGAGTATCTAGATAGCTGATCATGATGAAATAAATCCCAAAGAACCATTCCCTAGTCAGCCCAGGTCTCTCTTCTCAGGTTTATACTTTTGCACTCTTTAGCTTATAATGAAGAGGTGGAAAGACTTGCTGATCCCTGGTATTTCCAAGGCTGGTCCAAAGTACCTGACTTCCTTTTAATGGCACTAATCTCTGCACCAAAATGGTCTCCTTTCTCACAACTTTTTAGGTACTTCCTTTCTGAAATAACTGCAAACTCTTCAAATCCTTCATCTTTGCTGAATGAAGAGTTTGCTTCTGATTATTAGTGTACATTTAACTAAAAGCAGCCAGCAGTGCTCATCCCAGAACCTGAAATCTCCTCTCCCAGATTGATTAGTCAGCTGATTTAATTACAGTCACTCACAAAGTCTCAGAACATGAACAAAATATAGGAAAAAGTCAACTCAGAGCACAAGACCTGTAGTCCATCTTTAAATGGAGCTGGGTTTTATTGTTTGTTTGTTTCTTTTTTGGTTTTTTTTTTTTTGTTTTTGTTTTTTGTTTTTTTTTTTCCCTCCCAACAGAACCTCCCTAAGCCGAGCATTCCTATAACCATTCTGGTCTCCTGAACTCTACCAAGAATCGCCCAGAAAGGTCTGCTTACAGCACTGAAGGCTTTTTCTAGCCCCCATAACCAAATATTTTCAAAGTATTTCTGCAATCCAATTTCAAATGCTCCTAAAATACATGATTGGGTTTTGACACAGCAATGACCCCACTTCTCTGGTACCAGTTTTCTGCATTATTTGGTTTTCTGTCAGCTGATATAAAACAATTGACACTCATGACTCAAAAGGAATAGTTTATTTATTTTGGCTGAAATTTTCACAGATCGACTGACTCCAAAGCCGAAATATCACTGTAGGGAAGAACAGGGGAGCAAAGCTACTTGCTACATAGCTGATGCTACCCAGGAAGCACAGCGGGGGAAGAGCACTGGAGAGGAAGGGGAAGGGAATGGGTACTAGCCCTATGGGTTATGTGGGTTTGGGGTGCTGCTTTATTTTGCCTAATGCCTCTACTTAGCTTTTAGAAATCTGTTGTACTAAACACACAGGTTCATGACCCACGCAAGCATACCCAGAAGTATAATTTATTAATCCGTAGGCAGCTCCCAAGCAAATCAAGTTGACAGTGCAGCGTAACTGTCACACTATCCTATGTCAGAATCAACAAGTTCAAGACAAAGGTGATTTGGATGCTATAAAGTGTCCAGTTTGGAAATTTTTTATAATCTCTAAGACTAAACATAACTGATTCTATCAAAGACCTCTGAATCCAAAACCACTCTGAAATTCAACTGAACATAGAGGTAGGTGAATTGTTTTCAAGTTGTACTATTAAGCGATTCAGAATATGTGTGAATAAGAGCACACCACAACTTTTTTCTATGCTTTGTTTTGTGTGCTAGAAGACATGCATGTTTGAAAAGAATCTTCAGAGATTGGGTCAGTACAATGTGCTGCACTTTGCATTGTCTTCTGAGGAATCCCAGGGCTTCAAGATCCTGTCCGAAGCACAGTGAGAAACTGAAGCTGCAATGAGTATGGAATAGAGAAAATGTATAAAAATGTCAAATAATGAAAGGATATTTCCCAGGAAGAAAATCAACTAATATGAAAAAGATTTAAAAAGCAAAAAGGTAAGTTGTTACGATATTTACCTTATGTATCTGAGTCATTTACCTTGTTATGTGTCTCCAAAGTACGCCTCTGACTGAGGCCATATGATTTCTACGGAAAACTTGGCAAAAACAACACAATTTCAAAATGAGTATTTTTCAGAGTGATGAGACTTTTAAAGGATAATTAGAAGTTGACCATTTCAGCCCAAAGCACACACAGATGCTTTAGTCATTACCGTACTTTTGTGTAAAAGATGTAAAATATGTCAAAAAGAGAAGCTGAATTGACATAGCCAAAATATTGGCTCCCTCAGCACCGTTTCTTAGTATCATTTCTTTGTAACTTCGGCGGTTACTTCTGGAGAAACAGGAAGGGGTCCTAAACTTGTAAAAAAAAAAAGATTCCAGAATGAGGCATCACTAATCAAAGATCAAACTTAATGTTGCCTTCTCAGCTTGGGATTATACTCCAACATATGCACCACAAATCCAGTCTACAAAAATCTACCTAAGGAATAGAATGAGATTTCAATTTCTCACAAGAGATGTATTATTCTGTAACCCAGAGTTCAGAGAGAACAAGACTTCTCATTTATCTTAGCTTTGTGTTTTACATTCATCCTCCTTTCATTAAAGAAGTAGCAATCTACAGGCTTCTAACCTTATGCAAAGATGTCAGTATTAACTCACTGGCTCGTATGAGGTCAAAACTGGGCCCATGTGATCTAAAAAACCCAAACCCCCAGGCATCACAAGTCTTGATTCATCCAGAGGCTATGCTGAAAGATAGTCACATAGAGTTATGGGTCTGATTTTCTCACTTTCATTCTGGCATTTAAGGAATTCTCTCTCATATGAAAGCTACAGCTTTTAAAATATTCAATTGATCTATTATTTATTTTTTGCAGTGGAATTTTGCTTTTTTAATTTCTTAGCCCTACCACTGCAAACTAGGAGTTTCAAATGATGTTTCAGTTAGCTTTGCTATTTGATATTCTGGCAGTTTTAAATCTGATTTGTAAGTTCAAAAGCCATTAATTTATACACTTATTTGCCTTTACAGGGATACCACTCAAGTAATGTCATCTGGAGTGATGGTGACGTGTTGATAACCATGTCACCCAAACATCTAGCTTCCTAATATCATCATTGATGTGAGTTACTTCCCACTGCTAATAAAACAATAGATTTTTAAAAGCTAAGTACAGGCATTAGGCAAAATAAAACAGCACTCCAAAGCGCAACTTACAAAGAGAACACACAGTTAAGTAGAAATTCAAGATTTACATGTTGTACAAGATAAATAATACTACAAACAAGCTTTTTATCTCTCTGTTACACTGTTAGAGTCATTAAAAGAACACACGTTGAGGAACTCTGCCGCAAAGTATACAATAAAGACGATATATTTTAGAGAAAAATTAAAGCATACCATGAGGTTTTCTTTCATACTAACAACAGCAATCTTGTTAAAAATGTACAATTAAGCACTGAATTGAAAAATTAAGGTTTACACAGAATGAAAGGAATACACACCACTGTGAACTAAAGAGAGAGAGAGAGAGAGAGAGAGAGAGAGAGAGAGAGAGAGAGAGAGAGAAAAGAAAAGGTGGTTGGGGGCATAGCTCAGCAGTTAAAGTGCTTGTCCAGAAAGCACAAGATCCTGGTTTCAATTCCCCATCACCAAATAAGCCAGGTATGGTGGTGCACACCTCTCATCCCAACACTCAGGAAGCTGAGGCTGCAGGATTGCCAGGAGTTCAAGGCAGCCCGGGCTACAGAGTGATTTCAGGGTCAGCCTGAACTACAAAGCAAGATCCTGTTTCAAAACAGAGAGAGAGAGAGAGAGAGAGAGAGAGAGAGAGAGAGAGAGAGAGAGAGGAAGACGAAGAGGAAGAAGAGGTGGAGGAAGATGAAGTTGAAGAAGAAATGGAAAGGCATGGAAACTTGAACTATGGATGGTATAAAAGAAAATAAAAACAAAGCAAGGAAAAATGAATATCAAAACAGAAAAACTGAAATAAGCAAACTGAAAGGAATTAGGTGTTTTAAAAACTGAAGAAGAATGTGACTGTAGCGGTATGAATATAGCATCACAGTTTTCTTTCTGTTATGCAAATGGAAGGCCAGTGCTACCAAAGTTATGACCACAGGCTCAATTACGCCAGAAGAGAAACAGAACATCAACCTTGACCTTCCACCCCTTGACCTTGAGGCAAAAACACTGCACAAATACTATGAGGTTTGAACCTTGTGGTTCTCTGTCCATTTTTGGTATGGATAAATCCCCACACTTTCTGGCATGTGTGGTCGGAGCATGAACCTCCCAGCAGCCATGTTCAATGGAACCCACCTGAAGCATTCGAGCAGTGGGATCCTGAGGAGACCTGCTCACTATGGGTACTAAGGAAGATTTATTAAAGTCAAAGAGAAGAACTTGGAAGAGCAGATAAGAGAAGTAATGCAAAAATGGGACTCCCATCCCCAATACCAAATGAGGGAACACTGGAAAAACCTAAAAAAGTAAAGGAATTAGAACAACTTAGATATAAGATGTTGCAGTTTTAAAGTATGCCTGAATAACAGGTATTCTTTATTTTGTCCCCTATACATAATTTGAGTCATATAGGATTCCTTTTTCTAGTCAATATATCCCCACATAAATATGCAACGTTTTAATTGGAAGCTCAGATTATAACATAAAATAGAATTCCTGGTGGAAGAACCAGCAGTTCCAAATTTCAGTATTTGTCAGAAACATATACACACATGTAGAAGCCTTGGCTCTTCCTTCCTATGCCTCTCCAAATATCATTTACTGAGGTCTCATCCCACAGTAACTCAGGATGAAACTGTATCTGGAGATAGGGTCAGTAAAGAGTTAAAGTAAAGAGTCATTAGGGAGGATTATAATCCACTGGGCCTAGTGTCTTTGTAAGGAAGAGGAAATTTGTAACAAACACACACTGGGAAAGGATCATGTGAGGACACCGGGAGAAAAAAGCCATCTATAAGCCGTAGGGAGGGGACCAGTAAAGACCTTTCCTTCGTGTCCCTCAGAAGGAATGGACCCTGTCAACACCTTGATCCAGGACTGCTAGTTCTGGAGAACTACACGAAAATAAGTTACTGGGGTTCAAGCAACCCAGTCTGTAGCACTCTATCACGGAAGCTCTAGGAAACTAGCACAATTATCATCTCATCTTGAATACAGCAGCTTCAGAAAACTTTACTGGAATTAAGACTATATGTGTGCTTTGAAAAGGTATGAGCACTTAAAAAGAAAGGCCAAAACTTCAGCAAGTTTAGCTAAGTGGGTAAAAAAAAAGTAAAGAAAATGATGCAGGCAATAAGTATTAAATCCAGAATAGCATTTAAGTATCAAGAGCTGTCCCCCAATTCATGGAAAAGAAAGAAGATGACGTCTGGATTTCCAAGTATGACAACTGTCATCACTGAAGTGGCTAGCTGAGGATCCTGTTTCTAACTCATGAACTGAGAAACTCACGCACAGTGAGTAAAAGCAAAGTCTGAGTTCTGGAGGCACATGCACAAGCAGAATCCTACACAGCCGTCCAGGGACATGGGAATGATTAAACAGAATTACATACAAATCCGTTAAATGGACTCAGGAATTCATTTCAAGAGATTGCTAGAACTGGGCCCAATTTCTCTAAGGATTTGGCTGATGTTGGGAACAGAATTAATTCCAAGCTCTCCCAGCTAAAAAGAAAACCGAAAAGAGTTTCTGGGGCAGAGAATCCAGCAAATCTCTATACTCCTAATGTTTCTTCTCTGTTTAGTGGTGTGTGAAAAGAGAGTCCTTGGCTTGCATTGGTAGTGTCTCTCCAGTCTGATATTCTGTTATTCTGTTAAACTCAACCAAAAGTAAGGACAACCTTTTTAGTCACTGGATAAAATGGGTCAAAAACACTGCAGTATGACTCTGCATTTAAAAAAATATGGAAGGAAAGCATACTAAGATAAAATAGGTGACCCTGAAATCTTCTCTATCAAATCTTTTTTTAAATATATGAATTTAAAAGTCTAATTGGTTTTTGCCCTTTAAAATGACCTTTAGCTATACATTTTTTCAAATGTTCTGTATTAAAACAGTAAGCTTGAATCACATGTGAGATTTGTAAAATTATCTTTTGAAAATGTAGCCCAGATGTTAATTTAGTTGCTACTGATACAAGAATAGAACTTTTTTTTTTCAAATGCAACTAAATGACTAGCATTTCTACCCATAGGCTCATTAGGAAAAAATATTACTGGACATAAATACATTACATTTACAGGCGTAATTTGTTGCTTTTGCATAATTTCTTTTTAAAAATCATAACTCCTATTTTAGAACTGAAGAAATTTTTTTCCATTTATATTTAGGAAGAAAATAAAACTGAAAATCCAGATTTTTACCACAATAATTTTTAAATTTTTCCTAATACCTATTATTGTAAATTATGAATTAGTGATGAACACGTTAACTCAGACCATAGACAGGCACGTGAGTGCACACACACACACACACACACACACACACCCGCACACGAACACACACATGAACACACACATACACATTTATTTATGTTCTCAATCACTTACTAAGATTTAATTTTAAAGATAATTAAAGTAGGTAATGTCCATTCCACGTCCATTGTAAGAAATCACTAATATCAAAGGATGACATTTCCCTCTCTACAGCTACACTGTCACAGTGTCTGGTCACTCTCAGAGAAATATACCTACATCACAAGTTTAGTGGACTATGCCAACTATATTACATCACGTCACATTCTGATTCGCATCTTATTTGGATCATGATTTACTTTTAAAGTTTCCTACTCAGACAGTTGTCATTTAACTCTTTAGTCATTGAGTATTTCTAGGATACCAGGACATTTTTTTTCTTCATAAAGTTATTTTGCTTGGAGTCCTATGAAACCATGTCGTTTTAAAGTTTGCAATTTGCTTTTGCACATAATGGCCTACAAGGACTTCTTTGCAGTAGATTCCTAGGTCAGCTCCACTATTTCTTCTTTGTTATTTATTCGAATTTGACTAGTATTGCATTTCTGAGTGCATACATCCTTAAGCAATTGTCTCAGAAGGACAGTGAGAAAGTTTTCTGAGAACTTGGAGTTGATAGTTTTAATGTGTACAAAATTAAAATTCAAATGCCATTTTACTAAGAACTTCAAAATAATTGATCAGATGTAGTCTAGAATTCATTGCTTATCAGAATTATACAGGCAGGTTAAGTCTTACTTTTCAAATATGACCTGGCTTATTTTCACAGGTTTACAAGTTTTCCCTTTTTCCTTGACGCATCTGTAATGATTTAGAATGCTCACTTTCCATAATTATGACATATGTAATTATCCTTTGATCCTCTTACTCTTTGGTGACCAGGGCTACATTCCTTCTAGGTCAGTTTCATAGTTTTGTATTTCTAGACCCCCCAAAAAATGTAATCTGTTTTTTAAATGTTTTTGTCACATTGTTGTACCTCCTAGCTAGGAGAATTGCTTGCCTAACTTCAGGCAAGCTTATGATCTTGAGTCCAGTCATATAGTCTTATATTTTGTAAAAACCTCTCTGTCCAAATGCAACAATGCTAAATATTTTAGTATTCAGAGTTCTCTCTCTACTTTGACCTTGGTTAGTAACTTTAATATTTAAAAAATATTTTAAATACACTGTCTATATGTCTGGGTGGTAAAATTTTCCTAAGGATAAGGTGTAGGCAGTTTACTTGAACTAAACTTGACTAAGATATGTTAACAACCTGTTTGGTTTCAAGCACTCTTCTGCTCCTGAATTATTTTTACCCATCTTATTGATATGTGTACATGCGAAATTTAAGGTTTACAATGGAGTTGAGGATTTTGTGCACATACGTATCTTGTCAAGGTGACAAGGGCTTTCCCACTCTCTTTTTGTCCCTCCCCCTCCCCTCCCCTCCCTCCCTCCTCCCCCACCCAACCCCCCTGTTTCACTTTGTTTTTCTTTCTAAGTTCCATGGGAGTTGTGATCTGCGTCTCTTGTATCAGAGAGACCATTCGATGTTTTACCTTCTGCTTCTGACTCACTTCACTAAGCACGATATTCTCAAGTTTCTTCCATTTGCCTGCAAAAGCCTCCACGCTGTTGGACTTTATAGATGCATAGTACTCCATTGTGTATAAATACCACAGTTTGTGTATCCACTGGTCTGTTGACGGGTATTTTGGTGACTTCCATATTTACATATTGTTTGTTATGCTGTTATAAACATGGGTATACATATGTCTCTGTTATGTGTTGTTTTGGCCTCTTTTGGATATATTCCCAGGAGGGGTGTCTCCTACGTGGGTTTACCATTATTTGTACATTATAAACAGGGTGATTATCTCACACTTATTGCAATATTGGATATCCATGAGATTGACACTATTAGGCAAAATCAAAACAGGGATAATGTGAATTTAGCACACTAGGCAGCATCATCCCATCCAAACCACTCAACAACTGCATAAAATAGTTACTCCATTGTACCAATAAACTTAAAAAAAGAGAGAAAATTAAGGCAGGAGTTAAGTACTCTGTGCAGTGTTCCAGAATACTGCAAAGTATTATGGGTAGTTCCAAGACTGCCCTTTTTTGGCAGTAGAGGAGCTGGTAATAAAGTTACCAATAAATACCACAGATGATGGTATTCCTTATTAAGCTTACGATAGGAAAACATGTATACTTCACTATTAAAGTATAGAAAGGTATTGCTTGATAGCAAATATGTCATTCCAAAACACTGATTTGAAATTTGTCAAAATGTTAAGAGAGCTAATATGATGGAGTATATTCAAGAAATTTATCAGAGAATGAGAATTAAGAAGTGTTTGGCTGTCAGCATCAGATGAATGTATATGTGATGGTCCTATGTTCCCAGATGAAGTTTAATACTACAGTAACTTCAGTGGTCAAAGCTCATATTCCCAGTCTCACATGTCCAGGCAGAGAGTATGACGAGGCAGGTAAGCTCACCACATCACACCGGTCCCATCTTTCCAGTTACTCATGCCACCACTAGTCAGGCTTTGCTCTCACCACCCATTCGTGCCGCACCTAATCCAAGGAGCCAATTCTGCCTGATCCCATGCCCAGAATGATTCATAATAGATGTTCAGTAAGGTTTGGTTTAGAATCAGTTCTTTAAAGAAACTACACACATCAATCCCCACCAAGAGTTATCTACACACTTGTTTAAACACATCTATAAAGGGCTGAGGATGTAGCTCAGTGGCAGAGTGCTTGCCTGGCACACTCAAGGCCCTGGGTTCAATCTCTGGTACCAAAACAAACAAACAAAAAATCTATACACATAATTACTCAACACTTACTTTCTTACTTCAGAGGAAAACAAAAAGCAGTCTACTCATCAACTAACTTTTTAAAAGCCTATAGGCTACGTGCAACTTACAGAGACAAGTCATCAGAAAGCAAAAGGAACAAAACCGATCCTACAGACATATAAAGCCCAAAGACACCTAATTCACACTGGTTTACAGTATCAGTAAAGACAGTGTGAGCTTTCTTAATTGATTCTATACAGAACATGAGATGCATGAGTATATGGAAGGATGGGGAAGTTTGGACATAGAAGATGAGGAAGCAAGGTGATTTTTTTTAAAAAAAATGTGTCTTATTTAGTATATAATCTAGTATATGAATGAGCCATTATAAAGGAAGCCAAAATCTAACAAAAATATTCCTTCAAAATACAAATTCATTAAGAAACATCCAAGGACCTCACACTACCTCAAGGATGATGACCACTGACACTAAGTTGGGACTGTGGATAGCTTAAATGAGTGAACAACAGCAAAATGAGAAAAACCTTCAAAATGTGACATAATTTTAATATTACATTGAAGCATTTTCTAGACAAATATTGTCAAATCAGAGGACTTTCTGTGATGACCTTTCTTTGTATGTGGTCTATAGGACTGAGAAATTTAACACTTAATTTTGGGTTAAAGAGCTACAGAATTTCACACTTCTGAATTAGAAAAAGATTATCCTATCACAGTACATTCTCAAAACTTCTCAAATGTGAACTTCATACTTTAAAGTTACTACATAAGACACAATACATATCACTTTGATATCATTATAAAACAATTCCTTCAGAAATTCTAAGAACGATTAACCTGAAATTCTGTAAATTCTACCTTTATGACTGGAATACACCCAACTGAAATTCTGCGGGATATCGTACATTTCCTTTTGTAGAGCTTTTCTAGAAACAAAGTTACTTTTGCTGATAGACAGATCCAACCCAAAATAATAAAAACATGGAGTACATGCATACAGTATTTCCTAGAATGACAGAAACCAAAAACTGAAGTCATTGAGATGTCCAGACTCTTAAGTCTCCTAAGTCAAACTGGAGCCGCGAGTGAATGTCTCAAAATTGCCACTCACCAAGCAATTAACTAAAACTATCACCTTCTATTAGCTGCATCACGGTAAAAAGTCCACGCCTGTCCTCTACCCCCGGGACACGCGCACCTTTAGTCCTGGCACGTGTACTTTAGGCCCTAACTACATAAACTCCTAAATCTAATCAGGGAACACGTGATCCTCCACGCCCCGCACACACACCCATGCCATATCCTGCGTGCACACCTCTAGCGCGCACATCTCTACACGTGGACCGGCGCCTCCAGCCCCGGGGCCGGAGCCCGGCCAAGCCCCGCCCCGCCCCGCCCCTTCCCGCCCCGGCCCCGCCCCGGCCCCGAGGCCGCGCCCCTCGCCCCTACCCTTCTCGCTGACGCTCTCGCTCTCCAGCTCCACGTCCTCGCAGCTGGTGTACTCGGGCGTGGACACGCCCTCCTCCTCCGAGCTGCTCACCGACATCTGCCGCTTCTTGCCGCCGCGCTTGGCGCGGTGCGGCTTGGGCGGCGACGGCCGCACCGACTCGGACTGGTCGGAGCTCAGCGAGTCGTTGCGCAGCATGGTCTCCGCCTTCTCGCGCTTGGCCTTGCGCACCAGGCCGGCCGCGCCGGGCTCCAGGCGGCTCTGCTGGCGCCGCGGCTCCTGCGCGCGCGGCTCGGCGGCCTCGGCGGGGCCCGGCGCGGGCCGCGGCGCCGGCGGGCTGGGGTTCGTCTGCGGCCTGGCGCCCGGCGCCCTGGCCTCCGCGGTCCGCTCGGCCGCGGCGTGGGTCCGCGGCGACTCCGGCGGCGAGGCCCGGGCGGCGGCCGGCGCGCGCCTGCCCGCCTCGGTGCGCGGGAGCGCCACGTCGCTGTGGCGCCGCTCGTGCCGGGCGCGGGACACCCGGGCGTGCATGCGCATCTGCTGCTCCTCGGGCGGCGGCTTCACCGGGTACCGGGCCAGGTTCGGGTCGCTGCGGTACCTGGTCTGGTACTCCTCCTCTTTGCGCTGCTTCTCGTCCTCCGCCGCCTGGCCGTCCTGGCGCTTGGCCGCCGCGTCGGGGTAGTCCTGCGAGCGCCCTTTCTCCAGCCTGCGGGTTTCCCGCCTTTCCTTCCTCTCGCGATCTTCCGCGGCCGCCTCCGCTGGGGGCGCCGGGGCCCTGGGCGCGCGTTTCCGCTCACTCTTCAGGCCGCCCTTGCCGTTAGGCTCCGAAAGCCCTGGCGCCTTCTTCCTGCGGTGGGCAAGGGCACGCCAAGAAAGAGGGCAGTTTGTAAACCTTAGTCACAAGATCTGGAAAGCCCTACCTTCCTTCTGTTTCCATCCTGAATCATTTTAGATAATAGGTGTAATTCGGTGTTCAAGTAAAAACTCGATAATTAATAAATTATTAATTTTAATACCCGATATCACAACCTTTCTAAATATGGCTCCCTTGCATCGCCGTCTAGTTAAGGACTCAAAAACGTGTTTCCCCGTTTTTAAAAAATGCATTTTAACCAATTCACTAAAATGAAGTTAATTGAATAGATGGATAAATGGGATGTTATCCCTGCATATTGGCTCAAAGTCTTGAATGGAGTGTAGATGGAAAACCCAAAGGAGATAACGGAGCAAAAGGTAATCCGTACACAATTCAAGGCCAAATGTATACTTGATCCATGTGATCGTATCAATCACAGTCTTACACCTGAAACTTTAAAAAAAATGTAAATGCAAATGTCCAGTACCAAGATCAGCAGCACTTTGGCAATAGTAGCGCAAGGTAGGTTTGACCTCACTGTAAACACTTAAGTACTTTTTAAGGAATTGGTTGGGAAAGGTTGGCTAACCATCACTTACATTTTAACATTTCACATTGGTACATTTTTACATTTAAGTAATAAAAGATACTGAAAATTTGAAATTGCTGTTCAATCTTCCTCTGTCTCCTATTTGTTTCGGAATAGGGGACAAAAGAAAAGAATTGGAGTCCTATTTTTCTCCATATGCTATGAAGGCACTGGCAAAAAGTAAAAGCAAAGGCCTTGGAAGTCTTGAAGTCCAGTAAGATACCACTTTCGTTGGGTGGGTTTCAGCAATTATGCCCAGAAATTGCCAGAAGTAGGTGCCTTGGCTAAGCACCCTGCCCTATGACCTAATGTGCAGTTCAGATGGAGCCAATATACGGCTCATTTTGGGGTCCTACAGTCCACAAGAAGGGCTCTTCAGAGGTGGCATCATTTACTTTAAATTTGAAAAGCAGATATGAACAAAAATCACCTAAAAAGTGGGAAAGAGTGGGTCAACTTCTCTTGTGGATTAAGAGAGGTGCACATTCTATGGGTCAGAACGCAGGCTGATGATAGTAGAGAGAAATGGAAAAAAGTTTCATGAAGTGCAGGAAAACGAACAAATAGAAGCCTAGAGAGGTCTGATTGAGGCGCTGGCTCTTTGAAATGAGAAAGATTTAGATCTGGTGGTGGTGTAGTATGAGAGATCTAATATAATGACAATATTGATAATTACCAAATAGTTTTCTTAAGGAGTGGGATATCATGAACAAACATTTGCTAACTCATTAAAGCATAGTTGTTTTTTGGTGGTTTACATTGAGTCGACTTATTTTCTTGAAATGATGGTAAGGAATGCTTGCTTACCTTGCAGAATTCGTGTGCACAATTGTCTATGAAGATGTTTTGCAAAGGGCTGAACATTATGCAACTGCAGAATGTTCCCCTGTCCCTGTTCTTTGCTGCCCTAACTCTTTCTCTCACTTCCACTTTTATTTTGTTTCTGCTAGCTCCTGATCAGTGTACAAAACATGATCAAGAAATCTTCAATCATTGGAAGCAAATAGATTGTCATTCAATCCTGCTGCTCCCTGAAGTGGCCCCTTCCCTTCCTACCATCCATCTCTGTCCTCCTGCTCATAGTTCAGTTTTTCATTATTTATAACATCAGTAGATGTATTTGTTCTTATAATATTCAAATTTCATCTGAAAAGTGAAAACCAAATTTCTCGATCCTCATTTTCTAAATGTAACTTTTAATAATATATCAAAAGTAGTTTTTCACTTTAGTGACATTACAGCTCCATATTCATCTTATTGAAAAATAGCATCTTCTGATCAATCCCCAACTGCACCTGTGGAACTCTTTTTTCTTCGCCCAGATCAGGGGACCACCAAATGTTATTAATTCCTCCTCTACTAAGGAAGCTTTTCTTCAAAAGGTTTAGTAATAGTAATGCTCTGTCTACCTCCCCTATGACTCCCAAGTATCTTGCAAGCTCAATTCAGTTGTTTCTTTAGGCTCCCGACATGGTATAAGTGTTTTCTTGCTTTGGTCAAATCACTGTCCTGATCATTGCCTAATTATGTGTCTTAATTGAGATACTATGCGGTCACTCCATCGAGGTGTGTGAAGCAAGAGACCATGTCCTGATTATGCTTACACCCTCTGGATCCAAGCACAGTGCTTACTTATAGTAAATACATTATGACTGGCAGTTTGAATAATAGCCCTATTTATCAAATCCCTACCATGTGCCAGCCTCGGGACACATGTTCTCCTTTAATACCTGCCACAACCCTGCAAGGTAGGTTAATGTTGTCTGTTGAGGCAAATCCAGGAATGGAATTCAGACCGGTTTAACTTTGAAGTCTTTTACATTATGGATGAACTTTGTTTGAAGTGAGCGGATGAATACAGAATCTTGGGGTCTACTCACACCCAATGGGATAAGTAGATAAACAAAAGCAATCAAATCTGGTTCAAGTTCTAGCCAGAACCTGTTCTCTCACGCTGTGAGCCTCATGAAGACTGGGGCTGTTATCCTTGTCAGCATGCGTTCCTGGGGTGTAGCATTGTGTCTGGGTATAAATACACGCTTAATAAATCAGTCAACTGAACTAAATTACCTGATCACATTATCCCTTGCTTAGGTCTTCAGTGGATTTCCATTATGTCTAGATTTAAATCTACAAAATTCAACTTATACCCTCATTAACCATTTCACCCCCGCTACCTTCTACTACTTTCATGACAGCCAATAGTTACCCTTGGGATGGTCGTCTTACACCTGCTTTCTTTAGGCTAAGTACCTGGGAAGATACTGGGAATATCATCCGACCCTTCTCCTGACAAATCCTCAGTTATTTTTCAGAGCTTAGCATAAAAGAATCCTTGAAGCAGGCTACTCTGATGTACAACATAACGTTTGTTATAGGTCAGGTTCTGCAGCATATCCTTTCAAAGCACACTCTCAATTAAGGGACTGATTCTATAAGTGTACAACTGTTTAAGAGCTTTTCTGAATTAAAAGTTTGAATTTCGTAGCTTTTCAAAATAACTTACATCTGCATCTGTGCATTAAAGGAAAGAAAGATATTTTTAACAAAGCTGTCCCACTGAATTACGTATTCTAGAATAAACAAAGCACCTCAGGTCTGTTGCTGCCTTCTGTGTAGGGGCTGAGATGTACGCTTCTGCATATTTCTCCTAATACTATAGAAATCAAATCCTTGAAAATGAGTTTACTTTCTAAACAAGACCCTGACTTATGCTTACAGGATTATTAAACTATTACCTCTCTCTTGGAGGTTCGCTTCTAGACCTGGATGAAGACTGCTTCTGTTCAGACCCCATGGCTTGCTGTGAGGGCTCAGCGCCTTTACTCCTGTCTGGTGGTGCACCTGGAGGAACAGTGTCCTGTGCGGAGCCAGCTGCTGTGCTCAGGGGTGTCTGTGACCT
Source organism: Ctenodactylus gundi (assembly GCA_004027205.1). Classification (NCBI taxonomy): domain Eukaryota; kingdom Metazoa; phylum Chordata; class Mammalia; order Rodentia; family Ctenodactylidae; genus Ctenodactylus; species Ctenodactylus gundi. The sequence goes on from PVKB01000050.1 coordinate 637,281, forward strand.
CGATCGCTCTTGGAGTCGTGCTTTCTTTTCTCTGGGTACTTCAGAACCAGCACCTGTAGCTGTGTCACTCAGCGTTCCATCCTGACTTGGCTGCGGAGGGCCACTTCCAAAGAACCATGCCCCGGATTTGGTTAAGATTTCTTGTTGCTTTCGACATAAATTGCATACCCACATAACCTATTTGAGGAAGAAAGAACAATATAAATTTTCTGTGATATTGGGAAATAATTTATTTTCTGTATAGTCTAAGGATAAAGATAGGCTTTCATCTTCACATTTATCTTTAGGAATTCCCGTAAAATTTGTTCTTGCATAGTCACAGTCAACTATATAAATGTCTGGACTGAGACTCATCTGAAACTCAAATGTCTCTGGACAAAGAGTAGAATATTTTCTAGCTACTATTAATTTAATGATTCTTAGATTCCTTTTCTGGTGCGTTTGTCATAGTTCACACGATCGATTGAAGTTTATTTTAAACATCTGTTATCAGACTGATTCTAAGTGAAGTAGATAATTGAATATAAAACTATTGTGAGGAAATAAAAATATCAATATTTATATACATAAACTTCAGTAGTTGAAGATGTTTGTTTCCTCGAAAATCCTCTGCTATTAAAGTCAATAGTGAAAGTTATTCAAAAGAAATAAACAATGATAGGGCACAAAAGACAAGGTAGGTCTCCATACTCTCCAATATTTTAGGAATAAACTGACCTCAAGCTTATTTCATACTCTGCAGTATAGTATTTTCACACACATAAATACTTACTAACATGACAAACCTGAGGCTGGGTGTATTCATATGCAGCAATTCCTATACAATATTCCTTGGGAAAGCTATTTTGAAACATTTAGAAACAGCCACTGAAAAATTGCACGATATCACCACTTCAACTTACAGATTTACTCTGTTCCTGATGACATTTAAAGGAATATAATAATGAGGACAAAAATTGTAATAAATATGAATAAAAAATAACAGAAACAGCCAGTAGTCATCTGGCAAAGACGGACACCAGTGTCTCCACGAACCTTCTCTTCACAAATACAAGCTTTAATAAAATGAGCAATGCATTGCACAGACGGTTTATAGATTGTAGCTTCAATAAAGTGCTCACCAAGTAAAGCTCTGTTGGCACCATGCATCATCATTTCTTTGGCCTCATAAGTAAAGTCCCTCAGTCGTCCTGATTTTTTGAACATGGATATCTCAAGAATAACATTAGGATTGGAAATACTCCAAGACCAGGACTTTTATGAGCAGAGACACTGATTCTCCTTTGCCCAGAGCTAAGAGTGGGATGAGAGAATGTGTTTCCTCTCTAGTTCTTTATTTGCAGCTTTTGCAGTCCAGACAATAATACAAAAGATCTGAAAATCAGTACTATTTCACGTCTATGACGTGAGGTTAAATTTGATTATTCAATGATAAGCAAATTGCTACCAATCATTACAAAATAGTTTCCTTTAACATGTGTTCTAGAAGGGCTCCCCCGGAGCCAGAGGAGAGGCATCAAGATATGGGCACTGAAGCCCATTCAGGGCGTTAGAAGTTGAGCTTAAGAGTGGTGATTTGAGCAGTAGAGTGAGTCAGATGCAGAAGACTGAATATGTTAAATGTTGTAGGGTCGCTCTGATTTGGGAAACCCAAAACACAGGCATTCTATCAAACCACATGGGTGTGATAGTGGGAGTCAGGGCAGATGAGGAAGAGGTGGGAGGTTCAAAAATGGGGAGATGAGAGGATTGTAATGTCGATGTGATATATATGTGCACCAAATATTCAACCTCATTATAACCATTATATATTGCATTTATATTAATAAAATGTAAAAAAATATAGCTATGGATGAAATACCACATCCACCTGTAATCCTAGCACTCTCAATGGCTGAGGCAGGGGGATGCCACGTTTGAATCCAACCTGGGCAACTCAGCAACTCACCTGTCTCAAACTAAATTTATAAATAAAAAGCAAGCGGTTGAGGTTGCTATTTTAGTGCAAAAATCCTTGGGTTGAATTCCCAGTATGAAACAGAACAAAGACAAACAAGCAAATAAGAGACTAAAGGTATTCCCATGAAAACAATGCAAAAAAGAAACCAAATTACTAGTAGAAAGAAAAAGGATATACTGCTCATTGTGTATTTGAAAAATTTCTTGTTCCAGCCCAGCCAAGCAACTTAGCGACTTAGTAAGACCTTGTCTCAAGTCAGAAGCTGAAAAATGACCTGGAAATGAAGGCTCTGGGCCCAATTCCCAGCGCCACACACACACACACACACACACACACAAAGTAAATAAATAATAATAAAATATTAACCCCAAAGCTTTATTTTTACTTATATACATTATTCATTTCACAAAGTATATTGATTTTAAAAAGTTCTTATATAATTTGTCAGCACAGTGAAGTCCATACCAGACATGTAAAAAAATGAGACTAATACTAGGAAGCAACTCACCTATGTGTGCTTAATATTCTCTTTTGCAACTTAGTGCTGAGTATTATGTTTACCTGAGTGTATAAATAATGCAAAATTGAGATAAGGAGACATTCTTACCAGATTTATTAAAGAAAAAGGATAGGCATAACGATAGAAAATCAAAAGTGGTATTTGTTCAAAGAGCTAAACAGTGTTTTAGCAAATGGACTGTGTAGAATTATACCCTCATTAAACACTGAAATGTAGTCCAAACTCATCGAAAAAAATCTGCACAGTAACTTATCTTAACTCACAGATGTTAAGAAATCCAATATAAACTCAAATGAATTACTGTTGTGATGTAACACGGCTTCTGGAAACTTCATGCAATATAACTGAAAATTTTATCCTGACCTTTTCCTGTAACAGCATTTTAAATTGTCTTCCCCACTTAATAAATCATGGAGGAACACAGTAGACCATTTTACAAAACACGCAGGATTTTATTCTTTTACCCGGACGAATAAAAGTCATACTTTCTATGGAATATTTATAAATAATTCCATAGATAAAATCATGAATTGGGCAGAAAAAACACAATATTAAAACTGAAGAAACAACTTGCTACTTGGACTTCACAGAAAATGTTTACATACTCAGATAAACACAACAAAAGAAATATGCCATTGATTTCCTTTTTAATTTTTTGGCATTTATAGGACTGGGGATTGAACCCAGGGCATTGTGCATGCCAAGCAAGTGCTCTAATACTAATTCACAGCCTCTGCCCTTAAATTTAATCTTAATGAAATAGCTAGAATATGCTAACACAAACATTTTGCTTATCAAAACCTATCTGAGATATTTAGTAAAACAAAAAATTCATGTGGGTTTAAAAATAGACAAAAGCACAATGTAATTAAGTTTTTCTTCTATATTTTTACAGATCAATTTTAAGATTGATTTTAGTCTAATGTAGTACTTAAAATATTGCACTCTCATTTTTAACATGCAGAAGACTGAAAATAGTCAACTTTGTAGCTGATTTATTTTCTGAATATTTTATTTGTTTTCCTTACTTTCTTTGTTCAGTGAAGAACTGTTCAGCAGAAACTGAAGACAAAATTTTGAAGGTAATATTTCACTTTATGGACAAAAGTAGATGAGATAGGACAGAATAGCAAATGACTGTATGAAAATGAGTAATGGGTTCTTGTTGCAGTGGGTTGTGTGTGAGAGAGAGAGAGAGAGAGAGAGAGAGAGAGAGAGAGAGAGAGAGAAAGAGAGAAACAGAGAGAGAAAGATTTCTCCAAATCTTTTGTTTTTTGTTATTATTTTATAAGTTTATTTTTCCCTAGGAAGTTTATAAAATACATTATGTAAATTTATTAAAGTGATATAGAATTTTTTCTCAATGAATAAAACATTTCCAATCCCACTGTCACACTAATAGATTTTGATTTAATTTCATATGTAGATTTAAAATAAAAAAGATTCTACTGTAACTTTGTATCTAACATTATGATATAAATATTTTCATGTAACTCTAAAGGATCCTCAAGCATTTAAGTATCCATAAAATATTCTATAGAGAGGAAATGTCATTGGTTTTTATCCTTGAACTAATTACTCATGTTAACAAAAACTTCTGAGGTGCAAAAGTATTGATCAAACTGCTTACATGCGTAGGATGACTTTTTAAAGAATATATGGGGAAAATAAAATGACTGGGTATAATTTTTACTGCAATCACTTAATCGTGATAAACTTCATTGAATACTTCGCAGATTGGCTTTTCAAGTGTTGTGCCACATTATATCTAAGACTGACTACTGGTTATGCATAATAAAATCTGATGATTTAATAATTCCCCCAAATTCTTCACTACACCAAATGCCTCAAGTTTAAAATAACACAGGATCCCATTTAATTAACAGTAAATAAAAATACAGAGCCTTGAGTCCCCCACAAGAAAAGGAGCCTCAAAGAACAAGAGACTAATAAATTTTCAGAAGATGCTAAGTTCATGGCCAAGGACAGAAACATAATGGAAGGAGCTGTAGTTTCAACCACAGGTGCAGAGGGCTCAAACTGAGAGGTAGGTGATCTATTTGGCAGAACCAAGGGAGCTCCAGATGGAAAGGGCAGCCACTTTGGACAGACAGAAGAGGGAGATGGAGTTCAATGAGACCAGTGTGCACCATCTACTCTGGTAGTCTGTTAATTTGCAACTCTTCTGCTTTATTTTAGCTCAGGAAGTATTTTGATATTCACTTTTATTTTCATCAAGTACTTATATAGGTAAGCACTATATTTTTTCTTGATCTCTTGGAATTTATTTTGCTCTATGGCAAGAGCTTGGAATCCACATAAATTTTCGTAGCTGTCTCAACATGATTTAGAGTGAAATCTTTCATTACACTCTCAACTTGCAGGCAGGTTTGGTCTCTTGGGTCACACTGCCTATGTACTCATCTCAGATCTACTCACTTGCTTGCAATTTACTCAGACTAATTTGAGCTAGCTTTCCTAAACTTTGGTAGGAATAGTAATATTTCCTATCCTATTGAGTTATTTTAAGTTTAAATATAAAAAAAATCCACCAAAATTGCTTACCACCATATCTGAAATTTACTAAGGGCTTAAAGACTCATACTGTATAATTATCATTAATCATGAAGTGTTATCATGGTTATTATTTTAATAATTATAAATATAAAACTTTGGAGAGGCCTATCAGCATTTTACAAAACCAGTAAACAAATTATATCTCATTTCAGAGAGGTACAAATATATTTATGCCATCATATTGAATCATTACTCAAAATTTATATCATTCAAACTTGATTTTTACATAATATGTGTAATAAATGTTCAAAATTATTATATCTGAAATCCGTGTAAATCGTGACATTTCAGAGGGAGCAATGAATCCTGAATGGATGGTGCTGAACAGGGCAGGCCCTCACTGGGGTCAGCCTGAGCCCAAAGCCTGTTCTCCCCCCAGCACAGACTGGATCATCCCTCGAGACTAAAGTTCCTCATCTGTAAAATAGGGCAAACAATCGTAAAGATGATTCCACAGGCTCAGTATGAGGATTAAGGGAGAGCATACAGGTAACTGCGTCTTAAGCACTGAAAACAACACTGATGTTAGTAATAAACATGAAGCTGATTATGTTAGTCACTTTCCCTGGCTGGGACAAAATGCCCAACACTTGCAACTAAGAAGAGGAGGAGTTTCTTCCGGTTCATGGTTTTAGCTTCGGAGGACTCTGTCAGTGCATGATGGGCCAGTTCCATGGTGGAAACTACAAGGCAGGACAGAGGAAAGCTGCTCAACCCAGCAACGCCAGGAAGCAGAGATAGAGGTAGAGCTGAGGCCCAGAACATACCCGAGGAGGTCACACCCTTGGCGTCCCACCGATTCCGACCACGCCCCACCTCCTGACCACACAGTCACCTATGAACTAGACACCAGCACCCAAGATCCAATCACCTTGCAAAAGCCCTATCTCTTAACAAACAAGATTTTTGGGGAAAGTTTTAGCTCTAAGCCATGAGGCTGTTGATGTGTCTATCAATTAAAGGTATATCTATCTATCTATCTATCTATCTATATATACCTTTCATATATATATATATATATATATATATATATATATATATATATACACTCTACAATATAAAGTGCTTCATTATGCGCACTACTTCTGAACTTAACAAATTCTCTTGCACGGCTGCTATGATTAGGCAGTGTTCTAAGACTGGAGATGGAGCAGGGAGTGAACCAAACGGACAGAAATTCTGCCTGTGAGTTGTGCTCCTGCGAATACAGAGACAGAAACAAACCCAATGGTAAAGGCATATGGTATGCTTGGTGGTGATGGGTACTAGAGCACAAAAAAACGGAGAAGATATAGGACATCTGTGGGGTGGCAGGGTTCAATTAAAACTGGTCAGTTGTGAGAAAGCAGTATTTGAGTAAGAGTAAGGCACATTGGTATTTGAGGGAGAGCATATTCATCTGCTAAAAGAGTCAGTAAAAAGAAACTTGAAGCCAGGTGCACAATCATAACGCCAGCATTCTAGGAGGCTGAGGCGGAAGGCTTGCAAGTTTAAGCACCGCCCCCCCCCCCCCCCCCCCCCACCACCACCACACACACGACTTACCAAAACCCTTTCTCAAGGAAAATAAATAAGAACTGGGAATAGACCTCATCATAAAGATCCAGATTGCAATCCCTGCTACAGCAAATAAAGATAAATAAATAAATAAATAAATAAATAAAATTTGGAAAGGCCTGAGGCAGCTTTACCTGGTGATTTCAAGGAATGGCTGAAGTCACGTAAGCGAGGGGCCAAGCAGTATAATGGAGGCTTAGACTGGCTACGTCTTTGTGGTCTGTGGCAGACCTTGGCTTCATGAAGAGCAATGGGAAATCTGTGAAAGGCTTTAAGCAAAGAAACGATCGCACATGCTGAAGTTTTATCAGGATCCCCCCAGTTGCCCTGCTCAGAATTAAGTATGGGGGGGGGGATCAACTGTGGGCTCTCAGTGAATTTAATTCTAATATTATTACTTTTGCTGTCTTTAGGCAGATGTTCGTTCCCCCATCCCTTTGGGTAAAAACCGAACTGTATATTTTTACTCAACCACGGATCTTTGTATTATAAGAGCGCCGGGGCGTGAGCTAATCCGTTTCCTCCGTTTCCTCTGTGCCTCCTCCCACACTTGGGAGGCATTCCTCCGTCACATTCCGTGCACACGCTGCCTGCTGGACCCTACCTCTTCGGTCGAGCGAGGACGTCAGCCCGCCATCCTCTGCTCATTCTTCACCCTTATCTCCTCTATTCTAACTTTCTTCTTGTTCTTTCTCTTACTTCCTACTTTCTTAATTATAAAAGCAGATAAAATATTAAAACCTTTTTGTAGTGTAGCATTTACTTTTTAACCTTATCTTTAACCCCTTCCTCATCCTCTTTAAGCAATTTATGAAAGTAACCTAAATTCATACTCTGTCTGGGGAGACCATCTTTAAAGGCCGCAAGGGCAGAATCTCTCAATAATGTATACATTGAAACTTAGGCTTTGCACTTCACAAATGGAAAACTGCTTGCTGTGGAAACATGCATTTACCTGTACCCCTTCACCTCTTTTTACCTCTACCTCTACTTTCTTGTGAGCTGATTTATCCTGAAGTTTGCTTATTTCTAAGACAGCTGTAAAGTCTCCCCCCTTGTGAAATTAGCTTCATGTCTGTCTGCCTATAATCCCCGTGTTTGACGATAAGATCGCGTTCTGCCTGCCAATTTTGATTGCTACCCTAACCTATGTGCTCTATAATTTTAATTAACCATTGTATTAGTTTCAGGTCCACTTCTAGTGGGTCTTTGTAAGTGATTCACTGACCTGTGTGCTTTTTGCCCTCACTGTGCCTTTTCTTTTCCCACCGTAAATGTAGGAAAGAGCCTCTGCTCCAGCTCGGGTGGTCAATTCACCCCTCCTTTAGGTGGCGAGGCTCTTCAATCCCTGTGGAGATCTCTGAGCTCCTGAAACTCCTGGTTATATCATGTTCTCAACATCTTTGCCGCAAAAAGTGACACCTCTTCAGCCTGATTTAATTCTCATTCCTTGAAATCTAATTCTCCTCCTCATGATTAGACTTTTCTTCCTGACATTAACAATCCCTTCCATAGTGACAATTCCTTTTATGCATATGTGTTTAGCCCTCTCCTCTCCTGGCTCAGTCTTTTTGAGGATTTGGAATTTGTGACCAGCCCTCTTTTTTGATTTCTAAAATTCAATGAAAATTTTCTTTTCTGTTATTTTTATTTATTCTCCCATCCCCAGCTAAAGTCTTCTTTCATTGCTTCCATTAAATGTTGATGGTATATCGAGGATCAGGTTCGTTCACCTATATCTCCAACCCCCAGAGTCTCGATGGGATAGTCTCCAAACATTTTTATCCCTTCCCCTTCTTAAACAATATGTTTGGGAAGCTTTATACAATAAATGCATATTTGCTTGATAAATTAATTCACTTCTACTAGGTTAAATAGTATTATATTTGCATCATAAAAATTCAAAGTAGATATTAAAATGAAAGTAATAATACATAAATAGAGTATTATTATTCTGTACCCAAATAGATTGCCTTGTGGTGTAAAATGTTGTTTCTAAAATCAGAATATCTACCTCAGACAACCTTTAAAATATCCAAATCCATATATCCTGAAGTAGGCGCTGTGGCTACTTGGATGTCATCTTGTAGCATTTAAAATATACAAAGAAGACATGATTTTTGTTTCCCATAAAATGCGTTCTGATTCTTTATTGTTTGTCTTAATTAAGAATGCCATCAATCACGTAGTAACCCAAGCCGTCAATGTAAGCCTGATCCTCCACACCTTCTCCCTAGCCTCCATCAAATCTTAATTCTGATTCCTGAATATCATAACTCAATTTCACTCCTTGATATCTAAACCCATTGTGCTGCTTTACCTGAAAAGCTACCTATCAACTGTTTCTCCTTGAATTTCTGTAACAGTAACCTTAACTCATTGCCATGCCGCTGTTATTGGCCTTGCAGTAAATCCTTAGTGCCAGTTCCAGATCTTTCAACACTCACAACAGAATCTTATCTTCCACAAAGTATTTTTTTGCTTAGCACACTAAACCACTTTCCAATGTTCCCAACCTGGCCACCAAAAACCGTTTCCTACACACACCCCACTCTTTAGATTTCTGACTTTATAACTGTCCTACATGTGCCAGGCATATAGTCACATTATCTTTAGTTCCATCTCATGTCTAAATGTATTACATAATGTTACCATATTTGCATCCATCATACTTGAAACACTCATTTATAATAAAAACATTTTTTGTGAACATTGTCCTCAATGGAAATGTATTACAAAGAAAAATCAGCAAAAATTTTGGGTGTATTTGTTAGATAAAGTATTCCTAAAATTTGATGTTAATGGCCTCTCCACATAATGTCAGTAAGAAGATGAAAAGCAAAAATTATTTCTTTATATTCTGTTTTCATGCAATAATATCAAATTAACATATACATACAAATACAGGAGGAGGCTCTGTTTTACTGTGCAAAAACTTTTTATTTTGATGTAGTTCTACATTACTTTTGCTTTCATTGACTGTGCTTTTGATGCTATGTCCAAAAACATCATTGCTCAGATCAACGTCAAGGAGATTTTCTTGTTTTCTTGTTTCAATTCTTATGTTCAAATTTTAATCTGTTTATGTTCATTTTTGTATATAACGTAAGATAAATATTTCATTCCATGTTCTACATGTGTGTAAATCTGATTTTCCTAACACTATATATCAGAGGCAATGTATTTTCCTCATTGCATAATATTCTTGGTCTCTTCATCAAAGATCATTTGACTGTAAGTTGATGGTCTTCCTTCAGCAGTTTCCATTCTATTCCATATTGATCTGTGCTTATTTTTTGCCAGTACCACATTTTAAAAATAATTTTTCTTTGCCATATATTTTGAAATCAAGGGGTGTGATGCTTCCGGTTTGCTCTCTTTGTTCAAGATTCCTTTGGCTGTTTGTGACCTTTCATGGTTCCACGCCTTCTTTCCAGGCTAGGTCCTGAGAGCCTCTCATTGGGTGGTGCCCTGAAATTCAGAACGTAGCGTGCCTTCTACAAGTTCCAGAGTTGAGCCAACTATCTATGAAAAATGCTTAGACTTGCTGTCTGCAGGAACGTACCAGGTTGGGATTTCCATAGACCAGTTGGCGAAGAAGGTCTGCAGATGAGATGACCCAAGTGTCTTGTGAACAGGTTTCTTACTGGAATCCACGCAGTGATTAGTAGGCCTTGTAACTTCTTTTCCCTGTTCCCATACACTCGGTTAAGCTGATTATCTCAGTAATGCGGAGAACAGGAATCAAGTGGGCTGGTTGGGCAGCGTTCTGGACAGCTAGGGGAATGAGGCATAGATCGATTCCTGTGCTTTCACTGTCCCTCATGCAAGAAATTGCAGGCCAAGAAATCACTCCTGGCACAGAACTGTGCTGCAAATAAAGTGAAATTCTTGTTCTTTTCCTCTTCGCTGTGTCTATTCCTGGGTTTCTTGCTCTAACAAAGTACTGGAACTTCTCTGGTGGATTCCAAGGCTTTCTCCAAGGTACTGTAGCCTATTGTCAAGATGGATACTTCTACAGGAGGAGGTCATAGAAAGTTCCCCTTGTTTCATTTTACTGATGTCATTACTCAGGTCACTAGTATCTTTCCTAGAGCGTGGTATTGAGATGATTTTCCCACCAATTTTCTATTTTTTTTTTGCACTTGCTGTTGTTGTTATCATGTCCGTTAATCATAAAGTCCTTGAAATGTGGCTCTTTTTCCTCAAAGCATATGCCCTAGGTAAAAGTGATGGTCAAAATTTTCCGTTCAATTGTTCTGTACTTTACAATCAACCCACTAGTTTCACATTCGCCAATTGGTGAGTTAGCTGTCAGGAAGTACCACAACTGTTTTTCAGAAGGAGATAAAAAAAAAAAAACTCCAGCAAATGAGAGAAAGTGAAAGATTTTGATTTTTTGTGAAAAATGTAACTCTATTCACATCTAATTATTCTCCTGTCATGCAAATTTATAGCTGCCTCATACACAGGTGTTCCACTTACCTGTAGATCTATGAACAGGCAGATGGAGAGATGCAAAGGCACATTGATTTTTTCCAGGAATCAGGTAGTCTGGCAAGCAAAGATAATTCATCTCCCATAATAACTAAGATATTATAAAGTGGTATAATCACTTACATATTCAAGCTTGTAATTACTTCTGTACCTTCATTAGTTGAGATTTATATTCTCAGCAGTATCTCCTGTCATCATTTATATTTAGAGAACATGCAAGTTCTGTGTTTTCATATCTTTTGCTTTTTAATTTTTTTTGAGAAAAGGTCTTGCTTTGTAGTCTAGGCTAGCCCTGATTTGCTATGTAGCCCACGCTAGCCTTGAACACGCAGCAATCCTCTTGCCTCAGCTTCCGGATTGCTTGCACCAACACACCTGGTTTATGTGGTACTGGGGAATCAAACCAGGGTCTTGAACTTGCTATGCAAACACTCTAACCATTGATACACACCCCAGTCTCACATTTTGAACACTTTCAGACATACAAGTAGAGTTTCTACAGTATGTATGAATAAGCACACACAAGTAAGTATTTGTAATACTTAACAGATTTTCCAAGATAATGCATTTGAGGAGGTACTAATATACAGATTATTAAATTGTATCTAAAATACATTGAATGCTCACATTTAAAAATATCACAGTAAAAGACATTTTGCCATTAATGTCTCTCATACACTCTTTGCTTCCAACATATTATCCCAACATTTCTGTCGCTTTTCTGGGCAGTTCTGTAGGTCCACTTTTGTGAATGTCCTTAGTTGGCACTGCCATGGCTGCTGTGGTGCCCTGAGCCAATTACAAAGGTGTACCTTTCATGGTCATCTGTCTCTGGAAAAGAGCCAGAAGTCATAAGGTGGCAGGTACAGTGAGTAACACATTGCAATGAGGTTTTTATTTGACAGGAATAACTCTAAATATTTTGAATTGGTTCAGAACACCAAGGAGCCCTGAAGAGATACTCCCCAAAGCAAGGACTTCCAGAAATGCTCCACAAATTGAGAAAAATGATGGAATAAGTGTATTCAAGTAAGAAACAGAGTATTTTGAAGGGCTTATGACAGTGTCTTTTAGTGAAATATTTTTCAATTTTATTTAACCATTCACCACAGTTTTTTTTTTTTTTATCTTCTAGAGTAATTATCTCAGACTCTTATTCTACACCAGAGAGTGAAATACACAGGGCTCCTACTTTACTCTCTAACAGAGTTCACATTATCTATTTCTCCTGATACTCAGAACCCACAACAAATTGCTGAAAATTTTGAGTTTAAAATTTTTGTAACTCTGAATATGGATTTAAAGAAGACTATGTTATTAATGATCAGCTGCTTGAATATGACTTGAGATGTACAAAAATATTTTTATTTTTGTTCATGTTCCCATCTTCTATAGGCTTAAATAGTAATTTGCTACTACAGCCAAGTCCACCTGCTTATAGTGAAATATGCCTGGAAGGTTAATCAGCCCCCAGAGAACTGGGCCCCAGGACATGGTTACTTTGTTGCAAGGACATGTTTACTTTGTTGCCAAGACATGTTTACTTTTGACCTTTCCCTTCATTTTTCTCTATCTTTTAGTTCATCATTTCCAAGATTCATTCACTCTTCTTTAATTGCCAAAACCTATGGGGACAGCTCAGTTTTTATTAAGGAATAAAACTTTATTTATTAGTGTCATTTGTTGTTGAGGTGTCATGTTTGAAGCACAAATGATGTTGGAGTATGATAATGTAGAAATGTTTACTGTTTGGAAGTTTCATATGGCCTCTTGGGTCATGATCTGCAACCATCTGTGCTCAAGACTGTATTGTACTTTTCATAGGTAGCACTGACCATCAATTGAACATGTCTACCACATGATGGGGAGGTGGCTTAGTCATCAGTAGGTTTCGACTTACTGCTACCTCTCTCTTTTCTCAGCCATGGCCATAGAAGGTGAACAGGACTGCACACATGATCGCTGGCCATAATCAACAGCCATGACCACAGAAGGCAGACAGGATCACACACATTTCTACATTCATTGTCACAGCCTCTTGCATCATCCACCTTTTCCTGCACCCAACCCTCCTAGTCTCTGGAGCTGGCCACTCTCTTCAAATATATGGCCAGGTCATTGGGAATTGCAAGCCAACTGTCATTCTTTCGAATCCTTCTTTCATACCATTTCCCATGCAGCAATTAAATCTCATTGCCATTGCCTCAAAAGCATGCACTTAAGCAGCATCCTATTTTGTTTTGCCTTATTAATTAAAACAGAAAAATATCAACCTTGCGTTACATTTTCTCAAATGTCTTTCTCCCGTGAGAATTCACTACTAGCAACATATCTAACAGTATACAACCTTCCATTCAGTCTTGAGAAACATATTTAAAAGATTTTTATGACTAGCGTATAGATTGTAAAAAATGGAAACTTTTTTTCAAGTTAATGAGGGCAGAGCATAGACACATTAACCATCATCAACTATATACTGTGGACACGATTTGACCCATTCACTACATATCAGCTACCAGCGTATTACAACTAGCATAACCACAGTCATCAAAGAACTTGCAGAAATAGCTTGTTTAATAAACCTTACCAGGGAGAAAGCCGTTTGCATACATTCTCCTGTTTCTAGCACATTAATACCGGCCGAGTTGTCACCACGTGCTTTGCATTCTAGGTAAAATATTGCTCCATCCCTGCCTTCGTGAGTATCATCGCTGGTGTCAATGTTCACCAAAAATGCCATCTATGTTGAAGGCTTTACAACGTTTTTATGAAGTGTTCTCCTGCTGTTTATTTCACACTTGCTAACGTAATCCTTCCTTTATGGTGCTGTGTTTAGTTCCCTTGGAAATGGTATCACAACATAGCAGAAACACCTGCCGTTGCAAGACGATGCCTGCTTAATTTCAAGCTGGAGTTAAGCTCATTTCTATATACAAAGTGAAAAATACCATTTGGCGGATTTCACACTGAGAAAAGTCTGAGACCATTCACGGTGAAGCTCTTTTTCCTTCATAGTGTGTATGACAGGAGAGAACATTCTGGTCCACGTTAGAGACAATCTGTAAGTAATTGCATATTTTCCCCAGGAAATGGAAAGCGGCCATAGTCCGTACCAGAAATTTACTATCCAACTGTTATAATGCACAGTGGTTATTTTCAATGTTCTCTAACTTTCTGTCAGAAAACTTGTTTTCTTAAAATGATAGCAAAATACCTCGTATTTTCCTCCAAGGACCAAAGAATGTGTGTTCTCATTACCAGTGGTGCTGTAAGGAAAAAGGAGCTGTAGGCATATGTAATTTGCAGCTTTGTGAAGTGCAGTTTATCTTTAATCCGAGTGTTGCTTCTCTATAAAGTCACAGCAATAAGAATTGTTTTTTTTTTCAGCTGATAGACATAATTTATGTTAAGTGGTTAGCACAAAGCTTTATATTTTTAGGAAGACCAATTAAACTATTTCCATTAACATATTCAGTGAAAAAAAATTTTAAAAAACTGATCCTCTTAAGATATAAATATTTCACAAGATCCACTATTACTTTAAAAAAATTAAGAATGTCACCTTAACTATTATTCAAAACAGATAATATAAAGTATTTTGTAGAAAGATTGCAAATTGATATTTTCATTGCAAGAAAGTTGCACTTAACTCAATGTCTTCTGCTAGCCTGTTGTGAAGCTCAGGTGAGGTGGGAATAGGCCACTGGAGGCTAGGCTACAACAACCCTCCTGAGTTGATGCCACCATTAATCTAAGCACGTCAAATCCTCAACAACATATTTTCCCAGTGTAACACTAACGAATTTTCATTACCTTTAAATATTTGTTTGAACATTTACAATATCAATATTAACTATTCTATACATTATTTAAATCATGGGCTGAAGTTCAGATAGATTTATAAAATGTCAAAAAAGAGTTAACAATACCCTCATCTTTCTCCTTTATTTGCAGAGAAATGTTACTCTTTCGAATACTAGAAAACTGACCACTGGTCAACATGATCATTCTTAGGGAAACGGTTTCTCATGAGAAATTCACCTTCCGGAGCACACTCTAAATTACCAAGTTCCAATAATAGATTGTAAGATTGCCCAACCATTAGACTTAAATACGCAAATACTTAGAAGTATATTTTAAACCTTGCTTTTTTTTTTAATTGGATAAGGAGATTAGAAAATTTCGCAGCACCGTTGTTCTTCAGAGTGACAGCACAGCTGGCTGGCCCTGTGTTATCACTGCAGGAGAGGAGCTACCATTTTTCCCTATATAATCCTTGCCAAATATTTACAGACCATATCACTCTGAAATGAAACTTCATCCAAACTCTGTAAGTGTGTGTGTGTGTGAGACAGCTAGTTCATAGCTCTGCTCAAATAGATGGCTAAACACCCTGCTAGTGAAAATCCTGAGAAATGGTCTACTCCCAGAGGGTTTGTGGAAAGGTCTGTCAAAATATTTTTAGCAGTATCAGAATTCACATCACCCCAAAATACAAGGTATGTATGATCTACATATCTTCCCAACATTTAGATATCATGAATTAGTAATTAGTAAATTACTAATTTTTTTCTTCTGCCATATTTAAGAAGGAGACAAAAAATCGCCACTAACTTAAGAAATCGCTGGCTCCTAGCTCTCTT
The DNA here is from genome assembly GCA_004027205.1 of Ctenodactylus gundi. NCBI lineage: Eukaryota > Metazoa > Chordata > Mammalia > Rodentia > Ctenodactylidae > Ctenodactylus > Ctenodactylus gundi. The sequence goes on from PVKB01000050.1 coordinate 653,035, forward strand.
TTCTAACACCAAATCCTTGGAAAGACTATCTACTGAGAGAATCCCTACATGGGTATAATAATAGGAAAAGAGTTTTGCTTGAGATCATATTATGTAAATGTGCATAGGAGCTAAGCTGGTCACTGCCTCTTGATAACCTTAAGACAGAACAAGCCCAGAGGTCTTCACTATTGATCTGACCACCTCCAGGTGGTGACCAATCCCTCAGTACTGCCACGTGTAACAAGGGGCCACATCCCTGTTAGAGGAGTAAGGGCGTCTTTTCTCATAAACTTCACAAAAATAAAATAACCACAAATACCTTTAGGTACAAAGCTTTAAGTAAAATAATCACACCGGGTAGGAATATTTAGGTATGATGTGCTGAGATACCTCAAAATTTTACTTTAGGAAGGAAATCTGCATATGAAACAATAGACTGCTTTTGAAAAACTGTTGACATGTTACCCTCTAGATTGCGTTCATTTTTTCTGAAATAACTAGGTAGATAAAATTATATATTGCTTTGAACACAGTGTTGCTTGCAGGAATTTATAAATTTGACAACAGTGTTATAATGGAAGAAAATAACTTAAAAAATGTTGACAGTTCATGTGATTTTTCTTAAAATCAGAAGAGTGCAATAAAGGAAGTCTTTTAAAAATTTATTTTAGCTAATAAGCTAAGAGAAGACTTTACAGCTGACTGTAAGCCTCTGATTCTAACAGTTTGCTAGACCTCTGTTCTCCATTGAGTCACAAGTCAGATATCTACAGGATGCGGAATATCATCCTTTAAAGTAGGAGACAGAAGTGAAGCTGTTCTTTGCTTGAATTAATGTTACCAATAACTGACAAAGTTAAATACAGAGAAATTCACTTCAAGACTACTCATGTAGTATCTTAAATCAACCTTTAAACACCTCACTTTATCTAAAATGACGGCCTTTAGTTTATTAGTTGAATAATGTAGCTAACCACGTGTTTCCTAAATTGGTTTGAAAAAGTAAGAGGTTGATTTGCACTTGATCTGTGATTTTTTAAGATAACTTGAACAGAGTGCACATACATAAATTCCTTTAAAAGCACTAAAGAGAAATCATTAAAAATAGATTACAAACTGAAATCTGAAATATTCCTTTCCTACAAAATCTTGTTCCTATTTCAATCTTACTTACTTCAATCACTTACTTCCTACCCAGTGCACATTAGTCAGTGCTCATTATGTGCCAGATTGTAATGAGGCCCAAGAGAAGAAATTTGTCCTTATTATCATGAAGTTTGCATTCTAGTGGCAGACCGTAATCACATACACTGACATACATGCTATACTGGGTACTTCATAAAAATGCAAATTAGAAAAGGGCAAGGGGAGGGCAGAAGAAATGGGCTCAAAGGATTCTGAGAAGTTTTTAGGATAGGCCTCTCTGGTGAGATGTCAGGCATGCAGAAGCCATAGCCAAGGGCCAGGCTGACACAGGCAGGAGGAGCCACTGTAGGGAGGAAACTACAGGTGTAAAGGCCCTACTGGGAGGGTCCGCGAATAGCAAAAGAGGCCAATCTGTGGGAGGGGATTATATAAGGACAATAATGTAAGAGGATGAGATTGAAGTGGAGGAGGGATGGTGCTGAGGACTCTGGTTCTTTCAGGGCTTTCCAGGTTCTGCTAAATTTCACACACACTTCATATATGTTGCTCAAAATTCATGCCATATAGATACACACATACACGTGTGTGATGTGTGTAGGAGGTTTTTATTTAACTACTACAGAATATCAACCCTACTCCTATGCCATTTTCTGAGATTTTACAAACATGTGCCCGTGGTACATTCATTCTAAATGTTCATAAATACTAAGGAATTATTCCTTAAAACAAGTTGCACTAATATGCAGTCACATCAGCACTATATCAAAATATTTTTTTCAAAGCCACTTTTATGGTCAGGCATAGTTTAAAGATAAAAGTTCAAGCCCTGCTGGGTCGTGTGTGCCTATAGCTTCAGCCCTCAGGAAGGCTCAAGCAGGAATATTGCAGGTTTAAAGCCCAGCTTGAATTATTTAGTAATTTAGCTAGATCCTGTCATAAAATTAAAAAAATAAACATAAGAAAGGGCTGTAGATATAATTCAGTATGAGAGCCCTGGGTTCAACCCCAGTACTACAAAAAGAAAGAAAAAAGAAAAGAAAGAAAGAAACAAGGAGAGACCTCTCATCTTTTTTTTTTTTTTTTTTGACACTGGGTCTTGTTCTGTAGTCTAGGCTGGTCCTGAATTCACTATGTAGTCCAAGCTGGCCTGGAACTCGTGGTTACCCTCCTGCCTCAGCCTCCCAAGAGAGCTGGAATTACAGGTGGGTGCCACCATGCCCCCTTACATGGTGCTGAAGAATCAAACTCAGGCAAGCACGTTAACTCAAGTACTCCTTCTTCAGCCCCAGAGAGGTCATTTTTCAAAACTCCTAACAAACTGATTGTCAGTGACTAAAGGTAACAATATTATATCCCTGGAGGGAAAGCAGAGATTAGTGCCACCACCAAGGACTAGAAGTATGCAGGGGTGGTAGTTCCCACCACATCCTGTTCAACTCTTCTATTTGGCCAGTGTAGAAAACAGATGGATCTTGCAGATATGCCAACTTGAGGCAATCAGGAACCACACCTGGATTAGGGCTTGGGAGCCATGCCTTGTGCCTGTCTCCCTGTTGCTGATCTTCAGTCGCGGATCTTCAGGCTCCAGTCTTTACCATTGTTCTTTGAACAACCAAGATCTGCAGCAAGCAGACTGGCAGTCCTGCAGCACTCAATGAGAATTCTATTTCGTGGCTGAGCTTCCATTGGACACTCCAGCTCTCACTTGTGCAGGCCGCCATCTTGGACTGTCTCTATCCTCGGATTTGGAAGCTTTCCTTTTTGTTATAATTTCTGTAAGTCCTGCCTTGTGGTAAAACCCAAACTAATACATATGGCTTGGGGAATTGATGACCATCTACACCAATTTTGCCCGCTTTTTCCTTCCCTTGGACCCTTGCCCTGTGTCTTTCCTCCCTGCCACTCTCCAAGATTCATCCTTTTCCTAGCAGTCCATTGCCCCTCTTCCTATGTTATTTCTCATGGTAGGGTCTTTTCAACAATTATTTTTGTGAATTTTGTAAGAGGGACACCCATCAATAGTCACTCTTTTGTGTTTGGTCCATTTCACTGAGGATTATTGACTCAAGGTGGCCCCATTTTCTTTCAAAGGTTTTGTATCTGTCTTTCTTTGTGGCTGCATAGTATTGCATTATGTATACGTACCGTATCTTCTCTATCCATTCCTCTATGGATGGGTAAGCAGGTTGTTTTCAGGATCTATCTACTATGAATTTCACGTCTATAAACATATATATTTGCAGACAACATGATACTCTATACAGAACACCCAAATTTCCACCCCAAAACTCTTAAAGCTAATAAATAAATTCAGCACCCCAAATAAAGAGATTGAAAAGAACTATAGAAAATGGAAAGACATCCCATGTTCCTGGATAGGAAGAACCAATATTGTCAAAACGGCCATACATCCAATGCTACCGTGCACATTCAATGCAATACCAATCAGAATACCAACAACGTTCTTTGCAGAACTATAGAAAACAATTTTAAAATTTACACAGAACACGAAAAGACCCATGATTTCTAAAGCTATCATAAGTAACAAGGGCAAAGCTGAAGGAATCACAATCCCAGAGTTCAAAATATACTACAAAGCAATAGTGTTTAAATATACATGGTACTGGGACAAGAACAGACAGGAGAACTAATGGAACAGAACTGAAGATACTTAAATAAACTCAAACACTCTCAGTCATCTGATTTTGACAAAGGGACCAAAACAATCCACTAGAGAAAAAAAATACTATTTTCAACAAACATTGCTAGGAAAAACTGGATTAACACATGCAGGAGAATGAAATTAGATCCATATATGTCACCACACATTAAATCAGATAAAATGGATCAAAAAACTGGTTATCAAAATGAAAGCACTGAACCTGCTAGAATAGAAAATAGGTACAACTCAGAGACATAGGGATAGGAATGGATTTTCTGAACAAAACGCCAGCTCCACAAGAAATAACAGCAAGAATCAACAAATGGGGCTATATTAAGCTAAAAATCTTATGCAATCAGTTAAACAATCAACAAGGTGAAGAGACAACCCAAAGACTGGGAGAAAATCGTTACCAGAAGTACTTTCCACAGAGAATTAATATCTAGAATATAAAAACAACAAACAAAAATAAGCCCCAAAATAGATGACTCCATGAAGGAGTGGGCAGCTGAATTGCAAAGAAGCTTCTCAGAAGAGGAAGTAGTACTGGCCAACAAGCACACAAAAGTGTTCATAATCACTGGCCACCAGACAAATGCAAATCAAAACAATATTGAGCCTTCATCTCACCCCAGTAATCACGGCCTACATTAAGAACTCAAAAACACCAACTGTCAGAGAGGTTGTTAAAAAAAAAAAAGGACACTTCTACACTGTTGGTGGGACTGCAATCTAGTTCAACCGTTCTGGAAAATATTTTGGAGATACCTTAAACAGCTGAGAATAGAAATCCCATTCCAACCAGCTACTGCTCCACGGGGCATGTTCCCAAAAGAAATAAAGTCAACATGCCATAAAGGCATAAGCTTAAAAATAGCTGTTGATTTTACTAAATGTTTTTTCAAAGATTTATTGATTGATTATATGAGTTTTCTCTTTTCCCTGTTTGTTACACTGAATTATGCTGTTGGATTTCCTGATATTAATCACTCTGATAGTCCTAAAGTAAACGCATAAAATCTTGGAATAGTTACTTCAGGAAACACGTGTAAAGTGCAAGCCTTCTGAACGTTTTCTGTGTTAAAATTTGTCACTTTTTGTTCAAAATTAGGCACAGAAAGCTTTTATTTCAGAACATTAAGCCTATTAATCTTATAACTTCTGATTTTTCTGTTAACGTTAAATCAGATGATTTTCATTTCATTGCAAACTGTTTTCAACTTTGAATTATTGTACGGTTGATATTTGGAGTAACAAATTTCCCTAAGAGGTATCTTGGTGTAAGTCTTTTTTTCAATAATCATGCTTAATAATGAGATAATATTTTCTTTTATTTTTATATTTAGGTCCCCCGTCCTCTTCTGGATTTCTATTAATTGCAGTTAGACTCCTTTTATTAAACAGCTATTACTCTTTTCTCATAGTTCAGTGAAGATACTGTCTTAAACATCATTGACTTAGTCTTCAGCTTTTTCATTTATGTTCATCACTTCCATTAAAACTTAAAAACAACTTTTGGAAACATATTTTAATGTCTAATTCCTCTTTACCTTCTTCCTGCCCCTTTTCTCAGTAGATTGCTTTATTTGATATGTGCAAATCTATTTAAGATTTATTTCAAATATTACTGAATCATCTCAATTTATTCTGGAATGTATTTCAACTGTCACGTAGTTTTGAAAGGTCTGCATCTCTAAAAAGAAGGGTCCTCATGAGTGGGTATAAATGGAAGCAGGTAACGTGTGAGGAAAGACAAAGGCCACCCACCACTATCAAACTCATAAAAACATTTCCCAGTTTTTCAGTCATCAAATAGAGTTGGCTGTTCTCTGATGGTAGAATGACCTTTTGATTTCGCTCTGACGTATGTGTTACACTTCTTTTTCTCATTTGGCCACGTCAGTCTTTATATTGAGTTACTTTAGGCTGTCTGACTCCCTGTCTGCTTCTGATAGCTTCATTTAGCACTTACCTCTAGTAGGCAGCTAGTTTCTTACAATCCACAGTCCTTGAGTGTTAGAACGTAAGCCTGGATCAAAGATGTATCTGTTTTTTTTCTTCAAGCATTAAGCATTTATGCATAAGAGTAGTCCTAAGAGGTGATGTGAACTCGTATGCCCTGACCATATGAATGAAAATCTTAATCAGTGACACTGACAACTCTTCCTTTCTGTATTTATATTGGCTATCACTGTAATGGTTTGGATCTGGAATGTACCCCCAAAAGGCTCATGTGTTTAGACAGTGTTATACGGAAGGAGCCATGTACCCTCGAGAGGTAGGGCCTGGCTGGAAGGAGAAGATGCTTGGGGCTTGACTTGGAGGGATCTGTCAGCTTGTTGAGGTTAGGGAACCAGGACCGAGCTTCCAGGTGTTTTGTGTGACTGACTCGTGAGCCAGGATGTGAAAGAAGATCACGCACCCTGGGTGTGGGCAGCGTAACTGGTAGCTTGAACTAAGTAAGTGAAAGTGACGAGAAACATTGTTACAGCTTCTTCCGGGCATTCAACTGGCTCCTCCCTCATAATGGCCGACAAGCACACCCTCCCTCGCTTGACTTTCTGTCTGCCGTGCCCTTTTCTCCAGTTAGACCTCCACCATGTGCTTCCAACTGCTGCCAGCTGCCCATAAATGGACTGTGTGAAACCTGAAACTGTGAGATAAAATAAATCTTTCCACCCTTCAGTTGTCAGTGCCTGGTATTCTGTCCCAGCAACAAATAATTAACTAAGACAGTCATTAAGCAAAATAATTAAGGATCTAGCTTTTATCTTTGTAATGATTTTCTACTGTTTGTGTTTTCATCTAGCACACTGTTACTTTTGTTAATTAAATCCATTAAACTTTATATTTTTGAACAGTATATAAAAAGTTCTGTTCTAGTAATGAGATATTTTACATTCTAGCTGTAATTTAAATTTCCATTTTAATTTTTCCCTTTGTTTAAAGAAAATTTTGCTGGTGAGAAACTGTCTATGTGCTCTGTTCCATATCTTAATTTGCTCTCTTGTATACTTATTATTGTTGTTTTAACAAAAATGTGTTCTTGAACTAAATAAAATAAAGTCACATTCTTGAAAGGCTCCCTAGACACTCCCAGGCAGGGTAATTACTCTCTTCCTTTCTGCCATTTGACTTACCCAAAACATCTAGAGCATCTAAACTCCTTACAGGTACTCATTTTTTCCATGTTTGTCAAACATGTTCTCGACAGTAATGACAATGCTAGTTTTTTTCTAAGCTTAATTATTGAAGACCAAATGATACAATCATTCACACTGTCAAATGTGAGAAAGCAACACAAAGTAAACACAAGAAGATCACTTGTTAGGAATTCATAATGTATCTAATATGTCAGATACACTATAAATCACAGTAATCATTGCTCAAACACTGAAAGAGTAGATTATTATCTTCCCAATGTAATTATGGTTATAATCTTAGGCCACAAAACTTACGAGTAGAAATTTTTAAATTATGTAACATTCCTAATCTCAGAACTAGGTTTTTCTGTGTTTTCCTGAAGGATAAAAATATAAATATTAAAGCATATTAAAAAGTAAAGTTTCCAACTCAAAACATATCTACAGAGTTAATGCTGTAAGAATAATTATATAAAACTAGGTACCATTCTGAGAATGCAGGTAAAATTAAAATTCGCAAATATGTGTGCACACAAATATTTAAATATTCATATACAGATAGAGATACATGTGTAACACATATTCATATGTGTATGCAAGACAAAAAATTTGAAAAACATGTATGTATAACATGCATTCATGTGTATACAAAACAAAAATTTGTAATATTAAAATATATATTTGTGTTGTTTATAGAGGTGAGGTTTAAACATTAAAGCATAAAGTAAAAGGATAAACAACCTGAACTATCATGACAAAAAAATCTCTTGGACTGCTACAGATTTATGATTTGATGCATGTGTTTTATTTTTGTTAGATTTGTTTTAATTTATACTACTAGGGTTCAACTACTCCAAACATGACACACCTGTAGTATTGTCTTAAAATAAAGATATTGATATTGAGACTATCAAATACAATCATTACAGTTATCACTTATTGAAGGCTCAATATGTGAAAGGCACTGTACAAATATTATGGATAATTATCATTCTGAACCATAAAAATAAGTTTGGCTGTTTATCCACTCTTCACATGAAGAATTCAAGTAGTGGGCTGGAGAAATAGGTGAGCAGTTAAGACATTTGCCTAGCAAGCTCAAGGCCTGGATTTCGATTCCCCAGCACAACATAGAAGCTGAGTGTGCTGGCATATGCCTGTTCCTAGCACTTGGGAGGCTGAGGCAGGAGAATTGCTGTGAGTTCAAGGCCAACCTGGGCTTCACGGTGAGTTCAGGGCCAGCCTGGACTGCAGAGAAAGGGCCTGTCTCAAAAAAAAAAAAAAAATCAAGTACTTGGCCTAAAATTACCTGGTTACAAGTATGCAGCCAGCATCTGAATCTAAGACTGTCTGATTCCACAACTGACCCTCTTCAGCTATCATTCATCCTTGGAGGATATCAAAGGAGAGGCTCAGGTTTTGTGAATACAGTGGACCCCATGCCAGGGAACATCCCCACGTGCATTATTTATTCCTCCTAGAGAGATAGCTGCCATGGCTGCCTCAAAGGCAGGAAACCCTAGTTATAGAAATCTTAGTGCCATACATAGCTAATAAGTAGAGAAGCTGAGATTTGAAAGCACCCTGCTTTACTCCAAATTTCATGTTCATTTCTTTCCCAAGAGGCAACACCTTACGGGGTAGAAATATTTTATCACGCTACAACCACTGAGAACCACAGTCAAGTCCAACTAACAAGTTCAAGATTTGACTGTCTGCTTAAGCTACCCAAGGTCCCTGCTCAACTGGAGCAACCTCTCTTCTCCCTCTTCCAAAAACAAATTTACAAAATTGAAGCGTAATAAAACTTAGCTTTTAAGAGTAATGAAAAAAGGGTACCAAGTTGCCCCATCAATAAAGAGTATGGATTAATTATTGGAACATAATTAAGTTAACTGTGTTTTTTTCCTGTTTCTAATCACTTTCTCAAGAAGGTGAAATTGATTGAAGGCTGAGATTTGGATAAGTGAGATGGTACGTTATTGCTAACCCACATTCTGTGCGTAGGAGGTGATAGGATAGTGTACAATAACAGTTGTCAGTTGATTTGGTTTGTTGGTTTTTTTTTTTCACTGTTACAAAATACCTGATGAAAACAACTTAAAAGGAAGAAAGGTTTTTTTTTTTTTTGGCTCAATATTTCAGAGGTTTCAGTCCATGGTTAGCTGTCTCCATTCTTTCCAGGCCTGTGGCTGGGAGGAGATATCATATCGAAAGTAGTGAAAGAGTGAGACTCCATCCCATGGCAGCAAGGAAACAGGGAGAACCAGAAATCTTGAGCAGAAGGAGCTCGGGACAAAATAGAATCCCCAAAGTCGTGCCCCGAAGACCCACTCCTTTCTAAGTCCTCTTCCTAAAAAGCTTTTTCAGCTATGAATTCATTAATGAATTAATCCACTGGTGAAGTCAGCACCCTCACGATCTGATCATTTTCCAAAAGTCTATCAGCTGTCCTTTGGATAACGCTTTAGATTCAAATAATCACAGGCTGCATCAGGGCTACTCCCAGGTCCGGTGTAAGCATTACTGTCCACCTGTGACATGTTAGACATGCAGATTTTGTGGCTCCATCTCAAGCTGGCAGAAGTAAAATTTCCAGGAGTGTGGCCAGGCATTCCACACTTACACAAGTCCGTCAAGTGAATGTAGGTACTGGCCTATGATATAGAAGTGACCAGATTTGAGGAACCTGTTTCTCTAAGTAAATTATGGGGCAAGTCAAACATGACCTTGAACAATTGTGATATAAAAAATAATAATGTTGAGAAAATAATAATAACGTTGCCTTGATAATTAAATAAAAATGTATATTTTAAAGCCAATATCATGTGTTCAATATGTAGTAGCTCAAAAATGCTTGCATCCACCATTGGCAAAACTTTGAATCTTGCTCTATCTTTAGTGAGAAACTGGCCCATTTTCCACTCTGTTCACTGTAGAAAGATTATAATCCCCTTGATGTCGAGAATAAAGATTAATGGATTTCTCTTTGCATTTCACACTTTGGATTATCAGTAGATGCAGAGGACAGTTTTCTTTCCATGAAGAGAATGCAAGAATCAAAGTAACCAGTGCCCCAAAACACAATTTTATCTCAATTGGTCAATTCCTATTTCTTTCCAGAACACATTTTCATTTTAAACTTTAGCCTTCCCAAACTCTCACCTTTCTTTGAAAAAACTGAGATATTTCATATTTTGGGGAGTCTTATGAAGATTTTTCTTAATATTTTTGCCAAGTTCCCTGTTTAAACAAATGAATATCTTGACCTCTTTTCATTTACTATTATGGGTTTGTAAATATACTTTGCCTGAAAGAATATACGATTTTTAATCCTTTGACCTTTTATAAACTTTCCAAATAGTCTGAGGGCCTGAGTTTTGCTGCTACAAACCAAAAGGCTATCACGTGTGAAAACATATTTAAAAATGTGCTGTTTGTGGAAGAATAAACACTAGCTAAAACCAAAGCCGCTGTAGTAGAATTTAATGGGTCAAATTGCACACTATGCCCAAAATATGTGTCTCGAAGGAGATTATCCATCATCATGTCCTACTTCTATCATGAGTTTCTACTTTGATATTTTACTTTAAAATGCATGTGGAATACACACAATTTATGCCTAACATTACAGCAGTAGCATTGATAAAATATCGACCTAAAAATAATCAGTCTTCACAGCAAAGAAATGAATAAATAAATAAGGTAAAATACACTTTTCCTTAAAAAATAAAACTGGCATACAAAATAATAAATTTTTAAAATGTAGCTAAGAATGTCTTACACTACATAAAAGTTAATGTCATTCAAATATATTAAAAATAAGGTCTCTGAAATAATTACTGAACCAGAGAATTTAGAATAACACAAATAATTGACACATGCAGTGAAAAATTCAATATCAAAGCAGTCAACAAGATAACAAAGAAAAATAACTCTTCCTAGAAAAACTGAAACAAAATCTTTTGCAATCCCTAATAGCTGGAATTAATTAGCCAAAATAAATTTTAACTCTAATTATTTTCTAAAAATCAAAATGATCTCACTCTGAAAAAATGTGCATAGATAAAACTTATTAGAAGAGACCATAGAAAAGTCGCATGTTACAATATTTGGGTGGAAACCTAGAGGGAAAACTGATCTAGTTTTTCAGTGTGAACTTTCAGGCCATATTTTGCTTATCACAATTCACAGATGTCTCTTGAGACTATTTGGTTAGGTTGCCCTGAAGTAACGCAGTAACCATCTTATTACAAATACTACAAGCTAGATGAGATGAATTTCTATTTTTAATAGTTTTCAATGAGTGAAAGAAATATGATTTGATCAACTTGTAGAGACGGAAACCAAACAGTATGAGAGTGCATTAGATGAGCAGCCATTCTAGTCGCGGCCTGTATCATTCCTTCTGTCCTACTTAGAACTCTAGTCACACACTGGACAATGTAAATTAAACACCCTTACCCTGATAAAACACAATTTGCCAATGCCAAAAATTTCTTACACTTTTTAGCTGTTTAATAATTGAACTCATTTAATGTAGCAATTTACTTAGTCTTTGATGTAAGTTTATCCTGAGAAAATGGATTGATGTAATGATAACCTGAATGTGTTTTGAATTTGCAAACATTTACCTTTGAGTACTCAGCTAAGGAATTTGAAATATAACTTCTCTATTATTCTTTCAACCTTTTCTAGCCTTATGAATTCCATTGTTATAGTTCTTTTCTTATGTGGACTGGTGAGTGAGGCCATGTTAAAGAATCTCAACAAAGATACAGTAAGATACAGAAAAAAAGAACTTTCAGCAAATCATCCCAATAAAGGTCTTTGCTGAACCCAGAGAATAGGCATCAAGATATGGCCACTGAAGCCCCCTAGGGGTGGAAAGCTGAGCTAAAGAGGGTGATCTGAGTGGTGAAATGAGTCAGACAGAGAAGATTAAATATGTTAAATAGTGTATGGTTTCTCTGATTGCGGCAATTCAGAATACAGAGACATTTTATAGAACCAAAGAGATGTGATAGTGGGCGCTACAGGGAGATGAGGAGGTTGTGGTGGGGCCGAAAGTGGGGAGAGTGGGGATTGCAATGTTAATGTGTTGTATATTTGTACAAAAGGCTCAAGTTCATTGTAAACATTTTGTATTACATATGTATATATGTATATATAAATGGGGGAAAAGAAAAATGAAATTGGAGTGCCAGTGGGAATTGGAGGGAGGAGGATTTGTGGGAGGCTTAGAAAGGTGGAAGGAAGGGATTGCAATTTTGATGTGATATATGAATGCACAAAATATCAAGTTCAATGTAAACATTATGCATCATATATATATATATATATATATATAAATATATATATATATATATATATATGGGAAAAAGTTGAAAAAAGAAAAAGATATATTCCAAGAAGTTTCTAACTTAGAATCATTTTTATATAAGAATAAGAATCCACGTGAGTGACTGAGAATATCAGGAATTTTGATAGTGTGATAATTTAGGGTTACAATACCTCTATGAAAATCATACTGAGGTATGACATCACGGGCACTGTGATGGCTACTAATCTAAAAAACAATAACAAGTATTGACACAAATGTGGAGGAATTAGGTCTTTCATTGGGAGCTTTGAGTTGCTTGGGAAAACAATTTGGCACTGACTCAGAGGTTAAAATATGGAATTATCACATGACCCAGAATTCCTATTCCTTGGTGTGTAAAACAAGAGATTTGACTATGGTCACACTAAATCAGGAGCTTTTGCTGACTTGATGCTGCTTTTGTTTCCTCTTTAGCTGCAAAAGCCGCGCCTATTCTCACCCTTTTCTCATGCAGAACTGGCTGTTTTAACAACCAGGTGCAGCTCTCTTAGGATGCAGACCCTTGTAAATCCCCAATTTGCGCAATTTATATTATGTATTTCGTGAAACAGATCTTGTAACTATTAAAAGATGAGCCAGGGACAGTGAACAAAATCAAGACTCACTAGACTCATAAACTTCGTAATGATTCTTGAACATTAGCAAACATTTTCAGAATACATTGCTAAATGAAACAGATTAATCTTTCTCAGAAAAGCAAAACAGGATAGCAAATTCTGAAAGTGCACTTGCAATTTAAATTTATACTTTTGCATCATCTACTATAAGCGTTTTGGAGACCTGATGTTATAAGCACAACAATCAGACAAAACACCTCCATTCTAGCAACCAAACTGTATAATGACATGTCTCCTCTTACACCATTCTTAGATGTCTTTACATGATATATTTATTTATCCTAATGCAATTTTCAATAGAGACCCAAGTATAGAATATTTTTCTGGAAAGAATCTCTACAAGAACATCTACCATGTAAACATCTAACGGGGAAAAGAAGCCATGAGTGGAGAACAGGAAAATTTTTTACAAGCTTTTTTCAAATGAGGAAAACTTGAAAGTTATGATCTGATGATTCATCATGCCATGGGCTAAGTATGGATAACACTGACAAGATTTCCCATAATACATTTCCCACAATAATAAATATTTCACACAATCATGAAAATTATTTCTCAACTTGCTTGCCATTATCTAACGTTAGCAAGTGAAAAAAACCAATATGATGACTTTGGTATTGAAGTAGAGTTTGTGAGGAGAAGAATTTTGTGCAGTTAGATATTGCCGTCTCCCAGGTAACACCTAACAGTAAGGCTAAGGTTGGTTTCACTTGGTTTCAATTGTTCTGTACTGTCCTACCTAAAACTTACCTTTATATGTTTTTCTTTTAAATTAAAGCATTTGTTTCATCAATGTAACATTTAATGTAATTTCCAAAAGTAGACAGCAATGAAAGATTATTGAAGATGAGTTTAAAAGTTGTAACTTGGTAAATACAGTGCCTTATTAAATTATTACCTTGACATAGAAAACCGCTTTTTTTACACATACCTTTCAAAAGGTGTATATGAGCAGCTTTAACAGCATAACCAATGATAGGTTTCGATTTTTCAGTGTAATGCTGACATTCATAACAAAATATTTTAAACTTACAAAGCCTGACACATTTTTTTTTTTTTGCAAAAATTCAGAGCAGCAAGAAATGTGGCAAGTTCATTTTGGTTACTATATTCAAAATCCATCCTTTTCTTTAAAAAGTGATGAATTTTTATGGGAAATCCTAAAAGAATTGAATTTGGAGGATAAAATTAGCTGGCTTAGTAGTTGAAGAATGTTAGTGCTGTGAAGGGAGTGAACTAAATTCAATCCTATGCCATTAAATACAGTAAAACAAATATAAAAGCAATTTAAGCAAGCTATGAAGAATTTTATAGTATCCTTATATATTTAGGTTTAGAAGAGGGCTTTCAATGAGAAAAAAATCATATATATAATTTTAGGACTAGGGTCATAGCCCAGCAGTCAAGCTCTTTCTGAGCTAGCAAAAGGCCCTGGGTTCAGTTCCCCAGCATTACATAAACTGGGTGTGGCAACACATGCCTGTAATCCCAACACTTGGGAGGCTGAGGAAGGAGGACTCCTGTGAGTTCAAGACCAACCTGAACTACAGGATGAGACCTTCTAGCTCAAAGTGAGTAGGTAAGTTAGTAAATAAATAAATAAATAAATAAAAACTCAGTCTGAATTTTCAAGTCATTAGTGTTTGGTACCATTGCAGGTATCATTTCTTAGACTATTCCAGATACTTTATGATCCTTTTCTAAAAGAACTGCCTAGCAGCCCGGAGTACAGAGCAAGATCCTGTCTTTTCCATCTAGAGGATGCACATGTATAAGATAACTTTCTACTATGAGCTATTATGTGTGTCCATTTCAACTGATTCATTATGACAACCATTACCTTTATAAGAAGTCCACAGTCTTCCAAGTTATTATTAGATATAATCTGGGCTAAGGGTGAAGTCTAGCATAAAATACTGCTGGACTGAAAATGTCTTTTTGCTGGAATTAGCAAAGGAGACATTTATACATTAGTCACATTAGCCTCAGACCTGCGTTAGTATTTTAATCACATTTCTTCACCAACTTAACAGACCAAGTTAAATTAATTAGGATTTTGTTGCTCAAGATGAAGATGGCACTTAGAAAAGTTTTACTTACCTTTATTTCTCTTTTTTTGTCCACTTTTTCCTTCCCTTCCCCCCACCCCAACACTCCTGAAATCTATTATTTTTCTATCACAAATAAAAGCACTCAGTGGAATTAAAAAAGGGTTGATGTTGGTAACTCTTTAAACTCCTTCAGTTAGTTAAAATTGTTTGAATGATGCCTAGATACTTAAAAATAAAGTAGTAGATATATACATTATAATTAAATTGAGGAAAACAATGGAAAAGATTGTATTTTACAGTCTTTCCACTCTTTCATCCACCCAAGAGCCACAGAATCCACCTGAACTGTCTTCATTTTGTTAGCAACCATTGTAATAAGCTCAATAAACACAAATCACCTACCATCAGGGGAAGTCGCCCATAAAGGCCGATGCACCGGACCAGCACTGTAAAAGTAGCTCAAATCTTACTATCAAGTCTGCATACACACAGGTGCATTATATTCACTTACACTTTTATTCTTTCAAAGATTTAAGAACTATCCAAATTGAAACGCAAACTCATTCACAGTAACAATAATTATGAAGACTCAGGTGGGATAGCTCAGTAATATTTTCTCTAGAGCCTTATTACAACACAGAAACATCTAAAATGATCCCATATAGCACCAAGAGTACAGTCAAAACATTTTATGAATGAAAACAGACTACCTTATAAAATGTTTTCAAGCTATGTTCTGTTTCATAGAAAAAATCAGTGAACACATGTTACCACGAAGCTTAAAAACACAAATTCAAAGTCAATTTTGTGTCATGTCTGCTAATTACGTACAGTCGAACATCACTTAGGCCTTAAAGCCATGAACAAAGGAGCTGGGTTGGTGGACTGAACCTGACATCCCCATTGTCTCAGTTTCATATTGGGAGATTAATGAGCTGGGAAGACGCTATAATTTGCACCCAATGAAGGTGTAAGTCATGCGCGCAAAGAGGATGCTTCCAGGGGGTTCCACTAGGACCCGGTCTTCCCACCTACAAAGACTCTCCGTGGTGCCTGTAGCTGATGAGTTGAAAGTAAACTTTCATGCACCTGAGGAGTCATTTCTATGCATGAGGGAGAGTTAAAGGGCAAAATATGGCTCAATACGACCACTCTGCTGTTTGTGTTCTACAAAAAAATAATGTTTTGAGTTTTTTTATTTGTATTTAATCCATTCTCTACACTGTCAGTACATCAATTTCATATCACCTGCCCTTTGCATCAAATGAGTGCCGCCAAGGTTCAGTCCATTTGAGTTCATTATTGCTAAAAGCAGATGGAATAGCCCTCAAAACTCAAAGTGCTTACAAGACACAGGAGCTCATAGAAATTATATTAAATCTCAATCTCTCCATGATCTCAAACTAGACAGACTTTGCACATTAATGTAAAATTCTGTTTCTAGACGTTTGTCTTACTTTCGTGTTCATAAGAACTGGAAACGAGCTCTTCCTAGCACATGATTTATTTGTAAAATATAGCGATGTAACAATGTGAGGTTCAGTATTCACTTAATCAAGGTCATAGCAATATAATAACACGTGAGAGAAAAAAGCATGAATTCTAACCACTTTATCCTCCTTTGGGAAGCATCCAAGGAAGCAGAGTAGAGAGAAGAAAAAGAAAGAGAAAACAAGAGTGAGCCACGGATTAGCAACTTGGTTTTAATAAACACTTGTGTTTCTTCAAACTGTTAAGCAGGCATTTTGAAAAGTAAAGCCCTTCGTTGAGTACACACACAAGGGACCTACTCTATGTTAGGTAGGAGAACTGGGCACAACGGTTTTCAACTTAACTTTTAGAATGTAGACTAGCAAATAACATTTAAAATATATTCATCAGAAGGCGAATATGTGAACACATGTAGTCTACTTGGAACTGAAAATAAATCACTTGATCAAATGCATAATTTGTACTACTTTTATCAAATCAGCCTTGAAAAGTATATAGTCCCAAGGAGAAATATCTAAGAATGGTAAATATTTGTAATAGATAAAAATGGGGAAGAAATACGTGGTTTCAATTATTTGATGAAATATTTATTTGTGATATCTACCTGAAAATTTATGTCACACAAAAATGCAACTATAAACAAGTTGTTGGACTCATGCCCAAGAGAAAACATTTGATTTTGTTCCTTTAACTCTCTCCTTTAATGTTAGACAGGCTTAGTAAAGGCAGGTGAGCTGCAGAAAGGCTGAGTGTCCTCTTCAGAGCCTACGCCCCTCCGACTGCAATTCTCTTCAAATACATTACGCTCTCCTTTTTAAAACTTGAGTTTGATTCTGATGATTTCATTACTAGCATAGTTAACTTCATTGCTATTAGCTTTGCCGCAAGCCTGTAATAGGTTTGAATAAAAATATCCAAGAGCTGGGGTACTGAGCCAGCACTAGCCCTCAGCTATCACCCCTCATTCCTCACGGTCAGCACCTTTTCAGGCCAATAGTGCCCTTACCGTATTGGCAAGTACATATTATGATTACCACCTGAAGATCTCACCTGTAAAATTTCATTCCAAAATATATATTTAAGTATAATAAAAAGGGAATAGTCTGTGCTACAGAGGGAGACCCTGTCTCAAAACAAAAAATATACTACAAATGGAAAATTAACAAATATATTCAATGTAGTTTCTGTGATTCAGACAATACTCAAGCTAATTCTCGGTAGGCTTTAAGATGGCATATGAAAATTAACTATAAAACATTACCTTTGATTTTAATCAAAGGTAATTTTAATTTAATCAAAGGTGATTTTAATTCTCATACTAGTGAAACAAGGTAATTGTTTCAGTTCAATTTTATAGATAAACTACTATTTAGAGAATTTAATTACCCTCTTAAACAAAAAGATATCAATAGTTTTACCTTAAAGTATAAAATATATTCATTTTACTCAGTGCCTTAATTGCATAGAAAAGACTTCAGACTGCCAGCAAATACAATGTCAACTGGGAGACTTAGTTTAGCTGTGATCTTCCAATGAGAAAAATAGAAAGATTGCTTAAAGCTTTCATGTTATTCAAAAACACAACTCTATATTAAATTAACTATATGATTGAGAACATGAAAGATTACTTAAGAAAACACTGGGAATTCTTTGTGTCTATGATAATCATAATTCTATATAATCATAATTCTACAGAGCAAAATCAAGGAAAATTCACCCAGACTCTTCTGTAAATAATTATAATATACTAACCAAGAGAGTCTGATTAAACTGTATTCTAAACTATATATATTTATTAAAACCAGTGTCAAATTTCATAAATGATATTACTGAGTTCTACTACGTTAGCACCTTAAGTGTGCAAAAATTGCATATATTTAAAGCCTGGCATAACAGAGAAGTGGATCTTATTTAAGCGAAGTAAGGGATACACTTCAGGTGAGATTACATCTCAGAGAAAAGAAAGCAAGTGCAATCTCAAAAAAAAAAATTAAAAAGTGCATTTTGTTATACTTGTTAAATGTCCAATTCGTTATTCTCATTAAATATGGCAGTGCATTTTTAACAGGACAGTAAATCCGGAAGTACTATCCCAGATGCTAATTGTCACTTAACATCGTATCTTGGGTTAAATCTATCAGCTCACAGTTTTGCAGGCATGGTATCTTCACGGCTCTGAACACCAGAGTTGCGGAAGCTAAAAGCAGTCCACAGGGTTTTCACGAGAAGAACTGTTCACAGGTTTTCAAAGATTTTGTAATTCATGATAATGCTAATTCAACACTGATCATGTTTTTCAAAAAGAAACTTTCACAAGTAATTTATTATTGGTTTGTAACAGGAATAGTTTATTAAGCTGCACACACTAAGAAAGTATATTTTTAGGGAATATATGTAGTCATCACTAACCCGGTACTATGCAACCTGTAATATAAAAAACACAAAGTGAGCGAGGGGCACACGAATGCATATATGTGCAGGGAGGTCTGCTCTTGAGCAGGCACATGTTTCCAGGAGCCTAACGACGTAGTTGGAAACTCGGGTGCCTCTAGGTTCCTGGGACACTCACGTTGTTCGATCGCAGAGACACGCGGCCTCCACAGCGGGCGCAGAACTTGGTGCGACAATAGGAGCACAGATGGCCACATCCGTCAGCAAACTTTGTCTTGTGACAGATTCCACAGGTGGGAGCGTCATCTTTGTGCTCGCCCTGGTAGCGCCGCGCTTCCTCTCCGATTTTTCTCACTTGTTCCTTGTAGCTTTCAAACTGTTGGTGCAATCTCCTGGGCGAAAGAGGAAAGAGGGGTAACTAAGTAAGGGAGGGAAGTCAACGCCAAAGCAACCGATTTTTTTTTTTCCTACAAAAGAAGGTTCAGTTATTTTCATTAAATAAGTATCAAGTTATGTTCTCTGCTTCCCTCCAAGGTGAGAAATGTTTTAGCACCGTTTCGCTAGCTCTGGTCTCTCTTGCTACCTTGTTTAAGTAGGATCTAACAAGAGCTGCTTGTTCTCAGCAATGGAGTTCATGTGCCACTCCATATCTCTACCTCTCTGAGACTTTAAGCACTCTAAGATACTACACCTCTGTGTACAGAAAACTAAAGCAGAGTGTGACCAAGTATTTATCCTCACTTCATTAGGTGTTCGCAACTCCTGGCCACGCACTGGTACTCATCATGGCCTTGGAAGGACCTAGAGCCCCGGCATAGATGAGCCACAGGTAGGAGGCCCACTGGAGCGAAGCTCAGCCTTCTGTCAGTGTGGTCCTATTAGGTTCTAGTGGCTGCTGATCTGATAGGAGGCGGAGCTTCGCTGCCCACTCCCCTCTCGGTGTTATTCAATGTTTCAAAACTATCCTCCAACAACCTAGTCAACAACCAGTACTCTGCAGCCCCAAGCCCCAGCTCTGTCCTTGGGAGAAGAGTCTGCAGCTAAGCCTCTCGCGTTGAAATGGTGGGGATCACTGCTTTGTAAGATGTGACTCTATTTTCTCTCCTACTATTTTTAAGTTTTAATACTGAATATAATTCTTAAAAATCTGCTACAATGAGTGATTCCATAACCCAACATTTGAATATAATGCATAATTTGAATAATATTGTTTTAAACACATCATTAGGCAACCTGTCTTCCAAAAAAATGCCTTTTCCCCATTTCATGAAGTCTGTCTTCTATTTGGCATCAAGAACCTGACTTAATAAAATAAACAGAATTTTAGCTTACATATTAGATTGGACTCACTAATGTTTCCATGTTACATTAAAAGTCCTAAATGGTAGCTTAAAACCAATCAGATTTTTACAAGCCCCGATTTTTCTTAATCTCTTTATGATATGAGCATTGTTACCACTCTCACTGATAGCTTTTGGTTGCGGGACAGCCAAAGTTATTGAGACAAACTATTTAAGATGATTCAGTTTTCCAATCTCCATCAGTTCAAATCTCTCAAAACTTATCTTGCTACAAATAAGCAGTTGTTCTGAAGAACACTATGACTTCCAGTGTTTCCTACCACAAGAGATGTCTTGGTTTTGAAAATGAGAACCCAGAGGATTGTCCCAAGTTTAGCCAGAAGTCAATTTACTCATTTTCTAGTTAGTTCTCATAATCAAATTAAGTACATACATATACAAGCGCATAACTTAGTTAATAATCTCTGAAACATTTCCACTTTAAAAAACAGCTAGTTTCATTCCACACAAGAATTATATATGTATTAACAATATTTTGCTTAATGAATACAAGGATATATGATCAGCTTATTAAGTTATCTGATGAAATACTTTATACTTTATGTGCCATTAATCTAGGATCAAGTTGATAGAAAATGGCTAAGGATATCCATTAATCTCATCATTTCTATTAAAGAAAATACTGCTAAGGAACTGTAGCAGGGAATTATCTCCAATCAAAGAACTAGACATAATCTCTGAGCATAAAAGGACTACATTGTTAAATATTTATTGTGAGACCATCAGAACAAATCCACACACACACACACACACACACACACACACACACACACACACACACATATATATATATATATATATATATATATATATATATATATATATGAACAAATGAAATAGCTCACCTAAAGAAAGAGAATCTGTATCAATTACTCTGTAATACAGAATATGACTTAGGATGGGTGTTGGTGAATTTTTCAGTAAATAATCTGATTGTGAATTTTTTATGGGGCTATAGTCTCTGTTACAACTACTCATCTCCAATATTATAGCAGTAAATGACATGTAAATGAATGAAAATTGAGAAAACTGAATATATTTGACAGCATTTAAACATACAAGAGAATTCATCATCTACTCAACAATTTCCAGAAATGCATATCTTTAACCACACCTTAAATCTGTAAAGTAGAAAGTGTTATTGCATGTTACTTATAAGGAAACTAATTTTAGGATAAAACTTTGCTTCTACTTTGTACAGAAATATATCGTTTTAATTTTATGTTTGTTACAATTACAAAAAGAATGAAAATCACTATGGATTCAATTCTCAAATTAAAGTGTTTCTGGAATAATGAAAGGATTATTTATGAGGTACAGTGAACGTTGATCATAGCTAACTGAAAATATATGAGCACGCTGCCATGAGGAAATGGAAGCTATGCTGAGAAACTCATCCCATGAAAAGTCTGTATATTCTTGACGACAGTGCTTCCCTTCGTTTTCTAACTCTCCCACAGCATTTGCTCAGAAAGTTTTTCTCAGATTGACTGAAAGCCACTATATCCTCAAACTAGACTTAAAGTCCTGTTTGGTTTTTTGGGATGCTAGGATTAGTGTCACAAGTGCTCTTCCTTTTTAGAGTGCGGGTATCTCCTGGGCTATGGCAGGTGGACAGGTTCCAGTTCCTTCAGCAGTAGGGACTATTGCTTCAGGTGGAGGCTGAAACCAGTGGGTTGGAAAGATAAAGCTTTTCTATTGCGGTGTAAGGATGAGGTCTCTAGCATCTCACTTTTTCTGTAGGAAAACTTAGAGTAGTTCCTAACAAAAGTGGTCTCCAAGAAGCCACATCCTTCTAAAGGGACATACTCAATTATCTCGGGATAGCTCCTTTCCCAGTGCTGCACTCCACAGCCCTCAAGTCCATCTCACAGGCACCACATCAGACTCCATCCACCACGCCCATCACACAGGCACCACTTCAGACTCCACCAGGACTCATGTCCTTCTAGATTCAGGCACTTTGTGGCCAGTACCCTTCTGTATTGCCCTTGCATGTGTGCTAGAAACTCCTTGTTGTTTTTAGCTGTAGCTCTGGCTTAGACATCTCAGCATGAAATAGCATTGGGGGGGGGGGGGAAATTCTGACATTTCTCAGCCCCAGCCTGTTATATCTCCAAGTCTCTCTCCTCCTGGGCTTCTTCTACACTTTCTCATGGTGCACTGGTAGAGAAGCTTCGACGAAGGCCCCTCGCAACCCCTTCAACATATTGCCAACTGCCTTTTTAAAATCAGAAGTCATTATAAAAGGGGGGAGAAAATGGAGTTTAAAAAAGGTTAGAGGAAAGATCATAAAGACAGAAGGAGAGAGGGACATTTATTATACTCATTTCCTCAAAATTGCTACATAATCTGCAATGCTTTACTAAAATGGTATCTTACAAACCAACCCTAATGCCATTATTATCTCAGTATGTTTTCCCCTTAAGATACTGTGATATCTCACACTATCAAGATGTCCTCATAATAAATTATATCATTGGTTCCAAGATATTGGTAATGAAACTATAAACAGCATATTATAAACAGCCTCACTAAAACTGATGTTTTAGTGTTTCAATGCATTTCAAATATATGACAATGTTCAATTATGAATAATAAATGAAAATATGTATTTTATTATGTAGTATTACAGTAAATGTGGGATTGCAAATGTAAAATCTTTTTGTAAAAGTTATTGGTACATCTTAATTTTAGAATACATTCTTACTGATTAGCAAGGTTGGGAAAATATGCTATCAAAAGTCACAGTTTTAAATTACCTGCAAAGAAATGGGACGTTACAAAACATGCAGTGCTATCAAAAGAACAAAGACACTTAAAATTGGGTTTTCTCTCAATTTGGAATATAATTTTTATTATAAACTATTATTTTATCAAAAGAAGAACACTAACACTTAAAATTGGGTTTTCTCCCAATGGGGTATACTTTTCCCCATTGTTTCACTACATAAAAATTGTGTTATTTTAATAATACTGCACTCAATTTAAGAAAATCTAAGACCCAGCTGTAAACAAGTTATTTGGGTGGTTGGTGATGTATATGTTGAAGAAAATAAAAATGAATGCCTCAAAAGCTTCATGCCATGAAAAGCGATTGTCAATGACATTCTTTCAGTTGTTACAAGTATTTTGAACACTTACTATAAACAAGGGGCACAGTAAGATGCTGAATGATCATTCTGAAATGCAGAGATATCTGTGTAATTAACACAAAATCTAAGTTATTTCTCTTTTGAGTTTTTCATTCTTCTCTCCCAAAGTAGTCAGAATCCAGAAATATTCTTCCTTCTTTTTCTTTACAAAATGTAGAGCTAGATTTTCCTAGAGGAGGAATGGATGGGAACCAGTGATTTGAAGTTTCAAATCTCTAAGAGACAGGTCTTAAAGGAAATTGAGGGGTCTCCCGGAAATGAAGACGGGGCAGTGACCAGGGCAATGTGCTCAGAGCACCCCAAAGTGAGGGGTTACTTCAGGAAGTGGGCAGAATGACAAGTGTGCTTGAGTACTGCAGACAGAATGGACTGGGCTTCTTTCTTGATTTTAGATGGACATAATTGCGTTTTCCCTTCAACGTTTTGGCAAAAGGAAACAGCAATGCCCCATAGAGTTAGTGATATGGATATTAAAGAAAAAAGAAATCTGAAAATACTGAAATGACTCAGAAATTGAGAAACACATCGTCGACGTCCAAGAAGGAACTCTATAATACCTGAAATTCCGTAATTTGTTGGTTTGATAGTTTGAAAGCTTGGTTTTAAAATTTTTGACAAGATAGCTTATTTTTGAATTTAAATGCATACTAACCACTAAAATGGAAATCTTGAGGCAATACACAGTCTGTTAAGGAAGTAAGTTCTATATAAGTACAAGTTAGAATTCTATAGTAATATATGAAAAGTGATAAGGGAAATAAATCACACTGTTGTACCATTAAAAATAGTTTCTTGTTCTCACAGCACAATCATCTCCTTTAAAGGGAGGTGGGAGTGTGGTCTTGGATCAGTCTCCAAGAATAACTCCCTAAATCGTGAGGCAACAGAATCAAAAAGCCACTGCCCAGACAGCAGCCACTACTCTCGCGCCACACGAGAGAGGAAGTGTGGTGATCTGAAAATGCCACCGAGCACATCTAGACAATGAAAGAGACTTAGGAAGGATGACGCCCAAGGTGCCGCTATGCCTCTCTATCTAACTCAACTGTCTTTTCTTTTAAAGTATTTTATTTATCCTTGTTATGTTCTTTTCCCCCAATAATTATTATTTTATTAGTATATTAGTTTGCAAGCCACAATAATTATAAGTAATCATATTTAACACGGGGAATTGGTATAAAATCTCTTTTGATATGTATAAGTGCAATACATAAAGTTTACACTATCTTGAGTATTTCGTGCACATACACATGATGGCAAAGTTACAAATCCTTCCCTTCTCTTTTTTGGACCCACCCACCTCCTCCCTCTCCCTTCCGGTTCTCATTTTCCCCCACATTAAGTTCTATGAAATAATTTGTGATCTGGGTTTCTCATATCAGAGAAATCATCTGATATTACACCTTCTGCTTCTGACTCACTTCACTGAGCATATTGGTCTCAAGTTGCCTCCATTTACCTACAAAAGCCTCCAACCTATCTGTCTTTATAGACGAGTAGTATTCCATTGTGTATAAACACCACAATTTATGTATCCATTGGTCTGTTGATGGGTATTTTGGTGTCTTAAGACACCAACTAACTCCAGAGACATTGGTGTATATCAAGAACTCAAACAGCAACAAGTGCTGGTGAGGCTGTGGGGATAAAGGAACCCTTCTGCACTGATGGTGGGAATGTAAATTGGTACAACCACTATGGAAGGTAGTATGACAGTTTTTTTTTTTTAAAGACTGGACATATTTATCCCCTTCAATCCAGCAATACCTCTTCTAGGAAATTTCTCCAAAGAGTTAAAAACAATATATAACAGAGGTACATATGCAACCATGTTCATAACAGAACAACTAGCAATAGTTATGCTCTTTAAAAAAATGTTTTCGATTCCATTTTCCATATATATATATATATATATATATATATATATATATATATATATAAAGATTTTGTGCACATAGATCACGGCAACATTGCAATCCCTGTTCCTCAACCATTGACCCTCCTGCTCTCTCCCTCATGTCCCCCAACTCCCACTATCACACCCATTGGATTCTATAAAATGCCTGTATTCTGGGTTTCTCAGATTGCAGAAAACATAAGATATTTAACCTTCTGGGTTTGAATCACTCCTTTAGGCATGATGGTCTCAAGTTACATCCATTTACGTACAAAATCAGCCCTAGTCAAACTAACTGCCTCAGACTGAGGAACCGAAGTTATCACAGGGATTCTAGCTGCAAGGGAGTCTGGAATTTTGATTTAAGTATGTTAACTTCTTAAGACTCCCTAGAAAGATTTGGGGACAAATTTGAGAGCCAGTCTACCTCTGGCTGCTTTATTCCTTTCACTGTACCCCAAGTGAACAATTTCAGAGTCTAAGATTCTGCACTTACTCTGTCTCCACCTCTTAGTCTCACTCTTCTGTGTCATCTTCTTAGACTACATATGCATGACTACCATGAAAACATTTTGGTTCTACCAAAAAGTGTTTTGGATAGACTAAGCCCCTTAAGAAAGTTGAGTACGTATTTGTGTGCTTTGCTTAGTTGACTTCATCTCATAGAGAGCAGCGAGGACAGCAAGTCAAGGTATAATGCATACTCCGATATAAAACACACAGTGAAAAAAATTTAAAATGCTTTTTTCCGTAGTGATTCAAAGCATAGAACAAATTCACTGAGATGAGGTCATTTCATCAGTTTCCCAACTAGGGTTTCTTGCAATGGATTCAGTTATGACAATTTATCTACTGTGCTTCCTCAGTAATTTTCCTGATTTACAGAACAAAATATGCCAATGTACAGCTAAAATATCATTTCTGAGATGGTCCATATCTTATACGGTGGGTCTAAGGGTTTAAGGGTCACACTATCAGTGTCTCTTGCATATGCCTTCTCTTGCATTTTACACCAAAGTCATATTAAACTTTCTCACTAGTAATCAGGCACAGAATGATCTTACAAATATGAATTTGACAGACATATATTGAGTTACATCTGTACAAAAGACACTCCTTGTTCTGGGAGCACAAAATATCAGATAAGGAGATATTAAATTTCAGTTACTTTATTACTTTATTGTGAGGCTTTTAGGTAAAGATCAAAAAATGGTCCTGGGTTTTTTGTTTTGTTTTGTTTTGTTTTTTTGGTCCATGTGGACTATCCCACCACATTGGAGACATCTTTTTTTTTTCCAAAGCTAAATGAGGACTGGAGAAAAGGCAGAGCGATTGAAGCACTTGCCTTGCAAATGCAAGGCCCTGAGCTCTATTCTCCAGCACCACCTAAAGATGGGTGTGTGGTTCACTAGCACTTGGGAGGCTGAGACAGGAGGATTGCAGTGAGTCCAAGGGCAGCCTGGGCTCCATAGTGAGTTCAGGGTCAGCCTGGGCTACAGAGCGAGACCCTGTCTCAAAAAAAAAAAAATAAAAATAAATATACATGCTTATGAAAATAAAATTTGACTCATTAATGTAAAAATGTCATTAGGCCATATTTACAACATTAAGGAAGGATTAATTATTCAATTATTTTGTCTTAGAGTAATAATTAGTTTTGCTTCAAATATGTTGATTTTTTCAAAGTGTTGATATTATACTCTAAATTTTTAATTTAAAATAAAAGTTGTTCATATGTGTCAGACATATAGCGTTCTGCAAAAGGAACTGAGAGCAATGGTAAATGTGTGTGATTTCAAGGAAATCATCACAGCCTGTTTTCCCACCAACTTCAAACTTCTTTTGCAATCGAAACCCTTACCAAATATTAAAAATCCCCTTATCAAGAATTTGCTCACAGAAATTCGCCGAGGGTATTTTTTTTATTGTCACTGAGTGCAGAAATATAATATTGTACTCTGCGTGTATGCTGGCTCTTTTTTTGAAAGAAACTTGAATTATTTTAACCTGTGCCCTTGTTGGTCTGCTTCCGTATTTGTGATGTATTTCTGACATTTAAGAAATGGAGCCGAATCAGCGCACGCTCAGGCCTCTTCTTTGCCAGGACTTGGCCTTCCCACTTTGGCATCACGTGAGCACTACGCTCACAGGAGGCCAAATAAAGGAAAGGTTACAAAGCTCGGGGTTCAAAGGGGACGCTTAGGGGAAATACGGACCCAAGAGGAACATCAGCAAGTACCACTTCCTTAGGATTCCGGTTTTAGTGACATTTAAACTTGAAAAAAAAAAATGGTTTATGTGGTCATTAGGTCCAACTTTCCAGCACGTCACTCTGTCTTCGGAATACTTATTCTAATCATGCTCAAGGGAACGGGAGTTTGTTGCTCTGTGAAGGGTGCTTTCTTAATGTGCTCAAACTCAGCATGCATCAAAACGCTCCAAGCGTGCTCGGTGTAATGGTGCACACATGTATTCCTAGCACTCATGGAGGCTGAAGCGAGAGGATTTCAAATTCACGCTCAGCCTGGGCAACTTCACCTTAGGGACACCTTGTCTCAAAACAACAACAACAAACAACAACAAATTAGACAGTTAGGTGAACATGTAATTTAGTGTGAAGGCCTTGGGTTCAACTCATAGTACTTCAGACAGACAAACAGACAGATAGACAGACAGATAGATAATCAATTTAAGGGGCTGTTGCCATACAAATTCTTGCACAAACCCACCGAGTTTGTGAATCAGCAGGTTTAGCATGAATTCCTGAAACTTGCTTTTTTTCAGCTGTAAATCCAGGTGGTTCTTGGGGCAGATTATCCACCTACCACCACGACTTGGCAGAGGACTCAACCAGTAAGGATAAATTAGAACAAATTCATTATTCATACATCTTTATTTTACTTTATAAAAATAATCCTCACATAATTAGATATCAAGCAAAATACAAAATTTTGGACACTGATTGAAACTATGTAGAAAAATGTAAATATTAAATGATTCATATAGCCATCACTGTTTTACATATAACAGTTTTTGAATTACAGATGTTGTTATTAGTATGTAAGTATAAAAGTTATCATCTTTTGTCGTATGCAGCTTATGCATGCATGGTTTCAAAAGTATTATTTTAAACATTTCAGTAATCAATTAATTTACTGGAGATACTGTGAAGTTTGATTTACTTATTTATTTTTGATGCTGCAGATCAAACGCAAGGTGTTGCTTGTATGATTCAAGAGGCCTCCCACTAAGCCAAACTTCTAGCTCAAACAATTTTTAAAACTTACTATGTTCAATATTTATTTTTCAGTTACATCTAAAAATACACTTGCTCTCATTTTAAAACATGTTATTATTTATTTCAAAACTCCAGTAGATGGCAGTAGTGGTTTTTATTTTTCCATGGAATTCCTTCATGGTTATTTTTTTTAAGGCATCTATTGTGTTAAAGAAAATTAATGTAATCAACAGGAAGTTTTACTTGTTAAAATTTTTTTCTTTTAGAGACGACTGGGAGAGAACAAAAGAGATTTATAAAATGTTACCATTTCTGCTCTTTGAAAGAAGAATTCTTATTCTACGTGAAATTGAAATTATACATTTATATTAAGGGTTTTACTGTATATTTTTCTATTGTCAGCATGGCTGTTTTTATCCTCCCTTTAGCACTGTTAAAATTGCCGTTCAACCAATCAGCATCCCACAGCGTTCTGAAAGCACTGGGAGATGACACTTAGGGAAATGTGAGCGCATAACTGATGATTAGCTATTAGGGCTGTATGGCCTGTTCCTTCAGTCAAGCATTTATTTTTAATTCCGTTTTCAATTTACCATAGGAGGCCACTCCTGAGTAAGCACTGAATGATGACATCTCAGGACACGGATGCTCAGTAGCACACACTGAAAGGTTCTATCCCTCCTCCGGAGAAGCACTGGAGCCCTTTCCCTGGGCTCCTGGATGTGGTGAGGCGCGGCCTGTGTGAAGGTTTTGTGTGTTAGGTCCTCTTATTTACAGATAATGGAACAATATTACTGCTTTCTAATCTGCAGATCTATCAGATTTCTAAAACTGCAAACCCTGAATGAGAGGGCGATTTTATTATTTTGACAAATAGATTTTTCTCATTTATAGTAGGATTCAAGAGAAAAATGTCAAGTAAAATCGTAAGAGACCATAAATCAGAATATTAATTAGGAAAAAAGGAAAAGAATAAAGTTTATTTCTAAGAAAACGGAGGCTTGGGAAGGTAGTTCAGCAAGCGTAAGGTCCTAGGTTTGATTTCCCAGCTTCATGTAAGTCAGGTATGGTGTGCACACCTGTAACTCCCAGCATGTGAAAGGCTGAGGCAGAAGGACTGTTGTGTGTTTGAGGCCATCCTGAGGCACTATAGAGAGGTCAGCCTGGACTACAGAGTGAGACCCTGTCTCAAAAAAAAAATAAAGAAAGAAAGAAAATCTTAACACTAATTTTGAAGCCATCTATATGATAGGTATGTAATTAATCAATGTTAAATAAATTTACTTGCATTCCATGTGTTCTTTTGAAGCATGTTTCATCTGATTACATTAATTTACATAACACATAAGAACAAGTTACAATTGTCGTGTTTGCAATTTAGCAAATGGTGGTATCCACACGATCAAGCCAAAGTATTAAGTAGTCCATTCACTAATTATTTCATTTTTACACTACACAATAAGGAAGAATTGGTGCCGCATACAGCAAATCTTGACCATTTTCAAATCTTTTACTCTGCCTCCTACCCTGGTCCACTTCCCCAGCTTTAAAGTCTCCCTTGCCTGCAGGTTTTGAAATGCACAGCACACTGTAAACCTTCGTTGGCTGTATTCTTGACTTTTTTTTTTTTTAACCAGCTTAGATACATTATATTACTATTGGGAAGGACAAAATAATAAACTCCACAATTGGACACTTTTTGGAAAAGCGTAAGCTCTAGGTTTTTTTTTTTTTTTTTTTTTTAATGACTGGCCCATTCAGGATTAAAGTCCGCGATAACTATTTGTTAGTTTGATAATCAAGAAGAAATTAAATTCCATTTCTCAATTTTCTCATTTGTGACCTTTTGATAATAACAGCAACTAAACAGCATTATTGGGAGGGTTAACTGAGCTAATCAATGCCAAGTGCTTAGCCCAGTGTCTAGCACACGGTAAAAGCTCAATAAATATCATCTATTATTATACATGGACATAGATTATACATGAGGGAAGAAAGTACTTTGCTTTTAAGTTTCTCACTACACTTAGCTGATAACTTTGGGAAGTAGCTATGACTGGCAGGATTCCTTGGCAAATGGATGTCAACACGAGTAATATAGATGATCGATCAGCAGACCACGGGTGAGGGGCAAAATGGTCGTGTTGTGAGATAAAAGTAAAGCCGAGAGACAACACTGGCATGACCGTTGTTGTGGGGAGTTCAGAAGATACAATCACTGAGGAACAGACAATTCTTTTCTAAAAGTATCTCAGTGTATACGGCCATTGAAAATCAGAATAGATAGGGGAAAGATTTTTTAGAGCCTAATATTTCAAAAATGTTATATTAGGTCATTTTGAAATGAGATGTATAAGTTACCTAAGTCAGAAATATTCCTGATGCTCTGGAACAGTGGGAGAAAACTTCTAACATGCCACAGACTTTGCTTTGTTTTCCCTGTAATGACAGGTAAGTTAGGCACACTGAGTGTCTTCTTATTACCGAGTTCAGATCAGAAAGTTAAGCGACTTCTTTCTCCTTTCTATGGTAAATGATAATCTAAGATGTGATGGCTAAAAGGGACCTCTCTATGTTATCTGGATAAAGAATAGCTACTTTTCATGTTTAATATTTCATTGGACTCATTTCTTTAAGATGTCAATGGTTCCAGAAAGCTTTGGAAGTTGTTTTGTTTCTCTGAAATCCTACAGCCTTAAGAGGGAAAATGAAAATGCAAGTGTCTTAAATCTGAAGGATATCTCAGGACTCTGTTTCCTCAGACAAACTCCTCTGTTAGTGAAGTCTGTGCATTCCGGTTAATCTGCTCTTCAGTCCATCCATTATCTATTTAGGAAGGGAAAAATGAAGACAGGTCCGGGCAGCTCTGCTCTGGGTGTACAGGGAACTGTACTACCTGCTTCATGCCCTTGGGAAAAGAGCTCATGACTTTACCTCTTTTATTTGGGATTTTATCCATGAGTCAAGTAAGAAGACAGTGGAGTCTGGAGGTTTTGAGGTCAAATTTCCTGTATTCAAAACATTCCTAGAGGTGGGCATGTTGGAACACATTTTTAATCCCAGAACTTTGGGTGATCAAGGCCAGAGGAAGCCAAATTCAAGCCCAATCTGGACACAGCCGTGCAGAAAGAACCTGTCTGAAAATATAAAATGAAAACGGGGGAAACCCTGGGGATGCAGCTCAGCATAAAGGTTCAGAGTTTGATCCCCAGTCCCTCATTCACAGACACCACAAAAGAGCAGAATGGAACAGAACTGTTTCCCTAGGTTCTTTGTGTCATTGGCCATAAATACTGGCAAGTTGCCCAAGGTTTGAAAACCTCACTTCTTCATCGATACTTTGGGGACGATAATGCCTCCCTCCTTAAAGGATATCTGTGAGGAGGAGAACAGCTGGTACATAAAGCTATTAGGGAACTAGACAGTTAAATATTGAGCAAAACACTCGTTTTTATTATGTGTAGAGGAAAAAACAAAAATCAGAGCAGATATTTTTGCTTTGTGTATTAAGATTTTTAATGGATTAAAATATATAAACAGGACATAGAGCTATGAAGCAGAATATCTAGATTGTGTTCAGAGTTTTTATTTTATTTTACTTTACTTTGGTTATGGTTTGAATCTGCAATGTCACCCAAGGTCTCAGGCATTTGGATGGAGTGGGACAACTGTGAACCATGTGATATTGGGAGACAGGGCTTAGCTAGAAGGGATGGATGCTTGGGGATTGACGGGGAGGGACTGAGTCAACTTGTTGTGACTGGAGGCTTCCAATGGTAGAGCTTTCAGGTTTGAATACTGACCTGTGGGTCAGGAAGCGAGGGAGGGGCAATCAGCCTGGGTGGGGGAGGCTCAACTGACAGCTTGAACTGAGTAAAGCAAGAAGAAACACGTCACAGCTTCTCCTTGGGAAAGCTCTGGCCTTGCCTGCGTCTCCAGTTACCAACCTGCTCCTCTTTTCACTAGTCTGCTGTTTCACTTGACTTCTGTCTGCCACGCTGTGAGCAGCTCTCCAGCCTCTGCCATGCGCAGCTGCCTATTTATGCACTGACACCTTCTGAAACTCTGAGCTAAATAAATCTTTTCTCCCTTAAACTGTGGATGTCAAGTATTTTATCACAGCTATAGATAAGTAACTGAGACAATTTCATTGCTTTATTTTGGTACTGGAGGTAGAACCCAGAGCTTGTGTAGTGCACAACATCCCTAAGCCATTTTTCAGTATTTATAGTTTGAAACCAGGCCTCACTGAGTTTGTTAAATTACTTGCACTGGGCTTGAATTTACAATCCTCCCCCCTCAGCCTCCCTGACTGCTGGGGTGACAGGCCTACATGTACCACCGGACTCAGAAGAGATCAGATTTTTTTCACAGCAGTACCATCCAATATTTTAAAGTCGAAATTTAATACTTGAGAAATACGCAATGCATTCTAAAAAGGCTTCCTTTTTTATTTTTAAATGCAGAAATACAAACTTCCTGGCTTTGACTTGCACAGCCTCCTGAATTCGTCAGCAGTCATTAGCTACAGTACTTCCTAAGCCATGCTGGAGAGCTTTTCAAGACAAATGACAAGATGTCATTTCCTTCCTAATATCTTTGCTAATGGTGAAATCTGTGTTCATCCTTTAATTAGAATACATTGTTAATATGTATATAACATCTACCTATCATTTAAATGATATAACAGGTGTTGTAAATAATTTAAGTTTTTTTATACCTGTGAAAGGAAGATCATAAAGAAAATACTTCAAATACTACAAAATTGCAATCTATTAGACAAATTTTAATTTGTACAAATATATGTAAGTTTCATCTGCCCCACGTGACTCAGAACCCTGCCACTGTTTAATCAACTCTGGACAATCTTTCCTACCTTCGTTAGCCATGTCCAAGAAGAATCAATCTATTTTTAAATACTTTGCTGTATTTGGCTTCTAAATATGTGTCATAATCAGCTTTTGCTAATCAGAATGCACATAAAGCTAGGAACAATCCATTCTACCTTTCATAATATTTCACTATTAATAAAAACTGAATAATAACAAGGCACTTTGAATTTGAACTCAATTTGATTCAATAAATTATGTCAGAACCCTGGACAGAAAATTCTGAAGTTCCTATTACTGTGTTGATCTAATTAAATCTAGTGTGATTTAATTGTAATAGAATTACTTAGATTTGTAGCAATTAGTCAAAAAGGAAAAAAATTCTATTGTGCTTGTGAACAATGCATAATTTAGATTTTTTGAGTACTTGATTACTGCCTTCGGATAAATTATCTTATCTTATGCAACCTCATAACTCCTACATCAAGTCTTGTAGCAAAGGTAATAAGTAAACATTTAGAATTTAATTGAATTGAGTTGGAAGCTACTTAAGGATAAATCTACTCCTTTATTTCTCTGAAGTTTTATTGGTTTTTGCCTCTTTGAGGAGTAAATGTACTAGCACATTGAAAATATAGTAGCTATCAAGAGTGAAATTTATATCTTACTATCAGAAAACTTTGAATGACACGTCAAACCATTCTCTCTCAGAATTTCTTGCTTTTCAGAGTACAAATAGGGCCAAGAGGAAAGGCTTCAGCAAATGGTTAAACTGGAGTAAAGGCATGAGCGTGGTGAGGAAGGTAGGCACGAAGCGAGCGTGAGGACACACATTACAGGGGACACAGAAGAGCAAAGACCTGGAAGAGAGAATTAGAAGCCACCCTGGCAAGCCAGTGAGACAGAGTTGCATGGGTCATCTTATGTGAATATCGATCCTTCCCCTTATTGCTTCAGTGCCAAGCTCAGAAGTCACAACTTTTGAGTTCATGATCCAATGCCCAATGAAAGTAGAGATTATATTAATTATTAGAATGCAAGTTTGAAGAGGAAATAAAGACAGTTCTAATTCTTTTTTTTTCTTTTTTCTTTTGAGGCAATGTGTCACAAACTTGTTCAGGCTGAACCTGATTTTGAATTTGTGATTCTCCTGCCTTGCCCCTCAAAGTGCTGGAATCACAGGGTTGCTCTATCACACCTGGCTAAATCGGTCTAATTCTTAAAATTTTAAACTATTTTTTCTATTTGTTTTCTGATAAGTTGTGCCTTCCTTTAGATAGCTGTATAAACCCAAACTGTGATGTTCTCATAACACAAACTTCTTCAAATGTATTAAATTCCATAGTATGTACTTTGTGTGTGTGTATGTGTACATGTGTGCATGCGTGTGTGTGTGTAAACTTTGTTACATGATTCAAGATATGACAGAGCTGAAAGGTCTTCATTTTTATAAATTGTAATTACACAGTGGTATAAATCCAGGTTGGAAAGGAGTGGGGAGATAGTTCGGACATTAGGGAATTGCTCTTGTGAGGAGCAGTGAGGGGCGTTTTTTCGGTTTTGATTTTGCTTTTCTAAGTGTAAGAGAAAGCTTTCTACCTAATGCAACAACAAAGCAGTGTACTAAATAAAAGCCTGATATGGGAGCTTGTCTGAAGTCCCTTCACAGTATAGGCACCAGTCTATCTGAACAAATACCTGTGGCCTATCATCTGAGGGAGCCTGGGGCTCAGGTGATGTCATCAGGAAAGTGACAGGCTCTCTGCACGGTGCTCTCTGGGCAGGGCTGCTGCAGCCCCTGCCAGCTTTGTAAGGATAGGAATCTTTACCAACTTAACAAGAAAAAAGTTTTAATAAAAAGATGTTTTGCAGAGAAGATGATTTATCCAGTGCTAGAGAGTAGGACTGGGGAAAGCCAGAGATAAAGGAGGTTCCCTGTAAGTAGAGGCAAAGGAAAAAGGCAACATTTCATATTCATTACTCACATCCAAAACCTGGTGTGTACAGGATGTCTCCTGTCTAAAAATAATTTAAAACAGCCTGGCAAGGAGCACCGGTGATTTGTCTCAGTGCACACCCTGCGGCTTACCTTTCCACAGTCTCTCTGGGAAAAGACATCTTCCAGGCTACTTTAACTGCACGACCCACCCCTCCCCAAGGGCTCGGATCAGAGGCCACATTTAGAAACTTTCTCAGGTTCGAGGATGCACAGACGAGTATGGATTTTTAAGAAGGTGTTACTTTTTTTTAATCCTGAATTTTCTGGGGTTTGTTTTAGCCTTGAATAGCGTTACAGTCAATAGAAGTGCAAAAACATAAGGCTGCGTGAGATGGTTCTTGTAAATTGTATGAAGCTTTGCTAGTATCTAAGGTAAAGTCATCTTTGTGAGGTAATCGAGACCCAGAACAATGTTTTCGTCCGAGGTGTGTGGTCACTAGCCTCTGAGTGAGAACGTTACCATCTGATAAACTCCAGAGTTTGAAGAGCCACTTGCTTGGGGCTCATCAATGCATAAACTGGTCCAGGTTAGCTTGATTCTCATTACTTGTAAATTGAAGAGAACAGTGCTTACCACTAAGGACCCTGTAGAATATTGTTGCAATAGCTAAGTCCGATCGGATCCTAGGTATATCTGGTTCACTTTCGCCACCCTCTCCCTTCAGGAGAATATGGCTTACTTCTTTCTGTTCACCAAATATACCAAGAAAACCACTAAAGTAAGAATTGCTGGTTTTGATCTGTGGTTTTGTCCCTCATACACTGGGGCACAGGCACAGCCCTTTGGTACATGCAAACCAGCTTCCTTGTCTCTGAGAATTACCAGATTGATGCTTAGAATCATCACTCACAAACATATAAATTCCCACAAATAATGATCGAGCATCTACTACAGGCTAGCCGCTGTTTAAGGCATCGGTGATACACACAGTAACAAAGTAAGCTATTGTTCACGGGAGCCTCGTGTTCAGTAAAGACCGCCAAGTGTTCAAACGTGTTTAACAAAAGAACATATGAAAGAGAAATACCAGTTGCTCCAAGGGCTATGAAGACAAAAGGAACTTGAAGGAGGGTCATTGGCAGGGGTCAGACATGGCATGTAAGTGGGGTGTTAAGGAGGGAAGCCAGAGCCGGGAGTAAGATCCTAAGGGACATAAAGAAATGCACTTTCAGCTGTTATGAGGAAAGGATTTCCAGCGGAGAGAGGAGTGAGCGCAAAGATGATCAGAAAAGAGCTTGGAACAGGGAAGACAGGGCAGAGTCCGGGACAGGAAACAAGGGCGCAGGCAGACTGTGTCGGGAAGGCCTTGAAAACCCTGAGACCACAGCTGGGTGGGGGGAACTTCCGTTTTCTTTTACCTGGGACGGGAATTCACTACAAGATTTTGAGTGGCAAACTAAGACCATAATGGTGGGAAAGGAAAGACTTCCTCCGTTTGTTGCATGGAGGAGAAAAACCCAGCAAGGTAGCCCAAGACAGAGGAAAGTCACAAAATATCGTGTTAGGGTGGCAAGAGACAGCAACCTGCGGACTTGTTTTAGCCATCATACCAACATCGTATATTATTTTAGCAAGTCTCTGGAGCACACCTGTTCTCAAGCCACTTAATTGCTCTGCAACATCAAACAAATATTTCTACCCCCTTAAACTCCAAGAGTGATGGTTTTAATTTGGGTTGCAATGTTATTAGGATTACATGAGGCTGTACGAGTGACTCCTCTCATCACAGAATTGGTATTGGTGTCTGTATAAAACAAGGACGAGACACCCGAATTCTCACTCTCCCATTTAGGGCACAGTGAGAAAGAAGTCATCTACAAGCCAGCTAGGGAACTGACCCTGGGGAGCTAACTCTGTGGGTGACTTGATCTTGGGCCTTTCAGGCACCAACACTAAGAAGTAGATTCCTGTTGCTTACGCCACCCAATCAGTGGTACCTTGCTGTTCCTTAAGATGGTCCATTCCTTACAACTTTTGTGGCATCTACATGAAGTAAAACAAGTAAAGGGCTTAGCACAATGTCTAGCATACACACACACAATTATGATGAGCATTTAAGTTTTAACAATAATTACCTTAAGGAAACATTGCCACTCACCTCTCCTCCAGACACCCACCCCACTTCAAACACACCTACCCTACTGTGCTTTTCACTTTCTGAAGTAGCTTAAAAGGCTTTCTTTCATGCCTTTGTTGTGCTCCTCTGGCTGCCTTGGTGCCCAGAATTGACCTTTCATGGTCATTCTGACTTTGGGGAAGAGCCACAGGTGCCAGGTGCCAGATTCAGTGAATAAGGTGGACGTGGACACAAAATGATTTTTTTTAGGAGCCTGACTTATGAGTGACACTAGGTGGCAGCATTTTTTGTATGTTTCCTCACACTTGGTAAAGATAGATGTGAAAGAGGACTTTCAGAACTGCTTCAGAAAGTACCAGTAACAGTGCATAGGTGTGTCTGAAGCACTAGGAAGTGTTTTGAGGGGCACCAATGGCATTGTGTCTCTTACTGTTCTAGATATTTCTATTTAAACATTCACTGTATATTTTATTATACCTGGTATTATAATTGGTTAGTAAGTAGCAGTGACAATCAATGTAATTTTAAATTGTCTCAAATCATAAGGATTAACTTAAGTGCAAATTTCTAGAAATGTTTATAAAATTATTGCGCCTAGCCAGTGAATACTTAATATTATCTGAAATAGAGGTCATGTATACACGCAAGCAACCAGATAATAAGTAACTTAGATATGATCATAAAATCACAGGTAACAAGTAATACAGACATGATTATAAAAACTTGCCTTCAATAACAATAGAGAGGAAGCAATATTAACTCTAGCATGTCCAATCATAGCTTGTTTGTTCTTGGGGACATTTTCTATTTCTCTTTTTCTATGTGGACAGAAAGTCTAGTTTATGGACAGAATTCATGATGGTGCTCTGTGAAAACAACCCCTTAGTAACTAAACAAAAACTTACTCAGATCTTTTAGCTAAGAATAGACTCACAATTAGCTTGACTTATTTAGACACTTGCAGAAACAAAAAAAAATTCTAGGGAACTAGTGAGAATTACATGTGCCAGGCTCATGAACGTTCTGTATTCTTCTATTCTTAGTGAAGCAGACTAATAATTTTTAGCCTCATCAAGCAGGGAATGGTGGAATAAAACTCCTTTAGACCAGAGTCTAGGAGAAGTAAAAATGAAAATCACCACTGTCTGAACTTGACACAAAGTAACACCTTTTCAGAAGAATAGTATAAATTTCCTTTTAAGATTATTTCCAAATGGGTCAGTTTTATTGTTGGAGGGGAATCTTTTTGTTTGCCAGTTTGAAAATATTCAAAAGGTTAACTACCATTGCAGAGTTCAGCACTCATGTTTATAGTATCAGCGATGGACGTTGGATTGCGTCAATTACATTCTGAAATCAGTTTATACCCTGGAAAGTGTTTCATGGTTACAGCCAGCTCAACTGCGCTGTACCTCCATTAGCCTCCACTGTGAATTATTCTCAAAAGACATGATCACTCTAAAAAAATCACTCTAAAGTGATTTTGAACAAGTCTAAATTTTAGTGTTTCTATTTTGGCAAATTTCAAATAAAAAATGAAGATACACCAAGAAAGTAATAACTATAAACACGGTTATGGAACACACTCCATATGCAAATGATGTTCCTGGGCAAGCGGTTTGTGCCGTAGTTCTCTGAACACTCTGCTGGGGCTATCAGGGGTGGGTGCGTCAGGAGAGAGGCCCCATTCATTCACTAGTAAAATTTGTGACTTCTGAATCATTCTTGTTTCATAGACACCTTTGCCAGTCTATTTGTCAGGTTAATCTTTTTAAGCACCTACCATGAAATATATAGAATTAAAGAGCAAGCCAACCATGCTGAACAATTAAAATATTAAGTAAGTGTATGATGTAGTATTATATTTAGTCATTTTAAATTAT
The DNA here is from genome assembly GCA_004027205.1 of Ctenodactylus gundi. Classification (NCBI taxonomy): domain Eukaryota; kingdom Metazoa; phylum Chordata; class Mammalia; order Rodentia; family Ctenodactylidae; genus Ctenodactylus; species Ctenodactylus gundi. The sequence goes on from PVKB01000050.1 coordinate 692,341, forward strand.
TGGACACATACAGTATACATTGCAAAACCTTAATGAAATACAATACAATGATTTTTGTTTCGCCATGAAAGCAACAGCCTGAATTCAGCGGTCTCTCTGGATTCACAGAGTTAAAACATGAGGAAACTACAGGCCAGAGAAGTCGATTGCACGGGGAAAAGAAGAGCCGAACAACCAGGCCACAAATTTACCAGGAGAAAATTGGTCTCGGCCATCATGCTTAGTGAAATGAGTCAAACTCCAAAAGCTAAATTTTTCTAATATGAGAAACCCAGAATGTGGCATTTTATGTAAACAAATGAGTGTGTTAATGGGAGTCAGGGAGAATGAGGGAGGGAGCGAGAGGGCCAAAATTACAATGCTGGACATCTGATCTGGTCACTAGAATTATCACGCTTTCTTTTGTGAAATTAGATATATATAGCAGTTTTATAGCAGTGAGAAATCAATCAGAGATAGATACTTAGTATTAAAATTCCATATCAAAATATAGTGGCTGAAAACTAAGTCCAATCTCTGGTATGGAGATTAAAATCTCAATCTTGACATAAGAAATATTTTTTAATCTCTTCGGAGTTTTTAAAAATTTTATTGTGGTAAAAATTCACATGACTTAAAATTCAATATTTTATTTGCAAATATGTGAATTCCAAATTTTCTAACACATTAGAAGTGTGGAGTTCAAGGAATCAGTGAGCACCTATGTCATCCTTTTTTTGGTGGTTCACCCCTTTCCTATAGGACCATTGCGTCTTTCCACCCTGCTGTTCAGATGGGCCTTTTTATGTTATTTTTGTGCATTTCATAAGAGGGACACCCATCTATAGTCCACCAGGAAGTGGGCAGCTGACATGAAAAGAAATGTTGTGAGTTATCGGCTTCAATTTTGAATTCATCTCAGTAGAAAATCCAGGTAGCCTTCAGTATTTCTCTCCCTATTCTGCTGGGCGCTGAATCTCAGCTTGAACATTTAAATATTTGTCCTGATTTTGCTGAGATAAGTGTTAAGCTCAAGCAAGAATATTATTTACATATTATTTGTATAAAGAACCAATCCTAATTCACACAACAAGGGACAAGAGTGACAAAAGCGAGGACACAAAGATGGAAATCCAGTTTAGATTTTACGGGTGCTAAAAAACACAAACAAAATTAACAATAAAAAATGGAATGGATGACAGTAGTGCCAATGCTGCTGGAGGAAGGAGTTGGGGCTCAAAGAGACGTGACTATCGCATGTCATTTTCACCACAGATGTGACTCCTCAATATCCTTCTGAAAGGCCAGAAGATCTTTATTGATTTTGCCCTCTTGAAGTGTGCGAAACAATAACCACTTTTTTAACTTCCTTACAGGCCCGGGGGATGACAAGTAATGCAGCTTTCTAGTGGATCTAAGGGCTCCAGCCTGTTCATTGATACATTCCAAGCAACTAGAGCGTGGAAGAGTACAGTAAATATTTGTTGAATGGGTGTTGTTCGGCTTTTTAAAATGGAAGAAGGCAGTCCAAGAAATTTCTGGTAATGTATCTTTTGGCTGAATAATCTAGGAATTAAGCTACTGTCGATGTGTGTGAGCATTGCATTAGATGATATTGAGCGAGGAGCTTCAGGTACAGGAATCTGCGTTTTTTATTGATCGTCATAAACTATCTCTTGCCTTGTTTTGAACTGTGGCTTCCACAGTAGGTACTCTTGAAGTGTTCAATGAGTAGCACACATTTTTCTTCCTTCCACACATACCTAGCATTCCTCATCAATGTTTGTTCCCTCTGGTCTCACCCTCTAGAGCCCCTGAATCTTACTACTCCCTGTCCAAATTCAAAGCAGTCTTCAAAGTTCCATGCCCAACTCCTTCCCGAGCTCTTCCCTGACCCCACTCTCTTTGAATGATTATAGAATTTCAGGGTATACATCATTCATCCTGATGTTTTATGTATTTCTATCTCCTATTTTTATCCTCCTTTGTCTCCCTGGAGCCACATCATGGATTCCCTTTGTTTCCTTCATAATTACACATAAAAATGAAATACTCCACAAATAGTCAACGTTCAATGAATATGAAATGTGTGCATAATTTAATAGAATTATTCTCAGACATCATATTCAGAATGAGGTTAGATGTCATTGAATCTAAGTTCTTTAGATTCTTGAATCCTACTGGCAATATTTTGATAAGAATTCATCCAGGCCATTGGTGCACCATTATCCAGGCCCGTAGCACCTTCCAGAGAGTCAAAGGCACACCCTGCATGGCACATGATTCCATACTTACTGGAAAATCTGGTGGATAGTTTTTATACTGAGCCTAACTGACTTAGCCACTGTCTCGTCACTGTGACACAACACCCGACATTCACACCTTAAGTGAAGAAAGGTTGGTTTCAGACCACAGTTTTAGTAGGTCTCAGTCCCTTCGCAGCCCTCTGACAATGGGGGAAGGGCATGATGGAAGGCCTCGCCAGAGAAGGGCTGTGCATCTCTTGACAGGCAGGAAGAGCAGAGCTAGTGAGGAAGTCACACCTGTCTGCATCGTACCCCAGAGATTTGCCTTTTCGTGACCAGGCTCCACCTTTGAACAGCACAGGAAATCACTGGATTAAACATACCACTGGATCCATTTAACCCCCACAAACCGATTACCTTCAAATCCATGAGGTGTTTGAGAAACACTCCCGATTCAAACCATAATCTTAACATGACTGCTCTTTCCGTCTCCATAACTGGCTTGACCATGTTGACTCACTCAGAAAATACAGAATCTGTTTTCCATGTGCCATTTACCTGGGACTTGAAAACTGTTATCGACCAATGCCCCTTTCCAAGTTTTCCTTTCTTCTAGTTAAATCATTTATCATCTGGCATAATTTTATATTTCTTCACTATCTTAATAGCTCTACCTGAAAGTGCATCAAATATCTACTCCATTATGAAAGTAGGACAGTGTAAACTGAATCAATTATTCAGCCAACCAGGCCTTGTCGCATACTCTACATTTCTATTTATAGGCCCCTATCACATTTGATTTTGTTAGTCATAATCACACAATTGACACCCATTTAAACTTAGTGTGCAGTAAAACTCCTATGTCACTTCTGCATCTCCCAGAGCTAAATTAACCATAATTGTGTTCTTTAATTTAGGCCAGCCTATAAACCTCACTATCTTACCTGCTATGTCTTATTTTGCTAGATTGGGCCCATCCCTGCATATGACAAGAATCTTCTGGAATCTGGGTATGCCATCTAACTGACTATTTTTCACAGATTCATGTCTCATGAAAATATGGTAAATTTTCTCTTCTCATTGCAGGGGTAGGCAAATTTTTCCTGTGAAAGGAAAATGGTAAATATTTTAGTTTTTGCAGGCCAAAAAGGTCTCTGCATTGGCTATTCAATCCTGCTAGTATAGTGGAAAAAGTTTCTGTAGACAATAGAGAGCACACAAGAGCAGCTGTGCTCTAAAACCCTGATATGTACACACTGAAATCTTATTTCATGTAAATTTCATGTTACAAAGTATTATTCTTCTTTTGATATTCTTCAACCATTTAAAAATGTAAAATCCATTCAAATCTCAAAAGCTGTGCAAAACAGATAGTGGGCTGGATTTGGTTGATGCATCAGTTTGCTGACTCCTAAACTGAATCACTTCTACAATTGATGTGAACTCCAGCACCTCCATCAAAGCCCCTTGTCATGCAACAAGGAACCCCACCCCACCCCCACCCATCTCTAGGACAATCCTTCATAACTAAGGCACAGCAGTAAAACTGAAAAACACCAAAAACTGTCAAAGGTGGGAATCAACCTCCAAACAACTGGTTCAGTGGTTCCAGAGAGATTCTCAAGTATATGTACCTTGAAAACACTCCCAGGATGTTTCTAATCTATAGGACACAAGCTAAGCCTGAATTTACTTTTTGTGAATAAGAATTTTAAAATTTCTTTTGAAGAGTGATTGTATCATTTCAATGACTGTTATAGTTTGAATGCAGAATGTCTCTCAAAAACCTCAGGTATTTTGACAATGTAGGTTATTTATGGATTTCCAGTGCTGCTGGTGGGTGGGACTTGCTAGGGTGCGGCACATTACTGGTCCTGTGGCCTGGAAGAATATGTGCTCTTGTTCCAACTTCTTCCTGCAATCCCAACCTTTCCTCCTGGGATGCTGTGAACAGTTTTCCCCCACCAAGCTCTTCCTACTGTTGCCAGCTGTCCAGGAGTGGACTGAGACTTCCTGAAATTATAGGCTAAAATAAACTTTTCCTTTCTGAAATTGTGGGTATTGGGTATTGTGTCCCAGCAATGAAAAAGTAACTAAGAAAACAGCTAAGTCATTAAGAACATAATGACAAGAATGATGGAAACAATACTTGTGAGAGGCTTCATTGTAGAGTTAAAGATGTTGAAAACCATTTATTATAATGCCTTTACCCCAATCAATCATAAACTCCTTAGAGCTAATACTATTGTGTCACTTATAAGTAGAGATCAACAAATGCTAATGAGTGTAATGATACTGAGATAATTAACATTTTGTTCAACTTCATTTTGAAATGCCAGAGCTCAGTTTGCTCATTTTATGATTGACCTAAGAATTTTTACACAATATCATACTTTCCATTAAATTCTCAGAACATAGGTTCTTGCCTGGCATATATTAATTATTCAAATATGTTAATTGAACACACAAATAAATATAATAGATTTATAAAATACAATCTATTCTAATATAATAGATTGTTATATATGAGGTGATAAGGGATAAGGCTTGCGAAACAAAAGAAATTTGTCAAATTAAAACTTATACTTACATTTTGATGACATGGTTATAGCATAGTATATATATTTTTTCTGGGAACAATAATTTGTAGTTACTTTGAGCACCATATCTGCACCCCCTAATTTGCCCAACAAAATTAATCATGTATGTAAAGACAAAAGCAAAAAAAAAAAAAGAGAGAGATGAGAGAGATGGGTACTTTGAGCTCTGACTGCTTTACAGACCTAAGATAAAATTTTCAAGCCTGTGCTTCAGTTTTCTAGTGAAAAGTGAAAATGATATAATCGGTCTCCAGTTCAAAGATGCTGTGAGAATAAAAGATAGAACTTCATTTCTCAGGATTATCATGGAAAATGAAGATTTTGAGCAGCAAGGTGCATATGCTAGTGTGAGCTATGGCAATGCAACTAATCAGGAAACAAAGCATTCGTTTCAAACGCAAAATAAGCAGAAACCGTTGCAAAGCTGTGAGAAATCCTGCGGCATACATTTTTTATTTCACCTTTGCCATGGCACTAACCCAGGGAGTGAAGACTTCCTCAAGCAATTTCAATCGATTTTCATCATAAGCACAGTTTTGTTTTCCCTTCCAGGCTCAACAAACCACTTGAGACCTCTATCAGGGAGGTGGGCCCCTGAGGCGCACTATTCAAGCTCCTTGAGAGTTTAGGGCCTTTCGAGGCCTTTCTCTTTTGCAATGCCAAGGCAGAAGCCGCAGTTCTTCCCCATTTCTCCACCACCACAGCATTAATAGCAGCAAAGCACCAAGGTGCTGCTGGCATCTTCAGAACAGTAAAATCTGTAGGGAGAAAATTAGGTCCACGTTCTCGCTTCACACTCAACTCAGTACAGTATTCAGTTCAAGCCTCCACAGCGTGACAATGCGACATTCACTTCCTTAGCTGTTCCAGCCATCGTCAGCCTCCACTCTACTCCGTTAATTGCACGACTCCCCAAAACCTCTCCGTCCGCTGTAGTCACAGCTCCTTTCTCGATTCGCCATTACTTCTGGAGGGTGCTTCCTCCAGCATGTCCGTGGGCTCATTGGAATCACTGTCATCGGAATCACTTCTTGTTCATGACTGAAGATGCTCTTGCAATTCTCTCCAGCTCCCCTCAGTCTTTTGACTCCTTTGAATTACTTCTGTCTCACTTATGACCCTGTTCCACTCCTCTCACCTTTATTACTCTGCTTTCTCTCTCAACACAGTGTTCGGCCCTTGAGGACGGCTGAGCGCACAGTGTAAACAGCAGTGAGGAATAAATGGAGCAATTTGCTTACCAGTGCTTCAGCATTGGGAATTTTCGTGAGAAGAATTATAATCCAGGTGGCTTGCACACAAACCACCCATACTGTGTTAAATAGAAAATTAATTTTTCAAAAAATGCCCACTCAAAAAGAGAAAGAGTTAAGAGAGGTTCTCTGGCCGTGATTTAGGAGGTAGACACAGCCCAGTAGACCACTGATGGTTAGAACACATCTGCTTCTAGGATGGAAGATACCACAGACCAAAACACAGTCCCCTGCATCTTTTAATTTTAATCTTCCTTTAGTCCTGAGTAAAATGAGCAAAAAAGAGAGGCACTTGCCTATCAGAGATACAAGCCTAATCACTCTTGTTAGAAACAGATAAGCAAACAAACATATGTCTCTTCATTTGAATTACCTTCTATCATATGATTTCTGGACAGAGAAACAATACTTTGAGTGAATGCTGAGCTCCTGATTATAAAATAACTCTGGTAAGTTATCAGTAAGTTCTCATTTACCCCTATTCTGTAAAAAACAAATTAAAATAAAATAAGGCAACAAAAACAAAAAACACTGACTTGTCAGATTGTATGAAGAATATGTAAGTAATGTTGAAAAGGCATTTTATCCACATTGACAGATCATATAAGAGGTTCTGTTTTTTTTGGTGTGAGTGATTAGAGAAGAATACAGTAATGATTGCTAAAATTTATGAGGACTCGGTAGGTATTGTGGTTTGGATCTGAAATGTCCCCCCGCAAAGTCTCGTGTGTTTGAATGTTGTAGATTGTCTATGGAACCATGTGCTGTTGGGAGACTGGGGCCTGGTCTGGAGGGGTGGATTACAGGCTTGTGAATTGGATTATAAGTGTGTGATAGGGATTTACCACATCTTCCACGCCTGGATGCAGGGGGGCTGATCACTGGGAGCAGACCTGGAAGGATACATAAGCTGCTTCCTGCCTTCCTTGGAGGACTAGTCTCAACCCGCCTTGACTTGGCTTCCTGAGAAGCTGCCTCCACCTCTGCCTCTGCCATGTACTTCCACTATTGCCAGCCGCCCCTGAATGGACTGTGACCTTCTGAAACTGTGAGCTAAAATAAACCTTTCCTCCTGTAAACTTGTGGATGTTGGGTGTTGAGTCACAGCAACAAAAACATAACTGACAGGTGGGCAATTAAACACAGTGCTTAACAAGGAAGAGATGCTATGGCTGCTGAGTAGGAGGTTGGGGACTGACTAGGGCATGGACAAATTTTTCAAGAAAAATAAATTATTTTTTAAAAGCTTGACTTAGGTTTTCTTTAAGCAGGTGAATTGGAACAAAGACAAAAATTGACTGAGGCAGGAAGTTATCACAAATACCTGAGGGAGAATAGTCTAAATAGAAAGTACAGCGAGTGCAAAGGCACTGAGGCAAAAAATGAACCTAATGTATCTAAGTAACAGCAGCAAGAGTCAGTGCTGTGCAGCACCAGCATAAGAGCCACAGAGGACGTATGATGGCGGTAAGATGCTGGGGAAATTTCATAATCAGATGCATGCACTTCACTCTTAGTGGGATGGGACTTGGCCAGAGAACTATAACAAAGGGACACACAATCTAAGCAGACAATTAACTATATCACTCTGATTGCTGTTGTGAAAGGGAAAAAAATCTGTCCAGTTCCAGAGTGGGGACAGAGAGACCAGATAAGAATCGCTGCAGTAAGAGGAGAGTGGCTGGGACAAGAATGACAGCGATAAAAGATGGCACATGGTCACATTCAGGGCTGATTTTGAATACAGAGTTCACAGAATTTATGCACAGGTTGGCCGAAAGGTGTGAATGAGAGACATTTCAAGGGTGGGGTCTAAGTTTCGGACCCTAGAAGATGGGGAAGTGAGAAGTCAGGAAGTGGAAGTTACAGTACGAGAGGTCTGCAAGGCTCACCAGGTCTCTCAATGAAGACACAGAATAAGCAACTATTTGTGACCACGGAGACCACAGGAAAATGGTGGAAGTTACACATGCACCAGGAAGTCAAGGAAGTTTCCAGTGCTCATTAGGTTCTCCGTCTTGCAAAGAGAAAAGAGATTTGGAGTGTTTTTTTTTTTTTTAATCAAGTACTATAATTTTATCATGTCTGTTTAAAAGCATAGTTTCTTCACTCAGTTGGTCTAAATTTGAATCTCAGGTTGGCTATTTACCCCTTACGCTAAAGGGCAAGTCACATAACCTTGGTCTTAAAGAATGAAACTCTTAGCTGTAAAATTACGAGAATCGAATCCTTCTTATAAGAATAGTACGAGTATTAACTGAGATAATACAGAAAAAGTCTTTGTGAAAAAAAAGATAAGGGATAAATAGATTTCGCTCCATTGTTGTTATTGTTATAACTCTTCTTCCTATTATTTTTACATACACTTAGAATTCCAACTATTCTTTAAGTCCCTTTAACTGGGAAAGATGAACTTTGGCCAGAATTTGGTACTCAGTAGGCACCACAATATCAGCCTCAGGCATGGGATTGGTATGAGACCCATTGACCTCCAGGTGGCTTTTCCCTCTGTGTTAATTCCAGACGTTCCAACAGGCAGTGCTTTCTAATCATAGATCATTAATAACTGATCACGTCACAGCAGTTCATATTAAAAATGTGAACAGATATTCTAAACAGGATTTCAAACACATACGTTCATGGTGTTGTTCTCTCCTATATACTAAAAGTGAATAATATGTTTTAAAGAAGGAACTATAGTATTAGGTGACATATTCCATACCTACCCTGCAGCAAACACATGTCGGCAAAAGGCACACACTAGCAAAAACAGGAACATATTCCAGGCGGTAGATGTCCAAACTGTAAGCCTTAACCAAATTCATCATTTTAACTTTCTTCCAAACAAAACCTCATACCTGGATTTATATAATGGATTCTAAGGTGGTCCTTTAAAGCCCTGCCTGCCCTGATCACATCTTAAACCCATTCTCAACTGCCAAAACATTTTTTTTACAACTTGGTCATCATAAGAATGAAGACCAGAGCTCTTTTATTTGCCAGAAGAAGCACAGTGAGATCAAACTGTCTGACTACAGTGACACACCAGCCGTGATGAGAACCACACTGTCATAACCTTGCGTTCCCAGCTTCCTATCAAACGGGCTCGTCTCCTCACGTACATTTACTTCCCTTCCTCCTTTCCTTCTTCTATTTTCTTCCCCTTCTTTCCTGAATCACCCTTTCTCCTTTTCTTTGCCCCATTCTCTCTTCCTTTTCCACCTCTCACCTTTTCCCTGAACCTCCCTCTCCTTCTTTCAACTAAGTTGATGAGCCCTTCCCATATTTCTAGGATCATTCTGGGCTAGTCAAAACAAACTTACCACCCTGCGAATCCTTGTTCTTCGGCTTTCTATTTGGAGTGTAGTAAGAACATTTAACAGGCTGCGTGAAATAATAAGTGATTTGTGACATTCCAAGGAATTATAGGGTCCCCGAAGAAGAGAGAGAGAAAGAGAGAGAGACCATGGAAGACCAAACACCATATAGACACCATGTATGCATGATGGTTAATGGTTAAATAGGAAAAAAATTGAAAGAAAATGATGTACTGAGAAGACAGAGCCTTGCAAGGTCCATGGTGCGAGAGAGTTGTGGGAGTAGAAATTTAAGATGTCAGACTAGTGTTCAGGGACAGGGACTACTAGGTAAGTATTGCTTCTAGGTGAGTCACACTTTCAGTCGCACCGATACCCAGCTAAGACAGCGTTATGATGAGAAGTTGGGCTTGGTACTGCTGCTAGAAAGGATAGAGGTCTCAGGAGGAACCAACACTGCCGATACTTCTTGCTTCCAGAACTGTGAGAAAATCAACTTCTGTTGTTTGAGGCACTCAGCGCGTGATGCTTCGTATGGCAGCCCAAGGAAACTCATCCTGATTTAGCTTCTACACATAAAACTGATACAGAGATGAGACTGGAAAAATAAGCAATGACCAAATTCCCAAAAAAGCAAACTACGCAATGTGGACTTTCACCTCCTGCTTAGGTGCACCCTGGAGAAGCACACTGGCCTGTAGCTGGGGGTGCCCTTCGCTGGTCTGTCACACCCACGCCGCTACCTGTTCCTGTGGTCACTGGGCCTTGTCACCTCCTTGCTCAGCTTCTCAGTAACTGACAATACTCACCAGTTCTTTCACAAGTGCTAACGTCCTGCTCTGGTTAATATTTGCTGGTTTTTGTTTTTAGCTGGCTTTGCTTCTCTAGCATGGTTGGGTTATTTATTTTTTAATTTATGTTTCAGATATTATCACAGAAACTGTAGAATTTTTTCCATATATCTTTCCTTTAAATTCAGGGAAGGCCACAATTTATATTGCTTTGCCTAATATATTTCTCTGATGAATGAATCCTGTTTTGCCTAAAGTACAAAACAGATATTAATATTTCCTCTCCCATGACAGGGACGGGGTTGGCTGATGACTGTGTTTCTGTATTCATTCCTAGTGGTTTTTTATTGGAGTTAAGCTCATACTTTGCCTTCCTTATCTTTCCTCTTCTTATCATGGGTTGAAATTTGTCTGTCAAAGAAGAAAAAAAGTAGAAGTTCTCATCATCAGTATCTCAGATCATGATCTTGTGTGGGAAAAAAAGACTCCTCATGATGCTATGTGAAGGAAAAAGATCATGACAGTGGCCCTTAATCCATTAAGACTTATAAAATGGAAAATTTGACACAGAGACAAACATATGCAAAGTGTGACCATTAATTGTGCTCTGTCAACATGAGTGGATTAAGAAATACCTAGCAGATCAGTGGGGCAGTTTTGGTGCGTCTGTGGATGACCACCAAGTAGGATAGAACTGGGAGAAGATCTACCTGGATATGGGGTCACCATCCAACAGATACGTATCCTGGAAACAACAACAAGAGAAGGTAGAAGGGTGCACTGTCTTCTCCTGAAAGAGCTCTGCTCTTCTCCATCGCCTCTGGATCTCTCTCTCTAGCCCAGACGCACACCAGCCCTTCTACTGTGACCTTCTAGGCCTTCTACTGTGGACAGGTGTTGGACCCTGGATCTCCTTGCTTGGTGGCTGCCGGCTTGGACTCTGCCGTTTCAACTTTGATGTCTTGTTCTGCACTTGTTCTCCATCTTGGATCAGTGTTCCATTGCTCCCACCTTCCCTCTTGTCCTTCTGCCTGCACAAGATCATTTGGATCGAATCCTTTCTTCTAATCTCTCAGATGGCTGCTGTGCACTCTCCCCCGGCTGAGACTGCATCTAGCTAGCAATTCTCCTTCTATAGTTTCACATCTATTTTCTATCAGTTCTTTCTAGAGAACCCTAACTAATACACAGATCAAAGATGATTTGAAGACTTACATAGCAATACTTTGTGAAGATAGGCATAGAAAAACGTATCTGCAAGTTATAGGACAGATTAGGCTCCTAGAGGCTTAGGAAGTGGAAATGAGTTACTGTTTCTCTAGTACCTTCAAATGGGGCATGGTCTTGCCAGTGCCTTGACTTCTGGCCACCAGCACTGTGAAACATAAATTTCTATAGCTTTGGGTGTTTTTTTGAAAGGCAGGCCTTGGAACCCAACCTATCTGCTTCTGTACTGCTGGTTCTTTTACTTTCCAAATACACCACATAATGGCTTATGATTTGGATCTGGAATGCCCCCCAAAGCCTCATGTCTAGAAGGTGAATTAACCATGGGGGTTAACCCATTCCTCTGCTGTAGGAGGTAGGGTCTGGGTAGGAATGGTGGATCTTGGGGTCTGACCTGAAAGGGACAGATGACTGAGATGTGACACAGAAGAGTATATGTGAGCTCCATCCTTCCTCAGGCATGTTTTCCTGTTACAATGCCAAGAACAGCTTTCCTCCTGGTAGGCTTTCCACTGTTGACACTGCCCACCCATGGCTGAGGACTGATATCTGTAAAACTGAGCTAAAACAAACCTTTCCTCTCTTAAATTGTGGGTGTCAGATATTCTGTCCCAGCAATGCAGAAGTAACTAAGACAGAGTGTGATTTTAAAAAAAAGATGAATGTTTAAATTTTAAAAAATATTACAGTAAAAGACACATTGCCATAATTTTCCTCAAAAATACTCCCCTTATTTTGAACACAGATATTGCATTCTTTTTGACCATTTTTGAATCAGTTCTGAAAGTTTTCCTCTTGTGTCTTTAGTTGTGCTGTCACGTTTATCTTGATGTCCTGAACTCATTAAAAATGTTTACCCTTCTTGGTCATTTTGACATTGCAGAAGAGCCAGAAGTCACATAGGACCGGATCCAGTAAGCATGGACGAGGGGCCACTGTGATGTGTTTATGGGTCTGCGTTTCTGTGGGAGAGTGCTCAGCAGCAGTATTGATCAACTTTTGACCACATCTTATAAAAACACTCATAAAAGATGAATTTCAAAACTGTTTCTGAAACTGACAAGAATAAGTATTTGTGACCAGAATATTCTGAGGGGGGCTCATGGTAATGTAGATTTTACTGTAATATATTTTATTTAAACATTCTTCATATATTTCAATATATCTCGTATCTGTATTTAAACTTTTGCCTCAGAATCTGCTTAATTAAAATATTTTTCCAGTTAGATTTTGAGAGTCTCTTAAAGCACAGTGAACAATCTGCTATTTCTAATCCTTCAGGTAACCAGAGAAATACTTTCCTCATACTCAATGCTTTAAAAACGTTTAGAAAAGAATAAAGGTATTAAGGTAAAGGATAAGGGAAGGAATATGTGATTAAAATAAAAGGCTATGAAGATCCAAGTCATTTATTGCATTTGAATACAGATAATTAAAAAACTAATCGAGGCCCCAAAGTGGGCTCAAAATATGGAAAAGGTCACTTCCTCCACCTGCTTGTGCCAAGAGAACAGAACTCTTGTTCTCTGTGGCCTCGTTACTCCTTGCACCCTTTTAACTCTGACGTGGACAGGAAAAAAAAAATAACTGAGCACAAAAAAGAATACTGAGCATTTTCAAAGTGCCTGAATAGGCCCTACACAAGTTTAAATGTGACTCATTGTAGGCTACCCCTGCATTGCCAACATCCATTGAGAGATTTAAGACGCCCCCAGGAAATGGTTTCTCCTCTATTCTGAGCAAAGGTCAAACACACCTGATCTCTAGAGCTCTTGCTGAGGTAGCTGCATTGGATAACTGTAGGTACGCACATTTCAATGATTCGGGAGTGCAATGGCTTTTGTCTTTTAAGATTCCATCCAGGGAAAAAGGGAAGATGTTGGTGCATGTAAATCTCTTTCAGAATTACCGGAAGCACATTTAAAATATTAAAAGAAAGAAATAGCTTAAGTTGAACCTCATAAATGCATTCATTGGCCAGCCTTGGCAGATCTTTTCATGTTGCAGTGAACGCTTCTCTCTGAGTTAGAGAAGCAGCTTCAGATGACTGGAGGCCAGGCCCTGAGCAAAGCTTGGTTCCCGTGCCTCTCCCACGACCTATCCACCCCCACGCAAACTGAAAAGAAGACCAAAAACCAGGGGGAGGAGCCAGAAAGCAAGTAATGAGAACAGCAAATTGAGTGCTGAGCAGATGAGACGGAACACAAAACCTATCAGGGGACTCGAAGGAGGTTGTCAACGCTGTCTTACGCACAGCATACTCTCAATGTAAGCCTAACTGTAAGCATATGATGTTCAGTTAGTTGGTAATCATAGGCGATGGCTGGCCTAATAAACCATGTAATTAAATTTCGTTTAGTAATACTTTAAAAGGTTTTTACGAGCTGCAATGCTCCCAGTCAAACTTCACATTTAATCCTGTTAATCTAAAATTTAACATCACTCTATAATTCTGAAGTAACAGCTGTTTTATGGTATGTACATGATGCTATTAAAATGTCATTAAAGATAGAGCAAGGGTATCCCACAGATCTTTCTGAAATATTTTAGTGGTTATTAGAAACCAGCATATACCATGGAAACAAATGGGAAGGTCAAATATTTGCATATACAAAATCCTCTAGAGTTCCAAATAATTACACCTCTCATAAAATCAGTATTTTAAATGCGTACATCTATCAGGTGCCTAATTAAGATACAAATATAAATACAAACATCTATGTCTCAGAAAGTGTTAGTTACATAAAGTGCATTGAAACAAAGAAGAACATTTTCTCATTAAACAAATAATTATTGATTGGTAAACAGATTTAAAGAATCATGCCACGTACACGTGGAAATCAAAATGAATAAGCTTTAGATATCCTTTAGTTGGGCAAGCCTCAGTCAAACATAATTTTAGCACAAAATGGTACATACTCAATAATTTGCAGGTCAGGCAGGTCGATGACCCCAGTCCAGAGGAGAGAAGGATTGCTACTCTCCCGGTCCAGGGAAACATAACAGAGACTGAAGCTTTTACTTGGACCCAAAAGAGTGGCTTTGGAGTTCATGCATAAGTATGGATAATAAAGAACTTGATCAGAAATGTGGCATTAAGCTGGGCACAGTGGCACACACCTGTAATCCCAGCACTGGGGAGGCTGAGGCAGAAGATTTCTGTGAGTTCAAGGCCCGCCTGAGCTACAGAGTGAGGCCTGTCTTAAAATAAGTGACCAAGTCCAATTCTGCCAGTACATGCCTGCTGTTCCACAAAATCATCATATTCCTGCAGCTCCATAAATGTTGTAAATATGGGTTTGATATGAAATTTTCTAATTCATAAATGCCAGGTTTAATAAAAATATTTTAATTATTAAAAATAATTTTGATTGTTTTCATTGATTGAGGATTAAAAGTCAAATCCATGGTCTGCCAGCTTCGAACAGGCCCACCTTTAACACATCTGGATGTAAATTAATAAAGCCTCCAATTCACATTATTAAGTTTCATCATTTTTTCTGCGGCTAACTCAATCAATAAACTAGCTTTTAATACACAATAGTTAAGTCTAAACTAATATGATTTAGAAGATATGAAACCGTTCTTTTGCAGATCACTGTTACAAAAAAATTAAATTTGTAGTCAGAAAAAAAATCTAATGGAACCATGTGAAATATATAAACCATATACCTGTCCCCAGTGACACAGATTTTAAAAATAGAAACAAGTGATCAAAGTAGGTATGCATATCTGAATATGATTCCTTTTACTGTATTAATACACTAAAAGTACTGATTAAATTAATAGCTCTATTTTAATCCTTTAAAAATCTGACTTGGGAAGCTGCTTTTCTCCCCCAGCCAGTTTTAATAAAGCAAATATTTTAACTTACTATTCAGATAAAGAGATCAGCTGGTATTATGTTAATAATTTTCTTTTCTGGCCAAGCATGGTTTCTATGAAGTGAAATCATCTTTCTGGATCTCTGCGTTTCCTAGCAAAAACTTCCTACAAGGTGTAATTAATGCTTTTTTTTCTTTTAGAGATCTAGCAAAAGTTACATTGAAATAGAATATTTGGTTGATATTGATTCTAGTTACTTTCTTCCACATTGGCCACTAGGCCCAAACCGCTACAAATTAACCCCTGCAGCTTATCAGCTTAGCAGGCAGGCTTTTAGAAAGTTGTTTAATTCTTGTTGATGCGTTCTATTAGGTGCTTTATTTCATGTATTATGATGACATCGTTTCATTAAGGATTACAAGCTCTTTAGCTCAGGCAGATAAATAAAATGCTTACAGTCAGGGTAGATTAAAGAACAGAGACTCAGGAATGCCCGCAGGGTTCTTCAGTTCTAAACTTACCCCAGTACAGAATTCCCTTCTGCAGTCTTTATTCAGCCTTCAAAGAAATTGCGACACTGAAAACTCCGTGGTTTTTATTTGGATTTAACTTGGAATTGTTAAGTGTCATGGTGGGGTGTCTCAGAAACAGAACTCAAGCATGTGGTTGTGCCTGATGAGTTTCCTCAAAGAACCTCAAAACTGCAATGGGGAACACAAACAGAAAATCCTTTACTGCCACGAGGGGGTGGCGGGGTCGAACAAGAGAGCTGCAAGAAGCTAGAGCTGGAAGCCTGGAGTTGCTTTAAAAATCTGTTGTTTATCCATACAGGTCAGCGAAAATTATAAAACATTTCACTTCAGGACATATTGAAAGCAGATTTTTAAACAACTTCTTAGAGTAAACAGGAATATTTGACTACTTCGCTTATTTTACCAATTCATCTGACTTAAAATTGTTTCCTAAAATCAGTCTGAAGGCATTTTTCGGGTAATGTATTTAAATAATTTTAATTTTTAAATATCTGAGCAAAGACTAGAATCATAGGACGTAAGAGAGAAGGGTACTATGGTGTATACTTAAAGAACTTAGAGGTATAAATATGAGAGCAAAAATGGCTTAAAACGTCCTGAGAATTTATTTTTGTATAACCCATTGGTCTAAAACAAATATCTAAAGCAAATATTTCAAAAAGTAAAATGTGTTTCCTCAGAATGTCATGTTTACAAAAATTCATAATTTCATTTGTCAGTATGAATTTTCAAAAAAAAAAATCATTCGCACCCCACACTTTTGCATTTTTTTTTTTTTTGCACGTAGATATTCAGTTGTTCCATACTATCTATTGACTTTCGCCGGCACTTTGGAAACATTCTCCACATTTACTTAATTAAAAATGTTAATTTCTATTTCCGTGGTCCTGGGGACTGAACTCAAAGCCTTCACAATGAGCTACATTCCCACCCCTTTTTTTATTTTTATTTTTTTATTTTCAGGCAGGATCTCACTAAGTTATTAAACTGCCCAGAATGAGCTTGAACTTGTGGTCCTCCTCTGTCAGCCTCCCAAAGTGCTGAGATTACAGGCCTACACTTCCAGGCCCAGCTAAAAAAAAAAAATCTTTTGAAAACATCTCACAGAAATACAAACCACTATTTGGTAAATGCTCTTTAGAAAAGATTATTTCATAACCTATTAATAAAATATTAATGACACACTGAAATAAAGCTGGATAAGCAAGAATCTATGTCCATATCAGGAGTGTATATGTCAAAATACATACTACATAAAGGTCATTGGCTTTATCATCCATAATTTTAATGTTCTAGGCTTGGTTGAATTTTCTTTTATTAATGTGCACATAAATTATAGTAATAAATTTCTTTCATTTAAATTTTTAGTTCAGAAATCCCTTGGGGTTGCATCTTTATTTAAGCTACGAAGAGAAGGAACAATAATATTGGTAAATAAGGTTGAGCTACAGTCTGACAGGCAGAAACGTCAAGAAAGTTCTAGTTAGTAGTATCTTACAATTTGCTGAAGGCAATGCCAAATTAAGTTTGACATTTTATTGTTAGAATGAATATTCTAAAAACAGATTCAAAAATTTAGAGTTAAGTCGATGTTCTTAACAGAACACAGTCTTACGAACGAAAATCAGCCAATGAGCGATTTAGGCAAAAAATTTTACCTTCTAATGACATCCAGTTTTAACAGTGGCCTGCTTTTGATCTCTTCCCATCAGAAACTTTCTACTAGTAAAACACACAGTTAAGGCTAACCATGAAAATATTTTTGGAGAGATTTTTCTTAAGTACAATAGACATAAAAATTGAGAATGATTAGCACTTCTGCTTTTTTATCATTTCCCTTTCTCTCCCTTCTTTCATAAGAATCATAGTTTTGGCAGGGCAGAACCTGCCTTTTCAGGAAATCCTTATTTGCATTGACAACATCAGTGATGTAAGTAATCCTGCAAGTGTGTGAATGTGCGTGTGTGTTCTGTGACTACAGCATTGCACACCAAGGATTCTAAGACAAATTGAAACATGGCACAAAAATTATAATTAGTGCCATGTGGGTGTAGTGTAAGAGCTAAAAAAATACAAAGCTGGAGTCAAAAATTCATTTTCATAACCAATTCAGGTGTTGTCTGAAGCTAGCTCTTGGGAGACTGCAGATTGTTAAAATTATATTTGAGTGTTTTGAATATTAAAAGACGGTGTCTCTTCCATTCACCAATCTTACAGAACATTCTTTTGAGCATGTATTTTGGGAGTCATTTTATGTCTTACTCAAATACCAGCTGGGAAAATCTTGGAAACAGTGTTAAGCAACTTTGTTCTGCATGTTTAGAGCCCTTCTAATTTGGTAGAGATGATAACTCTGTTAGAGCTAGAGGTATAATAGGCTAGGCTGCTGTTTATTCTTAACAACTAAGAAGAAGAAGATATTAGTATAACAGAGAATAATGAGAGAGAGAGAGAGATAAAAAGAAAGACTGCGGCATGCAGAGAAAGTATCAAAATCCTTCATATACTGTTAATAACTTGGAAAAAATTAGAGACACCCTAAGTGTCTGTTGATAAATATTAAAATATATTATAATACAACTGCACAGTAAAATGCTCTCCAAATATTAAAGACAATGTGGTAGAAGAACATGTATTGGTATAAACTGTGTTACATATAATTTGTTGTGAGTATACGTTTGTTTATGTGGGAAATTAGAAGTAAGATTTTATAATTTTCTTTTACTTATCTTGAGTTTCAAAAGTTGTTTTCGTTTGCAGTCCTGGAGAACAGACCTGGGGCCTTGGACCTGCTACCCAACTGTCTACTGATGAGCTATAACTCAGACCCTTAAAACATTTTATGCCTCATATTTGTAGAAATCCTCAAGAACTATAAGGCAAGAATATTGGAGTGTATTCTAGTAGAGCCATACAATTTTCAAATTTCTCCAACTTATCTTTAAAAATGAAAAAGGTTTATTTGCATCAATATGTAAAAATAACCCGAGTTAATGTTAGGGTAAAATAAAATAGGATCTTCTGATCTTGGCAGGTGTCGTCGGATAGCCAGGTTTCTCTCAACTCCAGTGAATGGCTTTGTCTTTTCGGTCAGAGTGAGTCCAATGTGACAGACAGACAAAAAAGACAAATTGCCAGTTATTTTTCCTTGCAAACTTTAAAAATGAGTGTACGAAGCCCATGTAGGGCTACATAAAATACACATTCTTGTGCACATACACATAAAAGCTCACAAAAGTAAAAGTATCCAAGTATGAAGGCAGCTGGTTAATTCTAGAAAAGCGTGTCAGAGGTTGTATCATCTGTGAGGTAAGCAAGATAATTTTAAACATCTGAAGTGATCACCAGATAAGACAAAGGCATTGGAGTAGACAAGAATATTCTCAAATATTAATATTCATGAAAAATTCTATCTTTTCAGCATATAAAAGGAAAATTTAAAAATTAAAGATGAACATTAAATTGACAATTTTACTGGAAAACTTGTTTTAAGGCTTGGATATGGCTTGAGGGTCCCCCAAGGGTCCCTTGTGATTAAGGGTTTGGTCCTCTGGGTGTGGACTTGGTGGCGAGGGGTGGTATTGTAATTGAGTAAAACAGATCTCAGGGAAAGGACGTAGGTAAAGGGGCAGGAAGATACTTTTTTTGTGCCACCCTTTTAGTGCCACCCTTTTGGGTTGTTTTAAAGTGAGAAGGCCTGACCCTCTATTTTTCAAATGTTACCTATGTCTCCTCGACTTGCTAACCGAGAGTCCTGAATTCTAGCTTCAAAAGTTCTTCTGACAGGACACCAGGCCTAACTCTCAGGGCTCAGGGTTTCTCGTCTGTAAAAGCTGAGTATTGGCCCAGGTGCAAGGACTCGAAGACCACACAGGCATTTCCAATCATTGCATTGTTGTCACATTGCCTGGGAAAGTGCATGACCGCTATTCACTATATCCTGTTATAGCCTGAGCTCCAACCAGCAGAGAGTTGAAATTCATAACTAGACACTAAGGCCTATGTCCACTAGTCTTCCAACAGAATAGCCGCACAAAAAGTAAATTAAGGCACAAGGGAAGAGCAAAAACAATGGAAATGTAGATACAAACTAGTTCTATTCTCCATCTTGTAGATGAAAAAATAAGCCCTAAGGTACTAAGCATTATTTATTTCATATCATACAGCTTGCTATTTTATATCCAAAATATTATTTAAAATATTTTTTGTGTTAGAAATACAAGATTTCCAATGTGAGCATTTGCAGTATCTTGAGTTACAAGTCTTGGTTTATATTCTTTAATTATACAAAGAAAGAATGAAGAAACATTAGGAGAAATATGACCATAATCTATTTGGTCCAGTATTTCTTTCCCTTTCTTTACTTGAGAAATTCAATAAACCTGCCTAAACACCAAGAAGTATCTTACAAGTTATACCAGTTTCTTAAAATACTGTGAATTATGTTCAGCCATACTGATTAAATAAGTTTATCTGGCAAAACACATATTGGGTTAAATTTTTATTTGGGCTACTCAATTAATTATACTCCATTGGTATTTCTAAATATAATTTTAAGGTACAAATTAATAGCTGCTCAAATCATGGAGCAAGTAGAATATTTGATGTAAAGAATATATTGTCTTAAATCTTTTCCAGATGCCAATTCACAGCAAGTTCTGGTTTCTGGGACACTGGGCATTTTGGGGCACCAGGTGAAGGGGATCTTTTCTCTAAGTGGTAAGAGTGTGCGCCGATATTTTAACAATATGGCTCACTAGCAGATGAAGTCATAAGCCCCACTTGAATACCAAATATCATTTGAAACCCTAAAATGTCAACATGCTTTGATCAATCCACTTATAGATTTGTCACACTGTCAAAATTAATGTCAAGTAGAAGATCCGCTTTGGAAAAAAAGTTATAAATTTCTCCCTGTGTTTTTGAGATTAAAAGAAATGTGTCTTATATTATTTGCTTTTCATTGCCAAAAATGTTTAAGAATCATTACATTAATTTCCATACTTTTTGCCATCAATCATGACAGTATGAGATTTATAAACAGACATTTTTCAAAGTAAGTATGTCATTAAGTCATACTCATGAAAATGTTGGTGTTTCTTCTTATTGGAAGGATTTGGACAAATGGTGGCTTCTCGAGAAGAAATGAGTGCAAATATAAAGTATTAAAATTCTTTTGAAGCTGAAAAAGTCAAAGCAAGATCTTCTGTAAGATATTTTCCCAAAATATCACTGTCAATTGCAGGAAACAATGACCTCAAGTTTTAACACGTAAATATGTTCAGAAATACCTACGGAAGAGGTACTTTGAAACAATCCTTGTATAAGAATTCTCTCACAGCCACCTAGCTCCAGACAATTGGAAAATACCTCATTAAAGGAACTGTAAGAATCCCCAGTGCAAACTACATCAGGATCCTCTACCCACTTTTCCCACTTAGAAAGCCCAGGATACCACGAGATGCCCTCATACTCTCCAACATACGTGATCTGTGAATACTGTTCCTTTGAGGACCAGAGCATGCAGCTGGGACTCTCTGCTACCGATGCTGTCTTCAGCACTGATGTTCTACATACCTGAGCTTGCCTGTTTTCCCTTTCGTAGTCTTGAGCAAACATTTTTATGTAAATGCCTGTTTTAAGATAGCATTTTCCATTACAACGGATAATATTTGTTTTTTGCATTTTAGTTGGATGCGCATGTGTTACACATTACATATACTCAGTTATGTGTTAGTTAAATCGGTGCATTTGTACCCATATGACTTTTGATGAACTTTCCCTTTTCCCTGTCCTTCTTCTCCTACTCTCAGCATTTTTTCCCTTGTCCAAGAAGTCTATGTCCCCACTTCTTACCTTTTTTTTACATTGATTTCTTTTCCTATGTGTATTTACGGCAATTTCACATAAGAAA
Organism: Ctenodactylus gundi; assembly: GCA_004027205.1. NCBI lineage: Eukaryota > Metazoa > Chordata > Mammalia > Rodentia > Ctenodactylidae > Ctenodactylus > Ctenodactylus gundi. The sequence goes on from PVKB01000050.1 coordinate 714,026, forward strand.
CCCCATGTGATAATCTTTGTATCTGACTTGTTTCACTGAGAATATTGACTCAAGATATCTCTATTTTCTTACAAGTGCTTCATAACTGATCTTTCTTTATGGCCACATATTATTCCACTTTGTAGGCATTTGGGCCCTATCATATTTTTAAAGTAATATGAATACTTCAAAAAAATTCTTACACAGAATTCTGAAAAACTATTTTCTCAAAAGCTTGGATCCTTCTAAATAACTCCTATGTGACAGTGTTTCCAGATTATTAAAACCTTCCTAGTCATTTTTCAAAATATCTTTCTAATGCCATTTTGGTTAACATATGTGTTTTTTTTTTTTCCTTTCTACTCTTCAACCTCCCTTACTAAAGTTTTCCATACTGCCTTCTAGAAATTCGAGAAGGGCTAGCTAGTATTTGTTTGCTAAACAGAGAACTGAATTTTTATTTTCCCCAAATCATAAAAATATTAGGATTACCTTGATTGCATCAATAACTGAAAAATCTCAACCACACACTCAGAGTTCTTAACAGAGGAGCAACTCAGCTGTAGTTGAGTGTATGTGGTAGAAACAGCAAAGGGCCCCATTTGGTAATGGGGTTCTAAGCAACATGCTCAAACAGCTTCGTTTCACTTGAGGCAAATGATGCCTCTCAAATCACCGAAAACAGTGAGGCAAAAAGTGTTGATTCTCTGAGATAAGAACCCCAAAATGCTGTCATTGACCAAAAGAACTTAGCTTCAAAATAAATACTGCTCTCAAAAACAAAACTAAAACAGAACAAAATAAACCTTTAATGAGCCAGGGATCTTTTGGCAAAGAGGAATATGTTTATTGCCTTGATCCTGGTGATGGTTTCATGGTATATGCACATGATGCCCAAATTTGTCAAGTTAAACTATTGGCTACATGTAGTTTTGTATATAAAAAGGACAACTTAGTAAAGCAATTTTTTCGAAGAAACTCAAGCAGTCATTCAGTTTTTGTTATTACACTCTGCAAACTGATTACTGTTCATATTTATCTTTACCACGTCGGGCTCTCTGGCTAAAACTAAAGTGACAAAAAGTGAATTACTGTCTTTGTCTTAGAATACCCAAAGTCCCGGATTACACCTCTTTATGAGAATATCAAAGTGTTTTAACACTTTGAATAAGAATATCCGACTTTTTTTTTTAATGCCTGCCTGTACACGCCCCCAAATGCCACTGAATCCTGACAGTCACTTCCTCCTTCCAGTGCCACCTGCTCCCTGAACACCCGCCCACGAGCTGCTAAAATCCTCCTGTCACCTCAGCCACATGCCAACATGGAACGCTGCTTGCCACCTCCACCCGGAACCTCCAAATCATCCTTAGCGGAAGAAAACAAGGATACGTAACTCAGACCCCAAAGGGGATTCTGATGGGGAGGTCATAAGGAGGGAGGACCCTGGAGAACCCCATCAGAATATGCGCAGATCACAACTGTGACTCCTGATACAAGTGTGATATTGAGAGGTGATGGTTTTGTGGAGAAACTTTAGGCTAAGACGAGTTTATTAACCAAAAAGAAAATGTAGAGGTTATAGCCTCCCCTTGCCCGACAGGAATTGCCATGTGGCTCACTTCCATGTCTGGGGTTAAGTTTTTATATGAGTGACACCTTTAGGACCTCTTTACTTTGCGTGATGTCAGCTTGTTTGAACCTAAAAAGCACAATTGTTTTTTTGGATAAATATTGTCTAGATACTACTGTACTCTTTAAACAACTGATTATCTTTTACATGCCATGCTCTGTGAGGATACAATATTGAAGATTAGATTACTGCAAGTGTGGAGATTACAGTTTACAGAAGATGACAGTTTTCAAGATTTTGTTGGATTTCTTCTAGTTCAGCCTCGATTCTGGAACTCTGCCTGTTGACACAGCCCTCAAGGTCAGAAACTTCCCTTCCGGGCTGTTGCATCTCTAACACCTCCTACTGTCCCGCTCCTCCACTCATGCATGACTGCTGGATGGATGACGGCGTGGATAAGTACAAGGATGTGCCAGTGGAAACGCGAACAATGCTGTGAACAAATGAACAGGACGGATTCTCTCTAGGAGACATGCGGACCATTATAGAACCGGAAACGACTGCCTCTCTCTCTCTTGTCCCATTTCACTGTTTATCTGCAGCTCTTAGTTAAAGGGTCTCCTTAGCTGAATTCTGGCTCTTAGACTGACAACAGGCAAGATTTTTTTTTTTAATGTGAACCTGAAAAGTCATAATCTGAAACTATTTCAAGTCCTCTGGCACAGACTGTGGGCTTCACGGAAGCCCAGGAACCCACACACAGTCACTCTTCCACAGCTCTGACATGAGTCCAACAGGAAGGAACTTGATCTGGAACACGTTGCCGTGAAATGCTACCACATTTTGTGAATCTGAGTAATTGAACAGAACAGCAGCTCTCTGTGGCTTTCTGGATGTCATAATTTATTGAATCCGCCAAATAGCAATATGACAGCTATCTATTTGTTCAGTTAACTTTAAAGCAGGTGAGGTCTTCTTGTAATTTTTACTTCCCATTTTATTTCCTATATTTTCTTTTTTTAAAAAGGCCTTTTTCTAGTTAAAAGTATTACTCGGTCTTTCCAGCCTAACACAGATAAGCATCACCAGTTTCTCTTGTGGCTTTTTGAAAATTTAACACAATTCAGCCACTAAATTTGGAAACTGATGACATATTTTACTAGTTAGAAAATTTAATTGGAATCATCAGACACCCAGTGGGAAGTACTTTTTCTCTTCCTCCCCTGAGTAAATGATCAAGCCCCTTATGAAATCACTGAACAAAACTGAGGCTTAATGTGACTTTTTTTCTTCTGAACCTAAAAGTACCATAGAATCTTATAAATTCAAATTATATTTTTCCACTGTGAGCATATTTTTCTAGTGAATATTAAAAAACAAGAGAAAAAGTTGAACTGAATCGCAGGTGTGATACAGGTGAGGCAACAGTAGGGATGTGCGTATTTGTCTTCTGTAGGTAAAAGCAGAACAGACGAGATCGATATTTTTAAATCATTATGATCTGAATATGATATTATTGGATCTTTTAAAAATCACTGAGGATCTATGTCCTATGATCACATTTACTTTGACAAAGGCTGGCAAGTTATCAGCTTTAACCATTTGTAGGCATATGATATGCTAATACTACTAAAATAATAGGTAACAGACATTGTCAGAAATTCTTTACTGCCATGGTTTTAATTGTAGCTTTCATTCCCATAATCCTATTTTTATAGTTAAAGATACTGAGTCACAGAGAAGTTTTATGGCCAAATAAATAGTTTGCTGGTGGAAAGATACAGTTTAAAACTAAGCAGTGTGGCTTCCAGATCTAACCAACTGTCCATGATTGGCTAGTTAAGTATAGTAACCAATTAGTGCTATTGGAAGTTGTTAGTTATGGCCCATAATGTCCAACCTAATGCATTTTAAAGTTATTGCATTCAATTAATTCCCTCTTTTAATTACCTAACAATTGCACATCTTAATTGCCTTGCAGAAGAGAAACCACACACCCCCATATTTATAAACCTGTGATGTATCAGATGGGAAGACTTGGGATCAGTCTTGGCTTGTTAACTTGTTAATTGCTAATAAGTCATTTAATATCAGATTCTGTGGTTCAGGTCCTTAATGTTAGAGAAATCAGTTAAGTTTAAATGAGCTTTAATATTCCTTGTAGCTCAGAATTCCTTGAATTCTGTAGTTTTTGTATATTTAGCTCGTCTTTTGGATAGTGAAGCAGATAATGAAAAAGAAGTTGTGTTTTTTCTGAGTCTCCTAGTGTAAGTGGAGTATTATTTTTAAAGCCTGCATAAAGAGTACACACTTGTTCCAGGAAAAACTGATACTCTTATCTATCTAAAGTCACCAAAATTATTTCTTTTGTAACCCAGTGTAAGAAACAGTCTTTTAGAACATTCATATCTGTGCTACTAAATGTCTTTAAATTTGAATCATCCCTGGAAAAGAGAAACTTAGTCTTTATTACTAATAAGTTGAATTATGAGATTTAGTAAATAAATAAAAGGGTATCGAGTAAATTGCAAATTTCAGATAACTAAGAATAATGTTTTAGTATGTTCTATTCAGGGATATAATTCTGAAATAATCAAGTATGCCATCATATCTATTGCTTTTGTGCAATTTCCTCTTGTGATCTAGATGTAAATTCATTTAGTATAGCAACTCACTTACTCAATCTTTGATATGCTTATCCTAAGAAAGCTGATTGATGTAATGATAACCTGAATGTCTTTTCAAGGCACAAATATTTAACTTTCAGTACTCAGCTAAGGAATTTGAAATTTAACTTCTCCCTGGTCCTGAGCTCACTATGTCGCCAGGCTGGCTTTTATCTTTCTCACACTTTCTAGCCTTATGAATTTAATTGTTATAGTTTTTTTCTTTTGTGGATGGGTGGGGGAGACCATGTTAAAGAATTTATACTAAGCTAAAACAAAAAAATAACTTTTGGCAAATCATCCCAATAAAAGCCTTTGCTGGACCCAGGGAAGAGGCGTCAAGATATGGCCGTTGCAGCCCTTTCCAGGGGCGGGAAGTTGAGCTAAAGAGCGGTGACTGGAATGACAAAGTGAGTCAGCTGCAGAAGATTAAATATATTAAATATCACATAGCTTTTCTGATTTGGGAAACCCAGAATACAGGCATTCTGTAGAGCCGAATGGGTGTCTTAGTGGGAGTTAGGGTGTGTGGGGAGGGAGTGAGAGGGCCAAAAATGGGAAAGGATTGTAAAGTTGATGATATATATGTGCACAAAATACTCAACTTAATTGTAAACATTATGTGTCGCATATGTATTAAAAAATTAAGGAGGATACAATTTGTAGAGTCATAATAATTATTCATAATCTTCTGAAGTGTAACTGGGTTCCTACATTATATCTGGAAGCCATGCTGATAAACAGAATCATTTATTTTATGTAAAAATACAAAATCAAAAGAAAATAAGTTTCGACTTAGTATAGATATAAATAATAGTTGGATAGCTATCAATAGCTCACATAATTAAGTAATTAAAATAAAAATATTTTGTGCGCGGGGTAGCACAAGCCGGGCTGTCCCAGTCCTGGTGGTGTGTCACAGACAGGCAGGACGTCATCTGGTGCAATATGGGCCGTGTGTCCATGCCACACCGAGAACGGACCACACACCTTGTTGAAGGAACTTTTAATCAAAATGGTCAGTGAACAGGAGGTAACTATGCAGCAGTGATTTAAAAAAAAAAAAATCTGTGAGTCTAAGGTAGACAAAGAAAAGAAAAAAAACAGTCTTGGAAAAAGCAACAGTTACCAAGAAAGAGAAAAGTTAAGTAGCTTAGAATGTTCTTCTTTCTTTGCTTCCTTGAAAAGATACATTTAATCTCTTAAAACATAACTCCATTTTCCTTCACCTGGAAATTTTGCCAATTCTTTTTCCCATCTATTTGCCCGAATCTCTGCAGACTTTGTTAGGCACTGCTTCTTTAGCACCCCAAAGTACTTTCCCATACTTTTATTTTTATTTTCAAGACAGTGTCTCACTCTATAGTCCAGAATTGTTTTGAATTCACTATGTGGCTCAGGCTGGCCTCGATCTCAAGGCAAACCTCCTGCATCAGCCTACCAAGTGCTAACATTACAGATATACATTACAATGTCCCCTGTAGCTAGTGTCAGTAGACTGAGTTCATGTCTACACGTCTATTTTTTTTCCTGCAAGGTAAAGGCAGTTGAGAAGTGCAGCTGTAGCACTCAGTGTCACCGATACTGAGAACGTGACTGGTTATATGAGGCAGCAGTAAAAATAAGCACAGATATAAACCCTAGAATTTTATACACATGATCAGGTATCATTTTTTGTGCTAGGTTGCTTCCCATTATGAACATGTCCTGCACATTTTATTTTAAAACTGTATTTTAAAAAAGAATTTAGGGTGAAATCTGATTGAAATGCGGTAAAGTATGTTCTATTTAGAGTGGATTTATACAAATAGAACTCTTAAAGCAAACCCTCACGAATAAATAGAAATCCATGGTAACCCGGGTACCTTGTGTTCTCTTTCTATGCACCAAGTCTAAGGAAACTGAAAAGGGCCCAGTGTTCCCGGGCCGGCCAGACTTTAAATCCTCGTACCGGAAGATGTCTGCTGTGGACAGAGCGCTACCTAGCCACAGTCTACTGGAGGCGAACGCACGCTGCACATGGCACAGCTGAGGAAGGTCTAGGTCATACAGGTCTTCTAAAGGACAAGGAGACGGTTCTGTGTGTCTCAACCAGCCTTTCCTACGAACGGATGATCACAGACAAGAAAGAGGTGCCTCACGTGTGCGCACACCACAATCCACGCTGCCATAGGCTACTTTCTGCTGTAGGTTATTTTCTGCTGGCAATAACACAATACCACAGACTGGAGCCTTGTAAAGAAAGAATACCTACGGTGGCTCGTGGCCTAGAGGTCAAAGGTTAAGGGGCTCCTCTGGTAGGAAAATGTCTCTTCCTCAAATCCAATCAGGTAGGCTCTACATTAATGACTTTATCTAATCCTAAACACTTTCCAAAGACCCTGACACTAAAGTCTCAGTCTCTACTTCCTTCATACATCAAAATGTGTATAGTGTTTCAACACGGTTTTGGAAGGGAGCCATATTTAAGATAGATTTAAAATAGCATATACTGACTCTCAATAAACACAGACCTCTCTCCCCCCTCCTCCTTTTCCCTCTTTCTCGCTCTTCCCTCTTTCACTCTCCCCTACTCTCTTCCTGTTTCACTCCATCTCTCTCACACACACCTTTGTTCACGCTGTTCTCTAGACCCAGGATTCCTTCTGCTTTCTCCCTTTCAATGCCTACACATCCTCAGTCTCCAAAATGACCCCTCAGTATAGAAGGCCTCCTTGAATATATTCCATGACATTGTCTCTTAAAGCCAGACTTCAGACTGCATTAACAGACACTGGCTTATGAATTCTTAATATTTTTTCACTTGTTCTTTTTATATTATTACAACTTCAAAGGCCAGGGCGTTCTGTTTAACTCTTTTTTCTCTACATTAATAATATTTCTCTACATTAATAATATTCTGCACCTAATAAATGCTTAAATAACAAGCATTGAAGAAATTAATATTAAAACTAAATAAAAATAAAGAGATATTACAGTTTAAGGATTTCACTACAGAGGCATGATCATGCCACTAAGAGCCTTGCAGTGACTGTCATACACTATGAAAGCTAGACTGCAATGCTACCAGCTTGTTTTTATTAATTCCTTAGTGTTTACCCATGTGAAGCTTTTCCCTATCCCCAGATTTTAATTTACACCCGTTCAAGAAAATCTGTGTTCTAGAATTACTTCCCCATATTGAGGAACATTTTCTGTATTTTTAATCCCAGTTGCAAGAATAACATTTCCTCATTTAGAATCACTGGGAAATTATACTTGCATATAAATAAACTTCTATTCTAGGCTATAAATGAGAATTCTTTGTTGGGTGGATAAGTGAAGGAATAGAGAATAGGGTAGGGACCCTGACAAAAGCATTGTCTAATCAGGTCTACTGCTAAATATATACAGGAAGTGTGGGAAACATTCCCACACTTCCGCCAGATAGAAAATCAGAGGTGATACCTCTCCTTTTAGCACTTCGTTTAATGTCGCCTCAAGCTGTCACCTTCGGGCTTGCCCTCATTGCTATTTAAGGCCATTTGTGTAATCCTTGGTCACATGGGGATGGTCACAGGTAACCTCAAAGCAAAGTTTGGAACGAGAAGTTCCCTTGTCACAAGATGCAATGCTGCCAAAATAATCATGCCATAGGTCGTATGTATTTGACTTATTTCTTTTATTCCAACAAAAACATTTCAGAACCGTCATATGTGTTGCAGGAGAACAGTTGATAAAATGAACAAGTGAAAATCCACAGAAAAATCTACCTCAATTGTATTTGTTCTCTTGACTTTGGATTTTCTCTTTCCCAACAATAGAACAGTTAAACAAAGAGAGTTTGAACTATTTTTCCTTTCTTTGATCTGTGATCTATTTTGAAGAAAATAAGAATAGAGACATAGGTTAGCCACTCAAAATAATCTCTCTTAAATTTAGCTTTTCTAGCTATATGATGTAATTGTGCTTTAAAAATCATACGGATTTTGGTTGCAAAGATGTCTTTACATTGTTTAAGATGTTAAGAAAATGAACAAACCATTATTTTAAAGTTTCATTTTAAAACTGAGCCACAAATTTATTGTGATAATTAAAATGTAACTAAGTCTCATGTTTTATAACATTGATAATGTTTCATAATTGTAATAATTTTGGTAAATAACTGGTACATTACAAGAAAAAAATATTGAAAAAATATGCAATTAGAAAGATGAACATAATATATATTGTTTATATTATGGTTTTGCCTGTTAGTTTTAAACATCCATTATGCTAGTACG